>CP139506.1:381622858-382262275 GCA_021014915.2 Artemisia tridentata subsp. tridentata
CTCTCTAACTTTCTCTCTCTAGATCTAGATCTCATTTGTGGTTTAATCTTTAGTAGCTTGTGTGATAAAAGTAAGTAACATCAGCCACTTTAGGTCAGAATAATTAATTTTATTGTTGAGTTAAATGTTAATAGGATCATAATAGTATTTTGCAGTGTTCTTTCTATTCCTTTTTTGTTTTGTTTTGTTTAAATGGTAATGGGATCATAATAGTCTGTTGGGCTATAAAAGTCAAAGTACTGCTACTCAAGTCAAAGTACTGCTATTCAATGAAAGTACTGCTGCTCGTTAAAGGACTGCCATGCAAATAAGTTTAAGGACTAATGTGTAATTCTAGAATATTCGTATTAGATTAGAGTTATAATTGGAATTTACTTGTCGTTCAAGTATTGTAAACCGACTAGGGTTTTCCTTGTGCTTATAAAAGGATCCCTAGGTTGGCATTAGAGATATATGTGTTTTAGAGAGACAAGATATAGTCGATTAGTGATATACGATTATTAGAGTTTAGAGTTTGTTAGTGAATCTGTATAAGAAAGCAGGTTCAAGGTTTTAATAATATTCAAAGTTGTTTATTAAATTCTTCTTAGCTTTGTTGAAGTAGATTCCGCATACTTAGCAAAGTATATCAGTGTTTCACTATTAATAGGTTTGAATTTATTCAAAGCTGTTAAATCGTAGACAAGCTACAAGTTAGTTTGGTCAGAGTATAATCGATCCAACAAGTGGTATCAGAGCTTGTGTGGAGACTCTGATTAAGAAGAAACTCTTAAAACCGATTTATCAACAAACCCTTAACTATGTCGACTGAAGCTGCACCTATTCCATCCATCACCTCACTTAGAATTCCTATCATCAAGAAGGGAGAATATGATCTCTGGAGCATGAAGATGAGACAGTACCTTGCTATTACTGACCATGCTCTATGGGATGTAATTGTCAATGGTAATGTTGTTCTTGATGAACCTCTACAAATTGAAGGACAACCCAAACCACCTCAACCACCCTTACCAGCTGCTACAAAGAGAAATCAAGATAAGGCTCTCAACATACTGTTGTCTGCTATTCCTGATGGTCACCTACTGAAGTTCCATGATGCTAAGGATGCAAAACAATTATGGGCTGCGATCAAAACAAGATTTGGAGGTAATGATGCTTCAAAGAAGATGCATAGAAACTTATTGAAGCAGCAATTTGAAACCTTCACTGTTGGTGAAAGAGAAAGTCTTGATGCTGCCTATGACAGATTCCAAAATCTACTTAGTATGCTAGAACTATATGGAGCAGAGGTATCTGTTGAAGATGCAAATTTGAAGTTCTTAAGGAGTTTGCCATCTGTCTGGCATGTGGTTGCTACTATGATCAGAGGACAACCTGGATTGGAGTCTATGGACTTTGATGATCTCTATAACAATCTGAAAGTGTATGAGCAAGAGATGAATGGTCATAGTTCTCAGAAAACTCACAACATAGCTTTTGTATCGTCTGAAAACAGAAGCAGTACTTCCACTAAAAGTACTGCTTATCCTTCTCAAAGTACTGTTGGTGATTCACAGCATGTTTGCACAACCTCAACTACCCCCAACCCATCACCAACTAACACCACCAATTCTGATGAAATTGTATGTTCCTTCTTTGCACAACAAGCCACTTTACCTGTTACCTATCAAGAAGACTTGTTGCAGATCGAAGAAGATGCTTTAGAAGAGATTGACATAAGATGGCAAGTAGCTATGATCACTGCTAGGATCAAGAAGTTCATGAACAAGACAGGAAGGGGAATTGATTTCAAAGCTAAACAAGGTATCACTTTTGACAAATCTAAGATTGAATGTTTCAATTGTCAAAAGCTTGGACACTTTGCAAGGGAATGCAAGTTTGCAAAATATCAGGCAAACAGGATGATTGAACAACCCAAGGTTGAAAGAAAGGAGGTTCCTATTACTGAATCACAACCAAAAGCTTTGGTGGCTCAAGAAAATTTAGCAGAAATTGACTGGAGTGCTGAATTTGATGATGAACCTGTAACATATTCTATGGTTGCAATGGAAGAGTTTGATTGGGGCACAGCTTTTGATGAGGAACCTGGATATGCTGCTTTGGAATCAAGAGATGGTCTTGGAAGTTTTGACTGGAGCATGGAGGATGAAGATGAACCTGTTCAGATTGCTATGGTAGCCACTTCACCAAGTTCATCCAATGTCTCTGAGGTATGCTCTAAGTGTAATGATGTTTATCAAAAGTTGCTTAAAGATTATGTGACTGAAAGAGATAATTGTAGAACAGCTAGGTCTGAGGTAGCTGGTTATCAATTAACTTTAGAGTCAATGGAAGCCAAAATTTTAACACATGAAAATAATGAAATAGCTTGGGCAGAAAAATATGAGCAACAAGATTATCAATTGAAATTAAGTGAATGGAAGTTAGGATGTAAGGTGTCTGAATTAGAAAAGATTACTAAGGAAAGAGATACTTTGTTAGAAAGACTTGGTAGTATTAAACAGGCTGGTCTATCACATGTTCAATTTGTTGAGAAACAAAGAGTCATAAACAGTAGAGCTGGACTAGGTTATGGTGTAGATAGTAGTTCAGATGAGTCCTCACCTAGTGCTAAGGAAGAGACCTCACCTAGTGCTAAGGAAGAGACCTCACCTAGTGCTAAGGACGAGATTCCACCTAGTGATGATGACCTTACAAGCTCAGAAGAAAATACATCTAGGGATGAGGAACCAATTAGTGAATCACCTCCTGAGTTTAAGAAAGATAAGGAGTATCATTCAGTTCCTCCACCCACTGGTCAGTTTCAACCTGTTAGGACAGATGTTTCTTGCTATGGTGTAGACAACCTAGAGTTTAGGAAAAAGCTTAATGGTAGAATTAGTTCTGAGAAATCTAAGAATGATTTTCAAAGGGGTAATGATCAAAAGTTTCCTACAGCCTTTCAAAAACAAGCAGTACCTCCAAAAACTTTTCAAAGTACTGCTGGACATTCAGCAGTACCTCCAAGAGAAACTTTTCAAAATACTGCTTACTACAGGAAACCTTTTAATCATAGAAGAGGATTTGGGAATATGGAGAGAAAGTTATGTTATGTATGCTATAGTCCTGATCACCTGATTAAGCACTGTGACTTTCACTCAGAATACTTAAGTCAGTTTCCAAAGAATAGTCCTCCCACCCATAAGCCAAGAGAGACTAGACCAGTTTGGAATCACTCAAATAGGGTCAACCATAGTAACTTCTCAAAAGACTATAGGTACCCTCACCAGAAAAGAATGTTTTCCAAATCACCAGTACCTTCACAATCTGATAAGTCTCAAGAAGTACCTTCACCAAGGACTGATAAGTTTTCACCCACTCATGGTACTGCTCATACTTTTTCACATAGAAGACCTAAGAGATTCAATTCATATAAAAAGTTTTCCACCTCAAGCAGAGTACCTAGCTCAGAGAAACCTAAGGTCAAACGAAATTGGGTTAAGAAAGAAAGTACTGATGGGGAACAAGAAGTACTCTCATCAGATAAGGGTGCAACAGGGAGTGTTGTTGATATTGCAACACTGGACATGGGACCAACTCAAATAATCATTGACCATGCCTTTAAAACCAGTGGAGATTACATACTGAAGGAATTCAAGTATGTCACTCCACAAGGGGAACACAAGTCAGTAATGGCTTGGGTTCCTAAAAGAAACTAACCTTTTTCTTTAATGTGCAGGGCAACCCAGAGGAGGAGCTTAAAGATCATATTATTGTTGATAGTGGTTGCTCTGGCAGCATGACAGGGGACAAGGAGATCCTGTCAGACTTTAAGGCATATTATGGAGGAAGAGTTGCATTTGGTAATGATCCTGATGGAGGAAGAATCACTGGCAAAGGAACAATCAAGGCTGGATGTATTGATTTTGAGAATGTTAGATATGTAAAGGAGCTCAAATTCAACCTATTGTCAGTATCTCAAATTTGTGACAAGAAGTATCCAATTCTGTTTACTGATACAGAATGTCTCATTCTCTCACCTGAGTTCAAATTTGTTGATGATCATTTGGTAACATTGAGAGTACCAAGAACCAATGATGTATACAGTTTAGACTTAAAGAGTCTCAACTCTGCTGGAAGAGCAACATGTTTAGTAGCAAAGGCATCATTGGAAGAAGCACATCTGTGGCACAGAAGATTAGGTCATGTTAATTTTAAGAACATCAACAAGCTGGTCAAAGGAAATTTAGTTAAAGGTTTACCTTCCAAAACATTCAAGGCTGATCATTCATGTTTGGCTTGCAAGAAGGGTAAACAACATAAAGCTTCATGTAAGAAGCTTGGGGAAAGAGATATTAGAGAACCTTTGGAGTTGCTACACATGGATCTGTTTGGACCAGTTTCAGTAGAGAGTTTAAACAAGAAGAAGTACTGCTTGGTTGTGACAGATGATTGTAGCAGATTTAGTTGGGTCTTTTTCTTGGGATTTAAAGATGAAACCTTTGATGCTATTCATGACCTGATAGTAGCCCTTGAAAATCAATTAAGACTCAAGGTAAGAGGTATTAGATGTGATAATGGAACAGAATTCAAGAACAAGCATATGGATGAATTCTGTGCCAAAGAAAGGGATCAAGAGAGAGTTTAGTATTGCTAGAACACCACAGCAAAATGGTGTTGCAGAAAGAAAGAACAGGACTTTGATAGAAGCAGCTAGAACAATGCTTGCAGATTCCAAATTACCTATTCTCTTTTGGGCTGAAGCCATAAGTACTGCTTGCTATGTGTTGAATAGAGTTTCAGTAACTAAACCTCAGATGAAGACACCTTATGAGTTACTCATGGGAAAGAAACCAAATATTCGTTTTCTAAAACCTTTTGGTTGCTCTCTGACTATTCTTAATACCATTGATTCTCTTGGAAATTTTGATGGTAAGTCAGATGAAGGATATTTATTGGGTTATTGTACAAATAGCAAAGGATTTAGAGTTTATAACAGGAATACCAGAAAGGTACAAGATTGTCTTCATGTTGAATTTTTGGAAGATAAGGAAACTCAGAAAGGTAAAGGTCCTGATTGGATGTTTGATCTTGATCTCAAATTCACACCATCTATGAATTATGTTCCTGTTAGAGAAGAGAATCAGGCTAATTCCAAAGAAGATGATTCACAGTACATTGTTCATGGAGTTAATGGTACACCAGAAGAAGTTCCTGACAAAGAACCTGAAGTTACTGTTGAAGAACAAATTACTACTCAGCCATCTCATAAAGTATCTGATGAAGATCAAGCCATACAAGATGAGCTTAATAGGATGCTGTTTCAAGAAACTATAGCACAATCCTATGAAGATGAACAAAGACAAGCTTATGAGGCTGCAAAGAAAAAGAGTAACTTTCAAGATACTGCCCACAGTACTTTAGATCAAAGTACTGCTGATCCATTTGACAGTACTTCTGATGTATTAGAGCAATCAAATTGGAACAATGCTGATGATTCCAATGTTGATGATGATGATTTAGTTAATGCTAACATTCCTGGATTAGAAGAAGTTGATGATGAGCTTAATCCAGAAGGTATTTTCTCCAATGAAGGAATTGATTTTACTAACTTAGAGTCTGCTCTTTCAGTACCACCAACTCCTACATTGAGAGTTCATAAAGCTCATCCTCAAAGTAATATTATTGGATCACCCTCTTCAGGAGTGGTTACAAGGAACAAAGTTAAAGGCCTTTCTAAGCAACATACTGCTTTACTTAGCTTTGTTTACAAACAAAACAGGATGAATCACAAGGATCACCAAACATGCCTGTTTGCTTGCTTTTTATCTCAAGAAGAACCCAAAAAGGTAGCTCAAGCTTTAGCAGATGAAAGTTGGGTTGAAGCCATGCAAGAGGAACTTCTACAATTTAAGCTTCAAGAAGTCTGGGTATTATGTGATTTACCAGATGGCAAAAGAGTCATTGGTACAAGATGGGTTTTTAGAATCAAAAGAGATGAAAGAGGGAATGTTATCAAAAATAAAGCTAGATTGGTTGCACAAGGATATCGCCAAGAAGAAGGGGTGGATTATGATGAAGTATTTGCTCCTGTTGCAAGGATAGAGGCAATAAGGTTATTTCTTGCCTTTGCATCATACATGGGATTTCCTGTCTACCAAATGGATGTAAAAAGTGCTTTTCTTTATGGCACAATTTCTGAGGAAGTTTATGTTAAAACAACCTCCTGGTTTTGAAGATCCTGCACATCCAAACAAAGTCTACAAAGTGATCAAGGCATTATATGGCCTTCATCAAGCTCCCAGAGCTTGGTATGAGAGACTCTCAAATTTTCTATTACAACATGGTTATAGGAGAGGAGCAATTGATAAGACTTTGTTCATCCAGAGGGATAAGAAAGATATTATGTTAGTCCAAGTATATGTGGATGATATTATATTTGGAGCTACAAAGAAGTCTATGGTGAAAGAATTTGAAGATCTTATGCAGAAGGAGTTTCAAATGAGTTCTATGGGAGAATTAACCTTCTTTTTGGGACTTCAAGTTCGACAAACAAGAGATGGAATCTTCATTAACCAAGAAAAGTATGTTGCAGACATACTTAAAAGATTTGATCTTCCAAATCTCAGGCCTGCCACCACACCCATTGATAAGAATAAACCTCTAGGCAAGGATGAAGATGGACAAGCTGTGGATGTCAAGCTCTACAGATCTATGATTGGTTGTCTTATGTACTTAACTGCATCCAGACCTGACATCATGTTTGCTGTTTGCTTATGTGCAAGATTTCAGGTTACACCCAAGGTTTCCCATATGTATGCAGTCAAGAGAATTTTTAGATATCTCAAGCATCAACCAAAGTTAGGATTATGGTATCCTAAGGAGTCACCTTTTCACTTAGAAGCCTTTTCAGATAGTGACTATGCAGGGGATAACTATGATAGAAGATCAACCTCAGGAGGATGTCAATATCTTGGAAGAAGATTAGTCTCCTGGCAATGTAAGAAGCAAACCATTGCTGCAACCTCCTCAACTGAAGCAGAATATGTTGCTGCTGCAAGCTGTTGTGGACAAGTTCTGTGGATGCAAAATCAACTCTTGGATTATGGATTCAATTTCAAGAATACTCCTATCAACATTGATAATGAGAGTACCATCTGCATTGTGAAGAATCCTGTTTATCACTCCAAGACCAAGCATATTCAGATTCGGCATCATTTTATTCGGGATTGTTATGAGCACAGGCTTATAAATGTGTTTAAGGTTCACACAGATGATAATGTAGCTGATCTACTCACTAAGGGATTTGATGTTTCAAGATTCAACCACTTAGTTGTGAGCATTGGGATGATTAACTACTAGGCTACATTTGAGGGGAGGCTTTAGTATTAGTTAGAATACTTTCTATTCAGTCTTAATAACAGTATTGGTTATTAGTGATTTAGTTTAGCCTATATGTTGTATTTGAGGGGAGGCAACATTAGCTATTAGTTAGAACTTAAGCATGCACCTTTTACAAGTTCTTGGTTTTAGTTGGCATATTGATTGTGGATAACAAGATGGAACGTACTGCTTTATTGCCTAACGTACTGCTTCACCAACGTACTGCTTCAACGTACTGCTTACGTGGACGTACTGTTCCAACGGTCAAAAATTGTGGGGCTAACGGTTAATTAATTCCTTACGGCGGAGATAATAAGTTAATCCAAACGGTAACTTTATTATTAAGAGTTTTTGATTTATTTTCATCCTATTTAAAGAAACTCACTCCTATTTCCCCGCCTTTTACCATATTTGAGATCCCTCATTCGCTTTTACACCACAATCTTTATATCAAAACACACATTCAAAGCGAATTCTTCTCTACCAACTCATCATGGCTAATCGCCTTACTGTTAGCAAACATAATATGATCGCTAATTTGGACAAGACAAGGGATAATCTTGATTTTCATGCGATCATTGATTTCTTAACTGGGTCTTCCATCAACTACTCTATTTTAGTTGACCCTGATGTTATTGGTCCCTGGATGCAAGAATTTTGGGCTACTGCAACGAAAGAAGATGATTCGTTGATTAGGGCTACGGTTGCTGGACGAGCTATTAGGATTACTGAGGCCACGATTAGGGATGTGTTGATGTTTGATGATGAAGGAGGGGCTGTTCGTTTTGAAAAACAAGTGCTTTGGGACACTTTAAGTGCTTTGGGTTATGAAGGCGATCTGACGAAGCTTACTTTTCAAAAGCCTTTGTTTTGTTCTCATTGGAAGTACCTAATTCACGTTCTACTTCATTGTTTGAGTCCCAAGAGTACTTCTTTTGATCAATTTGGTCAAAATATTGCATCTGCATTAGTGGGTTTAGCTACCGATCGAAGATTCAATTTTTCAAGACTCATTCTGGATGGTATGCTTACACATATTGGTAATGGTTCACCATTTTTGATGTATCCAAGGTTTGTTCAGTTATTCTTGAACAATCAACTTGAGGATGTCCCTAAACCTCAAAGTTTTCTACCCACTGTCAAACTTCCATCAAAGGTGTTTACTTTTCTATCTAAACAAAGTGCAAAGTTTTCTGGAACCAACACACCTTTGACTGCTCATATATTGGGAGTTGCACAAGTTGTAAGAGATGCAGAGCAAGAGCAAGAGCAAGAAGCAAATTCTGAGTCAGCAAGCCAAGAGTCTCCAGTTTCAAGAGAAGATAGTATTCCTCAACCTACTGCTTCTCAACATTCTGCTTCTCCAAATTCAGTTACTAGGGAAGGTACTGCTCCTATCGACATTCCTACTCATGAGGAGTCAGACCAAGGTATGAATAATCCACCATCTCCTATTGATGATTCTTCCACAAATGTGTCTAAACAATTTGAAGAAGAGGAGGTAGAATTGGACAATTATGCTTTAACAAGAGAGTTAAAGAGGTTGAAGAAGGAGAGTGAGGCTCAAGCTGCTAAGATAGACAAATTAAAGACAAAGTTTCAAAAGTTGAAAAGGTATGTTTGGCCACTAGTTCAACACCATAGGTTATGGGTGAAGTCTCAGAAAAAGAGTGGTAGGATACCTACAAAGATTACTAAGAGGAAAAAGTCTAAGAAGCAATCTTCATTCCAATTGGGGAGGAATTTAGAGAATTTGAATGAAGATGATGCTGGTTTTAAACAAGATTTGAATGAAGATGATGCTGGATTTATGGATGATACTCAGAGGACACCACCTGAACATATTCCTCAAGATACTGTTGAGAGGAAGAGTGATGAAACAGAGCAAATAAACTTGGAAGAAGCTACTGTTGATGTGAGAAGTGGTGATACTGAGGAAATAAACTTAGAAGGAGCTGAAGTTGAAAGTACTGTTCAAGAAAGTACTGCTCAACAAGGTACTGAGAGGCAATTCACGATTACACCTAGAACCTTAGATTTTGAAGAGGATATTGGTCCTTCAAATCAAGTTCAAGAGGAAGTAGGTCCTTCTAAACCAGCTCAGGAAGAAGTTATAGCTCATACTAACAGTGATGATGAAACAATTGCTGATATCATGCTTAATATGTCAAGTCAAAGAGGTATTAGTATTCATGAGGTTGAACAACATCATACTTCTTCTCAACCTACACAAGAGATAGATCCAAAAGATAAAGGCAAAGGGATATTGGTAGAAAAGAAGAAGAAGAAGATGACATTGGCACAGTTAAGACAAATTGAGGTTGCCAAAAATGAGGAAGCAGCAAGAATATTACAAGCAGAAGGAAGAATGTTCAATCAAAAAGGCCAATTAGTAAAGCTAGAGAAAGGAATGATATGATGGCTTATTTGAAAGGTCAAGGATTCACAGGTTTAGTTAGATTGACATATACAGAGATGAAGGATCTGTATGATGCTGTTAGAGAAGCTATTCAAAGAGATCTTGCAGGCATTATTTCTTTTGAAGATGACAAGCCTGAAGATAAAAGAAAGGAAAGAGCTGCTACTAGAAGCTCAAAGAGGAAAAGAGTCACTGATGAACAGCCATCAAAGAAGTTCAAGGAAGCTGTTGAATTAAGAACAGACACAGTTGATGAGCTCAGAAATTATCTTAGAGTTGTTGACTTTGATAATCCAAAATTGAAAGAAGATTCTGATAAGAAGTCCAAGATATCTACTTTTTCAGTTGTAGAATCTAAAGAAGGAGATTATCTAATATTTCATAGACAAGATGGAAGTTTTAGAGTGTTTAATTCATTGTGGGATATTCTACATCTGATTGATAGAGATGATATGCTTCAGTTATATCTCCAAGTGCAAACTTATTTTAAACATATTCCACCACAAGGAGTAGGTTTGGTATTGTTAGGAGATCTCACAACAATCTGGGAGACAGAGGAGTCTAAGGACAGTGCTTTGTGGGAAAATCAAGACAACTGGGAGATTAACAGATGGAGATTCTTTGGATCAGTTGGGATACATGTTTTGGAGTTAGAAGATGGCACTATGATTCATATGCTAGCAGAACAGAGATATCCACTCACAAGAGATCTGATGATCAGAATGCTAGAGCATGGAATGGAAGTGGAACTAGAGGATGAAGTAGCATTGATGGTCATAAAATTATTCATCAAGTGGACTACAGAAACTGAAGATTAGTGCATAACTACTGGTATGGTTTAAATATTATATAAATCTTTTGAAAAATAAAGTACTTTCTTAAAAGTACTGCTGGTCAGACAGTACTTTCTCAAAGTACTGCTTGCAGCATAAAACCAGTAAAGTCTTTTGATAAAATTAGTAATTTTTGATAAGTGCAAAAACATTTTGAAGCACAAAGATTAAACAGTAACAAATGGTTTTGAAAGCAACAGCAAGGTGTTAGTACTTGTACTACACAACAAATGGTAATCAACTCACCATGTTTAATAAACAAGAAAGAGTTTGACTCATCATGAGGGTACGGCTCTGATGTGATTATCAAATCCGTTTTTAGTTGGCAATTTACTAAAAATTGTATGGTTTTCAAACTCACCATATCTATATTAGTGAAGAGTTGGCTAGCCCACAAGATAATGGCTTTGTGGTAAAGGGCTGTGGAAAACCATTATATGGTAATTAGTTCACCATGGTAGTGATTGTACTAAAAGAACTAACTAGTCCAAAAGCAAACGGCTATTTGGTAAAAGACTACTCAAATCCGTTGATAGCTGATGATTTGCTAAAAATCATATGGTTATCAATGTACCATGGTTTTTCATAAATCTAAACATTGGCTACTCCAGAGTTAATGGCTTTGGTAAAGAGACATCAAAATCCATTAAGTTTTCAATGATTCACCTCTCACAGGAGTTAACACACCTGGAAGTGATGAGAATAGTATGAAACTTTTACGATCTGATGTACATATTGCCAATATGATGCTGAGTTGCTGAAAAGATCTGATGCTGAAAAGAATTGTTGCTGATAAAGATTGAAGATACTGTTTGCATTGATGATGACAACATAACGAGTCAGATTTGAAGAAACAATCTTTCTTTGAAGATAAAGTGTTGAAGTTAAAGACATACAAAGAAACTTGAAATCAAGCAAGTAGAATTCAAGTTAGGGGAGGATTGTTGGGCTATAAAAGTCAAAGTACTGCTACTCAAGTCAAAGTACTGCTATTCAATGAAAGTACTGCTGCTCGTTAAAGGACTGCCATGCAAATAAGTTTAAGGACTAATGTGTAATTCTAGAATATTCGTATTAGATTAGAGTTATAATTGGAATTTACTTGTCGTTCAAGTATTGTAAACCGACTAGGGTTTTCCTTGTGCTTATAAAAGGATCCCTAGGTTGGCATTAGAGATATATGTGTTTTAGAGAGACAAGATATAGTCGATTAGTGATATACGATTATTAGAGTTTAGAGTTTGTTAGTGAATCTGTATAAGAAAGCAGGTTCAATGTTTTAATAATATTCAAAGTTGTTTATTAAATTCTTCTTAGCTTTGTTGAAGTAGATTCCGCATACTTAGCAAAGTATATCAGTGTTTCACTATTAATAGGTTTGAATTTATTCAAAGCTGTTAAATCGTAGACAAGCTACAAGTTAGTTTGGTCAGAGTATAATCGATCCAACATAGTCGTTGTTTAATAAGTTGTTATTCTCTTCCATTTTAATACTTACCAATTCAAATTCTCTGGAGCTTCAATTCAGGTTGTCACAAACATAGGTGAACAGAAGTGATATTATTGTCTAATCGAATGGGTGTTTGCACAAGTAATTACCAAATGTACCCCTCTGTTTATGCGTTCAACACTTACTTTGTTCACTCTTTAAGCAAAGTTACTGTGTTAGTTATAAATCCAGAAGCAATATTATTGCAACAACAATTTAATGTTCAAAAGACTCATTAGAGTGTTGGATATACCTATAGCATATTTTTTTGTTAACTTAAGTTTTTAACAATATTTATAAGGCTTGCTCGCTCATTGAACGGGCTATGCTTTGATACTTTGTTCTTGCGTACCAATTTAAAACTTTTTTTCTCTCATATTCGTTAACCGTTTATTTGTTTTCGTTCTTAATGCATTCAATAAAACATTTTGGTACGTTTATATCTTATTTTTTAAAACGATAATTATAAGTCATGCCCGCCCATCGGGCGGGCTTCGAAAGCTAGTGTGTATATATATATATATATATATATATATATATATATATATATATATATATATAGTGTAGCATTCAATGCAGAACCATTTTTTTGTACAGAACTTTACAGAACTCCTTATTGACCCTTGGATCATTTGATCAATGGTTATTAATGCACAATGGAATCTTAGTAAATAATTCAAATTTAACAATAACATAAAAATATGCTGAGGGGTAATTTAGGCATTTTGTATTAACATTTTATTAAAACCGCCCCTCTCCACAAATCACGTGATATTGAATGTTATATTTTAGTTTTTATTTCAATCACATTCAAAAACTATCTCACCACCACACAATTGCAGGTCACACCCCAACCTAGATCTGTTGTTCGGCCAGAAAAAAAAAACATCATCAATCTTTTTAGATCGTGCAAACATCATCGAGTATGAGAAAAAGAAAAAAAAAATTGTCACCAATCTCTTTGGATCTCATCTCAATCCTAGATCTATAAAGTTAGTAAGTGGTTTTTTTAATTTATTTTGTTTGGATGCGTTTTTTTGTTTGTTTGCGGGTTTTGGATCTATAACTACAATAAACAAGGATATGATTTGTGTTTTAAAAGTTATTAGATGTTTATTATTGTTTGGTTCAAAGCGTGTTAGCTTCTATAAGTTTATTAGATGATCATTAAACATCACCTTAGATAAGTTATTAAATGATTGTTTGGAGAAAAGTGAACGTAACTGTGTTTTTGGTTTCTATTAGTTTATTTGTAATTGTTACTATTAAGATGTTTAACGATCAATTGTTGGGGGGATTATAATTAAGGTGGGTGATTATAATTACCGTCGATCTGCTGCTGGTCTTTCAGGTGATATGATAAACCCTAACTGTCATCTGTTAAGGTTTCATTCTTGTGTTTAATCTCTGTTGGGTTTCGTGCTGGTCGTTGTTGTTTGTTCGTGGGGTTTTTCTGGACTGAACTTGGTTACGAGTCGTTGGTAGGGTTATTTGTATGGTGTAATCATGGAGAAGGGGTTTCTGGACTTAGGAAGGAGGGGATGGTAAGAAGGATAATAAAAAGGAGACGAGTGCTTCAAGTGTGGCTGGTTCGTTGACGAACATGTTACTGAGAATGAGGAGGGTTCGAAATTGGAACAGGTGCAAATTTTTCTAACTTGTGGAATCCTATTGTGTTTGAAATTAAAGCTGGTAATGCACTTTTACAATACATATTTCTTTTTAAAATGAATTTGTAATCATAGTCTAACTAAGCAATGGGGAGTATATCAAAGTATCATACCGTTCATACTGATCTAAGGTTTGTATTAATTTTATAATGAAATCGAATTTGGAACTTTGGTATGTAAAATAATAAAGAAAAAGAAACTGGAAACTACTTTTTAAAAGTATAATAATCATGTATGTTCTTTTCAATGTGCAGTTAAATCAGGTGATCACAAAAAATTGTAGCGTGCACATATGTTTTTGGAAGATGGGCACATATGTTCTAATGAACTTGACGAGAAAGTGAAGCGTGCACATATGTTTTTAGAAGTCGTGCATATATGTTATCGAAAGGCGTGCACATATAATCTAATGAATTTGACGATAAAGTGCATCGTGCACATATGTTCTTGCAACGGTACTCATATGTTTAATGAATTTGAAGAGAAAGTGAAGCGTGCACATATGTTTTTAGAAATGTTTTTAGAAGAGTGCACATATGTTTTTTAATGACATTGATAATATATTTACCTAGTTGCATTTGTATTTGAAATGACTTTCATTCGATATCAAATTTTGTTTATATATTTATGTTTTTGGTTTGTTATTAGTTTAGATGTTACATATGTATGTGTATGTTTTTGGTTATAAATTACGAAGATTAAGGAATGTACACTAGAAATATATGTGCAATTACCATTTTAAGCAAAAAAGTGTACGCTAGAAACATATGAAATTTACAATATTAAAAAAAAAAAAGAAAAGAAAAAAAAGAAACACATATGCACTCGTTTTTTTCTTCTTAAAACATATACACTGGAGAAAATATATTTAAAAAAAAAATTAATTCCGAAAATTAAGCAGTTTTAAAAAACGTTTTTTAAATAAAAATTCAAAAAAAAATGAAATTGTGTTTTGACTATTATACCCTTTTGAATTAAATGAAAATATTTAATAATACTAAATTTTGATTGGTTTAAAGGGGTTCTGTAAGTTCTGTACAAAAAAATAGTTCTGCATTGAACGTGACCCTTATATATATATATATATATATATATATATATATATATATATATATATATATATATATAGGTTCTAGAGAAAAGTGCAATTCGTTATTAAAGTGAGAAAAAAGGTTATTGGGTAGAATTTGAAAACATTTGAAAGTTCAAGGTAAAAATTAAAAACAAATAAAGAGGGGATATCAATCCTTCATTTTCAGTTTATTCAACAAACACGGAGATGAGCACCTTTACTCCATATGCACCATCTGCACCGTCACCACCACCACTGCACCGTCACCACCGTCACCACCACCATAGTTGCCACCGTTACCACCACCACCGTCTCCATCATTATTCCCACCCAAACATGGAGATGAGCTACTCCATCTGCACCGTAACCACCACCACCATCGCCACCGTCTTCTGTCGTGTAACCACCGTGTCAATCTTCACCGCACCACCGTCTCACCGCCGCCGTCAATCTTCTTCAGGTTAATTTAATATATATAACATTTTTACTTATTTAATTTATGGAAATTTATTTATTTATTTATTTATTTTAATGTTTAGGTAGAGGTAATGTGGCTGTTGTTTTATATTGAATGATATGACATCTTAGGGCATCTGTGTGTATATTTGCCGCATGAGATTAAACGTTAGGGCATCAGATTGTATTAGTGCATCTGTGTTGGTGGTTGATGTTTTCCGTTAAATGTTTGTATGTTTAGTGCATCGATGAACATATTATAGCATCAATGAGCATGATTAGGGCATCCATTTGTTTAGTGCATCGTTGGAAATACTTGCTTTAACCATACACTTTAACCACGAGCCATCACCATGAGCTTTTATAATAAACTACTTTTGAAATATATGTTACCACACAACAAGCAAGAAATGCACGAGCACATGGTCGCACATGAAACCTTTTGCAAATGAGTCAAGGCATTTAAAACACGAACATTGCGATAAGTCTTACCATACTTATCTAGGTCGCGTGTCGGAGCGGTTGCACTATATTACATGTTGACTAGCAGATTGCTATAATTAAGGTGAGTTTATAGCCCAATTTTCTTATAAGTACTGTTTTATAAACCTTGGGGTGAGAAACATGCAAAACTGTTTTCAAGGACCAAAACTGAACTTTGTTTTACACACTTGCATGCGGAAAGACCTAAGTTTGCTAGAATCCCATTGCGCCCACTATCATCAACCGTCAATTCCTGCCAGGAAACGCGTATGATATAAATAGATCTATTAGGGGTGACTCCCCCGTTCGGTTGACCTGCCAGGTGAAAGCGAACGTATACCATGTCGGATTTTGCCGAGTGTATGGGTATTATGTAACCACCCGTAAAATCCCATCACTATCATTCCCACTACAAATACCTATTTCAGGTATTTCCTAGGTAAATTTTTGCTTTTTATATGCATTCACTATTTGCATGGCTCACTAGACTGGCTCACGTATCTACACAAACCAAATAACTCAACACTCACATCCTATAAACCCCTGGTATATCAAGCATAAGATCACAACAACACCACGATAAGTAATTTACCAATCTAACACACTAAACTTATCACAAAACCCTAATTAAACCCTAATTAGACCTATGTGCTTACTAAACCCTATATGCTTAACTAAACTAGTTTGAAAGTGTCCAAGGCTTAAGTATGAGTTACCTTAGAAACATTAGGATACCTTAGGACCCTTAGGCACTAGTACAACCCATTAGAGCTTAGGTACAAGTCCCTTAGGCACAAAACCCATTGATTCTTATAGCTTTAGTTTAGTTCTAGGATAGTATTAGGATGCCTTAGATCCCATTAGGACCCTTGCCTAAGCCTTGGTCATAATCATTTACTAGTTTTCTTTTTAAAACCCTAAAACCTATCGAATTGCCTTTTGCATGCTATAAGTCCTTTACATAAGCTATAATCTGTTATAGATAACTTAGATAAACTAATATTAGTTAAACATAAGCTAGGAAACCTTTTTGTTTCATAAAAATATAGTTTGCATGGAATTAGGACTAGTTTTGCAAAGTTTTCCATGCATAGGGGTATATATGGTAACTTTCTGAAAATATTAAGTGTAGGGACTATTTTTGATATTTCTTAGAAGCTATAAGTATAAGGACCCTTTTTGAAAAAGTTATAAAACCCTAGGATAAAAAGTTAAATAGTTATAAACTTAAAAGGACTAGTTTTGCAAAAGTTATAAAGTTAAGGGTCTAAATGGTAAATATAGAAAACTTATGAGTCCAAGGTTTATTTTCACCATTTTCCTAAAATTTAGAAGATAAGGGCTAAATATGTGAAGTCTAGATAGTTATAAACTTAAATAATATAAGTATTATAAGTTCAGGGTAGATTTCGTAAATATAGAAACTATAAGGGTATAAAGTGAAAGTATTTAAATATAAACTTAAAAACTTAAAGTTAGAAGCATAACACAATAGTAGGGAGCTTCATATGAGGAGTACTATGTGGATATTTCGTTCTGACGAGTTTGCTGGGTTTACGATTTAAAGTGCCCTGGCTCCTCAAACGATTATTGCATATACTTCTGAATTATGATGGCCTGAACGGTGTCATGTTATAACTAAACCCTATTAACAACATAACTCAATAGTAGGGAACTTCGTGTGAGGAGTATTAACTCTGAATTATGATGGCCCAAACGGTATTATGTTGATAACATAATACAATAGTAGGGAGCTTCATGTGAGGAGTCATATACTTCTGGATTACGATGGCCCGAACGGTGTTGTGTTATATCTAAAACATTAAGAACCCTAAGAATGATTACTTAAGAAAACTTAAACAAAAGAGAACTAAAGCTTGACAAACACCCACACCAACAAACCCCAGGATACGTGAGTATGCAGTCTAGTCTCTGAGTCACTTATTACATCAATAGGATTCCCTAAGCTCAGGTGAGTTTTCATAGCCTCACACCTTTTAAACGCTTTCTAAATGCTTTACAAACCCTGTGAGGGGGATACATGCTACTTGCTTTTCTTTAAACCGAATACAAGTCTTTTTCTTTGGTTGTTGCACGAGTAAACTATCTGCCACCACTATATAACTAAAATTCATGAATCTAATCATTTGGGATATTTTAACCACGCGAACGCGAATATAGTTGATAGATATATATATTGGAGTTTGACAACTTCCGTTGGTATTAACATCTCTCTGGATGGTACCAATAAGTACTATATTTGAACCCACTGAAGGATTAACTTTGGCAAGTTATCCTTCCCATCCCCTCATGGTTGGGTCTGCAGCCCCCATGACCCGGATTGTTAACGTGTGGTTCATGAGCTTAGTGCAACATACCCCACTCTTGATAATTGTGCATGCATCACAATTATCACACACACACAACATTTTCCCAGATGGGTGTAACAACGGAACCCAAGGAACTTGTATTCACTAACACTTAAACCTATGACTCTCACTCAACACCTAGTGTTGACTTTTAAGCATGTATTCTAGGTATATCACCGTTACGGAGCTATGGCAGGAAGCGGCACTGAGCTTGGAGGACTTTCGACCTAGTTATCATTCAAACTCTATTTCACACTTAGATTTATGGGACCTCAGCCTAATAAAAACTCTGATAATTAAATGAATGATAACTAAATTTCTAAAAACGTATCTTTTCGAGTCGTTTTCTATACTGTAACTGTGATTCCATGAAGTAATACCCCAACCCTAAATCCGCTACGAACCTTGAAAATGGGGGTGTTACAGATTGGTATCAGAGCTTCAGTTTTAGAGAACAAGGTCAAAACCTAAACTACAACTATTTTTCCTAAACCCAAGAAAGTCCTCAGTGCCCCTGCCATTCTCCGAAACTATATGTGCTAAGGTTAGTATAGTAATTGCGTGCTTAACTGCTAAATGATTTACAGTATTTTTACTATTATATAGTTATGTCTACTCCCCGCTATTCTACCCCCGTCTCATCTAGTTTACATCCGGAGAATAATCTTTCCTCTCCGAATGTACTAGATTATTCCCCTAAACCATATTTTCACGATCACTTAGAAGACTCTAGGAATAGTTTAGATACACCTTCACCCTTAGGTTTTACACCTTTCATAGATAACCCACTGTAACACCCCAAAATATCGCAGCGGAACGATAGTGTCATTGAGATGCTACTTCAGGGCACAAAGTACAAGTTATAGAAAACGACCTCTAAATGAGACGTTTTGAAAAGTTACCATTCGAATAGATAGAAGTCATAGTTTACAAAACAAAAGATCCCAAAGTAGAATAGTACACAAGTTTTAAAGTATATCGAATGGTAAACGATAAAAGCAAAAGTCTCCAAAAGCATGCCCTAAGACTCTCTGCTCCATGCACCTGCTATCGCCTTTCTAACTTGAGATAAACATGCTTACAAGTGTCAACACAAAGGTTGGTGAGTTCATAGAGTTATTAAACGAATAAAGCCTATAGAAAAAAGATCACACAGCAAAGGCATCGTGAATCCACTCAGTTCCAAGTCCCGCCCATACAAAACTTGCAACCTGTGTGTTCACAACCCACTGCTAATATATAGTATGGTTAAGACATATGTGCATACAATATGTATACATGCCACTGCTCAATGATTAAAGACCACTGGGTGCCATTTCCCAAAGATATTAGACCACTGGGTGCCATTTCCCAAAGATAATAGACTACTGGGTGCCATTTCCCAAAGATAATAGACTACTGGGTGCCATTTCCTGGGTGCCATTTCCCAAAGATAATAGACTACTGGGTGCCATTTCCCAAAGTTATACGTTGCTCATGAATATACGTTGCTCAAAGATATACGTTGTTCAAAGATATACGTTGCTCAAAGATATACATTGCTCAAAGATTACACAATCAAGATTTACACATTAAGGCACATATCATAGTTCTGCTAAGAGTATTAAAAGCTTAGCGTAGTATAAAAGTATAAACGTTTCAAGTATCAAAACAAGTATTTATGCATGTATCTCCCCCAAATAGTTTAAAACGAGTATTAAAAAGAGTAAAAGAGGGGCTATGACTCACCTTATATGATAGCAACAACGACAATAGTGAATATGATGGAATGAGGCTCGGTCTCTAACCGTGACCTATTATGAAGGAGATGATGCTAATGTAAGAAATGAAACAATGTTACACATGCATATACGTACGTTATCAATACCACTTAGTTTTTGAAAGTAACGTTTATCGTTGAAAAGTACACTTTTGTCGACTTGTTAAGTTATAAGTTACTTTTCATGTAAATATATTGAATCGGTGTTCCATGATTCTCTTTTAGTGTTCTATTGGCAAATATTATGTTTTCGGCGTATTTAAACACTTTTCTTTACTTGTGAAAAATATGTCCAATTAGCTTTATAAAACCCGTCGTGAATTATTGTACGTTGAGTGTTAGTGATCAAACTTGACGTTTTTGAAAACCTTATAACAATAGCTAGGTGTCGTCTAGTTTAACTTTTTATCATACGCGCCTCGATGGTTAAGAAATATAGCTCCTAACGTCGTTACTTGAAAAATATTGTGTTTCAACACTTAGTAAATATTTTGCCAAAAGCTGTCAAAACTATATAAGTTTTGTCGGAATTCAAACGGGTATATCTTTTTCGTTATAAGCTCGTTTTCTACGTTCTTTATATCCCCGGAATCGTGGGACAACATATTAACATATTTTTGATAAGTCGGGACGGCTAGATCAAGTTTTGAAACTCAGATTTGCCTTAGAGTACTGTTCATCAGCAATCAATTTCCAGAAATTTATAAGTTTCGTCGCAAACTTGGAAAAATCATAACTTTCTCGTCGTAAGGGCTCTTTTAGTGATTCAAAAGGCTACGGTTTCGTTTTTGAAAGTATTTTCTGAATATGAGGACCAAAAATACGACCCATCCCCTGAATTTTCTGGGTTTGGCAAAAATGGACAGCAAGTTTTCTACTTGTTATAAAACTCATTTTTCTAGTTTCAAATCTTTGTTAAACTACTTCAATGCACCACAAATCTATTCTAATCCTACCATACACCTTCTTAGGGTGTCATGGAGTCCTAAACATCAATAAACTAGAGGATTAGCCTAGGGTTTCTAGTTTTCACAAGAATAATCAATAAAAGTTATAAATACTTGAATAAAAAGTTGTAAAGTGGTATAAATCATATGGAAACTTGCAAGGATCATTGTGACACGTATATAAGCTCAAAAAGAGATGCATGAAATTATGTAAGAAAAATAAATATGCTTACTTGATTTGATTATGAAAGATTGGATGGATGAAAACTTGTTACGAGCTTGGAATGATTTGTGAAATCAACAAAGGAACACTCTAGGCTATTAATTTGAGACTTGTACTTGAAAAATTATGGATCTTCCTTGATTATATATGGTGGCCGTGGGTTTGGGAAGGAAGGAGAAGAGAAAACCTTGTGAAAATGATTTCTAAAAAGTATATATGTTTAGTTATATGTGTTTGTGAAAGTAAATATCTACTAGTGAGGGTATTTTAGTAATTTCACCATTGTTACAAGAAAGTCTTGAAGTATTTAGGTGTATATGTGTATAATATTTGAGATTTAGTGAAGTATTAAGTGTATTGTTAGTCATTTAGTGTATAAAACGTGTTACGTTGTAAGTTTTGGTTACCGTGTTTGCTAGAAATCAATTTTTACTGAACAAGATGGAATATAAGAAAGTCGTAAAAATTATAAATTTACATTTTTCACATGCCTCGGGTGAGTAAATAGTTGTCGGATTGAAATAACTGAAAACTGTCGTAGTTATAAACGTTTATCGATACGTATATGAAATAAATTCAAAACGTCGGGTAAATTAATGATATAACTTTTATATCATTATAACGAGTGTAAAAATACGTTAGGACCATAGTCGGATTGTCGGATCAATTATTAAAATAATTGCTCTTATGATAACGTTTAATATATCAATAACCGTACGTATACTGAAATATGCAAACTCACGCATGAATGACAAACTTTTCCCGGGAGTGAATAGTGTTTCGTGAATAGTAAAATTTTTGCAGGACGTCTCAATATCTCAAACTGACTTCAAAAACGATGAATAGTAAAATGATGAATAGTGTTTGATGAATAGTAATTGATGAATAGTAAATTTGAAAAGTTCGGGAAACGACCAGAATTTACGAGTTGTGACAATCTCCCACCCTAAAAGGAACTTCGTCCCGAAGTTCAGCTTGTTTGTTCCACATACGTACGTTCTCGCAGTCAGATTTAATGAGGCAAACCTTCCCAAACTCGAGCATAGCCCTCAAAAGACCTCCTTTAGGTTAATCCTTTAAGTAACCGATCTTTACTTAATCGCACAACTCATCAGACAAGAACTGTCATGCGATCAGGCTAAATCGGTTTGAGTGATGACTTGACTTTTAGCTTGATTTTCGCAACTCATCAGACAAGAACTGTCACTAGAATCAAGCTAAAAATCAATCTGTCTGGATTCAACATCCTTGAAAAAAAATCTTTTGAAAGATTGGCTCGATTTTGGAATTGCTTGCACCAATCAAATCTACTACTATCAATATAACTAAAGTTAATGATGCTAGGTCTCAGATTAGTCGATGTTGTGTATAAGTCCTATACTAAGACTTAAGTGTTACGAAAATAAGATAGTTGTTCAAGAGAATGTACCCGTTATGCTATCGCGGACGTGTTGGGTGATAGGATTTCCTAAGTAGTAAGCTCTGCCACGTGCGGGTGGAATCTCGATGGCCTCATCTCGGGGCCCTTCGATTGCTAATGCTAAGTTTGGACGATTGCCTCCTTGGTTAAGATTTCTTTTCAACTTAGGACAGGTGTTCCGAAAGTGATCTGGGCTGTTACACTCATAGCATGTCCTTTGGTTGTTCGTCATATTGCCCACATTTACTGGTTCTCTACACTGGTTTGTAAAATGACTAGACTGTTTGCAATTTGCACACATACGGCAGGGTGCAGTCTTTTGATGATGAAAATTACATTTCGTACACTTAGGTTGTGTACCCGCATAACCTTTCTGATCTGAACCAGTTGCCGCAAAGGTTCTCGCCCTCTTGTTGTCAGCTATCGTGCCCACTTTCTTGTTCGACTCACTTGTTTCCTTCCTTTTATCACTGTTCCTCAAGCTTCCATTTCTAACCATCTCATCTGTGAGAGTTCCTGCTCTCAGTATTGCGCTCTGAATTGTAGACGGCTCAGTTGCTTTCACAGTCCCACGAATTTCTGGGACAAGACCATATATGTACCTCTCGATCCTCTTGGACTCAGGGGTAACTAGATGTGGAACTAGTCTGGCTAATTCATGGAATCGATCAGTGTAGGCTGCATGACCAGCTCCTATCATAGAGTGATGATAAAGTTCATCCTCCAGTTTCTACATCTCATTGTCCGGGTAGTATTCCTCCTTCAGTAATGCCTTAAAGTCCTCCCATGTCATACCTATAGCTGCCTCTCTACCCCTAGCTTGAATCTGCGTATTCCACCATGTCAATGCCTTTCCTGACAGCAAGCACGCGGAATACTTCACCATTTGATGGGCTGCACAGTTACTAATGTCGATCACCGACTCCATCTTTTCGACCCATCGAGTATACACCAACGCGCCTCCTACACCATTGAAATCTATTGGTTTGCATGCTGAGAATTCCTTGTATGTGCATCCGGTTCTATTGTTGTTGATGCCATTACCATTCTGGCCTATACCATTGGTGTTGTTAATTCCGCTTCCGTGATTTCCCAAATTATCCATATGATTGCCAACCTGAGTGACTATAGTGGGGAGCAAGTTCTGCAGCTGTTGAGCGATAATAGCGGAGAAATCAGGATTCCCGCCGTCATTACTGTCATTACCTATGCCGCTATCACCTCCTCTACCTCCACGTCCACCAGTCCTTCCACCTCTTGGTGTTGTGCCTCCTCGGCCAGAACTACGAGTCACTCTACTTGGTGCCATGATTTTCTGCGAGGAAGGACATTTAGTGAACGTCAGAGATGAGGGAAAATCGTTGAATATCCAAAGTCTATACTTAACATCCTCATGCATAATACCACGCCACCAGTTGTTTCCTAAGTTGTGCCAACACCGATCTACGTAAGCATAGTCACATGTACACGTGGGTCGTGAAGCACTTATAATTATGTTGGCCACCACAATTATAAATGTTTCCTTTCACAGGTGTACATATCACCAGGCACACATATCTCAGTGGTAGACATTGCTTAAATGGGTATCTAGGGAATGTCACGCTCAGTACAAAGGATTCTCCCTTAGGTGCTAAGGTCACTGGGAAGTCTAGTTTCTAACGGTTTCTCAAGAGTACCATAAAATATCTAATAGCGTAGGTCTAGACAAAAAGTTATCAGCAAGCGTACGTGTATGAAAAGTGCAAGGCGATAGGGAGGAGAGTCTAAATGTATGTAGTTATAGTCTAGGCTCTAAAAGCAACCTAGTTCTCTATAACCAATTCTCTGATACCAATCTGTAACACCCCCAAATTATCGCAGCGGAACGATAGTGTCATTGGGATGCTACTTCAGGGCACAAAGTACAAGATATAGAAAACGACCTCTAAATGAGACGTTTTGAAAAGTTACCATTCGAATAGATAAAAGTCATAGTTTACAAAACAAAAGATCCCAAAGTAGAATAGTACACAAGTTTTAAAGTATATCGAATGGTAAACGATAAAAGCAAAAGTCTCCAAAAGCATGCCCTAAGACTCTCTGCTCCATGCACCTGCTATCGCCTTTCTAACCTGAGATAAACATGCTTACAAGTGTCAACACAAAGGTTGGTGAGTTCATAGAGTTATTAAACGAATAAAGCCTATAGAAAAGATCACACAGCAAAGGCATCGTGAATCCACTCAGTTCCAAGTCCCGCCCATACAAAACTTGCAACCTGTGTGTTCACAACCCACTGCTAATATATAGTATGGTTAAGACATATGTGCATACAATATGTATACATGCCACTGCTCAATGATTAAAGACCACTGGGTGCCATTTCCCAAAGATAATAGACTACTGGGAGGGTGCCATTTCCCAAAGATAATAGACTACTGGGTGCCATTTCCCAAAGATAATAGACTACTGGGTGCCATTTCCCAAAGATAATAGACTACTGGGTGCCATTTCCCAAAGTTATACGTTGCTCATGAATATACGTTGCTCAAAGATATACGTTGCTCAAAGATATACATTGCTCAAAGATTAGACAATCAAGATTTACACATTAAGGCACATATCATAGTTCTGCTAAGAGTATTAAAAGCTTAGCGTAGTATAAAAGTATAAACGTTTCAAGTATCAAAACAAGTATTTATGCATGTATCTCCCCCAAATAGTTTAAAACGAGTATTAAAAAGAGTAAAAGAGGGGCTATGACTCACCTTATATGATAGCAACAACGACAATAGTGAATATGATGGAATGAGGCTCGGTCTCTAACCGTGACCTATTATGAAGGAGATGATGCTAATGTAAGAAATGAAACAATGTTACACATGCATATACGTACGTTATCAATACCACTTAGTTTTTGAAAGTAACGTTTATCGTTGAAAAGTACACTTTTGTCGACTTGTTAAGTTATAAGTTACTTTTCATGTAAATATATTGAATCGGTGTTCCATGATTCTCTTTTAGTGTTCTATTGGCAAATATTATGTTTTCGGCGTAGTTAAACACTTTTCTTTACTTGTGAAAAATATGTCCAATTAGCTTTATAAAACCCGTCGTGAATTATTGTACGTTGAGTGTTAGTGATCAAACTTGACGTTTTTGAAAACCTTATAACAATAGCTAGGTGTCGTCTAGTTTAACTTTTTATCATACGCGCCTCGATGGTTAAGAAATATAGCTCCTAACGTCGTTACTTGAAAAATATTGTGTTTCAACACTTAGTAAATATTTTGCCAAAAGCTGTCAAAACTATATAAGTTTTGTCGGAATTCAAACGGGTATATCTTTTTCGTTATAAGCTCGTTTTCTACGTTCTTTATATCCCCGGAATCGTGGGACAACATATTAACATATTTTTGATAAGTCGGGACGGCTAGATCAAGTTTTGAAACTCAGATTTGCCTTAGAGTACTGTTCATCAGCAATCAATTTCCAGAAATTTATAAGTTTCGTCGCAAACTTGGAAAAATCATAACTTTCTCGTCGTAAGGGCTCTTTTAGTGATTCAAAAGGCTACGGTTTCGTTTTTGAAAGTATTTTCTGAATATGAGGACCAAAAATACGACCCATCCCCTGAATTTTCTGGGTTTGGCAAAAATGGACAGCAAGTTTTCTACTTGTTATAAAACTCATTTTTCTAGTTTCAAATCTTTGTTAAACTACTTCAATGCACCACAAATCTATTCTAATCCTACCATACACCTTCTTAGGGTGTCATGGAGTCCTAAACATCAATAAACTAGAGGATTAGCCTAGGGTTTCTAGTTTTCACAAGAATAATCAATAAAAGTTATAAATACTTGAATAAAAAGTTGTAAAGTGGTATAAATCATATGGAAACTTGCAAGGATCATTGTGACACGTATATAAGCTCAAAAAGAGATGCATGAAATTATGTAAGAAAAATAAATATGCTTACTTGATTTGATTATGAAAGATTGGATGGATGAAAACTTGTTACGAGCTTGGAATGATTTGTGAAATCAACAAAGGAACACTCTAGGCTATTAATTTGAGACTTGTACTTGAAAAATTATGGATCTTCCTTGATTATATATGGTGGCCGTGGGTTTGGGAAGGAAGGAGAAGAGAAAACCTTGTGAAAATGATTTCTAAAAAGTATATATGTTTAGTTATATGTGTTTGTGAAAGTAAATATCTACTAGTGAGGGTATTTTAGTAATTTCACCATTGTTACAAGAAAGTCTTGAAGTATTTAGGTGTATATGTGTATAATATTTGAGATTTAGTGAAGTATTAAGTGTATTGTTAGTCATTTAGTGTATAAAACGTGTTACGTTGTAAGTTTTGGTTACCGTGTTTGCTAGAAATCAATTTTTACTGAACAAGATGGAATATAAGAAAGTCGTAAAAATTATAAATTTACATTTTTCACATGCCTCGGGTGAGTAAATAGTTGTCGGATTGAAATAACTGAAAACTGTCGTAGTTATAAACGTTTATCGATACGTATATGAAATAAATTCAAAACGTCGGGTAAATTAATGATATAACTTTTATATCATTATAACGAGTGTAAAAATACGTTAGGACCATAGTCGGGATTGTCGGATCAATTATTAAAATAATTTCTCTTATGATAACGTTTAATATATCAATAACCGTACGTATACTGAAATATGCAAACTCACGCATGAATGACAAACTTTTCCCGGGAGTGAATAGTGTTTCGTGAATAGTAAAATTTTTGCAGGACGTCTCAATATCTCAAACTGACTTCAAAAACGATGAATAGTAAAATGATGAATAGTGTTTGATGAATAGTAATTGATGAATAGTAAATTTGAAAAGTTCGGGAAACGACCAGAATTTACGAGTTGTGACACCCACATTTAAAACACTTAAGAGATTTCTATGCTAAGGCATCACCTATTACTCCCCTAAACCCTATTTTACACCCACCATTCCCCACACCTAGATTAGAACCACATGGTTTCTTTCTTCCTAGAGAACCATGTATACCTAGAAACCCTATCCCTACCTATACCCCTAGATATGACCCTAGGCAACCCTATACTTTAGGACCTACACCTTACTTAGTAAACCCTCCCATTTCATCTTGGAAAGATGAATTTGGAGAAAAACCCCACTAGGACAACTTTAGAGAATCAGGAAAATTAGTTAGAGGAAATTTTAAATAATTTAGATGAAATTTCCCTTGACCTTCTTGAGAAGATAGAAAAAGGTCATGATAATAACCTAGGTAATCAACCTGACTATAGTAGTTTAAGAAGTACCTTACAAGAAACCCGTTTTAAGGTAGCTAAAATACAGAAAAACCAAATGAGACACCACCATAAAATAGCCTTTGCCCGCTTTAGGATTTGTACTTTAGAAAAGATAATTGATGATGATGAGGAATGTCATCAATCAAACCTAGAAAACACCACAAACCCAAACTCTTAAAACTAGGAAAACCTTAGAAAACCCCTAAGTAATATGCCTTTTATAACCTTAAGAGTTATGCCTTAGAATAATTAGTGCCTATAGGATATGTAAGTGATGCGTGGTTTTGTAACCTTACAACAGGTTTTACCTCTCGAGGGATCTCAAGAGGCTTACAACCCCACCAGGCAGTGTACCTGACCGATGTAGTATAGTGTAGTGGTAAGTACGGGGGATTGATCGTTCTCCACAGGGAATAGTGTTCGTTAGGTATGAAAGGCTACTCTAATTAGGTCTAAGGGTTGAGGAAGATTCTTTTTATGTTTTTATATTTTTTTTATGAAAGCAAGTAAAATCTCGGGTTTGGAAGAGTGGGCGGAATTAGTTGCTAGTCAACTAACCCAAATTACTACGAATGCAAATAAAATAAAATAACAAAAATGAAAATGTGGTGAGAAACTTATGTGTAGAGAAATGTGTTTACTTAGATTTCCTTACTCCCTAACTATCTTTTACCGGTTAATTAGTGTGTATTAGTCGCGTGGATGACAGGTGTATTCCTTAATACCATTCGTGGGGTGGCGTACTTACTTCCCCAACTCTACAAGCTCCTACTTCACTCCTATGTCGAGCCGGCTAGGAAGCTCCTAACATGGGATCACTAGAATTCGCTTGTGCATTAAATACAACCATAAAAACCTTTAGTACGCATTTGGTTCATGTTTCTTAAGACGTTCAAGCAAGTTACCGAATAGGAAGTTAGCCAGTTTTCTTAAGCCTAACATAGATAAACAATCATCCAATACAACTAATAACACACTAATAACCAATAATCAATAGCTAGGTTTCATTAGATCTAAGCAAACACAAGATAAATTTAGCCTAACATGTTAATCAAAAGACAAGAATAAGATAAAATCAAACAACACATAGACATATTGAATGATTAATTGATAACTTATCTTCAATGTAACATAGAAGATCTCAAGGCAAAAATGCCTTGAAAAAGAAGCTAAAATCGTCTTAGGGTTTTCTCCCAAAATTCCACACACTAAGCTCTCCCCTATGACAAAAAATTAGAAAACTATATATAGATTTTTGGATCTGACGGCGTCACCTTATGGAGTGTGACGCCGTCACCTCGCCGCTTTTAGGGTTCCCGGATGACCTTCTTGACGCCGTCCCTCTTTAGCTCTTCAAAAATCCATTCTGGCTTATCAAGGCTTGACGCCGTCGAACCTTGAACGTGACGTCGTCCCTCTTTGATTTAAGCCGTGACGCCCTTGATCAAGTTAAAGCGTGACGCCGTCAGAATTCACATGCTATTTTCACTGGCTTATCATGAGTAAATTTCACGTCCTCCTTTTCTTGCCAATGCATGACGCCGTCCAGAGTAAAATGTGACGCCGTCAAAGGTAACTTTCAGCACAATTTTGAGACTTTGTCGTTTTCTTCACTTTTATGCTCCAAAAACGTCCAAAATGCCTCCTTTTCCAGATTTCTCCTCAAAAGTACCTAAAATGACAAAAGGAACGATTTAGGGCAATATTTGATCAAATAAATACGATTTAAGGCTTAAATGACCCCTTAAAAGCGGTACACTTTTCGCTTCATCAGTAAGATAGGAAATCAATAAAATAAGTTAAGTTTTAAAAACTACCTAGTGCCCCTCAATTAGGATAATTTAGATAAACTAGATTTAGGTATGCCTCTCCCATATTAACCTAGGTCATCCCTAACCCAATAGTAACCCCTAGGAGAATAGATATAACCCGTAGAACATGACAAGTTAGGTACTTGTTATAACCTACCCCGAACCCTTACCCCTAGGAATTTAGGAAAACTACCCCGATGCCTTAGATAAATAGATTCTCTAAACTGTTTTAAACTCCCCTAGTACTTCTTCCTTTCCTAAAACCCAATTCCTTCAAACACTTCCCTTATTAATGGTGAGAATTCTTATTCTACACCATAGAGATCTGAATTCTTTCTCCTCTGATCTCTAAAATCTCACTACTTCCTTAGCTTTCTTAAGCTATCTTTTTCCTAGTTAGAGAATCTATCCCTAACTATCCCATATGCAAATATATGATAGTCATATACAAGCATATTCCTATCCTTTCCCTCTTTATTTCCTTAGATTACTATGATTCCCGAGTTAGTTTTCCCCTCCCTTTTAGTAAAACCCGAACCATATTCTTTAGGATTCCCATACCTAGGAATAGAAATGACTTTAGGATATCCCTAGAAAACATAAGCTTAAGTATAGAATACCTTAAATCATTAAGATAGGCTATCTAAGAAACCCTTGAGGAAATAGAAAATAAGATTAGGAATCTTTAAGGTTTTATAGGTTAGAAACTAAATTAAAATCCCTACCCCAATAGATAGAAAAATTAGGAAGACATCCCTATAAGATAAGATTTAGCCTAGCATAGGAATTCATTTATCGAGGACATTAGAACTAGAACACAGATTAGATAACTTTAGGAAAAACAAAGGATTAAATAGTAAACCTCCACCTTAAGCCATTAAACCCCTAGTTTAGGATAGACACTGTTAGAATTTATGTACCATGACAATCATATAAATAAACTTAATCAAGTAGTCACATATGCGGAAGCGAAGGAACATCTATAACATATAAAAGATTAACATAAACATAAATAGGAACGTACCTTTTGATTCTAGCAAGAACAAGAATCAAACTTTAATAATCTTGAACAATTGGATGAACCCTAATTAGGGTTTATATGGATCAATGATTAACCCCTTACCGTTTTGTTAAACGATCCAAGATACAATCAATAGTGTGATTGTACCACGTTCTTGTACACACGTACTATTAACGAATTAAAGTTAATGCTAGTTAAAGTATACACAAAACAATATTTTGTTTTAAAAACAAAAACATTCGACTTAATAAAACAAAACATCAAAACCCTTTATGTTATTGTTGTTGACTTGTTGTCGTTTCACAGAAACCAAAAGAAAAGAACAAACAATTTATCTATTCATGCACATGCACATGCATTAAAGACGCATGCATGTATATATTTGTTTCAGTGATTTTGGTCGAGAGGTAATAAGGAGAAAAAGCAAGTATTGTTTAGGTTTTGGATTTAATGTGTGTACAAGAGATCCAAAATAAAATCCTTGCCTTTGCTTTTATAGGATACAAAACTTAGGGAACAAGTTAGGGCTTGGATTCTAGATCTTTCTTGTTCTCTATTTTTATCCATGGTCCTTATCTTTGTACGTTAGTCAATTTTCGTTAATTACTAACGTTCTTTATTTGTTTTGTGTAATTAATAATTAAATATAACTTTTTATATTAAATTATTAAACTTTAATTCTCATACGTAAAGTGTGCAATCCCGCGGTCTCGAGTTCGATTCTAGACATATACGTATTAATATTTATCCACAACTCTAACAGCTCCCACTTGGATATCTATTAATAGTATAATGACATTGGTTAGCGTCTAGCAACACGCCAATGTCCCTAGTACAACTCGAGGGAGGTCTCCTGGAAAACCTTTAATGATTCATCATTATTATCATCCTTTTGTTTCTAATACTACGTTAATAAAGATATGGATCTCAGTCATTCTTTAATTAACAATTCTGTTTCTCGTTGTTTATGATTGAGCAAGATTACCAAAACATCTGAACGTATTCCAGATAGACTTTGGGCGTGCGCACGCAAACATCTTGTCAACCCTACGAGGGGCCCAGTAGTATTAAACTTCAAAACGAATTTGAAGGAACAAATTCTTTCTTGACTACAAGAATAACCCATGGACTTTGCAACACTTCTGAAAACAATCCTTATGACTACCAGTTACGGTTAGCGGTAAATTGCTTCACAGAAATGCACTACATCCATGACACTTATCTGGTATCTCAAGTCTGAGGATAACTTAATTCATGATTTACTTACTGACAAGATCCATAAAGTAAATTCATGTAGTAGGGATAAGTCCTATATTCAATTCATTGAATATCATGTGAAATTGGTATGTCAACGCATCAATATACTTTCAAGTATATTCTAACCAATACTCAGATTTGTCTTAGTTTAATGATATTCCCATATCATTAATTGACAACGGACAATTTAGAATAACATAAGTTATTCACGGATTTAAACATGCAAATATATGACACAATTTATTATTAATGAAAACAAACGTACTAAGTACTTTAATTCATTATAAATAATAATTGCTTAATATCCTTTATCCAAATACTAAATAGATCAATGCATGATATTTCTAGTTAATGAATTTGTCTCAAGTAATGACTTGTTGACAATTATGCCTCAAGTAATGACAATCATACTTGTTGACAAGGCATTTATTTCAACTAACTTTGATCTATCATAATTTTGAGAATACTTATTTCAAGAATTCAATCAGCGAAGTTCTTGTATGTGTATATCCAACTATCTTGATATAGCCACATAATATTCCATAAATGGTGTGACATCCTCAATCACCAACTTATGACAATCAAACTTTCAAACATTTTAAAGTTTAAAGTATTCTAATTCTTTAATGTATAACGCAACTATGCTCTTAGTTGAGCACAACTAGTTCACATGGCTATTAACAAGGATAAAATCCTACCATGACTAGTATTGAGTGTCATCTCAATTAAACCAGCATCATTGTATACAAACTACAATATGCTCTTTAAAATCCCGTAAACTTAATATCCATTGTGTAATGTTTGATGCCTTCCAATCTTTCAAGATTTATTGTCGGCTATAACAATTACGCAACAATTTGCCATATTGTTTATACTTAGAATTTAGGAGCAATTCCAGGCTGAGGATCATTATTCTAAGTTCAAACATATTCCTTATAGAATATTCATTACACAAGTTATTCAATAACTTTTAATTGGATATCAAATATTGTCAAATCATTTAGCATTTAAGCATGATACAACAATAATATGATGCACATGAAAAATCCTTCAGTCATACTTAGATTCTATTCATGTTCTATCTTTACAAATATATATATATATATATATATATATATATATATATATATATATATATATATATATATATATATATATATATATATATATATATATTCATTTACTCTTTCAAAATGACATATCATATTATATTAGATTTATTTACTGCACATGTTTATTAAATAATAAACTTTAGTTCCAAGGTTGTATGTTTTATTTTCTAAATCTTTAAAGTAAAGTTTCATTCCAAACTAAGACTTAACATTTTACTTTTATAGAATGTTACTTCTTATATGTTATACAACATATATGATTTAGTAAATCAAACATAATACTCCCACTAGCTTTCAGGAATACTTAGAAATTATCTTATTTCAATTATAAATCAAAACATGAATTTAATAATTAAACATAAGAGTAATCTCCTAGATGCATGCATTTATCCATTCATGGATTATTGCACTTTGTACACTTCCAAAGATTTATTTGAATTCATAAACTCCTTTTGATTACTTATCGTCCTCGCTCAAGTAATCATTCAAGAAAGAGTTTTTGATATTCATTGTCAAATTTCATATTCATATAAATATGACAATTACCATCTTTGTATCTTTAATGTGCTTAGGAAAGAGTATTCAATCATAGTTAATTGCTTAAGTATGATTAATAATCTTGTCATAAGACATGCATTAAGATATGTGTACAATTTTTGTCCATATGATTTCTATACAAAGATTTAAACCACTAGGGTTACATTATCTTTGAATAAACTCATCATCATTCTCTAACTATTAAGAATTAAGATTAACCAAAATTTCAAAATTTTATTATCTTTATGAACAACATCTATAACATTCATAGTATGAGTAATTTATCCAATTCGATATTTGGTAATATTTCATCATATAATCCTCAGCATATGAACCAAATATCTGAGATATCCAAGTGGATCTATGAATGATAATTCCATCATCTTGAGGTTTATCATTTACATGTTAAGCCTCATCATGATTTTCACTAGTGTGTCTTTAGAAGATTATGTATCTTGTAATTTTATCTTTCCAAGATAAAAACTCCCACTTGCCTTTAGTAATATATAGACTATCTATAAATACTTAGCAATTAGAGCAACAATCCAATTTTCTCTTTTAGGACATTACAAATACGCATTGACAGTTCGTGACTTCTTTTGTTAATGACCTACACATAAGTAGCTTAACAAATTCAAAACTCCAATTTAAGACTTAATGTGATTCATCACATTTCATAATTCAATAACGTCTTATTAATCTTCTAGGAGTCTAATTGAGTATATTCAATCCATACTCAATTTTCTAACCTTGATAACTTTTGGAAGAAAAGAAGGTGTAGTTATCTTGAACCAAACACTATAACAAGAGTTTGATTTCCTAACTGAACATACTATAATCTAGTATTTCATTAGAAGTAATATTGTAAGACAATCTAACAATATGTAAGATAACCATATATCTTTTAGCTTGTCTATTTACCAACTAAATCAACTTAATGGTATAATAGTATTTCCAAGCCAATTGCATGCTTTATAACACAAGTACTTTTGACCAAGTCACTTTATGTTCATGTCTCATCAAAACATAAACTTGTTATAATCCCACTATACGTTATTAATCATTGATCAACTCAATGACTTCTTGTCATGTCTTAATTAAAAAACATAACAAGTTAACGTCTTACTTTAATATAAGTCTTGTAAAACTTAAAAGACTTTATGTTTATAAGAAGATATAAACATGTATAACTAAAGTATTCTTGAACACCATCATTTGGTTTCAATAGTAATTTCAAGTTAATTTATTTACTTCATTTATTTATGTCATTCTAATAATACATAAATATTATAGTTGAAGTTGTCTAGTTATCATATTGACACATGTTCTAATAGGTGTCTAATTTAGAAACAGTAAATTATCCATGTACGGTCTCACGCATACATGGAAATTCACCTTGTTGTTGTAATCTAGTCAAATTCTCGCTTAAGCTAAATTTCAACACCAAGTGTTTCTTAGATTAGATGTGTATTAGAATGTGAATCTCTTACTTTACAGTTAAGAGAATCCTTTAAATCATATTCTTATGTGTTGTACCTTGTACACAATGAAGATTTCTCCCACTTGTGCATGGAACAACATCATGTACCACATAAACAACACTACACGCGTTTGTTAATGTGAACAATATGATTTGTGTCATTAGCATAACTAGTAGATATAGAGTTACTCAATCAATCAAGGAAACGCACATGACTATCCTTGAAAATATTAGTGTCTATATTAGGAAAGTAATTATCTTGAGAGATTCAAAAGATAATCTGAGTTACAATCAAGACAATAAGTCTTGTAACTCCCACTGAATTAGAGAACATTACAATAATCCCTTATTCAGTAATAAGAACACAATGCTCCCACTGAATTTGACAACATTATAAGTGTTTCATTAACCAGTGAAAGGAAATAGTGTGCTTGTTACTTTCCTACATCTTTGAGAAATCCCATTCGTAACAATTACTTAGGTACTAAAAGAATGTATTCTACTACGTAAATGTGATTCATCACATCCCAAACTATTAACTTGAAAAAACTGAGCATGCAATTTCTTCCTGAATAGATCTACCATTCCAACAATTGTATGTAGTATCTTTAAATGGTCAAATCAAAACAACTAGATAAAATAATCTAATTTGTCTTTTACCATTTTGCAGTAATAAGTCTAGATTCTATTTAAATAACTCATAAAGTGCAAATAATCATAACTATTAAAGTTTGCTATGAGTTATGTATTTAGAATTTAGACAATTCTAATTTTCCTATCATACATTTCTCATTCATGAAAAGGAATAGGATTAAGTATCACACTTCTCTTTATGGAAAGAAGACTATGTTTATTCTTTTCGTAAAGTTGACTCTAACCAAAAACCCATGTGGGTGTAGATCAATTTACTTGTGAAAAGAATAACTTATGTTTACGGTTCAATGTTGCATTAATACATTTGAAAGAATTTACAAAATTCAATTTTAGTATTTTCGATAATCAATTTTCAAGAAAAAATAATACCCATGGAAATATTCATATAACCAAATAATTTTCTTGAAAACCTAGGATCCAACTTTTCATAAATTTCACTACATCAGTTGATCTGCTAGTAATGAAAGTATAAAAGATGGTAATCTGTCGAACAATAATTGGCAAACAATTTTTCCAATTCCTAGATCATTATGGGAATTACATCAAATTGATTCATCAATTTGTCATGTAAGCATGTTTCATCCCATCTCATGCCTTAAGTTCTAGGTCTCACGCATCAACTTAATTAAGTCGTCTAACTTAGAAACTGCAAATTCTCCATGTGTGGTCTCACGCACACTTGGAAATTTACCTTGTCATTAATATTTGGCCTAGGTCTCACGCATACCAAATAATTAATTCCAAGTGTTCCTTATAGTTAGATGGCATGTAATTTAAATTTTAGGGTATTTAGTTTGATGTGAAAATAAAAAACATGTATAAAGATGCATGCATTCATCTTTATAACATAAGCTTTCGAAACCTTTTATAACCAATTTTAAGAGCAAGAGTAAGTCAAAAAACTTTCAATTGAGGTATCGGGTTCACCAATTAAAGAAGTGCCTACAATTATCACCCACCAAAGTGGAATTGAGGTAAATCACCCTTAAGACGATATTGTACATAGAATGGTGATATAGGTAAGTTGTCTTAAACGCATTCATAAGTGTAGAAACCAAGGTAGACTCTAGGCTCTTTCCAAACCTTGTTTCCATCACTATGAATTTGTCTATTGAAGACTTACTTTTAAAACCATATGTACAAAAACATCAATCAAGAAAAAATTTATGACTTTAGTCTTAAATACATATTAAAAAACTTATACAATAGAAATCTCGTCGCGAGGATGCATTTAACGCATTACGGCATGTAAGGCCAACCCCTAAGTATGACACATAAGATTTCATAGTGTAAAGTTCTTAATAATCTTGTTTCACCATTATTAGTCTAATTAATTTCCTTTTCTTAAAATTACCCTTTTTATTGCTTACAAACATGTCAAACATAAAACAATAAAAAAGAACGAGTAATTATAAAAGAAAACAAATAAACAACTAATAATCATAACAATTATAAAGGTGAAACAATTAGCCACATGCAAACTCGATTAGATAAACCCTAAAATCAATTCTAGGTTTTCATATGCATATAATTAACTATGACCCTCTTCTTCAATGGAAGAAGACGTACATACATTGACGAATCAATTGTAGAGGTCATAATTAAGTTATATACCACATAGCACATAAATTGATTTTATTATAATTGAGGTATTCCCCATTTTTAGATCTATCTAATAATTACATGTGAAAACAATACTAACAATTAAATAATCAATCAATTAATCAATCCATGACTAACATGCATGTTTCATCATGGATTCATGCATAACAATTACCAATTAGGTCACAAGATACGTTCAATTAACACATAAACTTGTTAAAACCTAGGGTTACTAATCCAGTTAATATTAAATCCACAAACCCTAATTTGGATAAAGGAGTAAATTGACCCCCCCCCCCCCAAAATTTTACGGTTTCGAAAATTTTTATAAGCCCTAGATCATAACAACATCTAAACATGTATCTAAAACATTAAAGATTCGATTTTTATGTGTTTTTAGTAATCAATTACATGTTATAGCAAGCTCGTGATACCACTGTTAGAATTTATGTACCATGACAATCATATAAATAAACATAATCAAGTAGTCACATATGCGGAAGCGAAGGAACATCTATAACATATAAAAGATTAACATAAACATAAATAGGAACGTACCTTTTGATTCTAGCAAGAACAAGAATCAAACTTTAATAATCTTGAACAATTGGATGAACCCTAATTAGGGTTTATATGGATCAATGATTAACCCCTTACTGTTTTGTTAATCGATCCAAGATACAATCAATAGTGTGATTGTACCACGTTCTTGTACACACGTACTATTAACGAATTAAAGTTAATGCTAGTTAAAGTATACACAAAACAATATTTTGTTTTAAAAACAAAAACATTTGACTAAATAAAACAAAACATCAAAACCCTTTATGTTATTGTTGTTGACTTGTTGTCGTTTCACAGAAACCAAAAGAAAAGAACAAACAATTTATCTATTCATGCACATGCACACGCATTAAAGACGCATGCATGTATATATTTGTTTCAGTGATTTTGGTCGAGAGGTAATAAGGAGAAAAAGCAAGTATTGTTTAGGTTTTGGATTTAATGTGTGTACAAGAGATCCAAAATAAAATCCTTGACTTTGCTTTTATAGGATACAAAACTTAGGGAACAAGTTAGGGCTTGGATTCTAGATCTTTCTTGTTCTCTATTTTTATCCATGGTCCTTATCTTTGTACGTTAGTCAATTTTCGTTAATTACTAACGTTCTTTATTTGTTTTGTGTAATTAATAATTAAATATAACTTTTTATATTAAATTATTAAACTTTAATTCTCATACGTAAAGTGTGCAATCCCGCGGTCTCGAGTTCGATTCTAGACATATACGTATTAATATTTATCCACAACTCTAACAGAAACATTAGCAAGCTTCTACCATATAGGCACATTAGCAAGCTTTTACCCTATAGGAACAAACCATTTTTTTTAGGATATAGTTTACCTAAGACCTAGTGACCAACCCTTATTAGGATTTTTCACACACTAAAAAGGTTTAGAAACCCTAGGAATGATATACCTTTAGGATATCCCGAACCTACCCTAAGAATTTATAACCCAAACTTAGAACTCGAGGTTATTAGATATAACTAGGAATAAGATATTTGAGGATATTAGATTACATCTTAGGACTTGATACATCTTAGGTTACACTTAGGAATTTCACTTAGAAGATACTATGGATACTACCCTAGCTGGTTTCAAGTACCTAGGAATAGTAATACTTATAATAATAGTAATAATGGTAGTAATAGACAACTTAAAGCAACAGAGAAAACCCGAAACTATGCCTAAGAATAATGATACTCCTAGTAAACCCTTAAGAAAGAAAACACCTAGACCTACTCCCTCTTTAGAACCCTCTACTTCAATAGAACCAAACACATCACCCTTAGAAGTTTAGGATTAGTTAGGAAAACTAGAAGAACCTTAGGGGGAAAACAAATTTTGGGAAGGAATCTAGTTAATCTAAAAATTCTATTAGGATACTATCTTTACAGGTATCCTATACTCTTACTCTTCCGTTTAATCTTATCCTTCCGTTTTCTCATCCTTCCATTCAAATCCTCTTTTTCCCGCTCTTTTCCCATTCACCCATTTCAAATCCCACTCTCCCGCCTTTTTCCCGCTCCCCTATTTAAATCTTATTCTCCCGCCTTCCTACTCTACCATTTAATCCCCCGTACTCCTCTATCTTTCCCACTCTACCCATTTCTCCCCTCCTATTCCACTCCTCCGTTACCTCCCACTCCTCCATACTTCCCTTATTTCATCCCTTTCCTTCCTTCTTTCTTCTTCACTCCTCCCTATAAAATCCGCCCTTCCACTTCCTCCTACCCTTTCGTTTTATTCCTCCGTCATTTTACACTCTATTTTTCTCTACTTTATATTCTCTCCTTACCCCATCCTACAATGTTCTAAGAGTTAGAACTTGTATTTCTCGTCATTTCATAAGATTCTATAAGATAGATCTTGTAAGGATATCTATGTCAAACTTTGATCCTCATCATGTTTGACAAAAGATATTATGCTATCTCACCTTGCAAAGGGTTGCAAGCATGAGACCTCTAACGCCCGTCAATCTAGCTATAGCCTCTCCGGCTACTAAGGTATCAGTTGCTAAACAAGGAGACTGTAGAACTGATCACCATGGCTGGAACTTATCTCCACCGTGGCTAGAACTTGTCTCCACCGTGGCTAGAACTTGTCTCTAGCGTGGCTAGAACTTGTCTCTAACGTGGCTGGAACTTTTCTCTAAAACATTCCTGTACCACATTTCCTTAAGTGTGGTAAACTCTCTCCGTTTCCACCGATACTACTTAAGGATGATTTATGATGACTACCCTCTTAAAATGAACTAGGACGCTTTTTCATTATAATGAGAAAGTTATAAATCATGGATCATAAATTTATAAGCTCTTGCTTACAATAATTGGGACGCCTCTACTTGTGAGTAATGAGATATGAATGAGTGAACCAAGTATCTGGCACATGTACAAACATTTCTTACTCCGTTTGTACAAACTCTATCCTTTTCTTCTTTCTCGAATCGTCAACTCGCTCCACTTCTACCTCTACTCCTACTAAATCTCGGGACGAGATTTCTTCTAAGGGGGTAAGACTGTAACCACCCGTAAAATCCCATCACTATCATTCCCACTACAAATACCTATGTCTGGTATTTCCCAGGTAAATTTTTGCTTTTTATATGCATTCACTACTTGCATGGCTCACTAGACTGGCTCACGTATCTACACAAGCCAAATAACTCAACACTCACATCCTATAAACCCCTGGTATATCAAGCATAAGATCACAACAACACCACGATAAGTAATTTACCAATCTAACACACTAAACTTATCACAAAACCCTAATTAAACCCTAATTAGACCTATGTGCTTACTAAACCCTATATGCTTAACTAAACTAGTTTGAAAGTGTCCAAGGCTTAAGTATGAGTTACCTTAGGAACATTAGGATACCTTAGGACCCTTAGGCACTAGTACAACCCATTAGAGCTTAGGTACAAGTCCCTTAAGCACAAAACCATAACTAGGTTATAACTTCCCAAAAATTAGGTCAAACCTTCCCAAAACTTCACCATAGGCTACCACCACTTAGTATAAACCCCTTAGGACTTAGGATTAGTCACTAGACACTCATAGGAACCTAATTTAGGCACTAAACCCTAGGATAAACCCTAATCTCTCACTAAGCAAAATTAGGTCTAAACTGAACCTAAACTAGTTCAAACCTAAACCTAAGCACCTCTAAACTAGCAACCAAGCACCCTAGCACCTCCCCCTAACCTACCTAGCACCCTAGCACCTTACAAGCACCCACACAAGTAGGTGCATCACCTACTTGTCACCACCTTCAACCTCTCGACTCACCATAACCACAACCGGCCTAGGCAGCCCCCTAGCTACACCATAGCTCGTCCTTGTCACACCCTAGACCTGCCACAACCTCCCCTAGCTCAGATTACTCATCTCCCCCCTCCTCGACACCTCTTACTTCCATTTCTTGCTCACTACTCCTCGCTACACTATAAATACCCCCTGTATCCCCTCCCGTCAACCTCACACCTTGTCTTCTTTCTCTCCACACATATTCTGGTTCTAGTGGTTGTACATAAGCTGTAGTAGGTCTAGGAGTCGAGCTAGCTAAGCCTTGCCCTTGTCGAGTTGTGATTTGAGCCGAGAAAACCCTAGAAACCCTAGGAAACCCTCGTTAACCCTTCCCTAGTCAAGTAAGCTTTCCATTTTGATTCTGATAGCTTTAGTTTAGTTCTAGGATAGTATTAGGATGCATTAGATCCCATTAGGACCCTTGCCTAAGCCTTAGTCATAATCATTTACTAGTTTTATTTTTAAAACCCTAAAACCTATCGAATTGCCTTTTACATGCTATAAGCCCTTTACATAAGCTATAATCCGGTATAGATAACTTAGATAAGCTAATATTAGTTAAACATAAGATAGGAAACCTTTTTGTTTCATAAAAATATAGTTTGCATGAAATTAGGATTAGTTTTGCAAAGTTTTCCATGCATAGGGGTATATATGGTAACTTTCTGAAAATATTAAGTCTAGGGACTATTTTTGATATTTCTTAGAAGCAATAAGTATAAGGACCCTTTTTGAAAAAGTTATAAAACCCTAGGATAAAAAGTTAAATAGTTATAAACTTAAAAGGACTAGTTTTGCAAAAGTTATAAAGTTAAGGGTCTAAATGGTAAATATAGAAAACTTATGAGTCCAAGGGTTATTTCTGCCATTTTCCTAAAATATAGAAGTATAAGGGCTAAATATGTGAAGTCTAGATAGTTACAAACTTAAATAATATAAGTATTATAAGTTCAGGGTAGATTTCGTAAATATAGAAACTATAAGGGTATAAAGTGAAAGTATTTAAATATAAACTTAAAAATTTAAAGTTAGAAGCATAACACAATAGTAGGGAGCTTCATATGAGGAGTACTATGTGGATATTTCATTCTGACGAGTTTGCTGGGTTTACGATTTAAAGTGCCCTGGCTCCTCAAACGATTATTGCATATACTTCTGAATTATGATGGCCCGAACGGTGTCATGTTATAACTAAACCCTATTAACAACATAACTCAATAGTAGGGAACTTCGTGTGAGGAGTATTAACTTCTGAATTATGATGGCCCGAACGGTATTATGTTGATAACATAATACAATAGTAGGGAGCTTCATGTGAGGAGTCATATACTTCTGGATTACGATGGCCCGAACGGTGTTTGATGAGACGAAAAGTGTTACGCTTTTAAGGGGTCATTTAAGCCCTAAATCATGATTTTATGATCAAATATTACCTTAAAACGTTTCTTTTGTCAATTTAGGTACTTTGGAGAAGAATTCTGGAAAAGGAAGCATTTTGGACGTTTTTGGAGCATAAAAGTGAAGAAAACGACAAAGTCAAGAATCCAAGCTGAAAACAGTACCTGACGGCGTCAAGCACCATAAGGTAACGCCGTCGCTCATTGATAAAGAGGTGGATAGTCACTTTACACTTGACGGGCCAGAAAGATTTTGAGGCATTTACACGTGACGGCGTCACGTTATAATTCACCAAGGGCGTCACTTGTTATCACAAAGAGAGACGGCCCAGAACCCTTTTTAACAAGACGGCGTCAAAAGTGGATCTAGGCCATCAAGAAACCATAAACACAGCGAGGTAACGGCGTCACATCCCAAAAGGTGACGCCGTCAGATTGTAAATTCTATATATATTCTTGGATTTTTTCATTCATAGAGAGAGAACTTTTGGTAGAGAATTCTAGGGACTTAGGGTACGAACCCTAGTCGACTTTTGCATCAATTTTAGGGTTTCAAACCCCCTTTTCTTCCATGTTCAATTAAATATAAGTTATCCTTTAATCATTCAATATGTCTATGTGTTGTTTGATTATATCGTATGCTTTTCTTTCCTTTAACATGCTAGGCTAGGTTTGTTTGTGTTTGCTTAGGTCTAATGAAACCTAGTTATTGATTATTTGTTGATTGGTTTGTTATTAATTGATTGTGGGTGGATGATATCGATGTTAGGCTTAAGAAAACTGGCAGAATTCCAATGGTAACATGCTTGAACGTCTTAGGAAACATGAGTCGGAGGTGTACTACGGCTATTTGGTTGTATTTAATGCATAAGCCACTGTTTATAATCCCTATGATTGGGCGCTTAACGTGTCGTTGTAGGAGGAGATAAGAGCTTATAGAGTTGGGGAATACAACCCGGCATCCACACAATTGTAACAAACCTATCAATTAATAAAAGATAACTAGGGAGTAATGAACCCTAAGTAAACACGTTTCTCTCCATATAAGTTTTTCTCACATTTATTTTATCGGTATTTTATTTTTATTGCATTTGTAGTCATTTGGGTTAGTTGACTAGCAACTAATTTCGCCCACTCTTCCAATATCCGAGATTTTTACTTGCTTTCCTTAAAATATAAAAATACAAAAAGAATCATCCCTCACTTTTAGACCTAGTTTAGATTAATTTCAATCCTAACGAACACTATTCCCTGTGGAGAACGATCAATCCCCCGGTACTTGCCACTACACTATACTACATCGGTCAGGTACACTGCCTGGTGGGGATTGCAAGTTTCTCAAGATCCCTTGAGAAGTAAAACCTTTTGCAAGGTTGCAAAACCACGCATCAAGTTTTTGGCGCCGCTGCCGGGGAATAGTTATTGCTTAGGTTGAGATTTCTTTTTATTAGGTCTACTCACTAGATTCCTATCTAGTGAGATTTTTATTTTCTTTTTAGCTTTCTCGTAGTCTATCTTTTCTTTGTAGCTTTGTTCGCAAAAACCTTTCCATTGACTCTTCCGTTCACCATTATAGAGAACGTGAATCCACCATACTACCGACCCCGAAATCCATTCACTCCTAATGACATCTTGATGTTCAACCAATATCAAGATGAACCTACCTATGATGCATGGACTCGTTTTAAAAATTTACTCTGAATAGTCCCTCATCATAGTTTCGATTTATGGTCCCTAACTCAAATCTTTTACTATCGTCTCCACCGATATATCCAAACGGACATTGACTATTTTGCCAACGGGGACCTTAAGAAATTAAATGCTGAAGAAGCATGGGAATCCATAGAGGATTGTGCCCACTATTATTATAGAGTAGACAACCCAACAAACAACATTACGGATAAATTAATAACAAGTCTGAAGGAGCAAACAGGACATTTGTCTGGGGATGACTATTTTGGGATACCTAAGTGGATGTCATGTAACACCATAGTACAAAACAAACACATAGGTGATCCAGATACAATGGAGGATGAGGCGGATAATCCAAGCCCACAAAGTACCCCACAAGTCCTACCATCATTTGAGGCACACACACCGCCCGTGACTTACCCGGAAGAAGTAGAAGAGACTATAGGAACCCCAATAGAGGTAGAGCCCTTGGACCAAACACAACTAGATGAAATAGGTTTGAGCACTTGTTGTGATGACCTTCCTTTTATTTCTAAGGAAGTTCCTAGTTTTGATGAACCGGAACCTCAACCAAAACCGTTACCCAGTTTTCCATCTTTGTATGACAATTTAGGAATTGAAATAGGTCCCGATCCACCCATCAAACCATATAGTCCGAGTAGTTTTAATTTGAAGGTAGTAGACTTTAAGCCTTATAGGGAGGAAGCTAACATAGGAGTGAACCATGACCTTAGATACTTACATCACCCATTTGTGAGTGATCACAAGAAACATTATGGGTTTAAATCGGGTTTATTAGGTCAAGATGGATTCCGAACTAGGAGTCTCTCGAAATTGATAGAAGATGATCCCTTCTTAGGAGGAAACTTCAATTCACCCATTGACCAATTTGAACTAGGTAAGGTTATGATGATAGGAGGACACATATTTGAGCATATAATTCATCCACCACTCTTTCCTCAAGAGGCATACTTCCACCGAGATGGTGTGTATCGCTACTATCACCCGCACTTAACTCTAAGTGTAGGAAAAACCTCCCTTATTTTCGTTAAATAAGGGTAGAGTCAGGCTAGTGACTCAAACAAAAACAAGCGCTTCTTGGGAGGCAACCCAAGCCTCTTTTTAATTGTTTGTTTGCTTATTTGATTTTATTTGCTTCCGTATGCATGTTTTATTTTTATTGTTTATGGTTCATGTTTCAAATTAAATTGTGAAAATGCTTTATTTTGTTTTTAACTTCGTCTTAACAACATATAAAGGTATTTTGCAAAAGATAAGTGTAAGGGAAATCCAAATTTGTTTCAAAAGAACGAATGGAACATGAACGATGACAATATTAAATAGACATACATATTAGTACTTGTTTGAGTCAAATGCTTGTATCGAGTCATAATGAATTTTTGCATGAATTCCAGGAAATAAAGAATGATATTTTTCTAGAAATTTTCTGGAAACTTAAAATAAAATTTATGTCAGCTCAATTCTGACGGCGTCAGTCTTTAAAACCTGACGACATCAGGTACTAATTTTCTGACATAATTTTGCAAGTTTTGTTTTTTCTGCCGGAATTGTAAAGTTTTGTTAAATCTTTGATTTTATAAACTCCAGGAATCTGCAAACATTCATTCCACAAGCATTATATCTTTATTTGCTTTATATGATTTACTTTTATGTAGAATTTACCGCTGATTTTACGCGAGGTTTCTTGTTTGTTTTCTCAGCTATTTAACAGGTTATATTGGACGAGAAAGATGTACATGGATGATCAAGCTTTTGGCGCTACTTTAATCTAGAAGCTTTTATATTTTCTTGGAGGAGGATTTAACCGTGTTACTACACTATCCACACCAAACGAATCAGGGGAGTATTTGTTTTCGTTCTTTCATTTTCTTTACTTTTACATCTTTTTGAACATTGGGGACAATGTTCGGCTTAAGTGTAAGGGGGGGGGGGGGTAAATGAAGATTTCTTAGAGAATACAATTGCGCTTGATTTTTGTTTCTTTAATAGTAAATGTGTAATAAAACTAAGAGAAACACTTGTTAGGGTAATTTTAGCACCAAATTTAAAAAAATTTGCGACATATAGGAGTGAAACTTTAGTCCTAATAAGCGTCTCATGGATAGGAGTTATATGACTAGCACAAAAAAACCGTACCACTCAAAAATTTCCACCCCAAATATGTGAGGTTCGCCCCTAGATTTGTTAGGAAAAGCATTCATTGTAAATGCTTGTGAGTGTACCGGTAGTATTTAGATTCTAGAACTTGCGTTAGTGATTCATCCCGAGACCACAAGTGAGACTACATTCGTGTAGTTAGGATTTACTACGTGATAAGAGGCATTAGGATAACCCTTGTTTTACACCTGTAATATAATTACATTGACTTCATTGGTCTAGTAATTCTCCCACACCTTTGCGATGTACTTATTTTTAGTACACGATACCCCTAGTACACCCCTCAGAGCCTATCTTTTTCGTTTCTAACTTTAAGCATTTTACTTAAAGGAAGAATTTGTTTACAATCCACCCCCAAAAGTACACCCAAATCGCCTTAGCCTACCTTGTATGCACTCATCTTTAGTGCATTATTGTTACAATATTTGTTTAAACCCTTTGTTAATTATCTAATTGGTTACATGGTCGCAAAGTCGAGTCATATCTTGTATATATTGTTTTGGGACGATTGGGACTCATGGGTAAAGTACTAGTGTTATGGAGTAATAGGGAAGAACATCAATTATTACCCCCATATGTGCGTAAATGTTTTAAAGTACTCCAAGTGTTTTGATTATCTTAATTCGAGTCATTAGAATAGTTAATTGTAGAGTATGTAAAAGCTCAAATGTAAGGGGAATGCGAATTCTCTATGATGTATTGTAATGGGCCAGTGTGATCTCGTGTATTGTTAATAGACCAGCATCTAACACTATATGGAGTGTTATCCAAAGGTTGGTGTTGAGTGCTGCTGTTTACTCTATCTGGCATGAGAGGAACAATAGGAGGGTGAATTTGCTGATTAGAAATGAGGAGTGTGTCTTCAATAATATTGTGAACACTGTGAGGATGAAATTGATGGGGCTCAAGATTAAAGTTACTCCAAATGTTTATAAAGCTGCTGTTATTTGGAATATACCTTTGGGTAGGAATGAGTATTACAGGAAGATGGTGAATGAGTTGATGAAAGATTGAGTTTATCATTGCTGGGTTTCTATGATGATTGATATCCTTTTTTATTTCTCATGGTTCCTTTATTTCCATGAAGGTACTGGTTTCTGGTTATGTAACTTTTGTTTTGATCCATTTATTGGTGAAGTCTCAGCTTTAGCCTTCTCTGTTGCTCTATAATGGATGGGATGCAGTTTTGGTTTGAAGTTGTGGAAGATGGTTGTCTGCTGTTATGTTTGGGGAGGTTTTGAAAAGTGTTGCACTCTTTTTGTCCTTCCTATGATTTTTCCCTTTGGGTTTTTCATAGGAAGGTTTTTAAGGAGGCAAACTTTTCAAAATGGCTACTCTGGCACTCCCATGTTCTGTGTAGGTTTGATGCTCATGATTCTTGTTGATGTGGGCTGATTGGTGAAGTTCTTCTATGATTATTGATGGCATGGTCTGTTTTATGTTTGTTATTGCTGTGATGTGTAATGAGTCCAGGATTTCTGTTTACCTTTGAGTATTGTGCTGGTTTGGAGTGTCTTTGGTTGGTCCCTTAGAACTCTGATGATGCAGAAGTACTTTGGGGTCTACAATTTGAATTTAGACTCATTGCTATTCCCAGCTTTTGTTATCTGTTCTTAGTTTTTAGTGGATGTTATTTCTAGTTTGTATGTGAGCTAGGGTCATGTCCTATGCCATCTTTTTTTGTGGTGCAAGGTGTGGAAATTAGGGATGTATCCTAATTTGCTTTACACTTTGTGCTTTTTGTTCTTTGTACTGCCTTTTGGCTCCCGTTTTACTTAATAAAATTTACCTTTAAGTAAAAAAAAAATAATAATAAAAAAAAAAAAAAAAAAAAGAAAAAAGAAAAAAAAAAAAAAAAAAAAAAAAAAAAAGAGAAAAACATACTGACTACCATCCCGTTTCCTTTTATGCTATTTTATGTTTTTGTTATTTCATAGTTAGCTTAAGTTGAGTCGAGTCTTGGCTTAGCAACGCCTCATAGTGCATGTAATTGACCAAGATGATTAACTTGCCACCAGTAAAATATCCTTTATCCAACAAAACCGTGTTTATCATATCCCTACACCCAACATTATAACCTTTGAAAAGCCCTCTTTGATAGTTTATCTTAGGTGCTTACGCCTAGTGGTAGAGGTTTTTGATCCTTTCCCAAGCCTATGGTAATCTTTGTGCTATGACAGGTAGTGAGCGATATTTTTTTTCATTTTTATTTGTGATATATACTTTTATAACACCCGAGAGATGTGAGTATCCAAACACTATTTGTGAGGTGCTAGTGTATGATTTCCGTGCTTATTTTGATTAAGGTGGAACGATCATTTGTTGTAATTACTTTTATATTAATGTTAAATGACCCCTAGCTTGTATTTTGATTAGAATAAAAGCTCATTTGCTTGAGGACAAGCAAATCTCAAGTGTAAGGGTATTTGATGAGACGAAAAGTGTTATGCTTTTAAGGGGTCATTTAAGCCCTAAATCGTGATTTTATGATCAAATATTACCTTAAAACGTTTCTTTTGTCAATTTAGGTACTTTGGAGAGGAATTCTGGAAAAGGAAGCATTTTGGACGTTTTTGGAGCATAAAAGTGAAGAAAACGACAAAGTCAAAAATCCAAGCTGAAAACAGTACCTGACGACATCAAGCACCATAAGGTGACGCCGTCGCTCATTGATAAAGAGGTGGATAGTCACTTTACACTTGACGGGCCAGAAAGATTTTGAGGCATTTACACGTGACGGCGTCACGTTATAATTCACCAAGGGCGTCACTGTTTTATCGTAAAGAGAGACGACCCAGAACCCTTTTTAACCAGACGGCATCAAGAGTGGATCTAGGCCATCAAGAAACCCTAAACACGGCGAGGTGACGGCGTCACATCCCAAAAGGTGACGCCGTCAGATTGTAAATTCTATATATATTCTTGGATTTTTTCATTCATAGAGAGAGAACTTTTGGTAGAGAATTCTAGGGACTTAGGGTACGAACCCTAGTCGACTTTTGCATCAATTTTAGGGTTTCAAACCCCCTTTTCTTCCATGTTCAATTAAATATAAGTTATCCTTTAATCATTCAATATGTCTATGTGTTGTTTGATTATATCGTATGCTTTTCTTTCCTTTAACATGCTAGGCTAGGTTTATTTGTGTTTGCTTAGGTCTAATGAAACCTAGTTATTGATTATTTGTTGATTGGTTTGTTATTAATTGATTGTGGGTGGATGATATCGATGTTAGGCTTAAGAAAACTGGCAGAATTCCATTGGTAACATGCTTGAACGTCTTAGGAAACATGAGTCGGAGGTGTACTACGGCTATTTGGTTGTATTTAATGCATAAGCCACTGTTTATAATCCCTAGGATTGGGCGCTGATGTAACAATTATAGTATAGTGATTTTTCCGAAGAAATACTCGTGAAAGTATTTCCCCGAGTCGTGTCCAAGTGAAGGTGTGAATGGAATCGTGATTTTCGGTTAACGAAAACGTGTCGTGAATAGTGGATAAAATGGATTTTTGGATATTATACTACGAACAATGATATAAAAGATGAGGAATATTAAATCTACTCTAGAAAGCATAAAATTAAGCACATAAATCGACAACATAAAGCAATTAAACCTAAAACGTAATTAAAACTAAAAACGAGCGTTAAACTTAAAAATAACGTAAATGCGCAAAATAAAAAGTGAAATCTAAGCAACACTAATCCTACGGGCATGAAAACAATTTTTCTACATTCTAAATGATATAAGAAAATTACGGGAAAAAGAAAAATGATTTTTTGACTTTTTATTTAATTAATATGAATTAAAAACTATTTAAACTAATTTAATTGATTAAAAATAACAAACTTTATCAAATAATTCTGAGATTTTTCCTAAAACTCTATTACTATGGCAGAAATGTAAGAAAAATTAGAAAAATGAAAAAGCTCACTGAATAAGCTGATAATAAGCTAAACAGGTTAATAAGCAAATAGAGGAAAAGTGGGATAAGAAATAAAAGTTGCAAAGACTATATGAAAAAGACCCAAGGGCGACTGGTAAAGAGTATGTGTTGTGAGCTAAGTGGCCTGGGTTCGAGTCCCAGGCCTGGCATTTTTTTTGGATACATTTTTTTTTTCTTTTTGAACAAACTTATTAAGTACATGAAAATAAGCAATTTTTATGAAAGAAGCTCTTATGAAAACAAGAAATAAGCTCAGAATGAGCTTCTAATGCTAACAGTTATGAAGGTAACTTGCAAACCAATATAAACTAAACTGATGGGTCTTATAAGCTCTAATAAGCTGCAAATGGACCTAATAATCTATAAAACCCTACAACTAACTTATTTAAGCTAAACTAAACTAGATTAAGCAGACTTAATAGGCAGAAGCTAAGGGAGAAAATAAGCAGTTAACTAAAAAGCTATAAAAAGGACTAATTGGAAATCTTAAACTACTAATAAGCTAAGATAAGCTGAGCCTAGGGGAAATAAGCTAAAGGGAAACTAAGGGAATCCTAAAAAGCTAATGGGAACATGAATAAACAATTGACTCATCCTAAAAAGCACTAAATAAGCAAATCATATCTAGGGCTGCAAAAAGGGAAACTAGCTAAAGGGCTACTTTTGGACCTAGTAAAAGCTCTTAAGATAAATTACTAAAAATATACTAAAAATACTAGCAAGAAAACAAGCCACCAAATAAGCTCCAAACCAAAATTCAGATCAATTAAACAATAATTGAACAAAATAAAAATCCAAAATATAAGGCTGATAGCACACTAGCTGGGTGCAGGGCATAGCAGTCCTAAAGGGGCTAGTTTGAACTTGTGAAAAGCTGATAAGAAAATTTTCAAAAATTAAACTAAAATTATGTTTGAAAACACAAGCTGGTGAACTTTTAACATCCAAAATTTCAGCTAAAATGATTAAGAAATGAAGAAATTAAAATTCTATAACAAAATGATTTTGTAAGATGAGGTGATAATTTTGACTTTTTATGTTTTGATGAACTTTGACTTAAATGAATTACAAAGGATCCTAATTGACTGGAAATGTTATGATAAGCTATAATATAATTGAAATAAGCTATAACTAACTAATCCTAACCTATATGGAAGATAATGCTACCTAATTCTAACTGATATGCATAAATCAAAAGTTAAAAATGAATTAGACTGTTAAGACTAATAACCTACCAATTTTATGCTATATCTAGTCTAAATAAATCTATTATGACATGTTTAAGCCACGTGCCACCACCAAATCAAACTAGAACTCAGAGAAAATACTTAATCCAAACACTCCTTTAAAAATCTGTTTTGAACTTTTTTATGGTTTAAAGTTATACAAAGCTTAACTAATGATGAGGACTGATTATTAAAGCTAAAATAATAATTAGAGAGCAAAAGTGAAAGCAATTTAAGCACAAATTAAACCTTAACTAGATTATGCTAAATGAGACTAAGAATATGAAATTTAAGCTACTAAGGGATCTATTGGATGAAAGTGAGTAAATAAGCAACATCTAAGCTCAATTAAACAGAAACATCACAGAAAAGCATTAAAACAAGCAGAGATTAGCAAATAAGCAGTTTGACTAAATTTTGACTTTCTTTGACTTTTTGAAATTTTGCTTAAAACAGAAATTGAACCTTCAATGACTCACAATAAGCTATTATCAAGCTTAAATGAGCTTAAGGAAACAGTAAAGAGAGCTTAAAACAAATGTAAAGCAGTAATCAAGAGCTTAAAACAATTTGAGACAAGGTAATTTAGAAGTAAAACTTGAAATTGTATTAATATAAAAAGCTGATTACAATAATGGAAGGACAGAGTTTAAAAAACTAACATAAGCTCTAATAAGCTACTGCTACATAAGCTAATCTAAAACTACCCTAATTTTATCCCTACTCCTAATGAATTGAATCCGTGAGTGAATGAGGCTATTTATAGCTGAGCTCAAGCTTCAAGAGAAAGCTCTAGATCCTCTTTTCTGGTCATTTGATCAATCCCATCAATAATCAACGACTCTCAGCTCTTAGATTAGATTGGTGAGGTGTTTGAGCCAATCAGGAGGCTTCTTTGGTCCAAGCTGGCAATCCATAGCATCATCCTTGTCCTTGTCAGCTCCAAGATTCCAAGTACCAAGCTCTGAGGGGTACGGATGGGAATTCAAGGTGGGAGGGAAATAGATGAACAGTAGAAGGCAGGGTGGTTTAGGGATTTTATATTATTGTTTGACTTTGATTTGGGGATTTTGACTTTCGGGTTTTTTAAAGGGAACCGGGTTTGAGGGGTGAGTTATAATAGGTATTGGGTCGGGTTTTATTAAAAGGGTAAATGGTGTGGGCTGGGTTTTATAAGTGTAGGGGATTGGGCTTTGGCTAATGTTGTGTTTTGTTTATTTGGGTTTATTAAACAAGTTTGTATAAGGCTTAGGATTTTATCAAAAGGGCCAAAGTTGCCAAGTTCATAAAATCGAGGGACCACTTCTGTAGTTTATTCCAAGGACCATTTGTGACAATAATGAATCTTCAAGGTAGATTTAGGCACTTTTAGCATAAATTTGATCCAATATTGAGAGATCCTTCCCCGGCTTCGGCTTTTGCTACTCTTCTCCGGCTCGGCTTTAAATGCTCTTTCCAAAATCTCGTGCTTGTGTTTGCCCATTTTGTCTTTATTTTGTCCTTTTCTTAAATATCCGTACCTGCACAATCATAAACACAAAACACATATATTTGGCATATTTGGTCCGTTTTTGGTCTATTTGGTCCGTTAAATAAGGTAAATGGTATGTGTAAATTAACACATACCAAAATCCCCCAGACTAAGGTATTGCCGTGTCCTCACGCAATGTCATCACTTCACGCTTTTGAGATAAATAATTTCACAACTCTTTTTACTAACTTTGGAAAGTAGCAAAAGTTTCAAAAGAGATTACGAAATCATTTATTCCCGAAAACGCCCCGTTTATCCAATTTATTCCATATACTAACTATTACTACTATTTTTGTATTTTTCACTTTATTCTTGTGCCGGTATGATGACTTTCATTATTTTTCAATAATTTTTAGGATCACGGAGTAGGAAACACGACTCATAAAGAAGTGACCATACGGATAAAGTTCGTCATCCTTGATTTTTCACGAGTCCCCAAACTAAGCTTAAAAACGAAATCATTGTTTATTTACAAGTTAGATGCCAACACTACCCATAGAAGTTACTTGTGTAATTACCTCTTGCTCCCATTTTCCTATTTTCCTCTATTTATTTTATTTTTGTTGAGAAATGAATTTCTTCATATTTTCTCGTTTTGATAGTTTTTAGTCCGATAAAGAATACTAAGTTTAGACGCTAAGTAGTTTCTAAACCTTCCCTTGAAAACCGTTGCATACAAAAATGAGGTCCACATGTAGGTCTCTGATTTAACACGATTTTGAGAGTATCCCTTTTATATACGACAGAAACAACTCATCTACGAGTCCAGAGACGGAAGCTTTTATTAGGACACCCCCAGAGTCAAAAGCTTGGCATTTTTCACATTATAAGCACATTTAACATTTTAGCCCTTAGCCTTTTACAACAATTACAACATCGGTTATGAGCCGGCAAGATGTAATAGTCTTATTATGACCTTGGAATTTTCCTCTGCCTTTTTGAAATCTACAACAACGGGAACGAACCATCAAGATGCAGAAAACTTTTATGGCTTTGGATTATTATTATTAACCATTATTCATTATTATTTGCCAAACCCCGAGTCCTACGGCTTTTATAACAATCACAACATCGGCTGCGAACCGGCAAGATGTGATAGTCTATTACACCGTAACGCTGGCAGTACCTCTATGTGTACCCAACTTTCATAAGCAAGGATTTGCTTAGGAATGAGAAGAAACTAAATATTGCCAAAACCGTCATACCTTTAATTATTCCTAGACATCTATTTATATGGGTGAAACAATTTTGTGGGAGAAAAAAGCCACAAGTAACTTCGATGAGCTCTAAAGAGAACCACTACTCCACGTTTAGCATCTAACTTATAAATTAACTCTATCATTTCTCGTTCTTCGCAAATTTAAAATCCCAAATAATGAGATCCGCGAATGCTTAGCCTTATAATCAAGCCATGCATATATAAAGTCAAATACGGGAACTTGCAAACTCTTAGAAAGAATTTGCGTTTTATAGCTCCTTGTGTAAAAGACTAGCACGAGCTTATAGATTATAAATGGTTAAGGGGACAAGCTAGGGCTCAACATGCCCGGTCAAGTCAAAAATTTATTCCTACTCTCACCAACGGGAAAGTCAACAAGGTGTCAAAACACTTATTATATTTTTGCGCAAATTTTTTCTCTTTTTCTCTTTTTTTTTTTTTTTTTTTTTTTTTTTGTACTTTTTCATATCATTTTCATCATTTTTTTTTTCAATTTTTTCAATTTTTAGGAAAAACGGAGTTGCGTAAGTAAACGGCTAAATGAAAGTGCAAGGTCAAATCGAATCGAAGATTCACCCCCCCCAGACTAAAGATAAACATTGTCCTCAATGTTTCAAAGGTAAGGGTAATCCTAACAAAAATCTAAGGCCGTTTATTAATTATGCCAAAAGATAAACGTTAGTCGATAAGATTTTCGGATATCGGATTTCCATAAGCAACGAAGAATGAGACTCGAGTGGAGTAAAGACAAAACCACGAGCACGAGAGTCTTCAATCTTCGGGCAAATCCTGGACATTCACAAACAACCACGAAGCACAAGATATGGAAGAGGTAGCCCCCCTCACGTCACTTATTAGAAATAAGAAAGAAAATAGAAAGGATAAGCATGGGGTGCCTCCCACGAAGCGCTTGTTTTTGTTGACCGAGTCACGTAGCTTGACTCGACCCCGCATTTAATTAATCTTGGGGGAGCATGTGGAAGAGAAAATCTCCATCGGACTTTCATTCAATATGTTTGGATAAACATTGAAGTTCTTGAAAGTTCCACTCCGATGAGATACCCACGGTTCTAGAAAATAGAAATTGGTAATACCGGGGTCAAAAATGATATCCTCACTCCCGATGGAGTGAAGGATAGGAGAAGTCACATCATATGTGAGAAAAGGAAGGAAGATTCTGATAGTGATTGTGAGAAAATCTCCATCATTATCAAGTTTGTCGTTTAAGCTCTTAAGTTCATGACTTAGTAACAATTCCAATTCTCTAAGATCTGACTCAAAATCGAAGTTTTTATCTTCATCCCCCGGTGGGATCGGATCGATGCGAGCGAGTTCATCAGCGAACTCCTCGAGAAGATAATCACTCTTATGAAGTACGTCTTTTTGCTCGAGTTCCGGAAGGATATAAGGAGTATAAGGAGGCGAGACTTGTGCGGTACTTCGTGGACTATAAATGTGCACCTCGTCCATATCGGTTTCCATATCGGACTCATCACTCTCCTCGTTCTGAATATCAAAGATAGGATTATCTGAATTTAGAGTAAATTCAGAATCGAAATCAAACAAAGGATTTGTGATAGTCATATTGAACTTTTGTGAAGTAGAATCATGAAGATCGAAAGGTTCCTCGGATACCCTTGGGATTGGGACAAGGTCATCAAGTTCCTTTAGAGGATTAACGTCGACTTCCTCGTCCCCCATTAAGAAGGCATCTGAAGTGTCTTTATTATTTTGATTGATCTCTGATTCTTCTTTTTCTTTTTCAAAAGGTTCATCCTCATCACTTTTATCGGAGTATGAAAAGTGAATAGTGTTAGGATGACCTGGTCCTTGTTGGCAATTTTGATTTATATAACTTTTTTGATTGCCAAGGACCCCAGTTTGAGCAATCTCAACGGGAATGTAATCGGAATGATGATCATGTAAAACAGGGGTAGAGTCATAAAGAACTCCAGTATCCCACTGATAGTGATGTTGTGTCATATTCTCGATCAAATCATACGCTTCTTGAGGAGTCTTCCGCATAAGATTGCCTCCAGCAGCCAACATGAGTTTGTCTCGATCAATCATATTTATGCCATGATAGAAGGTTAAGATTTGATCAAGGAGCAAAATTCTATGATCCGGACATCTCTGCAACAAATATTTGAATCTCTCCCAAGCTTCAAATACTGATTCTCTGTGCAATTGCCGAAAATTTAGAATATCTCTTCTAAATTGCATCGTTTTAGAATAAGGAAAGTATTTGGAAAGAAACTTGAGGATCATCTCTTCCCAAGTATGAATTGAATTGGTTTTAAGAGTGTAAAACCAAGATTCGGCTTCATGGGTTAACAAGAAGGGAAAGAGATTCAAATGGATGCTGTCTTGAGAGACTCCGTTCTGCTTGAAGAATTGAGTGATCGATAGAAATTTGTCCAAATGATAGTTAGCATCTTCATCTTCAAATCCATGGAATTGGCAAGTTTGACTAATAAGCTCAACCATATGATCTTTCAATACAAAATCATTTGTCGGAGCGATCGGTCCTCCTCTACCGATAAGCGTTGGATGATAGAAATCCTCCATGGTCCTTGGATCATGGGGATGAGATGGAAAAGAATCAAACATGGTGGAGAATTAACCAATATGAGGGATAAGAAGATAAGAATTAAACGGTTAAGAGGATAAGAAGATAAGAATTAAACATATAAGAGGATACGAAGATTCTTTTTTTATATATAAAAGATAATAAGATAAGAAGAAAAATATTTTTGGATTTTTATAATTAGAAAAATAGAAAACAAATGAAGAAAGAAAAACAAATTTGGAAACAAAAATATTTTTGTTTTGTTTTGTTTTGTTTTTTTTTTATATTTTTGAAAATATTTACACAAAACGATAACTTCTCGGGAGAAGGGTCTTCAAAACACGATTCGTCGAACGAAAATCAACAACTCACTTCAAACCCTCCCCGGCAGCGGCGGCAAAAATTGATGTAACAATTATAGTATAGTGATTTTTCCGAAGAAATACTCGTGAAAGTATTTCCCCGGGTCGTGTCCAAGTGAAGGTGTGAATGGAATCGTGATTTTCGGTTAACGAAAACGTGTCGTGAATAGTGGATAAAATGGATTTTTGGATATTATACTACGAACAATGTAATAAAAGATGAGGAATATTAAATCTACTCTAGAAAGCATAAAATTAAGCACATAAATCGACAACATAAAGCAATTAAACCTAAAACGTAATTAAAACTAAGAACGAGCGTTAAACTTCAAAATAACGTAAATGCGCAAAATAAAAAGTGAATTTGAAGCAACACTTATCCTACGGGCATGAAAACAATTTTTCTACATTCTAAATGATATAAGAAAATTACGGGAAAAAGAAAAATGATTTTTTGACTTTTTATTTAATTAATATGAATTAAAAACTATTTAAACTAATTTAATTGATTAAAAATAACAAACATTATCAAATAATTCTGAGATTTTTCCTAAAAGTCTATTACTATGGCAGAAATGTAAGAAAAATTAGAAAAATGAAAAAGCTCACTGAATAAGCTGATAATAAGCTAAACAGGTTAATAAGCAAATAGAGGAAAAGTGGGATAAGAAATAAAAGTTGCAAAGACTATATGAAAAAGACCCAAGGGCGACTGGTAAAGAGTATGTGTTGTGAGCTAAGTGGCCTGGGTTCGAGTCCCAGGCCTGGCATTTTTTTTGGAAACATTTTTTTTTCTATTTTTCTTTTTGAACAAACTTATTAAGTACATGAAAATAAGCAATTTTTATGAAAGAAGCTCTTATGAAAACAAGAAATAAGCTCAGAATGAGCTTCTAATGCTAACAGTTATGAAGGTAACTTGCAAACCAATATAAGCTAAACTGATGGGTCTTATAAGCTCTAATAAGCTACAAATGGACCTAATAATCTATAAAACCCTACAACCAACTTATTTAAGCTAAACTAAACTAGATTAAGCAGACTTAATAAGCAGAAGCTAAGGGAGAAAATAAGCAGTTAACTAAAAAGCTATAAAAAGGATTAATTGGAAATCTTAAACTACTAATAAGCTAAGATAAGCTGAGCCTAGGGGAAATAAGCTAAAGGGAAACTAAGGGAATCCTAAAAAGCTAATGGGAACATGAATAAGCAATTGACTCATCCTAAAAAGCACTAAATAAGCAAATCATATCTAGGGCTGCAAAAAGGGAAACTAGCTAAAGGGCTACTTTTGGACCTAGTAAAAGCTCTTAAGATAAATTACTAAAAATATACTAAAAATACTAGCAAGAAAACAAGCCACCAAATAAGCTCCAAACCAAAATTCAGATCAATTAAACAAGAATTGAACAAAATAAAAATCCAAAATATAAGGCTGATAGAACACTAGCTGGGTGCAGGGCATAGCAGGCCTAAAGGGGCTAGTTTGAGCTTGTGAAAAGCTGATAAGAAAAATTTCAAAAATTAAACTAAAATTATGTTTGAAAACACAAGCTGGTGAACTTTTAACATCAAAAATTTCAGCTAAAATGATTAAGAAATGAAGAAATTAAAATTCTATAACAAAATGGTTTTGTAAGATGAGGTGATAATTTTGACTTTTTCTGTTTTGATGAACTTTGACTTAAATGAATTACAAAGGATCCTAATTGAATGGAAATGTTATGATAAGCTATAATATAATTGAAATAAGCTATAACTAACTAATCCTAACCTATATGGAAGATAATGCTACCTAATTCTAACTGATATGCATAAATCAAAAGTTAAAAATGAATTAGACTATTTAGACTAATAACCTACCAATTTTATGATATATCTAGTCTAAATAAATCTATTATGACATGTTTAAGCCAAGTGCCACCACCAAATCAAACTAGAACTCAGAGAAAATACTTAATCCAAACACTCCTTTAAAAATCTGTTTTGAACTTTTTTATGGTTTAAAGTTATACAAAGCTTAACTAATGATGAGGACTGATTATTAAAGCTAAAATACTAATTAGAGAGCAAAAGTGAAAGCAATTTAAGCACAAATTAAACCTTAACTAGATTATGCTAAATGAGACTAAGAATATGCAATTTAAGCTACGAAGGGATCTATTGGATGAAAGTGAGTAAATAAGCAACATCTAAGCTCAATTAAATAGAAACATCACAGAAAAGCATTAAAACAAGCAGAGATTAGCAAATAAGCAGTTTGACTAAATTTTGACTTTTTTTGACTTTTTGAAATTTTGCTTAAAACAGAAATTGAACCTTCAAAGACTCACAATAAGCTATAATCAAGCTTAAATGAGCTTAAGGAAACAGTAAAGAGAGCTTAAAACAAATGTAAAGCAGTAATCAAAAGCTTAAAACAATTTGAGACAAGGTAATTTAGAAGTAAAACTTGAAATTGTATTAATATAAAAAGCTGGTTACAATAATGGAAGGACAGAGTTTAAAAAACTAACATAAGCTCTAATAAGCTACTGCTACATAAGCTAATCTAAAACTACCCTAATTTTATCCCTACTCCTAATGAATTGAATCCGTGAGTGAATGAGGCTATTTATAGCTGAGCTCAAGCTTCAAGAGAAGGCTCTAGATCCTCTTTTCTGGCCATTTGATCAATCCCATCAATAATCAACGACTCTCAGCCCTTAGATTAGATTGGTGAGGTGTTTGAGCCAATCAGGAGCTTCTTTGGTCCAAGCTGGCAATCCATAACATCATCCTTATCCTTGTAAGCTCCAAGATTCCAAGTACCAAGCTCTGAGGGGTACGGATGGGAATTCAAGGTGGGAGGGAAATAGATGAACAGTAGAAGGCGGGGTGGTTTAGGGATTTTATATTATTGTTTGACTTTGATTTGGGGATTTTGACTTTCGGGTTTATTAAAGGGAACCGGGTTTGAGGGGTGAGTTATAATAGGTATTGGGTCGGGTTTTATTAAAAGGGTAAATGGTGTGGGCTGGGTTTTATAAGTGTAGGGATTGGGCTTTGGCTAATGTTGTGTTTTGTTTATTTGGGTTTATTAAATAAGTTTGTATAAGGCTTAGGATTTTATCAAAAGGGCCAAAGTTGCCAAGTTCATAAACTCGAGGGACGACTTCTGTAGTTTATTCCAAGGACCATTTGTTACAATAATGAATCTTCAAGGTAGATTTAGGCACTTTGAGCATAAATTTGATCCAATATTGAGAGATCCTTCCCCGGCTTCGGCTTTTGCTACTCTTCTCCGGCTTGGCTTTAAATGCTCTTTCCAAAATCTCATGCTTGTGTTTGCCCATTTTGTCTTTATTTTGTCCTTTTCTTAAATATCCGTACCTGCATAATCATAAACACAAAAACACATATATTTGGCATATTTGGTCCATTTTTGGTCTATTTGGTCCGTTAAATAAGGTAAATGGTATGTGTAAATTAACACATACCAGGCGCTTAACGTGTCGTCTTAGGTGGAGATAAGAGCTTATAGAGTTGGGGAAGATTGTACACACCCCCACGACCAGTATTAAGGAATACAACCCGACATCCACGCAATTGTAACAAACCGATCAATTAATAAAAGATAACTAGGGAGTAATGAACCCTAAGTAAACACGTTTCTCTCCATATAAGTTTTTCTCACATTTATCTTATCGTTATTTTATTTTATTGCATTTGTAGTTAGTTGGGTTAGTTGACTAGCAACTAATTCCGCCCTCTTCCAATACCCGAGATTTTTACTTGCTTTCCTTAAAATATAAAAATACAAAAAGAATCATCTCTCACCTTTAGACCTAGTTTAGACTAATTTCAATCCTAACGAACACTATTCCCTGTGGAGAACGATCAATCCCCTGGTACTTGCCACTACACTATACTACATCGGTCAGGTACACTGCCTGGTGGGGATTGCAAGCTTCTGAAGATCCCTTGAGAAGTAAAACCTTTTGCAAGGTTGCAAAACCACGCATCAGTGTTGTGTTATATATAAAACATTAAGAACCCTAAGAATGATTACTTAAGAAAACTTAAACAAAAGAGAACTAAAGCTTGACATACACCCACACCAACAAAACCCAGGATACGTGAGTAGGCAGTCTAGTCTCTGAGTCACTTATTACATCAATAGGATTCCCTAAGCCCATGTGAGTTTTCATAGCCTCACACCTTTTAAATGCTTTCTAAATGCTTTACAAACCCTGTGAGGGGGATACATGCTACTTGCTTTTCTTTAAACCGAATACAAGTCTTTTTCTTTGGTTGTTGCACGAGTAAACTATCTGCCACCACTATATAACTAAAATTCATGAATCTAATCATTTGGGATATTTTACCACGCGAACGCGAATATAGTTGATAGATCTATTGGAGTTTGACAACTCCCGTTGGTATTAACATCTCTCTGGATGGTACCAATAAGTACTATATTTGAACCCACTGAAGGATTAACTTTGGCAAGTTATCCTTCCCATCCCCTCATGGTTGGGTCTGCAGCCCCCATGACCCGGATTGTTAACGTGTGGTTCATGAGCTTAGTGCAACATACCCCACTCTTGATAATTGTGCATGCATCACAATTATCACACACACACAACATTTTCCCAGATGGGTGTAACAACGGAGCCCAGGGAACTTGTATTCACTAACACTTAAACCTATGATTCTCACTCAACACCTAGTGTTGACTCTTTAAGCATGTATCCTAGGTATATGACCGTTACGGAGCTATGGCAGGAAGCGGCACTGAGCTTGGAGGACTTTCGACCTAGTTATCATTCAAACTCTATTTCACACTTACATTTATGGGACCTCAGCCTAATAAAAACTCTGATATTTTAGTGAATGATAACCTATTTTCTAAAAACGTCTCTTTTCGAGTCATTTTCTATTACTGTAACTGTGATTCCATGAAGTAATATCCCAACCCTAAATCCGCTGCAAACCGTGAAAATGGGGGTGTTACATATTAACACTCGCGGGCACCCTTGTTTCTTATGCCTTTGGCATACTGTTTGTCTAGTTTCAGTTGGATGAGCTTAGTGTTGCATGCGGTATTAGTGTGTGCTCGCTGATTTATTTGCTGTGGTCTATATGTGCTTAATTACTTTGAACCTATGAACTCACCAGCGTTAGCTAACTTTTAGCATGTTTTTCAGGTGCTTAAGTACGTATATGTTGAAGGCAGGGCATGGCATTGGTCATAAGTATCTGAAGTGTTTTCACACATGCGTTTAACTCTGAATTTGGGACAGTCATGTAAACGGGCCTTGTTTTATTAAAACTTGAACTTATGTATGACATTTGACTTTGATAATGTACAATATTTTAAAATGGATTTTCGTATCTGTTCTCTATATCTTTGTGTTGTGTTTACCAATTTAGTAGCACCCAAATGTATGCTTCCACGAATCTATAAATTTTGGGGGTGTTACAGATTGGTATCAGAGCCAGGTTATAGAGAACTAGGTAAATTAAAAACCTAAACTATAACTACTTTTGTAAAAACGTCCCTTATGACCACCAGATGCATGCCTGCTTCGTTTGCCATGATTTGGTTTATTTTGCTCTATATGTTTAAGTGTTATGCTTGTGCTGTAACTATACTTAACATATATGATATAAGTATTTTCTATATACTTACACATGCCACACCATATTTGTCACAGACCATGTCTCGCTAGTTCGATGTTTCGGATTGCACACTGTTTGCTGGACCCACTTCTCCTTCTCGACGACCGGTCCCATTCACGAATGACCCGCTTATGGAGGTTGTCAGAGTCGCTGCTCAGCCTATACACACTACTGTAGCATCAGTTTCACCATTCCTACCTCGTTTTGCTTCAGCTCATCGATCATCTCCAGCTCATTATTCACTCTCTCAGCCTGCTCAGCCTGCACCATCCATCAGACGCCGACCTTCTTACAGGAGAGTTTGTGGGCGTCGTATTCAACTTTCATCTGTGTTGACATCACCACTCAGGAGGACCCGTTATGGTTATACGGATGCCTCTACTCCATCACCATCTCAGTCACCAGTGTCATCTCCATATCAGTCACCACCCCATTAGAGATTATTGAGGTCTGTTGAGTCCTACTCTGATGAGGATGAGGATCCAGTGGAGGATCCAGTTCAGGTTCCGGTAAATCCCGCACCAGCAGTGATAGCATCTGTTGAGCACGCTCCTGTTCATGCGTTTGTCGACAGTGACAGGGGTGTACCTATGGATGTGGATCAAGTGTTTGTGCCACGGGATGGTAAGGGGATTATTGAGGATGTTCCAGGCAGTGTTGCAAAAATCGGCCGAATCGGCCAATTAATCGGCGATTAATCACTAATCGGCCATGGACCTTGGAGAGATTTACAAGGTAATCGGCCGATTAATCGGTTAAAAATCGCTAATCGGCCATGGACCGCCTCAGTACCGATTCACGATTTTTGCAACATTGGTTCCAGGGGTATTTGAGGTCGGACAGTGTTTCAGGGATCCTCAGATACAGGGTTTGAGTGATCCTCAGTGGGTAGATGTTGTTTGTGATACTGTGTTCAAGCTGCCAGTCCAGAGTAGGGGTGTCATAAAACCCGACCCGACCCGAACCAGACCGGGTTCGGGCAACTCGGGTAAAAAATCATATTCGGGTCAATCGGGTCAACCTAAATTGACCCGAGTTCTAAACAAGGTCGGGTTCGGGTATGTTTTTTTAGCCTTGACCCGACCCGAACCCGAGTTGACCCGACTAAACTAACACTTTACAATGTAAAAATACTCGGGTTGACTCCAAGCCCGAGTTGACCCGACCCGAGTTGACCCAACCCAAGTTGACCCAAACCCGAATTGACCCGAACCGAGTTCTAAACAGGGTCGGGTTCGGGTATGTTTTTTGGAGGCTTGACCCGAGTTGACCCGAACCCGGCCGGGTCAACCCGAATGACAGCCCTAGTCCAGAGTATGTTCCATCATCACCTTCATTCGTGCCTCCTCCTTCACCGATACCTTTTCCGATCCCATCTCCAGTAACTCCCCCACTCCCAGCCTCACCAGCTGTGGATGAGGAGCTTACTGACATCGAGCGGGTATTTGTTCAGCTAGATAACCAAGCCAACTTGCTTGATGTTCATTCGAATCAGCTTGAGAGATTGGAGCGAGCTGATCGCATTCAGAGTGTCGAGAGACGAGTTGGGACAGTAGACAGGGCTGCCTATGTATTTTTTGAGGACATGTTTGCTAACCGCAGGGAGATATTTGGCCTGCGAGCTAGATTTGATGCTTTTGAGAGGATTCATGGTAGAGAACTTGGAGCATTGGATGCTCGGGTTATTGGTTTGGGCAGAGGCCAGACCAGGATGCTTGGGTCATTGAGGAGAGCTCGGGGTACTGATCGTGCTCAGTGGCGGAGGATTGAGACTGCTGAGTACATGATCGGTACAATTATGGCAGAGAACCAGGAGCTCAGGCATCGTATGAGTCATTTGGAGGCTGCCATTAGAGGGATGACAGCAGCTTTCGAGCAGTTGTGCGTTGAGCATGACCACGCCTAGATTAGTTCTGTAGGATGTTGTACTCCCACTAAACTAATGAGATGTCAGTTAGTGATGGACCTATTAACCTAGCTTGTAATTTTGTGTACTTCAGATTTGATATATAAATATAACAAGCTTGGTTTATCTATTCGATTATTCGTTTCCTCTGTGGTTGACTTGATTCTTGCATTCTGTCTATGATATTTATATATTCATGCAGCATTCTCTTTCCATGCATGAGATCTCATGTATCATCATCTTTTGTGAATGCAAATAGATGGCACCCCAGCGAAAGTCAACCAGAGTCACTCGAGGACGAACTACTAACCCGCCAATTCTAGAGAGAGTTGTGCGTGGCAAGACTGCGGAAAATGCCATTTCGGCAAGAACTACACGAGGGCGAAATGCTGAGGATGCAGTCCCACCCAGGACCGTGACAAATCCGCCAGTGGTGAACCACGCCACACTAGATCAGCTTGTCAGTGACCGTGTAGCCGCCGCACTTGCTGCTGCAAATAATTCAACCACTAACACGGGAACTTTAAGACCACCTTCTAATAACCGTGGCTGCTCTTATACCGAATTCAAGAAAGTTATGGTTGGAGGATTCGGAGGGGCAGAGGGAGCTATTGGTTTGCTTAGATGGATTGACAAGTTAGAGACTGTGTTTCACATCAGTGGCTGTAGTGATGAGGACCGGGTTAAGTATGCGTCTTTCACTTTCATGGATGCTGCTTTGACCTGGTGGAACAACTACAAGAAATCAGCTGGCATAGAGGTTGCGTATGCTATGTCGTGGGATAACTTCAAGGAAATGGTGCTGAATAAGTATTGTCCACGCAATGAGGTCAAGAAGTTGGAAGTAGAGTTTTGGAACCTGAAGGTGCAGAATAACAACATGGATGCTTATAACCAGAGGTTTCAAGAGTTAGTGTTGTTATGCCCTGAAATGGTTCAAACTGAGACCAGGTTGCTTGAGAGGTATGTCGGAGGTTTGCCTAAGTCGATAAAAGGGAGTGTGACTACCTCAAAGGCTAAGGATCTCTACGAGACCATGGAGACAGCCAACAAGTTGATGGATCAGATTTTGGAGGATGTCCCAGAAAAGAGTACTGACAACAAGAGAAAGTGGGATGATCTTTCTAAGGGTAACCACAGTAACTCTCAGAACAAGAGGCAAGAAGTGGCGAAGGCTTATGCAGCCGGTTCAGGTGAGAAGAATGGGTATGTAGGGAACGCACCTCTTTGCAACCGCTGCAAGCTACACCACAAAGGGGAGTGCACAGTTAAGTGCCACAATTGCCAGAAAGTGGGACATTTGGCCAAGAATTGTCGGTCTAGATCCCTAGCCACCGCTCAAGCAGCACCGCCCAACAATTGTAAGGTGGAAGTCACCTGCTATTGGTGTGGTGAGAAGGGTCATTACCGCAATGAGTGTAAGAAGCCCAGGAATCAGGGAAATGGTGGTGGTTATGGAAACCAAGGGGCAGCAGGTGATAATGGAAACCAGGGCAATGGTGGAGGAGCCCAAGGGAGAGTTTATGATGTTGGCAGAAGGGAAGCTCAGGACGACCCGAATGTGGTGACGGGTACGTTTCTTTTAAATAATCGTTATGCATCGATTTTGTTTGATACAGGAGCAGATAGAAGTTTTGTGTCAACTGCATTTAGCTCTATGATTGATATTGCCCCAAACGCCTTAGATAACGTCTTTGATGTAGAGTTAGCAAATGGGAATCTAGAGAGAGTAGATACCATTATACGAGGTTGAACTATAAACTTGTTAAACCAACCGTTCAACATCGATCTCATGCCAGTAGAGTTAGGTAGTTTTGAAATCATCATTGGGATGGATTGGCTATCAAAGTATCATGACGTCATCATCTGTGATGAAAAGACCGTCAGAGTACCTTATAGGAATGAGATTCTGGTTATAGAGGGAGATCGGAGTGATCGTGTGCGTTCGTCAAGGTTGAATATCATCTCATGTACGAAGGTGCAGAAGTACATCGAGAAAGGATGCTACCTCTTTCTAGCTCACTTCTTTGATCATTTGTCAAGTTGTAAATTTGTTTGTTCTTACCAAGAGTGATTTACGTAGAAATGGGATATTTCGACTAAAAACTTTTTTACGTTAATTTTGACGTAAAATGTTTTCACATTTTGTTATCATCAAAAAATAAAGATATCGAAAGATGAGAATAACTTTTTTTAGACATTATTTGCATCAAAACAAGAAATACTAGAAGTGGAAATTTTAGCTTCTAAAACATCCCAGTTTGGGCTGTATGTTACTACTGACTAGTCCAATATAAAAAAAAAAAAAAAAAAAAAAAAAAAAAAAAAAAAAAAAAAAAAAACTACAAATGGAAACACTTCAGATGGGTTGAACACGTCAATTGTCTCCTATAATGTATTCAAATAATTACAATGTCCCTACATCATGCCAAATATATGAATTTCATAACAATATAAAAAAAGTTACATGAAAAGTTTTGGCCTCAACTTGACAGATCTGTTTTGAACGGCACCATTAAAGTTACCTGTTTTTACCTTTTATACAACCCAACTGACCAGGCTATTTTGCCACTAAACCTAGGCCTACTTCCCTATGTTATAATAGTAGGTAATGTGTTTATATGGCATTTTGATTATATTGTATTTTCATTCTGCAGGATAATGCTTTGGCATTGTCAGAAAATAGACCACCACCTGCTTTGCGGTCAAGGTATTTACCAAGCTACAGTATCCTGGTGATGTTATACTATCGTTTAGAAAAGAGGTAATTGTTCCGTTAATTTAATATGTCACATTTAGCATATCCTTTTATATGCATTTGAAAAGTCATAGTTTTGACTTAGGAGTTTGTTTAAATGTAAGGTATCTCTGACTTAGGAGCAATGCTAGACATATTTTGGAAGTGAAAATTGCAAAGAATGCAATGTCACAACGATGTATAATACTTATCCTCATTTGATATGGTAACAATAGCTTGGTTTGTTTTTGTTTATTAACTTCTGTAATATATATACTTTTATAGATAACAATCTCATGGTTGTGTATGGACATGTGTATGCGGATATTGGTGTCTTTTGTTGAATGTTTAGGCGAATAAGTATGTTTTAGGATGTATGCACTTTGGTTGAATGTGTATGAACTTTGGTACGAAAATGGAAGTTTTAGGGGATGTTTTATGCATATGAACTTTGGTCGAATGTTTTAGCAGATTTTATTGCACATTTTTTACAGCATACTGCTGTTATATGCAGGTAGATTTTTTCCAGAATAAATCTGGAAAGCCTGCATATTACAGCAGTATGCTGGAAAAAAAGATTGCAGAGGAATTGACAAGGACATGTCCTCCCCAGTTGTCCTCGCCAAACCAGAAAACTCCACGTGTTCGAGACTAACTAAACACCATTTAATTAAATATAAAATATAATTAATTAATTAAATAATCGTTAATTAAAGGGCTTTAGCGACGACATATGTCGTCGCAAAAGAGGTATGCCAACTGGATTTTTACAACCTTGACCTAGAAAAAGTGGGGCCCACTCCATCCTCGCAAATTAGTTGAAAATGTCCTCGCCAAAGATCTTAGCGACGGGGTATTGGCGAGGACAAGCTATCGAGGAGATAACCTCGCAAATTCATGTTTGGCGAGGACTTGTCCTAGCCAAACGGATGGAAATAACCTCCCTAATGAGGTCGAAAGTCGTTGTGGAGGTGGTATTCTGGTTCTTGGTCCAATAATGGATCCGAACATTGTCTATTCGCCACTCATCCCATCACAGTAAGTCTATGTTCAAAAATTGCCAATCAGTTAAAAAAAAGTTTGTATACAAAAAAGGGCTTCTAAAAAAAGACATTCCAATAAAGATCTTAAATGTTTGTTGCAAGTCAGAATTGATATATAAAAAAATTGGATGTTACTATTTTGATCCGTGAATTGTGTATGCAGGCATTATAATCTACATTTGAAAAGTATTACGGTCAATGATAAAACATTGCTGATTGATCCATCAGTTTTTGATACATTCCAATGGGCAGAAAGGAACCGTCATTGATTCTGGGACTACTCTCGGATACCTAGAAGAAGCGGCCTACGATCCTTTTGTGGAAGCCGTAAGTAAAAAAGGAACATTTTTCCCAATGAATAATAACTTTTATAACATCCACTCGCTGACATGTCAGCGGGTGATTGGTTTAATAGGAGAGATGAGAGAGAAACTGTCACAAAATGCACCAATCACCTGTTGACACATTAGCGAGTGGATTTTTTTGTGTTGATTTTGTGAGTGGGTATAGCATTGCTCTTGTTTAATTCAGACTTTTAACGTTCTGTTTTTGCAGATCAGATCACTTTCGACTAATAGAAATCTCTTGCTGAAGAAAATCTTCCTGAATCTATACCTTTAGTTTGAGAGTCATTTGTTATGCAAACTCTTTTTTGGAATTGGTCTTTTTATTATTGTTTTTTGTTGCACTCGGATTAAATGGCTAAGGTTAAAACTCAAAATACATTAACTTTTAGATATGAGACTCGTAGCAAAAGTAGCAATGATATTATATCCAGGCCCACTAGTTTTCTGGGCCTCTATTTTTATTATTTCACTATCTCAAAAATTTTTTTCCTCCTTCACTAACTCACTATCCTGGGGTAGGGGGAGTATCTGTTTACATCTCACCTTCCCCATACCCTGCTCCGGCGGGATTGGGTATGTTGTTGTACTAACTCGCTAGACAAATATTTAAAAAAATACAGATGAAGATGTTAAACAAATATTTAAAAAATACAGATGTTGTTGTACTAACTCGCTAGACAAATAATTGTGAATGCATTTATAACCTCTGGCATGTCATTTCTTCGAGATGATTACGGATTTATAGCACTGAAATATTTCCAATTTTAAAACTTCATTCCAACCGTCGAATCTAAGCCTTACTTAAAACAGCAGTTGTCCTACACTTAGACGAAATCAAGAGACATGATTGGTTAATTAAAAGTCAAAATTGAATCCAATTTGGTTAACCTTTGCCAAAAAAACGTTTTACAAAGCTGGTTATTAAAAAATACAAACAAACACATAGTACAGTAATTGTTTAATTTGCAGGGGTACAAATGTAACTACTTAGAAACAAAAATGGAGCCACGGGTCATAACCTTATCCTTTACACTAACAATAAGAAAACATGGAATCATCAAGATCGACAACCCAATCAGTTAACCTTTACACGAACAAAGAACATAATTGAACAACCCACATCATTGGAATCATCGTATCCGAAATTTCTCAAACACAAAACCCTAAGTTCGTAAAGCTATGGATCGATGGTAAGTTCTTGACTTATTTATTGATTATGATATATATAATTAATAATCATCTGTTTATATTTAATTGTTGATTTACGTGTAAAGTTTACAAATATCTATTTGGGTTTTCAAAATCATCTGTTTATAGCCAAATCAGTTCTTGAACTTTTATTTATTTATTTATTATTTTTTTTTTATTTTATTTTTTTTTTTTTTTTGAGTTTTGAGTTTTGAGTTTTTGACCATTATCTTATTTGGAACTAAGTGCACCTATTATCATACTCATATGTTATTATGCGCGCATTAGAGGTAGTTAACATGAATCAAGCCAACCTTAACTTTAGCATATCCTAACTTTAGCTTTACTTTTAGAAGGAAATTAACAAACCATACCCTGATATGATTTGCACAAATTATGTTTTTCTTTATCTCCCTCACTTCGGCTGCTTAATTGTCAACTAAGAGGGTATTTAGGACTTCTCACTTAAGATCTTATGTGCTTGTTTTGTCCTTTTAAAGCACATAAGTAGTTTTGAGTGTTTGTATACTAGACTTGGTTTGTTTTCTTTTAGTAGTAATGAAAATTCAAGTCTTCTATCTTTGATTTTCCTATACATTCTGATCAATTCATGTTAAAGTAATATATGAAGCTGTAATGTTTTTCACTTTAAATATGACTAAGTTTCACTATATTTTTTCGATGCATAAATTGGTATCAAGTTGAAACATGGCTATGTCAAGTTGGTGTCAAATATATTGAATTGCATTTGCTGATAAAAGGACAAATTTGGTTGGATTTTACACGAGAAGAGTTTGTCAATGCATGGGGTGTTTGATTCTGGGTAATGTTTATTTTAAGTGCGTTTGGTATAAAATTGGTGTTTTATACCATCCAGAAGTTAAGGCTGCTCTACAGAAGATGGGAAGAAACAAGGCAGTAGGGCCGGACCAAATCCCCATAGAAGCTTGGAGGTGCCTGGGTGATGAGGGGGTAGAATAGCTGACTTGCCTCTTCAACAAGATCTTCTCAGGGGCTAAGATGCCAGAAGAATGGAGACTCAGCGAAGTCATCCCCATCTACAAGAACAAGGGGGATGTTCAAGTGTGCAGTAATTATAGGGGCATTAAACTTCTTAGCCACACCATGAAGCTTTGGGAGAGAGTTATTGAGAGAAGGTTGAGAAGGGAGACGAGGGTGGCGAAGAACCAATTCGGCTTTATGCCAGGTAGGTCTTCGATTGAGGCTATCCACCTCCTCAGAAGTCTCATGGAGAAGTATAGAGAAAGACAAAAGGATTTGCATATGGCATTCCTCGACCTTGAAAAGGCTTATGATAGTATTCCACGCGAGTTGATTTGGAGAACTCTTATTGAGAAAGGAACCCCTAGGAGATACGTGAGGGTCATTAAGGATATGTACGAGGGGGCTAAGACCCGTGTACGGTCCACAGTGGGGATCTCAGAGTTTTTCCCTGTGGAAGTTGGGCTACACCAAGGATCTGCCATTAGTCCTTACCTCTTTGCTGACGACATTGTGTTGGTGGCAGAATCGGCGGAAGGGTTAAACAACAGACTCGAGAAATGGAGGGAGGCTCTTGAAGACAACGGTCTTCGAGTGAGTAGAGAGAAGACTGAATACCTGAGATGCGATTTCGGGAGGATCGAGACAGGCCGCCACGAAGAAATTGATATTCGTTTAGGTGACCAGATCCTGCCACCCAAGGAGTCTTTTAGATATCTGGGATCGATGATCCACAAATCAGGGGGGATAGATGAGGACGTAACCCACCGGATTAGAACAGGTTGGACAAAATGGAGGGCGGCGTCGGGAGTCCTTTGTGACAGGAACGTTCCCTTAAAGTTAAAGGGAAAATTCTATAAGGTGGCGATTAGACCGGCTATGCTGTACGGGTCTGAGTGTTGGCCCATCTCCAAGGCCCTTGCTAACAGGGTAGAGGTAGCAGAACTGAGAATGATTAGATGGACTTGTGGTAAAACCTTGCTTGACATGATCCCAAACGGAGTTTTCAGAGCAAAACTGGAAGTCGAGAATATTATCTCGAAGATGAGAGAAGGAAGGTTGAGGTGGTTCGGTCATGTCTGGAGGAGGCCACAATCAGCGCCAGTTAGAAGAGTCGAGGCGCTAGTAGTAGAGGGTGTGAGAAGGAGGGGTAGACCCAAACTTAGGTGGGAGGATAGAGTTAAGCTCGACATGAAGGAGCTTCTCTTGACGAGGACATGACCTCATATAGGAAGGCGTGGAGAGATAGAATTAAGATCTGCCGGTAGCCCTGGCTAGGTGCTTAGTGGGTTCAGGTTGTTTTAGATGTTTTTGGTTTTTAGTACTTAGTTCTGTTGTGCCTTAGTTTTAGGCCCCATGCGTGCTTTGCTTTGCCATGTTTTGCTCCTTTAGGTTTGCATGCTTTACTTGTTGCGTTGGCTTTTTGTTTTCGTTTGGTCTTTGCTTTGCTTTCCTATGCTTGTGCTTTTGCTTGTGCCCCTTTGCCCGTGCCTTTATGCAGTTTCCTTGTTTGTTTCCCCGGTTTGTTTGCTTGATTTGCTTGCTTGCCTTTTTTTTTTTTTTTTTTTTTTTTTTGATTGTTTGATTTTTTTTTTCACTCTGCTCTCTCTTCCTTTCCTTTCACCCGCACACCTGCACTTTCCGGAGGTCTCGTTGGAAGCAGTCTCTCTACTCCCGGGTTTATCCGTAGGGGTAGGATCTGTCTACATTATACCTCCCCCATACCCTGCCCCGGCGGGATTGGGTTTGTTGTTGTTGTTCTTGGTATAAAATTGGTGTTTGTGGGTTAATTGCAGTTTCTAGGGTGTTTGGGTCGTTTTAAGGGTGTTTGGGTTGTTTTAATGATTGTTTGAGGCTGCTGCAAAAGTTAAGTTTTAAAGGGGTGTTTTTGTTCGTTTATTTTGTGTTTCTGTATGCTACAAAACTACAATTTTTCTAGGCATTTGGGACGATTTAAGGGGTGTTTGGGGCTGCCAAAAATTGTAGTTCCAACGTTTACTAATAACTAAATTTAGTGAATTTTATCAGTTTTGGTCACCTTCAACCCGTTCGACCTACCTTGCGGCACAGGATGAGATATGAATTCTGAAATTTAGCCATTTCCATACATTTAATAGACGCAAACACGTTCTATAAACTAAAATTTAAGCATAACATAAAACTATGTTCCAAAAGTAAAATAACTCCATGATAAAGTATCAAATTGAAATGAAATACATTAGAAAAGTAAAACTATTTACTTTTACCGGGTCTCTTGACCTTTTACCCAAAAAAAAGTAAAATAACACCATGATAAAGTATCAAATTGAAATGAAATACATTAGAAAATTAATAAAATGCACAATGTTATCAAATAAATTAGACCAGCAATCTTACACTTGTGTTAGAAAGCCATTATTTCCAATCCTGAATAATTACAGAATACAGACCCACCAAATGAATTACAATTACCAAAAAAGGATCACCATATTACATCAACTTGAAACAGATCCTTTTTCCTTAATTTTTCTACATAATCACTAAACTTGTAACACCCCCAAAATATCGCAGCGGAACGATAGTGTCATTGGGATGCTACATCTGGGCACAAAGTACAAGTTATAGAAAACGACCTCTAAATGAGACGTTTTGAAAAGTTACCATTCGAATAGATAAAAGTCATAGTTTACAAAACAAAAGATCCCAAAGTAGCATAACACATAAGTTTTTAAAATGTATCGAATGGTAAATGATAAGAGTGAAAGTCTCCAAAAGCATGCCCTAAGACTCTCTGCTCCATGCACCTGCTATCGCCTTACTAACCTGAGATAAACATGCTTAAAAGTGTCAACACAAAGGTTGGTGAGTTCATAGAGTTTGTTAACGAATAAAGTCTTATAGAAAATGATCACACAGCAAAGGCATCGTAAATCCACTCAGTTGCAAATCCCGCCCATACAAAACCTGCAACCTGTGTGTTCACAACCCACTGCTAATATATGGTATGATTAAAACATACGTGTATACAATATGTGTACATGCCACTACTCAAAGATTAACGACTACTGGGTGCCAATTCCCAAAGATATAAGTCTACTGGGTGCCAATTCCCAAAGATATAAGTCTACTGGGTGCCAATTCCCAAAGGTATACGTCTACTGGGTGCCAATTCCCAAAGATATAAGTCTACTGGGTGCCAATTCCCAAAGGTATACGTTGCTCAAGAGTACACAATCAAAGTTTGCACATTAAGTATAACACAGTCAAGCCTAACACAATAATAACGTATAGCGTAGCATATGAGAAAAATTGTTTAGAGTAAAAGTAAAAACAGGTAGTTTGAGCATGTATCTCCCCCACAGAGTTAAAACAAGTATAAAGAGTAAAAGTGGGGCTATGACTCACCTGATATGGTGGTACAATCGTGCAATGGATATGAGATGAACGGGACAACAAGGCGCGAACACTAGCCGCAACCTAACATGAATGAATATGATCTACTTAGATGGTGTAGTGAATGTTCATGCATATGTAACCTATACCACTCGTACTTTGAAAATAATAGTTATCGTTGATAAGTAATGTTTTCCAAAACTTGGTAAAAATGTGTTCAACTTGTTACGTCAAAACTAGTCGTGTAATAATGTGTATAAAACGTTTGTGTTAGTCTCGGCATTTTGAAAACCTTGGTGTGTCTTATAATAGTCGCGTTAATAAACCTTTGATCGTACGTGTTCCAACGGGTAAAGATACGGTTCTCCATGGTTATTACTTGAAAAATATAGTTTCTATTACGTAATTATATATTCTATTAAAAAGCTGTCAAAATATAATAGGATTTATCGATGTTTAAACGCGTGTATCTTGGTCGTTATTAGCTCGTTTTCTACGTTCTTTATATCCGTGGTTTCGTATTAACACGTACTAATATATTTTCAGTAGCTCGGTCCATCTAGGTCGCGTTAAACGCCTCAGTTTGCCCGTCGAAAATCGTCCAACAGCACGCTATTTTCAGAAAATTAGTTTTCGTCGTTAAACTTTGAAAAATCATATCTCCTTCGTTATAAGCCCGTTTTTGTCCCCGTTTTCGGCCATAGTTTCGTCTCGGAATGTATTTTCTAAATCTTTGGTCCAAAATTATCCCAAACCCACTGAGTTTCCCACGTTTTCAAAATAAGGACAGTAGCAAAGTTATTGTTTCAACAATGAGTTTTTCTAGTTTGTATCTAGTCCAAAACCATCCAAACTACAACCAAACAACTCTCAATCCTACCATACACCTTCTTAGGGTGTCATGGGTCCCTAAACATCATCATCCAAGTTAATCTATCAAGGATCTACATACTTTCCATTTCTATGGCTCAAAACTTATAAAAAGTGTATAAAAAGTGGTATAAGCTAACATATACATGTAGATCTTGTATAAAAATGATATGAACATTATATTAACTTGATAAAATTATGAAAATGAGTTTGTCAAACTTACTTGAAAGATTAGTGAGTTTATGGAGATGAAAACCTATAAAACCTTGGGTTTTTATTTCAAAACCTTAGAAAGGAGTACTAGATGACCTTGTTTATGTATGGATCTTGGAAAATTGATGCTTCTTGCTTATGTTTCTTGTTTAGGCCGAGCTCAAGAGGAAGAAGAAAGATGAGAGGATTTCTTGAACTTGTATGTGTGAAATGTGTGTAGAAAATGAGATAATATGTGATCCGTGTGTGAGTATATATAAATAAATATAGTATCGTGCACACGTGATACTTTGGGAAATGACAAGTCAAACTTAGGGAAAGTCAAACTTGCAAAACCCGTGGATGTGATGTGTGTGATACCGGGCAAGTGATCACCCGGGTCGTGTCCCAACGAGATGTGAATGGGCTCTTGTGGGAAGCTTTGGATTAGAGTGATTGATGATTTAGATTGCTTTTGATTTTGCTTTGTTTAACAATTCTAAATAACAAATTAAAACAGATATGCACAACAAAATTAAACGCAAAGCACTTAACTTAAAAACGCGCAACGAAAAATCTAAAAAGGACTAAAAAGTAAAATTTATGAAATTTAAAACCTAAAAATGTAAAATTACTAAAAACTTATTTTAAAACTTAAATTCTAATTTTCTACACTTTTTATTTAATTATTTCTAATTATTAATTATTTAAATACTAATTAAACTAATGAACACTCGAGGAGTACAAATGCAATAAAAACTAATTTTATAAAAGAAAATAAAATCTACAAAAGTTTAGGGGCCAAAAGTGTAAAAGTTAAAACTTTAAAAATACCAAAAACAAAGAGAGGGACTGAATTGTACTATTTCGAAACTTATTTAAAACTAAAAAACGTTTTAAAAACAAAGACAGGGACCAAACTAAATTAAACCGAAACTAGGGGGGCTATTTTATAAAAGCTGAAAACTAAAAACGTTTTTCACTGGAAAACAACCAGGGTTCGAACCTGACCAACTACAACTTTGTTAAAACTATTTTTATTTTTTTATTTTTATGATCGACTCTTGACAAACACAAGTCAAGGAACAAGTTTTACGCTTACAACTTTTTGTAAAAGCTAATGGATAAGCTGAAAAGAGCTTTTGAAATCAACAAGCTCACAAAGTCTGCTGAAATAACCAAATAGCAGGGCAAAACTGCCCTACTTCTAGGGCTAAAAAAGCTCCTAAAAGCTACTCCTAAAATCCTAAAAAAAATTCACTAAGTAGACTAGCTGGTGAACTTTAAGAATCCAGAAATTCAAACAATTCCAACTTAATTCGAAGGCACAACAAATTCGACAAGATTGGCAGAAACCTGGAAAACCAAAAATTGCTAAGTCTGCTATTGAACTAGTATGCAGGCCAGATTTGGCTTTTTTTAAGCTTGCGAAAAGCTATGATAAGCTACCCTAAAAATCAGGCAATAAGAGAAGCTGAGCCAATAAACTGATAAACTACTTATACTAACATGAAATAAGCTTAAATGAACACAAATAAACAGCAATTAACAATTACAACTAACAAGAACAAAATATGAAAACTTATGCTAAGAACATGAAAATTAATAAACAAGTCTGTTGAACCTTGAACCTAGCTTAACTAGGGAGTCTTGAACTGCTACAAGCTCCTAGCTTATCAGAGATAAGCTAGGTATAAGTCCACCTTGCTATTCCAAAACTAGCAACTTCCATTAGCCTCCACAGTCCAATGCATAGGTATCCTGTTTATTATTTTTGATGTTCTTTCCTTTTTTTTATTATGTTTTCTTATGTAACTTAAGAACTCAGGTGAGCTTGTTAAACATTGATAACTAATAAAGAGGTTAAACCATCATTTTAGCTAAAATTTGAAAATCACATGGAAACTGAAAATGATAAAGGAGACTTGAAGTAATGAAATAAAACTTGATATTAACTGAAAGGAACAAGTTACAATGCTAAGGTTTTACTGGAAATTTAAAATGACAATAATTTCGACATAAGTGAAAATTGCTAAAAAACTACACACCGATCTCTGAGCCTTCTCTTTCCTTTTATAGGGGTCCATTAGGGTTTGTGTGAGCTTCTGAGCAAATCCCACCATCATTCAGAGCCATTGGATGAACAACTTTTAATCTTGGCCATTTACTGATTTTGGCGCCAAAACTCCAATCATAGCTAAGTACTTGATTTAGCGTGTGTTAGTGGGTTTATCTTGGATTGGGGTGAGGGTAAGTGGGTTATCAGTGATTATAGGTGATGATGAAGGGTGTAGGGTGGCTTAGTGATGATGAAGGAGTAGCAGAGGTCACGGGTTTGTGTTGGGGATGGATGGTCAAAGGTTTGACCTGGGAGGGTTTATTATTTAAAATGGCTGGGAAGTGGGGTTGGGCTGGTTGGGAAATTGGGCTTGGGTTAAATAAGGATGGGATGGGTTGGGTTTAGATAAGATGGGTTTGGTTTGATTATTTATTTTAGGTCCGGTTGTTAAAGTTAAATCACAAGGACCATTCTTGCAATTCCTGAATTTTTGAGGACCCATCTTGCACATCTTCCAAAATACACCAAGGTAAAATCCTGCCATGTTTCCATAATCCAAGAACCAAAATTGCACTTTTCTATTTATTTAAAATTCCCAGGGACTATTTTTGACAGATTTCAAACTTGAGGGACCAAAGATGTAATTTATTCAAACTTTTCACCAAAGGACTAAATATGATAATTTATGATTTAAAAGGACCTTTGGTGATTTTTCTGACAAAACAAATGCTTAGGGACTAATTTTGACAAGTTTTGAAACTTGAGGGACTGAAACTGCCAATTTTGCAAACTTTGTTCGTTTTTCAACTGTTTTTAAACATTTTGCATTTAAAACATATAAAACACAATCCCTAGGATATTTTCAGTATTTTGATGCATTTCTGAGTGTTTTTGAATGTTTTGGCAGTTCAGATTAGGTAAAAATGATGAGTATTTAGAAACTCATCAATATGTAAGTTAAAGATAAGTATAGGTAGGAATTAATGGTAGTTAGGTAGGAAGTGAAGTTTTGGGGGCTTTTAGGGGGGGGGGGCTGCAGGCGTGAAAAGAGGAGGAGGGGGGGCCTCTTGGTGTTGTTTTCATGTGATGATTATATGTATAAGTGTGTAGTTTTAATTAGTTTTAGGTGTAACCGGGTACCGTGTTTGCTAGAAATAAAATTTAACGGAGTTAACCGGGACTTAATAAAGTCATAAAAATTATAAAAATATGTTGGGTACAAGTTTTAGGTGTTTGGACAATTATTGTTTAGTTTTTACGAAAACCGTCGAAATTAATTAAAACGTACGATATAAAATAAATAAATTCTCAAAATACCGGGTAATTGAATTTTATAAACTTTGTGATGTTAAAATGAGTGTAAAAATATATCGGGACCATTGTGGGGATTGTCGGACGTGTTAGTCACATTTATTGATCGCGCGTTAACGTTTTAAATCAATTTAATTATACGAAAAATGTCAAATGTAATAAAAATATTAATTTGATAAACCTACGAGTGGAATAGTATGAAAATGTAATTATGATGATATGTAGACTATTCCTAGTCCATATGCAGTGTCCCCACTAATGACGCATGAATTCGCAGCTAAACCCATCCGGTTACGCGAATATGAATACCCGTAAACTACGTTTACAATGAAATGAATGAATGAACATGAATAGTGATTTCCCTCCAGGAATGAATAGTGTCACATGAATAGTAAAATTTCCGAACGCTTCTCAAAGTCTCAAACTGAATCCGAAAACGATGAATAGTGAAATGATGAATAGTGATCGATGAATAGTAAATGATGAATAGTAACTGATGAATAGTAAATCATCGAGGTTCGGAAAATGACCTGAAATTACGAGTTGTGACAGTCTCCCTCCCTAAAAGGAACTTCGTCCCGAAGTTCAGCTCGTTCGTTCCACATACGTGCCTAGCAGTCTGATTCGACAATGCAAACTTTCCCAAACTCGAGCATAGTCCTCAAAAGACCTCCTTTGGTTAATCCTTTAGGTAACCGATTTTTACTTAATCCCACAACTCATCAGACAAGAACTGTCATGCGATTAGGCTAAATCGGTTTGAGTGATGACTTGACCTTTAGCTTGACTTTCGCAACTCATCAGACAAGAACTGTCACTAGAATCAAGCTAAAAATCAATCTGTATGAATTCAACATCCTTTGAAAGGTCTTTTGAAAGATTGGCTCGATTTTGGAATTGCTTACACCCATCAAATCACTACTACCAATATAACTAAGGTTGATGATGCTAGGTCTCAGATTAGTCGATGTTGTGTATAAGTCCTATACTAAGACTTACATGCTACGAAAATAAGATAGTTGTTCAAGAGAATGTACCCGTCATGCTATCGCGGACATGTTGGGTGATAGGATCTCCTAAGAAGTAAGCTCTGCCACGTGCGGGTGGAATCTCAATGGTCTCATCTTGTGGCCCTTCAATTGCTAATGCTAAGTTTGGACGATTGCCTCCTTGGTTAAGATTCCTTTTCAACTTAGGACAGGTGTTCCGAAAGTGATCTGGGCTGTTGCACTCATAGCAGGTCCTCTGGTTGTTCTTCATATTGCCTACATTCACTGGTTCTCTGCACTGGGTTGTAAAATGACTAGACTGTTTACAGTTTGCACACATACGGCAGGGCACAGTCTGTTGGTGATGAAAATTACATTTCGTACACTTAGGATGTGGGCCTCCATACACTTTCTGACCAGAACTAGTCGCCGCAAAGGTCCTTGCCCTCTTGTTGTCAGTTATCGTGCCCACTTGTTTGTTCGACTCGCCTGTTCCCTTCCTTTTATCACTGTTCCTCAAGCTTCCATTCCTAACCATCTCATCTGTGAGAGTCCCTGCTCTCAGTATCGCACTCTGAATTGTAGAAGGCTCAGTTGTTTTCACCATCCCACGAATTTCTGGAACAAGGCCATATATGTACCTCTCGATTCTCTTGGATTCGGGGGTAACCAAGTGAGGAACTAGTTTGGCTAACTCATGAAATCGATCCGTGTAGTCTGCATGACCAGCCCCTACCATAGAGTGATGATAAAGTTCATCCTCCAGCTTCTGCATCTCGTTGTCCGGGCAGTATTCTTCCTTCAGTAATGCCTTAAAATCGTCCCATGTCATACCTACAGCTGCCTCTCTACCCCTAGCTTGAATCTGCGTATTCCACCATGTCAATGCCTTTCCTGACAGCCAGCATGCGGAATACTTCACCATTTGATGTGTTGCACAGTTACTAATGTCGATTACCGACTCCATCTTTTCGACCCATCGAGTATACGCCAACGCGCCTCCTACACCATTGAAATCTATTGGTTTGCATGCTGTGAATTCCTTGTATGAGCATCCAGTTCTATTGTTGTTGCTGCCATTACCATTCTGGCCTATACCATTGGTGTGGTTAATTCCGCTTTCGTGGTTTCCCAAGTTACTCATATGATCGCCAACTTGAGTGACAATAGTAGGAAGAAAGTTTTGAAGTTGTCGAGCGATGATGGCTTCAAAATCAGGATGTCCACCGTCGTTGTTATCATTGTTTTCAATGCCGCGACCACCTCCTCTACCTCCACGTCCACCAGTCCTTCCACCTCTTGGGGTTGCGCCTCCTCGGCCAGAGCTACGAGTCACTCTCCTTGGTGCCATGACTTTTCTGCGAGGAAGGACATTTAGTGAACGTCAGAGATGAAGGAAAACCGTTGATTATCCAAAGTCTATACTTAACATCCTCATACCTAATACTACGCCGCCAGTTGTTTCCTAAGTTGTGCCAACACCGATCTACATAAGCATAGTCACATGTCCACGTGGGTCGTGAAGCATTTATAATTATGTTGGCCACCACAATTATAAATGTTTCCTTTCACAGGTGTACATATCACTAGGCACACATATCTCAGTGATAGACGCTGCTTAAATGGGTATCTAGGGTATGTCACGTTCAGTACAAAGGATTCTCCCTTAGGTGCTAAGGTCACTGGGAAGTCTAGTTTCTAACGGTTTCTAACGGTTTCTCAAGAGTATCCTCGAGAGAACTCCCATCCTCGGGCAAATCATCAAATCTCTATAGCTAAGTAATAACCTTTATTTAACTCAGTCTCATGTCTCATCAAACAAGAACTGTCACAAGATCAAGTTAAATAATCAGTTATTACCGAGCTCTATATTTCTGATGACTCGACTAGAGTTTGGGACTTCCCCATCGGTACCATAAAATATCTAATAGCGCAGGTCTAGACAAAAAGTTATCAGCAAGCGTACGTGTATGAAAAGTGCAAGGCGATAGGGAGGAGAGTCTAAATGTATGTAGTTATAGTCTAGGCTCTAAAAGCAACCTAGTTCTCTATAACCAATTCTCTGATACCAATCTGTAACACCCCCAAAATATCGCAGCGGAACGATAGTGTCATTGGGATGCTACATCTGGGCACAAAGTACAAGTTATAGAAAACGACCTCTAAATGAGACGTTTTGAAAAGTTACCATTCGAATAGATAAAAGTCATAGTTTACAAAACAAAAGATCCCAAAGTAGCATAACACATAAGTTTTTAAAATGTATCGAATGGTAAATGATAAGAGTGAAAGTCTCCAAAAGCATGCCCTAAGACTCTCTGCTCCATGCACCTGCTATCGCCTTACTAACCTGAGATAAACATGCTTAAAAGTGTCAACACAAAGGTTGGTGAGTTCATAGAGTTTGTTAACGAATAAAGTCTTATAGAAAATGATCACACAGCAAAGGCATCGTAAATCCACTCAGTTGCAAATCCCGCCCATACAAAACCTGCAACCTGTGTGTTCACAACCCACTGCTAATATATGGTATGATTAAAACATACGTGTATACAATATGTGTACATGCCACTACTCAAAGATTAACGACTACTGGGTGCCAATTCCCAAAGATATAAGTCTACTGGGTGCCAATTCCCAAAGATATAAGTCTACTGGGTGCCAATTCCCAAAGGTATACGTCTACTGGGTGCCAATTCCCAAAGATATAAGTCTACTGGGTGCCAATTCCCAAAGGTATACGTTGCTCAAGAGTACACAATCAAAGTTTGCACATTAAGTATAACACAGTCAAGCCTAACACAATAATAACGTATAGCGTAGCATATGAGAAAAATTGTTTAGAGTAAAAGTAAAAACAGGTAGTTTGAGCATGTATCTTCCCCACAGAGTTAAAACAAGTATAAAGAGTAAAAGTGGGGCTATGACTCACCTGATATGGTGGTACAATCGTGCAATGGATATGAGATGAACGGGACAACAAGGCGCGAACACTAGCCGCAACCTAACATGAATGAATATGATCTACTTAGATGGTGTAGTGAATGTTCATGCATATGTAACCTATACCACTCGTACTTTGAAAATAATAGTTATCGTTGATAAGTAATGTTTTCCAAAACTTGGTAAAAATGTGTTCAACTTGTTACGTCAAAACTAGTCGTGTAATAATGTGTATAAAACGTTTGTGTTAGTCTCGGCGTTTTGAAAACCTTGGTGTGTCTTATAATAGTCGCGTTAATAAACCTTTGATCGTACGTGTTCCAACGGGTAAGAGATACGGTTCTCCATGGTTATTACTTGAAAAATATAGTTTCTATTACGTAATTATATATTCTATTAAAAAGCTGTCAAAATATAATAGGATTTATCGATGTTTAAACGCGTGTATCTTGGTCGTTATTAGCTCGTTTTCTACGTTCTTTATATCCGTGGTTTCGTATTAACACGTACTAATATATTTTCAGTAGCTCGGTCCATCTAGGTCGCGTTAAACGCCTCAGTTTGCCCGTCGAAAATCGTCCAACAGCACGCTATTTTCAGAAAATTAGTTTTCGTCGTTAAACTTTGAAAAATCATATCTCCTTCGTTATAAGCCCGTTTTTGTCCCCGTTTTCGGCCATAGTTTCGTCTCGGAATGTATTTTCTAAATCTTTGGTCCAAAATTATCCCAAACCCACTGAGTTTCCCACGTTTTCAAAATAAGGACAGTAGCAAAGTTATTGTTTCAACAATGAGTTTTTCTAGTTTGTATCTAGTCCAAAACCATCCAAACTACAACCAAACAACTCTCAATCCTACCATACACCTTCTTAGGGTGTCATGGGTCCCTAAACATCATCATCCAAGTTAATCTATCAAGGATCTACATACTTTCCATTTCTATGGCTCAAAACTTATAAAAAGTGTATAAAAAGTGGTATAAGCTAACATATACATGTAGATCTTGTATAAAAATGATATGAACATTATATTAACTTGATAAAATTATGAAAATGAGTTTGTCAAACTTACTTGAAAGATTAGTGAGTTTATGGAGATGAAAACCTATAAAACCTTGGGTTTTTATTTCAAAACCTTAGAAAGGAGTACTAGATGACCTTGTTTATGTATGGATCTTGGAAAATTGATGTTTCTTGCTTATGTTTCTTGTTTAGGCCGAGCTCAAGAGGAAGAAGAAAGATGAGAGGATTTCTTGAACTTGTATGTGTGAAATGTGTGTAGAAAATGAGATAATATGTAAGTTAAAGATAAGTATAGGTAGGAATTAATGGTAGTTAGGTAGGAAGTGAAGTTTTGGGGGCTTTTAGGGGGGGGGGGGGGGGGCTGCAGGCGTGAAAAGAGGAGGAGGGGGGCCCCCCCCCCCCCCCCCCCCCCTCTTGGTGTTGTTTTCATGTGATGATTATATGTATAAGTGTGTAGTTTTAATTAGTTTTAGGTGTAACCGGGTACCGTGTTTGCTAGAAATAAAATTTAACGGAGTTAACCGGGACTTAATAAAGTCATAAAAATTATAAAAATATGTTGGGTACAAGTTTTAGGTGTTTGGACAATTATTGTTTAGTTTTTACGAAAACCGTCGAAATTAATTAAAACGTACGATATAAAATAAATAAATTCTCAAAATACCGGGTAATTGAATTTTATAAACTTTGTGATGTTAAAATGAGTGTAAAAATATATCGGGACCATTGTGGGGATTGTCGGACGTGTTAGTCACATTTATTGATCGCGCGTTAACGTTTTAAATCAATTTAATTATACGAAAAATGTCAAATGTAATAAAAATATTAATTTGATAAACCTACGAGTGGAATAGTATGAAAATGTAATTATGATGATATGTAGACTATTCCTAGTCCGTATGCAGTGTCCCCACTAATGACGCATGAATTCGCAGCTAAACCCATCCGGTTACGCGAATATGAATACCCGTAAACTACGTTTACGATGAAATGAATGAATGAACATGAATAGTGATTTCCCTCCGGGAATGAATAGTGTCACATGAATAGTAAAATTTCCGAACGCTTCTCAAAGTCTCAAACTGAATCCGAAAACGATGAATAGTGAAATGATGAATAGTGATCGGTGAATAGTAAATGATGAATAGTAACTGATGAATAGTAAATCGTCGAGGTTCGGAAAATGACCTAAAATTACGGGTTGTGACAAAACTTTACATTAGAGCCACCAAGGTCTTCTGTTGCTTCAATTTTTGCTTAGACTGATGTTGAGACCAGTATGAGTGTGCAGCCAGGACACGGTCCAAAAGATTTTGATGCGCCGACCTAAGGCTAATGAAGGTGGTGCTCGGGAACCTCTTTAAAAACCGAAATCATTTAGAGATGATGTATCGGGACCTAACTTACAATCATGTTTGGAACCACCTTGAAATAAAAATAAGATACAAAATAAAAAGAAGATACAAAGTTTGAGTAGATCTGAAGCTTTCTATGAATGTATAAGATATGCTATCGCCTATAGTTAAGTATGAACGCTTTTTTTTTTTTTTTTTTTTAGATGCACTTACTAAGGAAAGAGATGAATTTGTAGTCGAAGTCAAGGAGTCTGGCCAAACTTCAATCTTAATGCATGATATCCATGTTACAATTTAATTTCTTAATACAAGTACTTGGTTGACCATCAAACAAAAGTATTGCATTTAACACGAATTTTGATATCTTATATTTCCAGAAATTATGCGATCAGCTTCTTGATAGTAAAAATGAAAGAGATGAGGTAATTGCTAGAACTTAAGAACTGCAGAATCATAAGGCCGAGCAGCAATTGCTCATGCAAAGATATAACGACAACAAGGTAATAATGCCAGAACTTCATTGTCATTATTTGGGATATCATTTGACAATATCTCCACACGCTGGCTATATTTTGATCGGCTCTTAAACACCAAAGCTGATGTTTGTTGGTTTCTGGTGTCTTAGTGCTCCCAGTAACAGGGTAAAGATAATCAATCAAGGGTACCGGATATTCACTTGAAGTCGTGGTATCACTTTCCAATAGAAACTATTCGACCCTATGCCTGGGTTGCACGAATATCTCTATGGGATAAAACCAAGTGATGTTCTTGTTCTAGGCACAAAGCAAGAACCGATCGTATTTAGTGTTTAGGGTTTTATGTCGTGTCCTTCATGCCATGTGATGATCTCTATTTATAATAGAGTCTACTCAAAACCCTAGCCCATGGAATTATGAATAATTAACGGCCCATTAATTATTCATAATAGTTTCCATAATAGTAGGAATCCGTGGTTATCAACTACCAGCAGGAATAAACCCACCAGCAGTAACAAGCTTAAGTTACCAGCAGGAATGAAGCTATCAGCAGGAATGACAATGCTAGCAGCAGAATCAACTGCATCAGCAGCATTGTCATTTATACTTAGCAGCTTCACATCAAACCATAATACTAGCAGCAGCAATGAACAATGCTAGCAGCAGAATAGATAATGCTTATCAGCAACAATGAAGGTAGCAGTACCTTCATTAAGCTAACAGTACCTTGTTCAAGCTAGCAGTAATTTGTTCAAGCTAGCAGTACTTTGTTCTACATCAGCAGTACCATGATGATACTAGTAGTACCATCATAATAACAAACAACAGAACAATCATAACCACATAATATGAGTCAGGGTGTTCATTGACCTGATGGGTGTATACTCCATACCTCCAAACCCATTACCAGGTGTAAACTCATCCCTCAAGTGCACTAATTTTCCAACAATCCTCCCCAAAATTAGTTCACTTCCTTTGCATGAAAAAATAAACACAAAACAAAACATATGCATAAATGAAAATATCTTGAAGATTGAATTCTCATCTTAGTATATTACAATTTCAAATATTCGAGAATCAGGGTGTTCTAAGAATTGAACCCTTCAACCCATTTGAATACCTGAATATAAAATACACACAAGTTTTCAAACACTAAAATACTCCTGACACTATACAAGCCATGTGTCCATATCCAATTCATAAATGTTGTAAAAGCTAAAAGTCCAAAAGCTTCCTGAAGCGGCAAAACTTCAACATTTACATAGGTGGTTCATCTTTTAATCATGCCCCTGCTAAGCACTTTGTCAAAGAAAATTAACCATTAAGAAGTGAAGACTTCATCCTCCTTTACAGCAGGTTCTGAGCACAACCTTGGGATGTAAATAAAACAGTGCTCCAGTCCACTAAATGATCAGCTTTCCACATTGAACTCAACTCCAAAGTTTCCTCAGGAGGGAGTTGGGTGTCTTAACATTTAGTGACTATATAGGACTTAAACCCATCCCTTTTGCAGACTTAAAAACCAAGTCTCTAGCCAAACCCTTCGTCAAGTGATCAGCTAAGTTATGTTGAGATCTAACAAACTCTATAGATACTACCCCATTCATGATAAGCTCACGAATCATGCTATGCCTGACACCTAAGTGTCTAGACTTCCCATTGTACATCTGGCTATAAGCCTTTGCCAATGTAGCAGCACTATCACAACGGATAGAAATAGGTGCTATAGGTTTAGGCCACAATGGAATATCAAGAAGCAAGTTTTTCAACCATTCAGCTTCTTTACCAGCAGCAGCTAAGGCCACAAATTCAGATTCCATGGTTGAACTGGTAATGCAAGTTTGCTTCTTGGATGCCCAAGAAATTGCACCTCCACCAAGTAGGAATACCCAGCCACTTGTAGACGAATTGTCCTCAGTGTTACTGATCCAACTTGCATCAGTGTACCCTTCTAATACAGAAGGATAACCAGTATATGAGAGACTATAATCCATAGTTCTCTTTAAATACTTCAGTACCCTTTGAATTGCTTGCCAATGATGAGCACTAGGATTACTAGTATACCTGCTCAGTTTACCCACAGCAAATGCAATATCAGGCCTTGTACAAGTCATGGCATACATCAAACAGCCAATCACCCTAGAATACTCAAGTTGAGATACAGCCTTGCCTTTATTAGGCATGAGCTTCTCACTAGTATCCATAGGAGTACTCACTGGAGTACAATCAAAGTAATTAAATTTCCTCAACACCTTCTCAATGTAATGAGAATGTGAGATAGAAATTCTGTTACTTTCATGTTTAATCCTTATACCAAGGATAACATCTGCCTCCCCCATATCCTTCATGGAGAACCTTGATGACAAAAATTCCTTTGTAAGATCCACTTGATTTTGGTCAGTGCCAAAGATCAACATGTCATCAACATATAGACAAATGATGACTCCTTTACCAGATTCATCAAATTTGCTATACACACATTTGTCAGACTGATTAAGTGAATAACCACTAGACAAAACCACTTCATCAAACTTTTGATGCCATTGCTTAGGTGCCTGCTTCAGTCCATACAAGGACTTAATCAGTTTGCACACCTTGTTTTCATTGCCAGGCATGATGAAGCCATTAGGTTGGTTCATATAAACCTCCTCATCCAATTCACCATTTAAGAATGTTGTCTTCACATCCATCTGATGTATAACCAGATTGTGAATAGATGCCATAGCAATTAGCAGTCTTATGGTACTGATACGAGCCACTGGGGCATAAGTATCAAAATAGTCAATTCCAGACTTTTGTTTAAAGCCTTGAATGACTAATCTTGCCTTGAACTTTTCAATAGTTCCATCTACCTTCATTTTCTTTTAGAAAATCCACTTGCAGCCTAAAGGCTTGCAACCAGGTGGTAAATCAGCCAACACCCAAGTGTTGTTGCCCATGATGGAGTCCATCTCATCATTTATTGCTTCTTTCCAGAAAGCAACATCCTGGGACTTCATTGCTTCATCAAATGTTTTGGGATCATCCTCAACATTAAAGCAATAGGAGTGTTGGTCAGAGACCTCATCCCTTGTTCCTTCAATCAAGTACAATTGAAACTCAGGTCCAAATGATTTTGGAGTCCTCACCCTTGTGCTTCTTCTGAGCTCAGGTTCAGGTTGTTGTTCCACAACCTCATCAGGAACCTCATCAGAAGTTTCTGATATACCAACATCATTGGTTCCATTAGGAATCCTCTGACTTGGTCTAGGGACTGAAGAGAATCTATTCTCATCAAAATTTGCATCCCTTGATTCAATTATAGTGTTAATTGAAACAGACTCATTAGGTTCAATAACATAGAACCTATATGCCTTGGAATGCTCAGCATATCCAACAAAGATGCATTCAATGCCTCTTTCACCCAAAGTTTTCAATTTTGGATCAGGGAGTCTTACAACGGCCCTACAACCCCAAACCTTGAGATAATTCAAGTTTGGTTTCTTTTTAGTCCAGAGTTCATAAGGGGTTGTCTTGTTCCTTTTGTTGGGAACCCTATTTAATAAATAGCAAGCTGTCAACATAGCTTCTCCCCAGAACCCTTGACTCAGTCCAGAGTAGGACAACATGGAATTAACCATCTCCTTTAGCACTCGGTTTTTCCTTTCAGAAATTCCATTTTGCTGAGGAGTATAAGGGGCAGTCGTTTCATGGATTATACCAACAGACTGAAAATACAGAGTATCCATGTACTCACCTCCCCTATCAGTCCTTAATCTCTTGATCAGGGACTCTTGTTGTAATTCCACCTCAGTTTTAAATACTTTAAATTTATCTAATGCTTCATCCTTAGTATGTAACAGATAAACATAACAATACCTAGAAGCATCATCAATAAAAGTAACAAAGTATTTCTTATTCCCCAAAGAGGGAGTAGCATGTAAATCACATAGGTCACTATGAATCAGTTCCAACACATTAGTCTCATGTTTTACATTTTTAAATGGTTTCTTAGTTATCTTGTTCAACATACAAGTATTACACTTTTCAGTGTCCATGTCAAATGTTGGGATTAACCCATCCTTAGACATATCTTGCATACGTTTAAAGTGTACATGGTCAAGCCTAGCATGCCAAAGGGTTGAGTCATATAAACTAGATGACAACATACAAGCAGAATCAACCACATCATGAACAATATTAAGTCTAAACATGTGATTACATAAATAACCAAAACCAATAAATACACCATTTTTAGACAAAACAAATTTATCAGATTCTATTACTTGTTTGTAACCACAATTATTCAAAATACTACTAGAAACCAAGTTTTTCCTAATATCAGGAACATGTAAAACATTCAACAAAGTAACAATCTTTCCAGAACTAAACTTTAACTCAACACTTCCTCTTCCATGCACCAGGGCTGTTGACTCATTTCCCATATGAAGAATAGAACCATCATTCACTGACTCGTAAGTCTTGAACCAGCTTCTATCTTTACACACATGGATTGTAGCTCCAGAGTCAACCCACCAAGCAACATCATCATCCTGCACAAAGAACAATTCAGATATATATGTAACATAATAAATCCAAAAAGACTTATTAAATATATTCTGACCTTTCAGGGAATTGGAGTTACCATTCCCACTTGTGCCTGATCCATTGGTCTTATTGCCAATCTTTCCACCTTTACAATCCTTCCTGAAGTGTCCAGTTTTACCACACTTCCAACAAGTAGCTTTAGACTTCTTGTTAGGATCAGTTTTGGTGTTATCCTGATGTTTACGCTTGCCCTTGTTGTCATTGTACCTGGTGGAGTTGTTATGCTCCACCATATTGACAACTGATGGACCAGCAGCAGAGCTGCTTTTTGGCTTGTCAATTTCATGCTCCTTGAGTGATTCCTCAATACGCAAATGACTGCCCAACTCAGTAAGAGTTAACTCCTCCTTCTTATGCTTAAGCATATGCTTGAATTCTTTCCAAGAAGGAGGTAGCTTATCGATGATACAAGAGACTTGAATAGCCTCATCCATGTTCATCTTGTGTTGTGTGAAACGACCAAGTATACCAAGAAATTCATTGTATTGGTCCATGACCGGTCTAGAATCGACCATTTTGTAATTGTTAAAATTACTTACAAGAAACTTCTTACTTGATGCATCCTCAGCCATGTATTTGGCTTCCAGAGAATCCCATAGTTCTTGAGAAGATTCAACGTTTTGATAAATATCAAATAGAGTATCAGACATACCATTGAGGATTAAACCTCTGCAGACATAGTCATCGTTCTCCCACTTGCTTCTGGCCCTCATCTGTTCCATCGTAGCATCATCCCCATAATCAGTAGGGATAGGTGTGGTAAGAACAGTCACCACATTCATGCTGGTCAGCAGGAACTTCATCTTCTTTTGCCACCTTCGAAAATCCACACCTTCAAACTTTTCCAGCTTGGAAAAGTTAGCAGCTATTTGTCTCATAGCAGCAGCCATTGATTATCTCACAATAGTTTCTATTGATTGTTGGTTTCTGGTGTCGTAGTGCTCCCAGTAACAGGGTAAAGATAATCAATCAAGGGTACCGGATATTCACTTGAAGTCGTGGTATCACTTTCCAATAGAAACTATTCGACCCTATGCCTGGGTTGCACGAATATCTCTATGGGATAAAACCAAGTGATGTTCTTGTTCTAGGCACAAAGCAAGAACCGATCGTATTTAGTGTTTAGGGTTTTATGTCGTGTCCTTCATGCCATGTGATGATCTCTATTTATAATAGAGTCTACTCAAAACCCTAGCCCATGGAATTATGAATAATTAACGGCCCATTAATTATTCATAATAGTTTCCATAATAGTAGGAATCCGTGGTTATCAACTACCAGCAGGAATAAACCCACCAGCAGTAACAAGCTTAAGTTACCAGCAGGAATGAAGCTATCAGCAGGAATGACAATGCTAGCAGCAGAATCAACTGCATCAGCAGCATTGTCATTTATACTTAGCAGCTTCACATCAAACCATAATACTAGCAGCAGCAATGAACAATGCTAGCAGCAGAATAGATAATGCTTATCAGCAGCAATGAAGGTAGTAGTACCTTCATTAAGCTAACAGTACCTTGTTCAAGCTAGCAGTACTTTGTTCAAGCTAGCAGTACTTTGTTCTATATCAGCAGTACCATGATGATACTAGTAGTACCATCATAATAACAAACAGCAGAACAATCATAACCACATAATATGAGTCAGGGTGTTCATTGACCTGATGGGTGTATACTCCATACCTCCAAACCCATTACCAGGTGTAAACTCATCCCTCAAGTTGTCTTATATTTCCAGAAATTATGCGATCAGCTTCTTGATAGTAAAAATGAAAGAGATGAGGTAATTGCTAGAACTTAAGAACTGCAGAATCATAAGGCCGAGCAGCAACTGCTCATGCAAAGATATAACGACAACAAGGTAATAATGCCAGAACTTCATTGTCATTATTTGGGATATCATTTGACAATATCTCCACACGCTGGCTATATTTTGATCGGCTCTTAAACACCAAAGCTGATGTTGAGGAGTTGACAATGAGGCTATCCACTCTAGACGTCAAGATGCACAATGTATGCTCTTTATTCTTGATATCTATGAGTGCAATTGGATCTTTAAAAGATCATATATATGGAATTTGGATGTGATAACCTGCAGATTTTTTAAGTGTGTGGAGATGAAGGGAAATGAATACAAATGAAGACTTAAATGAGGATACAAAATCGAGTCTCTAGAATTCTTTGAGTAGTTTGGATAGGGGAAAATGTTAATTTATCAACAATTAGAGATGTGGATGTGGTTTTGTTGTAGCCTTTGTAGGATACTAAGCACAATGGAGCTATGCCAGCTGCTGCCTTAGCTGCATACATTAGTACTTTCATTTGACACTTTATCGATAATAAACATTCTCTTTAACGCATCAAGAGTTAACACATAATATAAGTTACACTTTGTAAAAAAAAACCAATGTTCGACATTGCCAAGACTTTACCTGCTGTCTTTCCAAGACTTCAATACTACATTCGACACATCATCAAACTATCAAATATATTTAATTGCATTTGGTGATAAAAGGAAAATTTTGGTTGCATTTTTAAGTCATTTTCCCTTGACCTCTTTTAATCCAAACGAGAAGTCGGTATTAAAGAATCTCCACATTGATTTAGAATATTTACTGTCATTTGGAGCATATTGAGTGGTCTTATACTAATTCTATATCCTTTATCCTGCCATTTGGACTGTTTGTGTAGGTAAGATTAGCGAGGTTGAATTTATTAATATTAGAACTTCAACAAGTGGGATAGCAAGGTAATCACACGTTGAAAAATGTTTGTCTTAACATAATAGTAGGAGTCCACACATCCTTAGTAACCAAGTTAGATTCATTTTCTTATCCTACTTTTTTAGTTCATTTATCAAATGCTTTTTAATGATGGAGATTCTTAGTGTTCAACCATAGTTATCACTGCCTATTATAATTTTGTTGATAATAACTATTTGATGGTTATATAGTTTATTTAAGATCAAGTTTCTTACATTTAGAACGTGGATTTGTATGGAAATGTTAACTAAAGTTACTTTTATAGTTGTCCAAAAACAGTCATGTTTAGTATAAGTATTATAGTGATCTTATAATTATTGAATTTGGCTTTCTTCTTTTTTGTATTATTTAATAAGCCTAAAAAGATTTGTGGCATTACAAATAATTGGGGTGCCGTTTTTAGGAGAATTGTGTTTGATTTTAGGTTTCATGAATTGTAATGGGTATTTGAAAATGGGATTAAATGGCTAAAATCAGTTTTAGTGTTTGATTGAATTGATTGTAGGGGTGTTTGTCGTTGCCACTGCGACCACTATGAGGTAAACGCATGTCATATCAGTTATTGCATCCATTTAAGGTGTGATTTTTCTGTACAATCAACCACTATTTTAGATCTTTTTGGATTATTATTCGTTCTCACTTTTGAGTTTCGTTTAATTGCATAGTATATTACCAATCTGGAGAAAAAGTTGTGCATTCAGCTACTACATATTCATGTTACTAACAAATTTAACACCTATTAAACTTTGAATTTGTAATAGTGTCTCTTTAACCACATTTAAACACCATGCATTCTTTATTATTATAGGTATCTTTGTCATTGCTACTGCAACCACCATGGGTTTGAATGACGATAAGGAAAATGAATTATCTGAATACGTTGAAACAATGGCAAATCTTGGTGAAATTTTTTCTTCATCGTCCAACATGGATGGCTAATCCCAGTTGTGCCAGATGTAGCCATGTAGCAGATGGTCATCGGATGTGAAAGTGCTCTTGAAGGTCTATCTTTACGGCCACTGGTGCACATTTCACGTGAAGATATAAATGAAAGATCCACACTTCCATCTGCAAATGCAGGTATGGTTATCTTTTTAGTTTTAACGATTTGTGATATTGTGGTGAGTGTTTTGTGTAGCGTTCAAAATAGAACGTGAACCGATCAGAATGTAATTGCAAACGGTTGTACTACACGATAACTAAAGTCTAGAAAAAATTCTTAATATCTATCAAACAACATATAAAAACATTTAATGAAACTGAAATTAAAACATTACATCACTGTATAGATTAAACTGAAAGTAAAACATCACAACCAAAGTAAGTAAAGTTTGACTATTAGCTGTTTATATCAAAATGATTTAGGAATGTATTTGAGACATGTTAACATCCCATGTCATTTAATATTAACAGCCCATGTCTATATATAAGTAAAGTTCCACTATACTCTACTCGTTTATAGGAATGTATTTAGGAATGTAAGTAAAGTTCCACTCTACTCGTTTATACAGAATACAAGATTTGTAAAGACACTACAAAAAATGAAAGAATTTGGCACTACAATATCGACCCAAAATACAAAGAAAAGTCGACCCAAACACTTTGGGTCGACATTTTTGACCCTTTTTGGTCGTGCCAAACATCTCGTCCCAAATTGTTTTGTCTCGACAAAAATGCATTAATTTGGCACGACAAAAAAAAGGGGCCCACAAACCAGTCAACTCTGGGAATCCCCTTTGGGTCGACAGTTCTTTGAAAATTTGGCACGATTTTATCGTGCCAAATATTTTTAAACTTTTTTATTTTATTAAATCGTTTATTTAATTAAATAAAATATTTTTCGGTAATTCACTTTGGCACGACATTCTCGTGCCAAAGAATTAATTATTTTTTTAATCCACAAATATTTGGCACGACATTGTCGTGCCATATGTAACACTACGCACTGTTCATGTGCACTTTCAGCTTATTGGGACGACATTTTCTTTGTACTTTGGGTCGAGATGTTTAACGAACGAGCCGAGATGTTATGGTTATACACGAGATGATTAACGAACGAGCCGAGATGTTATGATTATACACAAGATGATTAACGAACGAGCCGAGATGTTATGGTTATACACGAGATGTTTAACGAACGAGCCGAGATGTTATGGTTATACACGAGATGTTTAACGAACGAGCCGAGATGTTATGGTTATACACGAGATGATTAACGAACGAGCCGAGATGTTATGGTTATACACGAGATGTTTAACGAACGAGCCGAGATGTTATGGTTATACACGAGATGTTTAACGAACGAGCCGAGATGTTATGGTTATACACGAGATGATTAACGAACGAGCCGAGATGTTATGGTTATACACGAGATGTTTAACGAACGAGCCGAGATGTTTATGGAAGGAGGAACGACTAGCCAAAATGACCGCTTCTGTTGGAGCTTCAACGCCTCCAACTCATTCCGCAAGACCATCCATAACTCCAACTCGTTACACTGCAGGACCTTCAACATCAAGTCCTGGAAATACAGAGTGCTCAAACTACATCAAACTGAATCACCAGATAATGGTACTCAATAAAATGCTAGAAGTGTATATGCATCCAAACAAACACACAACTGATTCAGCTGCCTTATTTCACGACCTTTATAATGACATGGTAGGTGATATGGGAAATCTTCGTATGTAGGTTGTTGTTGTTGCTGTTATTGTTGTTGTTGTTGCTGTTATTGTCGTTGTTGTTGTTTGTTGTGTTATTGTTGTTGTTTAATAAAATGTTGTTGTTGTTGTGAAAACTGATGTCGAACGTGCTTTATACGTATGTTTTAAATTACATATGCACAAAGAATGGAACTGAAGGAACAATATCACAAAGAATGGAACTGAGGAGATGTTTAACGAAGGGCCGTTTGGTAAATTACTTCCAATGATGTTGTTGTTGTTGTGAAAACTTAAGTATCCATCAAGATTCAACCATAAGGGGCCGTTTGGTTTATGCTGTCCTAACCATGGGCCAAGTGTTAACCACAATGTCTCACCAGGCGTAAAGCAGTTTATTAACTCGCTTGTTTCGTTTGAGTCTGTATGAAACGAGCTGAGATGTTTAACGAATGAGCCGAGATGATATGGTTATACACGAGATGTTACACGAATAAGCCGAGATGACTAAAGAGCTCTATACAATGCTAACGACATCAACAACGCACATCAGATGCAATTCCTAACCATGGGTCAAGTGTTAACCACAATGTCTCACCAGGCGTAAAGCAGTTTATTAACTCGCTTGTTTCGTTTGAGTCTGTATGAAACGAGCCGAGATGTTTAACGAATGAGCCGAGATGATATAGTTATACACGAGATGTTACACGAATAAGCCGAGATGACTAAAGAGCTCTATACAATGCTAACGACATCAACAACGCACATCAGATGCAATTCCTAACCATGGGCCAAGTGTTAACCACAATGTCTCACCAGGCGTAAAGCAGTTTATTAACTCACTTGTTTCGTTTGAGTCTGTATGAAACGAGCCGAGATGTTTAACGAATGAGCCGAGATGATATGGTTATACACGAGATGTTACACGAATAAGCCGAGATGACTAAAGAGCTCTATACAATGCTTTGAATGTATATTTTTTTAAATAAAAGTACTTAAATTAAATATATTTTTTTAATTTTATAAAAGTATTTAATTGTAAATATAAAGTTTTAAATTTTAATTATATAGTAGATTTTTTTTTTAATATTTCTTTTAAAATAAAAACTGAATTAAAAAGTTTTTAAATTAAAAAAAAAAAAAAAAAAAAAAAAAAAAAAAAAAAAACACACATTTTGGGTCGACATTGTCGACCCATTCTTTTTACTATAATACTCTCCCACTTATTCTAAAATAAAAAATAAAAAAAAAAACTTATTCTAAAATAAAAAGGGGATTTAAATAGTTTTGAAATTAAAAATAAATATATGGCACGACATTGTCGTGCCATTTTTCATATTAAAAAAGTTTTAATTCTTTTTTTTTGGCGGGTTCTTTTAATTTTGGGAAAAAAATTTGGGGGTAAAATATGACACGACATTGTCGTGCCAAATTTTTTCCCATATATAATTGTTAAATAAAAACGAATTTAAAAAGTTTTTAAATTAAAAAAAAAAAAGGTTTATGAAATTTGGCACGACATTGTCGTGCCAAATTTAACAAATGTTTGACTTCCTTTTATGTTGAAAGTTGTGTGGGCCATGCTCAAAATATGGGTCGACAATGTCGACCCAAAATATTCTCTGGTGCCAAAACAACTCTTTTGGTGTAGTGAGATACAATTTGGTCTAAGTTGACTTTGTTCATTGTCTATATATTTTCCTACTTTGAAACCAATAATTATGGACAAATACTTTGTTCATTGTCTATATCTTTTCCTACTTTGTTCATTGTCTAATTATGGACAAATATACATGATTTGTAAAGTGTATTAAATGCGTTTACTTTGCAATTCCATTCGCATGTTGCATTAAATAGTATCTTTACAAATCATGATAATATGGACAAATATACATGATATTATGTATAAATATAAATAGTACACATGTTGACTTTCCAAAGTCATGTTGCATTATGTGACAAAACTTATGGCTGAAATGTATATTACAATTGGATACATTTCAAACTTTTTACATTCCACACATTTAATTATGGACAAATTATACGTCTAAAGAATTTGCGTAAAACGTTTTCAAATCACAACTAAAATTCACTTAAGAATAACATAAGTTTATTGATAACGTAAACATAGTCGAAAAGAACATAAACATAGTCGAAATGTTTACCGGGTAAACATTGATTCTAGTTGATCTCTTTACGAACCAAGTCCACCCATATGCGATCCATTTGAGCCGTTGTCGCTCCAGCAAGTTGAACCGTTGTCAATCCAACAAGTTGTTCGACATCAACTTCAACATCAACCGCATCATCAATCGATTTCAACTTCAACATCAAACGATAAATTAAACAACACATAAACAAGAAATACATTAGTAAATACATAACTCACTTGTTAAAAAAATGTTATTCTAAAAACCACAAAATAAAAATGTATGAATATCGTTTACACAACTTGTTTATTACTACTCCATTACCGCGAGATTTGTTGCAAGTTCGTCATGCATGGTGACATCTTGATTTTCTGGAACAGTTACGTCAAGTGCGGGTGTGTTATTGGAATTCATCACGAATGAATGGTCCAAAGTAGATTGTGACTGTCTAATGATTTTTCACTGTCATTGTTATAATTTTTACTATTTACAAAGAAATATTTACGACCAAAAAATATGTATTCCACAAATAAGGTTATTGATATCATTAACATATACACTTGGGCTTTTCATGCGTGGAGTTCAATATGGAGTTGACTTTTATTATTAGATAAGTGTATTTACCAATTTAATCTCAAAGCAATATATTAAGATACGGTGTTGACTTTTATTAAAAGAGAATAAAATCAAAGAATCCCACATGATGTTTTTCTCTGTATATTAAACATCTAGTTTTCTCTGCATATTAAAAACCAGACACATGATCATTTGCTGCTGAGTTTTTCAAAGGTTCTTCCACTGTATGTTTGCTAATAAGAATCCACTGTATGTTTGCTAATTTAAGAGTACTTATAGTTGATTAAAAGATAAACTGACAATATATGAAATAATAAGAATCCACTGTATGAAACGTGACACACTGTATGTTTACTAATTCAAGAGCAAAGTACAAACCAAAAAGAAAATAAGGAAACCAATAGATCGTTTTTATTGTTAAACAAGATGTTTAAACCAAAAGCAAAAACATAAATTTTATTCTTCATCACTGATGTAGACTAAGTAACAAGATAACACGAATCGGACCTGTTGATTACTTGAATACCAGGAACGATTCAACCAATAATCGTTGATTCAATAGAATACCGACTATTAGGATTCTTAGCAATAAACTGCCAAAAATAGACTTTTGATATTTCTTAGAACTGATTATCCTACATTACAAAGGATCACTTAAATAAAGATGGAAAACTGAAATGGGCCCTAAAAGACAAACGGGCCGAAAGTTATTGCAAAAACAAAATCCAAAAAAACCCGAAAAAACACTAAAATGCAAATAACTCATAAAATAAAGTGTTTCGGGGCTCGAAAGTTCCGTAAACCGACGAAGTCAGTTTACCACAACGTGCTCCTCGTTCCAAGCTTCGAATCGACTGGTCATAGGCCTGAAACGGAGACCCGTAGCCCAAGTTATGCCCATTTTAGTGAAGCCCCTTTAGTCACGCGATCTTGGGCCTCCAGAAACATGATGGCCCGTTCCTCAACACTTGGGCCCGCATCATTCCCCCCTGGGTAGACAAAATTCGCCCTCGAATTTACAGCAAGGTCATCATCAGAATCACCATGATAAGGGAATAAGTGTTTCACATTAAACACATCAGAACATCGAATATGGCTTGGTAACTTCAAACGGTAAGCATTGGAGTTAATTTTGTCTATAATTTCCAATGGGCCAATCTTCTTAGCGGACAACTTATTATACTCACCAACCGAAAAAACGATCCTTAGTTAAAACAGCCCACACAAATTCACCTACTTCGAAATCCACATGCCTCCGCTTTTGATCAGCATCTTGCTTGTACTTTGAGTTGGCTCGAACCAAGTTGTCATGAACAGCTTTATGAACTTCATGTAACCCTTCAACAAAATCCTGCACTTTCTTTGGAATAGAACCAGAAACAGGAAGAGACATTAAATCAAGAGGTCCACGTGGTTGAGCAGAATAAACCACCTGGAATGGACTAAAACCAGTGCTCCGATTAACAGCATGATTATGAGCAAACTCAGCTTGACATAACTTCTGATCCCATGCCTTCACGTGATCACCTACTAAACACCTCAGCAAATTACCAAGAGATCGATTCACAACTTCAGTTTGCCCATCAGTTTGGGGATGATAAGCACTACTAAAATTGAGTTGAGTATTCACCATCTTCCACAAACTACGCCAAAAATGACTCAGAAACCGGGTGTCCCGATCAGAAACAATAGATGAAGGCAAACCATGTAAACGGTACACATCTCGAAAAAAAAGTTGGGCCACATTAACTGCATCTGTTGTCTTCTTGCAAGCAATAAAGTGTACCATCTTAGAGAAACGATCAACAACAACAAATATTGAGTCATTACCCCTTTGAGTACGAGGTAACCCCAACACAAAATCCATGCTGATATCAACCCATGGCTGCAAAGGAACAGGTAAAGGCATATAGAGTCCCGCATTAGTAGCCGTACCCTTTGAAACTTGGCAAATACGACACCGCTTGACATAATGCTCCACTTCTTTCCTCATAGTGGGCCAGAAATAAGAAGCTTGCACCAACTGTAAAGTACGATCACGACCAACATGCCCCTCACCATGTAACTCCTTAATGATTTTCAAGCGAAGACTAGAATCTGGAATACATAGTTGATTCCCTTTGAAAAGAAAACCATCATGTAGTAGGAAATCTGGTTTTTGGCCAGATTGCACACCCTGCATAACAACAGAAAAATATGGGTCAATGGTTAACTGCTCGCGAATGAGATCCAGCCCTGGCACATCAACTCTCATAGTTACAAGCAGATTACTTCTCCTACTTAAGGCATCAGCAACCCGATTTGAGACACCAGTCTTGTGTTTGACCACAAAAGTAAATTTTTCAAGAAATGCCAACCAACGCCCATGCTTATGTGACACCTTATCTTGAGTACGAATATGCCTTAAAGAATCATGATCAGTGAACAAAACAAACTCCTTATGAAACAGATAATGGCGCCAATGCTTTATAGCTTGGACAATGGCATAAAACTCCAAGTCATAAGTAGTGTACCTAGACTTCGGTTCTGTCAATTTCTCACTAAAATAGGCAACAGGTCGACCACCTTGACTGAGAACCCCGCCAATTGCAACCTTTGAGGCATCAGTATGAAGCTCAAAAACTTGAGAAAAGTCAGGCAATACCAGAATTGGTGCTGTAGTAAGCTTTTCTTTGATAACTTGAAAAGCCGATTCTGCCTCCTCCGTCCACACAAATGACTTTCCCTTCATGCAATCTGTCAATGGAGCCATAATAGAACTAAAATGCGGGATGAACCGCCTATAAAAAGAAGCAAGCCCATGAAAACTACGAACTTCAGTGATGGTAGTTGGAGTTGGCCACCCCTGAACAGCTGCTACCTTAGACTCATCCACCTGTATTCCATCACCAGAAATAACATACCCCAAGAACAAAACCTTAGGGGTCATGAACACACACTTCTTTGTGGCTGCATAGAAACTATCCTTGCGAAGTAACGTCAAGACCTGCTTCACATGGATGAGATGTTCACTGAAAGAAGTACTATAAATGAGAATATCATCAAAATAAACAACCACAAACTTCCCAATAAAAGGCCTAAGCAATTGGTTCATCACACGCATAAATGTACTAGGTGCATTTGATAAACCAAAAGGCATCACCAACCATTCATACAACCCTTCACGAGTCTTGAAGGCAGTCTTCCATTCATCACCAGGTCTAAGACGGATTTGGTAATAACCACTCTTCAAATCCAACTTTGTGAAGATAGTGGCACCGCTAATCTGGTCAAGCAAATCATCAAGGCGAGGGATAGGAAACCTGTACCTCACAGTAATTTTGTTGATGGCTCGACTATCAACACACATACGCCATGTACCATCCTTCTTTGGAGTCAATAGGGCAGGAACAGCACAAGGGCTCATACTTTCTCGAACGTGACCCTTAGAAACCAATTCCTCCACCTGTCGTCGCAACTCCTCATGCTCTACCGGGCTCATCCTATAATGTGGCCTGTTGGGCAATTGTGAACCAGGCTCCAGATCAATATGATGTTGGATGTCACGCAAAGGTGGCAACCCGTCGGGCAACTCATCAGGAAAAACATCAGAAAATTCCTTGAGTAAAGGAATCATAGCTTTGGGAATTTCGCTATCTTCAGCCACTTCCTTCCCTATTAACACAAAAACTTCACCTCCCTGCTCCAACTCATCCTCAAACTGGGAAAGGGTTAGTAAAGTACCAGTGGGCTTATTGGATAGTTCTTTGGGCTTATTTGGCATCAATGTTATCTTCACACCATCAAATAGGAAACTATAAGTATTAGTTCGCCCATTATGAGTTGTGTCGCGATCATACTCCCAAGGTCTACCCAATAATAAGTGACAAGCATCCATGGGCACCACATCACACCAAACATTATCTTTATAGGTTGTTCCAACAGAAAATAAAACAAGAACACGCTTGGAAACAGTTACCTCACCACCTTTCTTAAGCCACTGTAACTTGTAAGTTTTGGAACGGTTCTCTGTCTTCAGTCCCAACTTCTGAACCGCCTCTTCAGATATCAAGTTATCACAACTACCCGGATCAACCACAAAGGTGCAAACCTTACCCGAAATAGTACATGTCGACTGAAAGATGTTGTGTCTTAACCAATCATCGCCAACAGCTTTTGGTGTTAAGCAAGAGCGCCTTACCACCAAAGCTACCCCCACATCTCCCTCTACAACTTCCTCTTCATACTCCGCATCTTCATCAAATACTGGGGATTCTACATAACCCTCATTAGCCACGTCTTCAGTTTCCCAGGTATACATATTGCCATCAGGATCAGAAAATAAGTGCCTTTTCCCTGCCTTCTTACATTCCGACTGTCGGTGACCGGGTTCACCACAGTTAAAACACTTCAGGCCACTACTTCCAACCCCTTTAGAAACCGATCCAGTATTGCTACCACCACCTTGTTTCGCCTGATTAGGAACAAAACGAGATGCCACGTTACCTGAGCCAGAACTACCTCCTGTTATAGCAGAAGACGATGAACCACCCACACGTCGGTTCTGCTTTTCAAAAGCTAATGCACGTTGATGTGCATCAGAAAGTGTCACCGGATCAAACATGTTAACAGAATCCATGATCTGGACTCTTAAACCACCAATGTAACGAGAGACTAGTTGTTCATCAGTCTCTTGAATATCATTCCTTGCAATTAATTGGTAAAATTCGGTTGTGTAATCTTCAACAGATTTGGCCCCCTGTTTCAGATTCTGTAACCGCTGGTACATCAAACGTTGGTAATTATGAGGAATAAAGTTGGCCCTCATGCACTTCTTCATCTTCCCCCAAGTCGTGACCCTTGGCTTTCCAACTCTCTCCCGTGTCAGTTTCAATTGCTGCCACCATGCGGATGCCCTACCGCGTAGCTTGGTAGCGATCAATGAAACCTTCTTGCTTTCAGGAATCTCTTTGAATTCAAACACTTCTTCAACCGCAGCAAGCCAATCTATGAACCCCTCGGGATTCAAAGTATCCCCATCAAATTCAGGAATATTGACTCTCAGCCCAGATTCCCAACGCCTATTATCCTCCCTTTCATTTCGCCTTGGTCGCCGAACTTGTTGTTCATCAGAAGATGAATCGTCACCCTCACCGAACGGATTTTCTGACAGTTCATCTTCACTTTTCCGACGGTTACGGTTACGAGGTCTTCTTTGATTCATCAAGTCATTCATCTGATCAGTCAATTGATCAACGAATTGACCCATTCGCTCCTCCATTCTTGCCATAAGACGCTGCTCGAACTCTTGTTCATAAACATCATTAATATTCCTATTCCTCCTTGGAGGCATAATGAACAGGAACTTTAGCTTTGATACCAACTGATGTAGACTAAGTAACAAGATAACACGAATCGGACCTGTTGATTACTTGAATACCAGGAACGATTCAACCAATAATCGTTGATTCAATAGAATACCGACTATTAGGATTCTTAGCAATAAACTGCCAAAAATAGACTTTTGATATTTCTTAGAACTGATTATCCTACATTACAAAGGATCACTTAAATAAAGATGGAAAACTGAAATGGGCCCTAAAAGACAAACGGGCCGAAAGTTATTGCAAAAACAAAATCCAAAAAAACCCGAAAAAACACTAAAATGCAAATAACTCATAAAATAAAGTGTTTCGGGGCTCGAAAGTTCCGTAAACTGACAAAGTCGGTTTGCCAAAACGTGCTCCTCGTTCCAAGCTTCGAATCGACTGGTCATAGGCCTGAAACGGAGACCCGTAGCCCAAGTTATGCCCATTTTAGTGAAGCCCCTTTAGTCACGCGATCTTGGGCCTCCAGAAACATGATGGCCCGTTCCTCAACACTTGGGCCCGCATCAATCACTCTCGCTCTCATCAACCAAACAATAAACTCGTTTCCGACCAAGATTAATGGGTAGACTTGTTTCTTCTTCTTCATCATCTTCGTCATCACTTGATATGACAATGACGTCATCCCAAATTCCAATTTATCAAATTAGGATTGAAAAAAGGATTCGGATGTGGAGCAAGGTTAGGAGGGGGAACAAGGTGATACAAAAACAACAAACAAGTTTGTGTAAATAAGGATTAAAAATAGCAAATATGATTAAAGAAAAGAAGACCATTTCTAACCTCATGATCATCATCCACATTCTTTTATTTTGCATCTCCATTATTTTTGGTCGTACAAGAAATGATTTTGCATCTCCATGGTTTTTTGGGATTGTTTATATAGGCAAGGTTTAGGGTTCAATAATTTGAATTTTCCCGCTTATGTTATTTTGCATCTCAACATTTCCTTGTTAAAAGTTGCATGGCTGTACAACACAGGCTACAATGGCCTTATTATTTGCATGGTATAATACGAATTCAACATTTCCTTATTAAGATTTGCGTGGTTGACTTTCCAAATCACATTTCCTTATCACGAATTCCACATTTCCTTAACTACAAATTCCACATTTGCAAGGGTATAATTGGCATTGACCAAAAATTAAGTTTTCAACATTTCAACATTTCACAAACCTTGACTATTCCACTTTTCACCTTTGACCATTTTTACATTATAGGTAGTAAAGACTAAAAGAACGGGACGCTCCTAGTGAAATCTTGATTATTCCACTAGGATTCATGCAAGCATCGCACATAGAAAATTTCTACAAGCTAGGTGATCTTGACGTTATCAATATTTTTATGATATTTATATTGAGATGTTTCTTTAAGTATTTAAATTAATGTGTATATATGTTGCACGTTGTTTACTTATTTACATTGTCTTTCTATCACTCTAATTTTGTTAATTATGTTTCGTAGTCATCATGTTTAATTCAAATGTATACAATGGGATGTTCAACCGGATGTAAATGTTAAATTCTGTTTAGAATTTAAAAATCCATCCAGAAAGTTACTCGGATTAAATCATTTTCCAATGATTCCTTTGAAAAAGACTGTTCGAGCATGCCTAACAATTCCGTATTAATAAGGTTTCGGACGGGATGTAGAATGGTAATGCAGATAATCAATTGAAAATTTTTGCTGTTGTAAAAACCTACGACAAACCTGGAAATCTAGAGCGGATAACTCGATAAATCAAAGACGAAAAAGCAAGCAAACTAATGATATATCGACACAAAAGTAAAACCGCATAACACCCAAACGATTACATTGTATTAAACATTTGTAACGAAAAGAATGAGTACAATGACCCCCCCCCCCACCCCATCTCCTTGTTGTAGAGATGAAGGGGAAGAAAACCAACCCTTTAAAGAGTTGAAAACTGATGCTACAAGAGAAACCGCGACTTACAATAGGCCTTTTGATCTTGATGAAGCTTTAATCAGGAGATTACCTCGCAGGTATGAAATCTCAAACACTTTTTTGGTATCATCATTTTGTTTATAATTATGAAACAAAAATCTCATGCACATTACTAATATATTAAAGTATTTTGCATCCTCCAAGAAAGTTTTGGTCCAAAGGAGTTTATTTTGTTGTGTTTTAATTAAGTTCCCAAACTTTGTTATTGGTTAAGAATGTCGTCTCTGAAGGCTATTTGTTTTCATTTAGAATTTGTGGGACTAAATCACAATTGGGACTACATTTAAGTAAGCGGTTTAAGCATTTGAAAAAACTTCGCTGACTTTTGAACCATTTGTCCCATTGGAGGTTACTAGCTATAGACCAGTGCGGCTAATTTTGTGGAAAATGGGTTGAGTTTGCTCCTATAGTATATCTCATCAAAATCAGAAAAATATATATGATTTAGTATGTGCTCACCGAGCTATTGTTTCTGGCTAAATCGCAGGTTGATGGTAAATTTACCAGATGCCGCAAACAGGGAGAAAATTCTGAGAGTAATTTTGGCAAAAGAAGAATTGGCACCTGGTATGGATCTTGAAGCAGTGGCTGCTATGACTGATGGGTACTCAGGAAGTGATTTGAAGGTCTATCTTTTTTTCTTCTTGCCTATGTGTTGAATCTATTTTATTTTTCATCTCACTCTCCTTTTTGTTGTGGTTATCTGAACTGTTGGTTATATGTTTAAATTTGCGGTATCTTCGCGTGACAGCCGCCCTTTGTCCAATAAGAGAAATTTTGGAAAAGGAAAAGAAGGTTTTCTTTTTATCTATTGCTATCCGTTTATGTCTAATTTACAAGAAATACTAGAAGTGGCAATTTTAGCTTCTAAGACATCCCAATTTGGGCTGTATTTTACTACTGACTAGTCCAATTTATAAAAAAAACTACAAATGGAAACGCTTCAGATGGGTTGAACACGTCAATAGTCTCCTAGAATGTATTCAAATAATTGTGAACAAGTTTAATCTCGATATTGCTTCTTATCAAACTCGAAGGACCAAAGTCGTTAAATAGAAACTTTCCAACCGAAAGTTAGTTAAATCCTGTAAAGTTAGTTAGAAAAGGAAAGGGTGTGTCGTTTGGCTCACAACCCTTTGAACCGATGTGATGGTTGGTTCACAACCATTCGCAAACTATAAGTACTCGAACATATGTAACATTTGAATGTTAGACGATTTAGTTATTCAGAATATACTTATTGCAATTTCATTATCGACTCACTAATTTGGGACCAACATTTGGCATCAAGAGCCACGCTCGTTATACACTTCGAAACCAGAAAAACCATTAACGAGACCGAGTAGGAGACCAAAAGAAAACAGACGCTGGAACTTTGTTTCAGGAGAAGAAATACGCATCGTTCAAACACATAAACGTTGCCTGGATAACTAAGACACAAGGAAAGTAGTGCACGACCGTACTTGTGTAGAAATTGCAATCGAGAAGGCACCAAACGAAGTGGTGACTTATTTGGTTGTGTTGTTGTGATTACTGTACGCGGCAGGAAAGAATAAAGAGAACAAACGTTTGTAGAAACTTTGTTTTGTGATTAACATCACACGACAACAAACCAGGAGACCCGTTGTTGCATCGTTAACGCAACAATTTGGAAGTAGAAGGACGTCAAAAGGAAGAAGACCCACTGTTGCAATATATATATTAGCGCAACAAGTTGGAAAGGAAAAGGTTGCTTGGAACAAAAAGGTACCGAGAAAACAGAAAACAATCCAGGATTGTTTGAAGGCACGCTAGCAATACAAGAACAACAACGATAACAAACAACTTGATCAATTGTTTTTGAAAAAATACCGTGGGGTATTTGTTGTGAACATACGGTGTGGAACAAAGAAGTAGACAAAGAGAAGGAAGTATTGTGGAACGCGTAAGATTAGGAACAAGCAACGGAGACAACAAGATACAAACAACTCGCCATCTTGTTTAGAGACATACTACGGTGATAGTATTAGAAAAGAAAAACAAACAATCGCTTGTTTTAGGAAATACCGAGAAGTATTTTGGGTACTTTGTAGATATAAGAACTTGGAAATCAAAAAAAAAAGAAAAACAACAAACAACAATTTGTTGTTTTAACAAAAGCAGTTGGTGACTTTTGGAAGAAAGCCGAGATCAAATAAGGGTCTAGGGCACGGTTGGTTTTAAGTCGACACAAAGGAATAAAATAGGAACAACGTGGTGGAAGTGTGGTTATTGGAAAAGGAAATTCGACAACATCAAAGGGTGTACGTGAATTGGTTTGGTGAACAAGGGAAAAGAAAAGCGTAGTTGGTATACTCAAGTGCCAACATAAAGGGGAATACATTTGTGTTTTAACACAACAACGAGGTCACAAAAAATTCGAACTTTGGATTTCATTTCACATTTTATAGTATAGATACTTGTTTATACTATTAGGAAATCCATATAATTATATATTGATCCCGTACTATTAGGATTCCCGGATAACTATTTCTGTTCCCGTAGTATTAAGTGATACCACACTAGTTAGGAATTCTCATACAATTAGAAGGTGAAGATTATAAACACCTTTAAGATGGCCGGAGACGACACGAACAACACTAGTAATGTAGTGAAACCCGTAACACCTATTGCACAATACCAATGCCCTAAACTCAAAACCACAAACTACACGGTTCGGGCTGTACAAATTAAGGTTATACTAGAAGTACATGGTTTATGGGAGACAATAGAACCTAAGGATAACACGCAAGTAGATGATAAGAAGGATAAGGCAACTATAGACCTCCTATATCAAGCGTTGACCGAGGATGTGATTTTACAAGTAGCAAGTTGTAAAACGGCAAAGGAATTATGGGAATCATTAAAAATGAGACACGTTGGAGAAGAGAAAGTGCAACAAGCACGGTTACAATCATTGGTGATTGGATTTCATACCCTTCAAATGAAGGAAGATGAAACGGTAGATGCATTTACGAACAAACTAAATGGCTACGCCACGAAGGCTAAAGAATTAGGAAAGACATTGGATGAATCACTTTTAGTAAGAAAACTATTAGATTCCACACCAGATAGGTTCATTCAGATAGTAGCATCCATAGAACAAACGAATAATCTCAATGACATTACCTTAGATGAGATCGCTGGAAAACTCAAGGCATTCGAGGAAAGGATAAAACTCCGAAAGGGAGGACAAGTAGAAAGCCAGGATAATTTACTATTCGCACAAGGCAAACACTCTAGAAATGGAAAACAATTTACCAAACATAGAGGTAGATCAAACTACTCACGAGGAAACTAGCAAAATAATAAGAATAAGGATAACTCGAATGGAGAAAACTCAACTCACAAAGATAAGTCAAATAAAGGTAGACGTGAGTGGGATGTAAGAAAAGTAAAATGTTTCAATTGCGGGAAACAAGGACATATGAAGAAAGACTGCAGAAAACCATCAACAACCCAGGAACAATCAAACCTCATCGTAGAAGACGATGAACCATCACTATTAATGACTACACACGAAATTGAACACGAAGAAGTTTTGTTGAATGACGGACAAATACAACCCGGAAAGTATGCTACAACAGATGCTAGCATATGGTATTTAGATAATGGTGCAAGTAACCATATGACGGGAACCAAGAGTCATTTTAAGGATATTGACGAAAGCATCACTGGACGCGTTCGTTTTGGAGATGGATCGTATGTGGAGATAAAGGGTAGAGGCTCAATACTATTAGGATGTAGAAACCAACAACAAAAGATAGTTTCGGACGTTTAATACATTCCAAACCTCAAAAGCAACATACTTAGTCTAGGACAACTTACCGAGATAGGTTGCAAGATCATCATGGATGGAAACAAACTGACTTTGTATGACAAGAGCAAGAAATTGTTGATGAAAGTAGAAAGATCTAAGAATCGACTTTACAGTATTAGACTACAAATAGAGGCACCTATATGTCTCTTAGCAAACATAGATAACCAAGCATGGTTATGGCATGCTAGATTAGGTCATCTGAACTTTGACGCGTTAGACAAGATGACAAGAAAAGGTCTAGTAGAAGGAATACCGAGAATAAATCATGCAGGACAAATCTGTGATGCATGTTTATTAGGAAAACACATTAGAACACCATTTCCACATCAAGCTAAATTCAGATCAAAGAACCCGTTGGACTTAGTATATGGAGATCTTTGTGGTCCCATAAGTCCAGCCACACACTCTGGAAAGAAGTTCATCTTCTTATTGGTAGATGACTGCACACGTTTTATGTGGGCCTACTTCCTAACATCGAAAGATCAGGCATTTAGCACATTTAAGGAATTTAGACAGAAGATTGAAATGGAGTTGAAGTTGAAATTAAAGATGCTAAGAACAGATAGAGGAGGTGAATTTACATCAAATGAGTTCACCAAATACTGTAAGGAAACTGGTATAGCAAGACAGTTGACAGCACCATACTCACCACAACAAAATGGAGTAGTGGAGAGAAGAAATAGGACAGTGTTATCAACTACTAGGAGTATTATGAAAGCGATGATGTTACCCTTAACTTTTTGGGCGGAAGCAGTCAAACACGCCATTTACATACTCAACAGGGTACCTACGAAAGCCCTGGAAGATAAAACACCATATGAAGCCCTCTACAATAGGAAACCAAATCTGGAATACTTAAGAATATTCGGATGCACAACTTATGCTAAGATAACGATACCTCACTTGAAGAAGTTAGATGATAGAAGCATACCGATGATTTATTTAGGAGTAGAGGAAGGATCAAAAGCATGTAGATTATATGATCCGATAGGAAAGAAGAAACATGTTAGTAGGGACGTAAAGTTTATGGAAACGAAACCGTGGGATTGGGATAAAAGTGGAGAGGATACAAGTACACAAGACACATTTTGGGCTAGTTTTGTGGTAGACGAAGTTGACAATGAAAATTCAATACCAGTCAACATAGAAAATAATGATAATATGTATTCAATAGCGGATCCAATACCAGATCCAACATCAGATCCAGACTCACCAATCACACCACCAACATACAATTATGACCCTAACTCGGAAGAGGAAGAAGAAGCTACTTTTAGCTCATTAGGAAACTCAGAAAATGGATTTGATGATACACCGATACGAGGTTTCAAAACTTTAACAGAAATCTACCAAAATGCACGTGAAGTAGAAGCACCAAGTTTATTTTTCACCGAAGAAGAACCTCGTAATTACAAGGAAGCATCAAAAGATAAGAAATGGATTGAGGCCATGGAGATTGAATTAGATTCAATCAACAAGAATAACACATGGACTCTTACCACATTGCCAACAAATCAGAAGGCAATAGGACTCAAATGGGTTTATAAGACCAAGAGGGATGCAAAAGGAAAGATCATCAAATATAAGGCAAGATTAGTAGCAAAAGGTTATGTACAAGAACAAGGAATAGACTTCGATGAAGTGTTTGCACCAGTTGCTAGGATAGAGACAGTTCGTCTCATATTAGCACTAGCAGCATATCATGGTTGGCAAGTACACCACTTAGATGTAAAATCAGCATTTTTACATGGAGAATTGAAGGAAGAAGTCTATGTTACACAACCTGAAGGTTTCATTCAAGAAGGAAACTTAGGAAAAGTATACAAGCTAACTAAAGCTTTGTATGGCTTAAGACAAGCACCGAGAGCTTGGAACGTGAAGCTTGATCAAACTTTGAAGTCATTAGACTTTAAGAAATGTAATCTCGAACAAGCAGTTTATACGAAGAAAAGCAAGACTTCTACACTTATAGTTGGAGTATATGTAGATGACTTGATAATCACGGGCACTCCAAAGAAGGAAATAGACTTGTTCAAATCCCAGATGAAAGACAAATTCGAAATGAGCGACTTAGGATTGCTAGCTTATTACCTTGGGATAGAAGTTATACAGACAGGAGGAGAGATTACAATCAAGCAAACAAGATATATTAACAAGATCTTGAAAGATACAAGTATGACAGAGAGTAATGATACGAAGATTCCATTGGATCCCGGCACTAAGTTGGTCAAGGCGGAAGATACAAATTTCAGTTGACGCAACTTACTACCGAAGCTTAATTGGAAGTCTTAGGTACTTACTACATACAAGACCAGATCTTAGTTACTCAGTCGGACTACTCAGCAGATTTATGCAAGACCCGAAGGATCATCACCTGAAGGCAGTGAAACAAGTATTCCGATATATCAAAGGAACAAAGGAGCATGGCATAATATCAAGAAAGAAGGCGGCTGCAAGATTACAGGTTACAGCGATAATAGTTATGGAATCAACACCGATCAAGGAAAAGGAACTACTGGAATCGTATTTTACTTTGGAGAGTCACCCATTAGTTGGTGTACTCAGAAACAACCTACAGTGGCACTATCATCATGTGAATCAGAATTCATGGCGGCTGCTGGAGCAGCATGTCAAGCTTTGTGGTTAAAACGACTACTTAGTGAATTAACTAGATGGCAAGAAAAGAGGATAACGCTTAGAGTTGACAACATATCAGCTATAGCACTCGTAAAGAACCCAGTATTTCATGGAAGGAGCAAGCACATAGACATTCGCTATCATTTCATTCGTGAATGTGTAGAGAATGATCATATCAATGTGGAACACGTTAGTGGAGAACTACAAAGAGCAGACATCTTAAGGAAAGCCTTACCAAGACTGAAGTTCGTGACTATACGACAGATGCTCGGAGTTGAAGACTTAGGACGAAGCAACGATCAAGATTAAGGAGGAGAATGTGAACAAGTTTAATCTCGATATTGCTTCTTATCAAACTCGAAGGACCAAAGTCGTTAAATAGAAACTTTCCAACCGAAAGTTAGTTAAATCCTGTAAAGTTAGTTAGAAAAGGAAAGGGTGTGTCGTTTGGCTCACAACCCTTTGAACCGATGTGATGGTTGGTTCACAACCATTCGCAAACTATAAGTACTCGAACATAGGTAACATTTGAATGTTAGACGATTTAGTTATTCAGAATATACTTATTACAATTTCATTATCGACTCACTAATTTGGGACCAACAATAATTACAATGTCCCTACATCATGCCAAATATATGAATTTCATAACAATATAAAAAAAAAAAGTTACATAAAAAGTTTTGGCCTCAACTTGACAGATCTGTTTTGAACGGCACCATTAAAGTTACCTGTTTTTACTTGTTATACAACCCAACTAACCAGGCTATTTTGCCACTAAAACTAAGTCTACTTCCCTATGTTATAATAGTAGGTAATGTGTTTATATGGCATTCTGATTATATTGTATTTTCATTCTGCAGGATAATGCTTTGACATTGTCAGAAAATAGACCACCACCTGCTTTGCGGTCAAGGTATTTACCAAGCTACAGTATCCTGGTGATGTTATACTATCGTTTAGAAAAGAGGTAATTGTTCCGTTAATTTAATATGTAACTTTTAGCATATCCTTTTATATGCATTTGAAAAGTCATAGTTTTGACTTAGGAGTTTGTTTAAATGTAAGGTATCTCTGACTTAGGAGCAATGCTAGACATATTTTGGAAGTGAAAATTGCAAAGAATGCAATGTCACAACGATGTATAAAACTTATCCTCATTTGATATGGTAACAATAGCTTGGTTTGTTTTTGTTTATTAACTTCTGTAATATATATACTTTTATAGATAACAATCTCATGGTTGTGTATGGACATGTGTATGCGGATATTGGTGTCTTTTGTTGAATGTTTAGGCGAATAAGTATGTTTTAGGATGTATGCACTTTGGTTGAATATGTATGAACTTTGGTACGAAAATGGAAGTTTTAGCGAATGTTTTATGCATATGAACTTTGGTTGAATGTTATAGCGGATTTTATTGCACAATTTTTACAACATACTGCTGTTATATGCAAGTAGATATTTTCCTGGAAAGCCTGCATATTACAGCAGTATGGTGTTAAAAAAAAAAAATACAGATGAATTGAGAAGGACATGTCCTCCCTAATTGTCCTCGCCAAACCAGAAAATGCCACGTGTCTGAGACTAACTAAACACCAATTAATTAAATATTAAATATAATTAATTATTTAATTAATCGTTAATTAAACGGCTTTAGCGACGACATATGTCATCGCAAAAGAGGTATGCCAACTGGATTTTTTAAACCTTGACCAAGAAAAAGTGGGGCCCACTCCGTCCTCGAAAATTAGTTGAAAATGTCCTCGCCAAAGATCTTAGCGACGGGGTATTGGCGAGGACAAGCTATCGAGGAGATAACCTCGCAAATTCATGTTTGGCGTGGAATTGTCCTCGCCAAACGACCGGAAAAGTCCTCCCTAATGAGGTCGAAAGTCGTTGTGGAGGTGGTATTCTGGTTCTTGGTCAAATAATGGATCCGAACATGGTCTATTCGCCACTCGTCCCATCACAATAAGTCTATGTTCAAAAATTGCCAATCGGTTAAAAAAAAGTTTGTATACCAAAAAGGGCTTCTAAAAAAAGACATTCCAATGAAGATCTCAAAAAAGGGCTTCTAAAAAAAGACTACTCTCGGATACCTAGAAGAAGCGGCCAACGATCCTTTTGTGGAAGTCGTAAGTACGAAAGGCACATTTTTCCCGATGAATAATAACTTTTATTACATCCACACAAAAAGATGAATTTTAACGTTTGTTTAATGAGAAATGCTAGACGCACTCACAAAATCCACTCGCTGACATGTCAGCGGGTGATTGGTTTAATAGGAGAGATGAGAGAGAAACTGCCACAAAATGCACCAATAACCTGCTGACACGTTACCGAGTGTATTTTTTTTTTTTTTGTTGATTTTGTGAGTGGGTATAACATTGCTCTTGTTTAATTCGGACTTTTAACGTTCTGTTTTTGCAGATCAGATCACTTTCGACTAATAGAAATCTCTTGCCGAAGAAAATCTTCCTGAATCTATACCATCAGTTTGAGAGTCATTTGTTATGCAACTCTTTTTTGGAATTGGTCTTTTTATTGTGTGTTTTTGTTGCACTCAGATTAAATGGCTAAGGTTAAAACTCAAAATACATTAACTTTTAGATATGAGACTCGTAGCAAAAGTAGCAATGATATTATACCCAGGCCCACTAGTTTTTTGGGCCTCTATTTTTATTATTTCACTAGTAGCCCAAACTTTGGCCTTCATCAAAAAAGAAAATTTTCCTCCTTCACTAACTCACTATCCTGGGGTAGGTGTAGCATCTGACTACATCTCACCTTCCCCATACCCCGCCCTGGCGGGATTGGGTATGTTGTTGTACTAACTCGCTAGACAAATATTTAAAAAAATACAGATGAAGATGTTAAACAAATATTTAAAAAATACAGATGTTGTTGTACTAACTCGCTAGACAAATAATTGTGAATGCATTTATAACCTCTGGCATGTCATTTCTTCGAGATGATTACGGATTTATAGCACTGAAATATTTCCAATTTTAAAACTTCATTCCAACCGTCGAATCTAAGCCTTACTTAAAACAGCAGTTGTCCTACACTTTTTTTGTTTCTTTCGATAATCATGCTATATACTAGTAACTCGTTATAATTAAATAATGTGTCAGATGTATCGAAAGAGTAACAAAAAAATACGTTGAATTACAAATTCCATGCATAGTGCATGTGTGATACTATTAACTAAACAAATTAAATAATTAATGCTTGTATAAGGATCCTAGTAAGATCAAAACGTTGGAAGTAGCATTATCACAAATGTTAATTCATCAGCAAACAATTAGTCAACTTTGCGAAATTTATAATGTAATTAATCGTTTATAAACCGTCTTACTACATCGTACAAAAAAAGGAACAATCTTTTTTAGAAACAACATGCAATTTTTTCTTTATTTTGCTAAGAAGGACGAGCAGATAGAGGTATTTTTTATCTTTGTTTCTTGGTATTTTACCCGTTAGTTTTGTGTTTTGTAGGCTTTGTTATACAAAAGTCCAATTGGGTTCTCCTCTGAAGGACTATTATGTACAAGTCAACACCGGAAGTGATGTTTTGTGGGTCGATCAATTGCAAAGATTGCAAACATGCAAAGGTTGCCCCACATCGAGTGGACTCAAAGTATTATTGACAGTCGACTCTCTTAATCCCTTTTGTAGTATGATTCATGGTGGTTGGCTTCTAAATGACTAACTTGTGACATTATGTTTTCTAACCAAAACAGATTCCGATGGTGTTATATGACCCTTCAACCTCATCAACGTCTTCTTTGATCTCTTGTTCAGACAAAATATGTTCCATCGGGATCGAATCTAGTGACGCAGGTTGTGGTAAACATAACCGGTGCATTTAGTCTTTTAAATATGGAGATGGTAGTGCAACATCGGGTTATTATGTGTCTGATTTAGTCCATTTGGAAATGATGTCGGATGATACAAACCCATCGTCAAATGCTTCATCTACCGTTATGTTCGGGTGAGTTTGGATGAAGTATTTGATATTGAATTATTAGAATCAGATAATCGACTAGTTAAAACGAGTCACAGAAAGTCAGAAAGTAATGTTAGGATGTGTTTATAATGACCGAAGTTGTTATCATTATACTTTGCTGAATTATGAGTACGTGTCTTAAATATATTGGTGAACCGTAACCTTGTTAATCTAACATATATAGTTATGAAACAGTTGTAGCACATATCAATCTGGTGAGCTGACTATGCCGGATAGAGCTGTTAACAGGATTTTTGGGTTTGGTCCACAAGGTGTATCGGTTATCTCACAACTTGCTTCACAAGGGGCAGCTCCAGATGCGTTTTCTCATTGTCTTGTTGGTCATGGTGACGGAGGTGGTATTTTGGTTCTTGGTCAAATAATGGATCCGAGCATGGTCTATTCGCCACTCGTCCCATCACAGTAAGTCTATGTTCAAAAATTGCCAATCGGTTAAAAAAAAAAGTTTGCATACAAAAAAAGTGCTTCTAAAAAAAGACATTCCAATAAAAATCTCAAATATTTGTTGCAAGTTAGAATTGATATATAAAAAATTTGGATATTACTATTTTGATCAGTGAATTGTGTATGCAGGCATTATAATCTACATTTGAAAAGTATTACGGTCAATGATAAAACATTGCCGATTGATCCATCAGTTTTTGATACATCCAACGGGCAGAAAGGAACCGTAAATGATTTTGGGACTACTCTCGGATACCTAGCAGAAGCGGCCTACGATCCTTTTGTGGAAGCCGTAAGTACGAAAGGGTATTAATTTACATTTTTCCCGATGAATAATATGTTGAAATGTGGTTATAAATTAATATGTAAATGTCTAGTATCGAACCCGAGACCTCGGGATTGCACACATTGCAAATGAGAATTAAAGTATAATAATAATATATTGTATATTTATTATTTAAACACGAGAACTCAAACGACCGTTAGTATTTCCGTTAAATGACTAACGACCGTTAGACGCGAATAAGGAAAGTATTGTGTTTATACAAATTGGAAACAAGAAAGTTCTAGAACCCCTAAGGGTTGTGAAATTCGGCCGACCCTCTATGGGTTGAGTTGAATAAACTTTTCTTGTTCTCCAAGTTTTGAAAACACTATATATACAAACCTTAGGGTCAATTGTTTGTATCTTTTGTACACACACTTTAACCCTAAAGTTTTTCTCTCCTTCTTTGTGGTAAAACCGATCGACCTAATCCCTTAGGGAGTTAGGATCGATTTTTTTTATAAGCTAAAAAGTCTTGTGTTTTAGTTACTTGCATAACCTTTAATTCGTTAGTAGTTTGTGTGTACAAGAACGAGGTAACAACACACTATTGTTGTTATCAAGAGATCGTTAAACAAAAAGGTAAGGGGTTTAACATTGATCTATATAAACCCTATTTAGGGTTCTTCATATTGTTCAAGAATCAAGAATTGAAAAGGTACGTTCCTGTTTATGTTTTTAGTTAATAATTATGTGTTATACGTTTGATCTTTGCTTCCGCTATTCGTGTACTTTGATTATGTGTTTTATGAATGTCATGATTCACTAATTCTAACAGTGGCATCACGAGCCAGGTTTAACATGTAATTGATTACTAAAACATAATAAAATTGGATCTTTAATTGTTTTAGATACATGTTTGATCTAGGGTTTTATTTTTTCTATTTTTTTTGATTAAAAATTCGAAACCCTAACCCTAATTTGGGGGGGGGGTTGTCGATTTTTCCATGAAACCCTAATTAGGGTTTGTGGCTTTAATTGATTATTTGTAATTAATTAGAAACCCTAGGTCATTAACCGGTTAATTGTACGTACTTGTGACCTATGTGGGTAATTGTTATGCTTAGATCCGTGACAAAACATGCATGTTAGTCATGGATCATTAATAATTGTTTAATTGTTTTACACATGATGTTTAGATAGATCTAAAATTGGGGAAGACTCCAATAAACTAAAATAAATCTAATTGCTATGTGGTGTGTAATTAATTATGACCTACGCAATTGCTTAGCAATGTATGTGGCTCTAACTTCCTTTGAAGTAGAAGGTCTTAATTTAATTACATGCATATTGGAAACCTAGAATGGATTTATTAGGGTTTTTCTTATAAAGCATGCATGTGGCTAATTGTTTCACTTAATTATTGTTATGATTATTAGTTGCGTTTTTCTTTGTGACTACATGTTTTATTGTTAATTGTTTGACATGATGTAAGCAATAAAAGGGTTGTTTTCATAAAGAAAATTTAATTGGACTAATAATGGTGAAACATAAAGTGATAAAGTAAGGATCTTGCAGAGTCTTATGTGCCGATAGTGGTCCGATACGCACGGTAATCAGCTCCCAGGCGAGACTAGTAAGATTTATACTTTATTACATTTTTTTAAGAATAAGTTCATAAACTTTTGCTTGATTGATGTTTTTGTACCATAGTGTGTGAAAGGCGGACCGAAATTGACAAACTGTGTGGTGAGTTCTAGTAGAGAGGGGTTTTTAAAGAGATTTGCTCCTACCGGCTCTCTACGCTCGCTTGTGCGTCAACTAGACTTACCTATATCACTATTACATGTACAATATCATCTTAAGGGTGATTTACCTCAATTCCACGCGCCACTTTGGTGGTAATTATCCGAAGTAACTTGAGTCTTTATGACTCTTGTAAGAGTAAGATATAGTGGATGATAATTGTGGTACTTCTTTAATCGGTGAACCCGGTACCTCAAGTATAAAGTTTGTGAGTTACTCTTAGCAAATTGGTAACTAAAAATTGTTTTGAAAAACTAGATGTCATAAAGATGAGTGCATGCATCTTTATACATATTTTGATTTACACATCAAAAGTTAAATACCCTTAAAAATTTAAGTTACATGCCATCTAACTATAAGGAACACTTGGAGTTAATTCTTTGGTAAACGTGAGACCTAGGCCAAAGATTAATGACAAGGTAAATTTCCGAGTGTGCGTGAGACTACACATGGAGAATTTGCAGTTTCTAAGTTAGACGACTTAATTAAGTTGATGCGTGAGACCTAGAACTTAAGGCATGAGATGGGATGAAACATGCTTACAAGGCAAATTGATGAATCAATTTGAAGTAAATCCCATAATTGATCTAGGAATTGGAAAAATTGTTTGCCAATTATTGTTCGACAGATTACCACCTTTTGTACTTTCATTACTAGCAGATCAACTGATGTAGTGAAATTATGAAAGTTGGATCCTAGATTTTCAAGAAACTAAGTTGGTTATATGAATATATCCATGGGTATTATGTTTGCTTGAAAATATGTATTATCGAAAATACTAATGTTTGAACTTTTTCTGTAGAAATGGCTCAACCCGATAACTCCGTGTTTGCTGCTTTCAAGAGTCATCTTGAAAGAGCTAAATTGACTGGAAAGAACTTTAATGATTGGCACAGATCACTCAGAATTGTCTTGAGAGCGACTGATAAGCTTGATTATTTGAATACACCTTGCCCAGATGAGCCTGCTGCGACTGAAACTGATGAGGTCAAAGCAGCATGGAGAGCTGAGTATAAAAAGTACAATGAGATTGCGTGCTTAATGCTCCAAAGTATGGATACAACTATGCAAAAGAAGTTTGAGCATTATTTTCCATATGACATGCTTCTCGAGCTCAAGAAGTCTTATGAAAAGACTCCTGCAGTTGAATTGTATGAGTCACTTGACAAATTACATAACTGCAGACATGGTGATGGTAAACCAGTGGAAGACTATGTGAATGAGATGAAAGATTACTTTGATCAACTTCACAGAGTCGGCTTTGGTTACCCTGAGAATGTGCAAGTGAACCTAATCAATAGGTCCCTTAACAAGGACTTTAAAGGTTTTGTTCAAAACTTCAACATGCATTGCTCGGGGAAGACAGTCTCAGAGTTACTCGCATTGCTTGTTGACTATGAGAAGGGTTTACCACCTAAAGGCAAGGCACCTACTCCTCAAGTGTTGGCAATTCAAGGAGGTAGGATCCAGAAAAAATCGCAAGTGAACAAGGGTAAGGGTAAAGTTGACAAAGGCAAGCAGGTCATGGCCTATCAACCAAATCCTAAGGTGAATCAAAACCAACCCAAGAAGAACAAGGTGAATCCTCCCAACAAGAAGGATCAGGCATGTCACCATTGTCATGAATTTGGTCATTGGAAGCGCAACTGCGCTCTCTACATTCATGATTTGCGACAAAAGAAGCAGAAGAATGAAGCTGGTAACCCCAGCTCATCAGGTGCGTTCTTTATGATTGAATTATTTTCTCTATCTCATAAATTGAATTCATGGGTATATGATACGGGATGTGGTATTCATATCTGCAATACTTTGCAGGGGTTTAGAGTGGAGAGAAAGCTGGCCTATGGAGAACAATTCTTGCACGTGGGTAATTGCGCACCTGCAGGCGTTGAAGCTATAGGCGTATTTAATTTAGTTTTGCCTTCGGGCCTAGTACTATCTTTAAATAATTGTCATTATGCACCGTCAATTGTTAGAGGTGTTATTTCATTTTCATGTTTGTTGAACCTTGGTTATCATCATACTATTTCTAGCAATGCAATTTCAGTTTCTTTAAATGGTGTATTTTATTTTAATGCTGTTGCTGTGAATGGTATTTTTGAGTTGGACATGAATGATAATGATAATGCTTTAGTTAATAATTCAATGTATAGCATCAACCATAAGAGAATCAAGAAAGGTCTGGATTCATCTTATCTTTGGCATTGTCGACTTGCTCACATTGGCAAGGCTCGCATGAAAAAGCTGCAACATGATGGGCTTTTAGAAAAGATCAATGATGAATCATTTGATAAATGCGAATCTTGTATTGCTGGGAAGATGACAAAGAAACCTTTTAAAAATCGTATGGAAAGGGCTTCTGATCTACTTGGTCTTATTCACACAGATGTGTGTGGACCACTTAGACACGTGTCAAGGAGTGGTGCTAGCTACTTCTTAACATTTACGGATGATTATAGCCGTTATGGTTATGTTTATTTACTTAAACATAAACATGAGGTATTTGAAACATTCAAAGTGTTTAAAGCAGAAGTAGAGTTGCAACTTGGAAAGAAGATTAAAGCTCTTCGATCCGATAGAGGTGGTGAATACCTGAGTCAAGAGTTCATAGATTATCTAGCTGAAAATGGGATTGTTCAGCATCTCACTTCTCCATATACTCCACAACAAAATGGTGTATCTGAGAGAAGAAATCGTACATTGCAAGATATGATACGATCTATGTTTAATCTAACAACTCTTCCCTTCTCATTTTGGGATTATGCCTTAGAGTCTGCTGTTCGCATTCTTAATATGGTTCCAACAAAGAAGGTGGATAAGACACCATATGAGTTATGGACTGGAAAAGCTCCTAACTTGTCTTATCTAAAGGTCTGGGGCTGCGAGGCGTATGTTAAACGTGACTCAGCAGATAAACTCCAACAAAGATCTGTAAAGTGCATCTTCGTAGGATACCCAAAGGAAACGATGGGTTACTACTTTTATTACCCATCTGAAAATAAAGTGTTTGTTGCAAGGTATGGAGATTTCTTGGAAAAGGAACTCATATCTCAAGAATTCAGTGGGAGAGTATATGATCTGGAAGACGATCATGATGATGCATTACCTTCTGAAAACACTAGTCAACTTCCTGAAGAACCTGAATGTCTAGGTCCTCCACCTGAAGTTGAAGTGGTTCCCATTCGCAGATCTGTAAGGACTGTGAAAGCTCCCGAACGCCTATGTCTTAACGTAGAGTGTGAGGAGACTATACTAGGGGATCTTGATGAACCTGCTAGTTATAGGGCTACCATGAATGGTCCTGAAAAGGAGAAATGGCAAGTTGCTATGAATGGGGAAATGCAATCCATGATTGATAATGAAGTCTGGATCGAAGTAGACCTTCCTCCTGGTGCCAAGGTAGTTGGGAGTAAATGGCTCTACAAGAAAAAGACTGATATGGATGGCATTGTACACACCTATAAAGCCCGTTTGGTAGCTAAAGGCTTTACTCAAACATATGGTGTTGACTACGAGGAGACCTTTTTCTCTGTAGCTGACATTAGGGCTATTAGGATTCTCATAGCTATAGCTGCACACTATGACTATGAGATTTGGCAAATGGATGTCAAAACCGCCTTCTTAAATGGTCGCCTAGATGAGGACATCTATATGGCGCAGCCTGAGGGGTTTGTGAATCCAGAATTTCCAAACCGTGTATGCAAACTTCAAAGATCCATTTATGGATTGAAGCAAGCATCACGGCAATGGAATAAAAGATTTGATGGAGAAATCAAAAGGTTTGGATTTACTCAAAATCTTGATGAGCCATGTGTATATCACAAAGCTAGTGGGAGTGATGTAATTTTCCTTATTTTATATGTTGATGACATATTGATCATGGGAAAAGACATTCCAAGTTTGCATGAAGTCAAGGCATATCTTGGAAAGTGTTTTTCTATGAAAGATTTAGGGGAAGCTGCATTCATTCTGGGAATTAAGATATATAGAGATAGATCTCAGCGATTAATTGGATTAAGCCAAAGTGCTTACATTGATAAAGTATTGAAGAGATTCAATATGCAAAATTCCAAGAAGGGATATTTGCCAATGCAAGAACAACATGGCTTGAGTAGCAAAGTTTGTGCTTCAACACCTGCAGAGGTGGAACACATGAAGAGAGTCCCTTATGCTTCGGCTGTGGGATCTATTATGTATGCGGTGAAAAGTACAAGGCCAGATGTGGCATTTGCTCAGAACTTAACCAGTCGATATCAGCAAAATCCAGGTGAAGCTCACTGGACTGCTGTTAAGAATATTCTTAAGTACCTTAGGGCTACTAAAGATATGTTCTTAGTTTATGGGGGAAATCAAAATGCAGAACTTGATGTTACAGGTTACTGCGATGCTTCTTGGAAAGGTGATAAGGATGATACGAAGTCTCAGACGGGTTATGTCTTTGTCATTAATGGAGGAGCTGTGGATTGGAGGAGCAGGAAGCAGAGTACATTAGCGATGTCTGCAACAGAAAGCGAGTACATAGCTGCTTCAGAAGCTGCAATGGAAGCCGTCTGGATTAGGAAGTTCGTTTCGGGGCTTGGAGTTATGCCATCGATTCAACGACCTATAAAAATGTATTGTGACAACTCAGCTGCAATCACATTTGCTCATGAACCTGGACTCATGAAAGGCACCAGACATTTCCTGATCAAATATCACTACGTGCGAGAGCAAGTGGATATTGGAGAGATCGAATTACTCAAAGTTCACACAGATGATAACTTAGCAGATCAATTGACGAAAGCTCTACCTGGCACTAAGCTTTATAAGCTAGCTGAAGGAATAGGTCTTCGTAAGGCTGAAAGTTTCATGCCCATTTGTGATTAGTATTTGGATAAAGGATGTAATGTACAATTATTAATTTTAATGAAATAAAGTATGGTTTATGTTTATTTCTATTGTCTTAATAATATATCCTGTTTTTGCATGTTTAATTCCTTGAATAATTTTATTATTCTAAAATTGTCCGTTGTCGGTTAATGATATGGGAATATCATTAAACTAAGACAAATCTGAGTATTGGTTAGAATATACTTGAAAGTATATTGATGCGTAGACATACCAATTTCACATGATATTCAATGAATTGAATATAGTACTTATCCCAACTGCATGATTTTACTTATATTTAAGAAAGTCATAAATAGTTATCCTCAGACTTGAGATACCAGATAAGAGTCATGGATGTAGTGCATTTCTGTAAAGCAATCTACCGCTATCCGTAACTGGTAGTTATAAGGGTTGTTTTCAGAAGTGTTGCAAAGTCTATGGGTTATTCTTGTAGTCAAGAAAGAATTTGTTCCTTCGAATTTGTTTTGAAGTTTAATACTGCTGGGCCACTCGTAGGATTGACAAAATGTTTGCGTGGCCACGCCCAAAGTCTATCTGGAATACGTTCAGATGTTTTGGTAATTTTGTTCAATCATATGGAAACGAGAAACTAAAATTTAATAAAGATTAATTTCTTTATTAATATAGTATTAGAAACAAAAGGATAATAATAACGATGAATCGTTAAAGGTTTTCCAGGAAACCTAGCTCGAGTCGAACTAGGGGCATTGGAGTGTTGCAAGACGCCAACCAATGTCATTTTACTATTAATAGATAACCAAGTGGGAGCTGTTGAAATGTGGTTATAAATTAATATGTAAATGTCTAGTATCGAACCCGAGACCTCGGGATTGCACACATTGCAAATGAGAATTAAAGTATAATAATAATATATTGTATATTTATTATTTAAACACGAGAACTCAAACGACCGTTAGTATTTCCGTTAAATGACTAACGACCGTTAGACGCGAATAAGGAAAGTATTGTGTTTATACAAATTGGAAACAAGAAAGTTCTAGAACCCCTAAGGGTTGTGAAATTCGGCCGACCCTCTATGGGTTGAGTTGAATAAACTTTTCTTGTTCTCCAAGTTTTGAAAACACTATATATACAAACCTTAGGGTCAATTGTTTGTATCTTTTGTACACACACTTTAACCCTAAAGTTTTTCTCTCCTTCTTTGTGGTAAAACCGATCGACCTAATCCCTTAGGGAGTTAGGATCGATTTTTTTTATAAGCTAAAAAGTCTTGTGTTTTAGTTACTTGCATAACCTTTAATTCGTTAGTAGTTTGTGTGTACAAGAACGAGGTAACAACACACTATTGTTGTTATCAAGAGATCGTTAAACAAAAAGGTAAGGGGTTTAACATTGATCTATATAAACCCTATTTAGGGTTCTTCATATTGTTCAAGAATCAAGAATTGAAAAGGTACGTTCCTGTTTATGTTTTTAGTTAATAATTATGTGTTATACGTTTGATCTTTGCTTCCGCTATTCGTGTACTTTGATTATGTGTTTTATGAATGTCATGATTCACTAATTCTAACATAATATCTTTTATAACATTTGCAGATTACAAAGTCTGTTCCTCAATCAGTCAAGCCTTTTGATGGAAAGGGATATCAGTGTTATGTAACAAAGAACAGGTCTCGTTGTACGTTGAGATTTTTATGTCTACTTAATGTATTTACTATTCCTTAGTTAATATTTTTTGTATCATTTTAGTTAATTTTGCTGGTGACGCTTTAATGGTTTTAAAACCCGATATCCAGATAAAAACACAACTTTTTGCACTGATTTACATGATATCAACCCGGGTTACCTTTTTGTCCCTAGCGGTTGATGAACGAGAAGGGGGTTCACCAGCCGGCACCATTGCACCATCAGTTCCCCACATATCAGTCCAAGGAAGCATCCACCTGTCCCAGTCTCGGTCACCTTTCCATCCTAAGTGACCATAAGCCTCAAGCCCTATTAACACAACAAATAGCTATGGTTATAAACACTATCTTGAAAAACATATGCGCTTGAACTTGATAGTCTAGTATACCTGCATTCTCAAGATCGAGAACTGAACCCATCATTCCAACCAGGTATATGCTTGTCAGCATTCACTTTCCAGTTCTCTTCGAAGCCGTCTAGTTCATCTAAGTAATTATAAATAGCATAAGGTCTTGATCAACTCAGGAAAGGTAACGTGTAAGTTACAAAAAAAGAACATACCCTCATTAAGATTATGTAGAATTTGAAAGGAATCCTCATTGCCATCTGGGTTGCGCTTTTTTGTTAGCGTATGACCCTTCACAACCATAACAACGTAAATTTTATAAATATTCAAACAATGTTGAAAAATAAGTAAATGATCATACAAAGTGAAAAAAGAGTTGCATACTTTCTCTTGTATTCCTCTAGAGATAGTATGCAATGCTTGACCCACAGTCTTATCTTCTTCTTTGATTTCCAGAAGCATCACCTGTACATCACAGTATTTTATACAGGATCACAAAAAATATTGTATAAAGAAAAGAATAGATCAAATACTAAGAATGTTTTCGATCTTAGCCCATCTCCACCAGTCCTTTGGCCAATAGAAGAGCTATAGTACACTCCATTCACACCACCATATGCCACTCTTAACGTTCATACATGAGGTACATTACACATTCGATAGGAATAGTGGTTTCAGTGGTTAAGATGTACAACCAAAGCAAACAGAATGTTTCACACACATTGTTTGATGTCAATGTGATTTTTAATAGGTAACTATGAAAGTGTGCTTCAACTGTTTGGCATTTTGTTTTTTGCATCTTTTAGTTTCTTTGTGAATTAGGTAAGTCATTTTGGTGTAATTGCATTTCGAGGTGTAGGAATCCGACAGTAAGTTGGCTGATAACGTGTTTGTTTTTAGTTAGTTTGATGTCCATGTGATTAACGAGTAGCAATTATGTAATGTTTGTGCATTTGGAAACCTATCATGTAAACTTCCGGGAAGTATTAAATGACTAAGTTAGAGCTTAAGCTTAATTGTGGACTTAAGATCAATTAGATTTAGAGTTATGTGTAAGTTATTTATTGTCAAATGTATGAATTTATTTTAAATAAACATGTAATGGATTTAATGAGAAGATCATAAGGATTCTTAGCTACATATTTCAAATAAGATGGAAAAATTTAAAGGTGTGCATATTTTTGTAATTGCATTCATGATAATTAGTAATAAAACTTTTTTCTCAATTAATCACATCTCCTAATAATCTCATATATTTCATGATAATTAGTAATAAAGCTTTTTTCTCAAAACATTATACTTTCTAAAACATTCTATTAAAGCTTTGTACTTTTCAAAACATTAAACTTTCTAAGAAAGTGTGTAATAGTTTGGAGAATCAAAATTTTTGCTTCATCAACATGGTAGGCATAAGAGATCTTTACATATTTAATACAACCTTTCAAAAAAAAGATTCACATGTTACCTTTTTCTCTTTCGGCATTTTTCTTTCCTAAAATTACTTGTAATAAGTCCTAGACATATAAGTTGTACACTTGAAAAAATTTTAGTTTAATATATCAGACTTAAAATAATTTCAACGGTATTTAATTTTCTAGCCCATGTACGTACAGGATATAAAACATTGGTCGTAAATTTAATAATTTTTTGTTATATTATGAGTCGTTACATTATAACCTTGTGTTAAATGTTGTTCTTTTGGTATTATGATGAGTTTATGTAATAATGATGATAACAATACTAATAAATAACAAAAATAATAACAAGTGTTGTGTCCGTGAAACTAAATTTAGTATTTAAATATGATTTAGCATTTTACACTTTATTCCATGATTTTACACTTAAACCATGATTTTAAATATGACTGGCCAATTAGTATATAATATTAACTAGCTTCATGACCCGCGCGATGGGCGGGTACGCTTCATAAAATTGTTTGTCGGATTTTTTTACACGTAAAAGAAATAATGAATAAGTAAAAAATGTTGAAGATAATAAATTGAAAATAATAAATATATTGCTTATGTGGATAATACTAAGTGGATGCAAATAAATATTGAAAAACACAAAGCATCATAAATATTTTATTACTTTCGTGTGGTCCAGGTTGAAGGGCTAATGAATATGTTATATACAAACAACGTTGCCTGTTCAAATACAACATAAGACTTCTTTGTAAACAACGTTTGTAGTTGAGTTTGAGTACGTGTCGTCTTTGTCTAAACAAAGAACCTTCAATCATCTCTTGCTCTTGACTCTCGACACAACGACATATAGTTGTCCGTGTAAGAGTACGGACTTTGGAAAAAACAAACCAACATGTGACAATGTTTGGCCTTGGCTTTTATTAATCGTCATACCAAAACACACTTGAAACCTTTTGTTCAAATTAAATGGCATCTTTGTGTCTGAAGGGGTAATAACTATACGCGAAATAGCGCAAATCCTACCAATGTTGCCACCAGATATGATCTTAGCTTCAATTACACTGATTAGCAATGCATACAAACAACTTTATAAAGTTAATAAGCTAATGTCAACAAATGTATACATCTGGATAAGTTATACAAATACGGTCTCAAACATCGACATAAAACATGAGCAAGTTAGTAATAATTGATTGAATTTCCACAAGTTCGATTGGTGTTAAACATCAAGTTACCTTCTACAGAGTAACAAATATCCAAAAAAATATTAGTTTAGTTCATATATGACATGCTCGTGGCTGTCTAGAATATAAATCATCAAAAACTATACTACAGAGTTTTATGTAATGGGTACATGGTCTCTCTTAATAGCAACCGCTCTAACAACTCAAGATTCTACTATTTTGTCTATAAGTTATTGGTTTAGAAAAGAAGTAATATTGGACCTTTGGTCATTCATATTGTGTTTAAGCTGATACCTTACACAATCATTTTCAATTTATTTGTACACATGTTCCAGTTTATTCAGACATCATTTCACAGTAATTTGGCTCAAAACCAATTAATAGTAGGTTGTTAAGTTAATAAACCCATGTTAGCCACTTTTTTTTTGCTACTTATTCTTCTCCCACAACGACTACCCACCTTTAAGTTAATTTCTCATTGCTACATTACTAAAAACCTTAGTCTAATAGTAAGTAATTCAGTAAACACAATCCAGATTTGTTACAATCGATAGATCCTAATCCCTACACTTCTCCTAGTCAAATTGAAACGAATTCTTAAGATCCATAAATATTAAATCAATATCACATAAAAAAACCTTGTATATCTCATAATCCTATGAATTAATGGATTGGGTGAATTTATGGATTGGGTGCATGATCACATAAAAAAAATATGAGTGAGCATACATGCACTACATACTCTTGTTCCACATCTTTTCCTGCTGCAACTTCTTGTTGTGTCGCTACTTTCCATCTTGTGATCTCCTCTTCTGCCGAAACAATATCCATCATTAGCCCTTCAACCTGTTGGAATATGTGAATCATAACAATAATATAAACACATAAACATCATCAAACACGCAGCGGAAATAGATCAAATACATGTAATTGAAATTAACCGAATATAAAAGAAATGCGTACCTCTTGCGATTGAACAAGAACGATATAAACCCTAATTAGGTTTATGATGGATCGACTAATAGATAGTCGAATAGGGCAAGATCACGTTAGCAAAAGTATGCTAACACTTCGTTCTCACACACACGTACTATTAGCGTTTCAATAAGAAAAGCTAGGTTCTTAATTCACGAGCAAAACAATACTAATGTGAGCCTTTATCTAATCGACAAGCATCCAAAAGGATATATGTCAATCGACTATAGCTCAAAGAAGAAGAAGAAGTGATTGCTAGTGAATCAAGGGATGAGAGAATGAATACATGAGGCCATGTATTTATACTATCCCAACCTTGAAGCATTCCATATCCCAGGCGATGTGGGATCGACCGAACATAAGCCCAAGGAGGGTGTTCTAGATCCTTCTTCTTTCATCTAACGGTCGTAAGGTACCGTTAAGTGTTGTTGTTCGTGAATTTAATAACTATTCGTAACTAATACAATAATTATTAATTGAAACTCATACGTAAAGTGTGCAATCCCGAAGTCTCAAGTTCGAGTCCGGTCATGCTACACTTAATTTATATCCGTAAAACTAACACAACCTGCACCACACGAAAGTAATAAAATATTTAAATGAACAATCAGGAAAGGTTGATTGAAAGAGAAACTATAGCCTCATATTATCAACCATAACTTCTTATTTCAGGGTTTAAATAATAATTTTTATAGCACATAAAATAAAAGATATCGTAGCTTACGTTTTCATTTGCCTCTCTCTCCTTTTCCTGGAGTTCCTTTACTTGTTGTTTCCTTTGCAGAAGCTCCTTAGATTGAGCTTCAACATGTTCTTTAAGTGAAACCGACTCTGCCCTTAATTACAAGTAGCATCCAAACACACCATAGTTAGCAAAGATGGATACACACATCTTCACTTATATATGGAAGGTTCTACACTCCATTGCAGCCACAAAGTCCTTCAACTTTGTCCCTAATTCAACCAAAAAAGCACCATTAACGATCCTTCAGACTAAACATAATGATGTGTATATATGTGTGTGATATATAATGAAGTATTTAAAGGTACGCAAGTATTGTTGGAATTATATAACATGTCATACATACATATAAACAATAAACATCAAGTACACATGCGGAAGCGTTATAACAAGATCATATAATGCATAATTAATTAACCAATAATAAATAGTAAACGTACCTCTTATTCTTCAATTCAAGATCAAGAACCCTAATTAGGGTTTATGTGGATTACACGAATAACCCCTTACTGTTTTGTTATTTAATCCAAGAATCAAACAATAGTGTGTTTGATTCACGTTCTTGTACACACGTACTAATACCAAGTAAAAGATTATGCAAGTAATAAACACAAAACTATTTTTGTTGCACAAAAAATCGAAAACCCTAAGGGCATGTTTGGTACAGGGAATTGGGCCCAAAGAAATGGAAATGGACTCATTTCCCATGTTTGGTTTGACAAAGAAATGGAAAGGGAAATGGGCTTAATTCTCGGGCTAATTCTCGAGAATCTGTTTGGTATGTTAGAGAAATAAAAAGGTGGAGAATTGTGGGGAATTGGTGAAGAATTGGTACTGCAATTTTTGAGTTTCATTTCCACTACTTTTAGTGAGGAAATGGGAGAAATGAGGGGAACTTTGTAAGGTTTTTTTTTTTTTTTTTTTTTTTTTTTTTTTTTTTTTTAGTTGCAAACCGATTTACGTAAATGTATTTTTTATAAAAAAAATTAATAATTTTTTTAAAATATATTTTTAATAAAATAAGTTTTAAAAAAAATAAATAAATAAATTTTTTATAAAAAATAATTTAAAAAAATATTTTTTTTTAAAATATATTTTTTATAGAATTTTTATTTATGAAAAATAATTTTTTTTAAATAATTTTTTTAATTAATTTTATAAAAAATAAATTTTAAAATAAATTAAAAATAATAATTTTTTTTTAAAATAAGTTTTTTTTTAAAATAAAAAAATAAATAAAAAAAATATTTTTTTTTAAATATATATTTTTTAAAATAAGTTTTTTTTTTAAAAACAAACAAAAGTTCTAATTCTTTCAATAAAAAGTTTTTTTTTTTTTTTTTTTTTTTTTTTGCCAATTCTCGAGTTTATTTCTCATGTTACCAAATACTAGAATTGACTTTAAATTTCTCTACCCATTTCTATTCTCTGAATTCTATTCTCTACTTCATTTCGATTCTCTGAAATTCTCTGTACCAAACATGCCCTAAGGGTTTAGGGTTATTCGACCGGATTTGAACACAAGGAGGAAAAAGAGAGAGTTTTGGTATTGTGAGTGCACAAGAGGTACCAAAACAATGACCTTAAGGTTTGTATATATACTAGAGATAACTTGGAGCTCAAGATTGAAAGGGTTTGGGTTTGGTAACCCTTGACCGATCGTCCATATGCCCATAGGAGGCTTCCGGATCCTTCTTGACTTGCCAAATAATCATACACAAAAGTTTCCTTATATTCATTTAACGGTCGTTAGTCATTATCCGTTAAATACTAACGGTCGTTAAATATTTGTGCTTAATAATTAAATATAACATTTATAATTAATTATTATTCAATTACTCTTCATACGTAAAGTGTGCAATCCCGTGATCTCGAGTTCGATCCTAACACACGTCTATTATTTCATGTCTAGAACTAATAGCTCCCATTTAGACATGTGTCACAACTCGTAAATTCTGGTCGTTTCCCGAACTTTTCAAATTTACTATTCATCGATTACTATTCATCATTTCACTATTCATCGTTTTTGGAGTCGGTTTGACATATTGAGATATTTTTCAGAAATTTTACTATTCATCAAACACTATTCACTCCCGAGAAAAAGTTTGTCATTCAGCATTTCAGTAAACCTAGTTTACGATGGTCGAATTCGCATAACCCTAAGGGTTTAGCAGCATATTCAGAGACACATTTGAGAAACATCATGTAGGCTAGAATTAGTCTGCATATCATCAGTAACATCATCTGCATGCATACATGCGTAAGTTGCATTATTTTAGTATACGTACGGTTATCTATTTAATAAACGTTATCTTATAAGCAATTATTTTGAATAATTGATCCGACAATCCCGACTATGGTCCAGATATATTTTCATACTCATTTCAGTAATATAAAAGTTATATTATTAATTTACCCGACGTTTTGAATTTATTTCGTATACGTATCATTAAACGTTTATAACCACGACGGTTTTCAGTAACTTCAATCCGACAACTGTTTATTCACCCGAGACTCGCGAGAAATGTAATTTTATAATTTTTACAACTTTAATATGTCCCGTCTTGTTCCGTTAAAATTGATTTTTAACTAACACAGTACCCGAAACTCATAACGTAACGCGTTTTATACATCAAATGACTAACAATACACTCAATACTTTACAAAATCACAAATTTCACCCAAGATATACACATTGGTCGACATTTTTGTATATGTGTCAAGTATTATACTTTAACTTGTCATTTTAATTACCAATTTGCCATTTAAGTGAAGACTTTTGCATATAAACCTAAAACTACAACACATATACTTTTTACATAATCATAAAGCTAGGTTTTGGTCTTCTTTCTCTCCATAACCCACGGCTCAAGCAAGAAATCAAGAGAAGATCCATAATTTTTCAAGAAACAAGTTATTTACACAACCTTAGTATACTTCTACCTTAGATTTTGAAATAAAAATCAAGAAGTATTAGGAAACCCTTGTTACTTTAAACCTCTTCACAACTAGTAAGCTTTTTATAATCTTTCTTAATCATACATATATATACATGATGTATTTTGTACTCTAGAAGTAAAACATGTCCATATACATAAGTACTTATACCACTTTTCAAGTATTTTGATTGTTATGAATTTATAAAAAGCCTATGATCATTCCCATGATAATCCCACTAGTTTTATGAGTACTAGGACTCCATGACACCCTAAGAAGGTGTATGGTAGGAATAGATTAGTATTGAAGTGGTTTGGAAGTGTTTTGAACAAGTTTATAAACATGCTGTCCATTTTTGTAATTTCCAGAAAATTCGGGGACTGTAGTGTAAGTTTGGTTTTCATAATTAGAAAATACTTACAAAAACGAAACCGTAGCCTTTTGAATCACTAAAAGAGCCCTTACGACGAGAAAGTTATGATTTTTCCAAGTTTGCGACGAAAACTATAATTTTCTGAAAAAGCTTGCTGATGAACAGTACTCTAAGGCAAATCTGAGTTTTAAAACTTGATCTAGCCGTCCCGACTTATCAAAAATATGTTAATATGATGTCCCACGATTCCGGGGATATAAAGAACGTAGAAAACGAGCTTATAACGAAAAAGATACAAGTATTTGAAATTCCGGCGAAACTAATATATTTTGACAGCTTTTGGTTCTTAAGTTTGCAAAGTGTTGAAACACAATATTTTTCATTTAACGACATTGGAAGCCATGTTTCTTACCTATCGAGGCGAGTATGATTAAAAGTTTAACAAGACGACATTTAGTTAACGTTGCAAGGTTTTCAAGGATGCCGAACATGAACACTAACACATGACGTACAATATTTCACGACGACTTTTGACGAAGTCATTAGACATGTTTTCTCTATTTTTGGAAAGCATTAAACTACGCCGAAAACATTATATTCACTACTAGTACATTAAATAAGGATCATAGAGTATCATTTCAACGTTCTACATGAAAAATGGTTTATAACTTAGCGAGACGACAAAAGTATACTTTTCAACGATAAACTTTATTTTCAAAAACCACAAGTGGTATAATAACGTACGTATATGCATGTGTAGCATTGTTTCATTTCTTACATTAGCATCATCTCATTCATCATAGGTTGCGGTTAGAGATCGAGCCTATTTCTGTTCAGTCACTAGCATATTGTATCTGTTGCATCAGGTGAGTCATAGCCCCGCTTTTACTCTTTTAATATTCGTTTTAAACTACTTGGGGGAGATACATGCATAAATACTTGATTTGATACTTGAAAAGTTTATACTTTCATACTACGCTAAGCTTTTAATACTCTTAGCAGAGCTATGATATGTGCCTTAATGGGTAAATCTTGATTGTGTATCTTTGAGCAACGTATATTCATGAGCAACGTATAACTTTGGGAAATGGAACCGAGTAGTCTAATATCTTTGGGAAATGGCACCCAGTAGTCTATTATCTTTGGGAAATGGCACCCAGTAGTCTATTATCTTTGGGAAATGGCACCCAGTGGTCTTTAATCTTTGAGCAGTGGCATGTACACATATCGTATGCACGTATATCTTAATCATACTATATATTAGCAGTGGGTTGTGAACACACAGGTTGCAGGTTTTGTATGGGCGGGATTTGCAACTGAGTGGATTTACGATGCCTTTGCTGTGTGATCGTTTTCTATAGGCTTTACTTGTTAAACAAACTCTATGAACTCACCAACCTTTGTGTTGACACTTTTAAGCATGTTTATCTCAGGTTAGTAAGGCGATAGCAGATGCTTGGAGCAGAGAGTCTTAGGGCACGTTTTCTGGAGACTTTTGCTTTTATCGTTTACCATTCGATACACTTTAAAAACTTATGTAATATTATACCTTGGGATCTTTTGCTTTGTAAACTATGACTTTTATCTATTCGAATGGTAATTATTCAAAACGTCTCATTTAGAGGTCGTTTTCTATATCTTGTACTTTGTGCCCAGAAGTAGCATCCCAATGACACTATCGTTCCGCTGCGATATTTTGGGGGTGTTACAGATGGTATCAGAGACTTGGTTATAGAGAACTAGGTTGCTTTTAGAGCCTAGACTATAACTACATACATTTAGACTCTCCTCCCTATCGCCTTGCACTTTTCATACACGTACGCTTGCTGATAACTTTTTGTCTAGACCTACACTATTAGATATTTTATGGTACCGATGGGGAAGTCCCAAACTCTAGTCGAGTCATCAAAAATGTGGAGCTTAGTAATAACTGGTTATTTAACTTAATCTTGTGACAGTTCTTGTCTGATGAGACATGAGGTTAAGTTAAATAAAAGTTATTACTTAGCTGTAGAGATTTGATGATTTGCCCGAGGATGGGGGTTCTCTTGAGGATACTTTTGAGAAACCGTTAGAAACTAGACTTCCCAGTGACTTTAGCACCTAAGGGAGAATCCTTTGTACTGAGCGTGACATTCCCTAGATACCCATTTAAGCAACGTCTACCACTGAGATATGTGTGCCTGGTGATATGTACACCTGTGAAAGGAAACATTTATAATTGTGGTGGCCAACATAATTATAAGTGCTTCACGACCCACGTGGACATGTGACTATGCTTACGTAGATCGGTGTTGGCACAACTTAGGAAACAACTGGCGGCGTAGTATTATGTATGAGGATGTTAAGTATAGACTTTGGATAATCAACGGCTTTCCCTCATCTCCAACGTTCACTAAATGTCCTTCCTCACAGAAAATCATGGCACCAAGGAGAGTGACTCGTAGTTCTGGCCGAGGAGGCACAACACCAAGAGGTGGAAGGACTGGTGGACGTGGAGGTAGAGGAGGTGATAGTGGCATAGGTAATGACAGTAATGACGGTGGGAATCCTGATTTCTCCGCTATTATCGCTCAACAGCTGCAGAACTTGCTCCCCACTATAGTCACTCAGGTTGGCAATCACATGGATAATTTGGGAAACCACGGAAGCAGAATTAACAACACCAATGGTATAGGCCAGAATGGTAATGGCATCAACAACAATAGAACCGGATGCACATACAAGGAATTCTCAGCATGCAAACCAATAGATTTTAATGGTGTAGGAGGCGCGTTGGTGTATACTCGATGGGTCGAAAAGATGGAGTCGGTGATCGATATCAGTAACTGTGCAGCCCATCAAATGGTGAAGTATTCCGCATGCTTGCTGTCAGGAAAGGCATTGACATGGTGGAATACGCAGATTCAAGCTAGGGGTAGAGAGGCAGCTATAGGTATGACATGGGATGACTTTAAGGCATTACTGAAGGAGGAATACTGCCCGGACAACGAGATGCAAAAGCTAGAGGATGAACTTTATCATCACTCTATGATAGGAGCTGGTCATGCAGCCTACACAGATCGATTCCATGAATTAGCCAGACTAGTTCCACATCTAGTTACCCCTGAGTCCAAGAGGATCGAGAGGTACATATATGGCCTTGTCCCAGAAATTCGTGGGACTGTGAAAGCAACTGAGCCGTCTACAATTCAGAGTGCAATACTGAGAGCAGGAACTCTCACAGATGAGATGGTTAGAAATGGAAGCTTGAGGAACAGTGATAAAAGGAAGGGAACAAGTGAGTCGAACAAGCAAGTGGGCACGATAGCTGACAACAAGAGGGCGAGAACCTTTGCGGCAATTGGTTCAGATCAGAAAGGTTATGCGGGTACACAACCTAAGTGTACGAAATGTAATTTTCATCACCAAAAGACTGCGCCCTGCCGTATGTGTGCAAATTGCAAACAGTCTAGTCATTTTACAAACCAGTGTAGAGAACCAGTAAATGTGGGCAATATGACGATCAACCAAAGGACATGCTATGAGTGTAACAGCCCAGATCACTTTCGGAACACCTGTCCTAAGTTGAAAAGAAATCTTAACCAAGGAGGCAATCGTCAAAACTTAGCATTAGCAATCGAAGGGCCACGAGATGAGGCCATTGAGATTCCACCCGCACGTGGCAGAGCTTACTACTTAGGAAATCCTATCACCCAACATGTCCGCGATAGCATAACGGGTACATTCTCTTGAACAACTATCTTATTCTCGTAGCACTTAAGTCTTAGTATAGGACTTATTTACAACATCGACTAATCTGAGACCTAGCATCATCAACCATAGTTATATTGATAGTAGTTGATTTGATTGGTACAAGCAATTCCAAAATCGAGCCAATCTTTCAAAAGACTTTTTTTAAGGATGTTGAATTCAGACAGATTGATTTTTAGCTTGATTCTAGTGACAGTTCTTGTCTGATGAGTTGCAAAAATCAAGCTAAAAGTCAAGTCATCACTCAAACCGATTTAGCCTAATCGCATGACAGTTCTTGTCTGATGAGTTGTGCGATTAAGTAAAGATCGGTTACTTAAAGGATTACCTAAAGGAGGTCTTTTGAGGGCTATGCTCGAGATTGGGAAAGTTTACCTCATCAAATCTGACCACGAGAACTTACGTATGTGGAACGAACGAGCTGAACTTCGGGACGAAGTTCCTTTTAGGTGGGAGACTGTCACAACTCGTAAATTCTGGTCGTTTCCCCGAACTTTTCAAATTTACTATTCATCGATTACTATTCACCGAACACTATTCATCATTTCACTATTCATCGTTTTTGGAGTCGGTTTGACATATTGAGATGTTTTTCAGAAATTTTACTATTCATCAAACACTATTCACTCCCGAGAAAAAGTTTGTCATTCAGCATTTCAGTAAACCTAGTTTACGATGGTCGAATTCGCGTAACCCTAAGGGTTTAGCAGCATATTCAGAGACACATTTGAGAAACATCATGTAGGCTAGAATTAGTCTGCATATCATCAGTAACATCATCTGCATGCATACATGCGTGAGTTGCATTATTTTAGTATACGTACGTTATCTATTTAATAAACGTTATCTTATAAGCAATTATTTTGAATAATTGATCCGACAATCCCGACTATGGTCCAGATATATTTTCATACTCATTTCAGTAATATAAAAGTTATATTATTAATTTACCCGACGTTTTGAATTTATTTCGTATACGTATCATTAAACGTTTATAACCACGACGGTTTTCAGTAACTTCAATCCGACAACTGTTTATTCACCCGAGACTCGCGAGAAATGTAATTTTATAATTTTTACAACTTTAATATGTCCCGTCTTGTTCCGTTAAAATTGATTTTTAACTACACAGTACCCGAAACTCATAACGTAACGCGTTTTATACATCAAATGACTAACAATACACTCAATACTTTACAAAATCACAAATTTCACCCAAGATATACACATTGGTAGACATTTTTGTATATGTGTCAAGTATTATACTTTAACTTGTCATTTTAATTACCAATTTGCCATTTAAGTGAAGACTTTTGCATATAAACCTAAAACTACAACACATATACTTTTTACATAATCATAAAGCTAGGTTTTGGTCTTCTTTCTCTCCATAACCCACGGCTCAAGCAAGAAATCAAGAGAAGATCGATAATTTTTCAAGAAACAAGTTATTTACACAACCTTAGTATACTTCTACCTTAGATTTTGAAATAAAAATCAAGAAGTATTAGGAAACCCTTGTTACTTTAAACCTCTTCACAACTAGTAAGCTTTTTATAATCTTTCTTAATCATACATATATATACATGATGTATTTTGTACTCTAGAAGTAAAACATGTCCATATACATAAGTACTTATACCACTTTTCAAGTATTTTGATTGTTATGAATTTATAAAAAGCCTATGATCATTCCCATGATAATCCCACTAGTTTTATGAGTACTAGGACTCCATGACACCCTAAGAAGGTGTATGGTAGGAATAGATTAGTATTGAAGTGGTTTGGAAGTGTTTTGAACAAGTTTATAAACATGCTGTCCATTTTTGTAATTTCCAGAAAATTCGGGGACTGTAGTGTAAGTTTGGTTTTCATAATTAGAAAATACTTACAAAAACGAAACCGTAGCCTTTTGAATCACTAAAAGAGCCCTTACGACGAGAAAGTTATGATTTTTCCAAGTTTGCGACGAAAACTATAATTTTGTGAAAAAGCTTGCTGATGAACAGTACTCTAAGGCAAATCTGAGTTTTAAAACTTGATCTAGCCGTCCCGACTTATCAAAAATATGTTAATATGATGTCCCACGATTCCGGGGATATAAAGAACGTAGAAAACGAGCTTATAACGAAAAAGATACAAGTATTTGAAATTCCGGCGAAACTAATATATTTTGACAGCTTTTGGTTCTTAAGTTTGCAAAGTGTTGAAACACAATATTTTTCATTTAACGACATTGGAAGCCATGTTTCTTACCTATCGAGGCGAGTATGATTAAAAGTTTAACAAGACGACATTTAGTTAACGTTGCAAGGTTTTCAAGGATGCCGAACATGAACACTAACACATGACGTACAATATTTCACGACGACTTTTGACGAAGTCATTAGACATGTTTTCTCTATTTTTGGAAAGCATTAAACTACGCTGAAAACATTATATTCACTACTAGTACATTAAATAAGGATCATAGAGTATCATTTCAACGTTCTACATGAAAAATGGTTTATAACTTAGCGAGACGACAAAAGTATACTTTTCAACGATAAACTTTATTTTCAAAAACCACAAGTGGTATAATAACGTACGTATATGCATGTGTAGCATTGTTTCATTTCTTACATTAGCATCATCTCATTCATCATAGGTTGCGGTTAGAGATCGAGCCTATTTCTGTTCAGTCACTAGCATATTGTATATGTTGCATAGGTGAGTCATAGCCCCGCTTTTACTCTTTTAATATTCGTTTTAAACTACTTGGGGGAGATACATGCATAAATACTTGATTTGATACTTGAAACGTTTATACTTTCATACTACGCTAAGCTTTTAATACTCTTAGCAGAGCTATGATATGTGCCTTAATGGGTAAATCTTGATTGTGTATCTTTGAGCAACGTATATTCATGACAACGTATAACTTGAAATGCACCAGTATCAATAACTTTGGGAAATGGCACCCAGTAGTCTATACTGAAATGGCACCAGAGTCTATTCTTTGGGAAATGGCACCCAGTGGTCTAATATCTTTGGGAAATGGCACCCAGTGGTCTTTAATCTTTGAGCAGTGGCATGTACACATATCGTATGCACGTATATCTTAATCATACTATATATTAGCAGTGGGTTGTGAACACACAGGTTGCAGGTTTTGTATGGGCGGGATTTGCAACTGAGTGGATTTACGATGCCTTTGCTGTGTGATCGTTTTCTATAGGCTTTACTTGTTAAACAAACTCTATGAACTCACCAACCTTTGTGTTGACACTTTTAAGCATGTTTATCTCAGGTTAGTAAGGCGATAGCAGATGCTTGGAGCAGAGAGTCTTAGGGCACGTTTTCTGGAGACTTTTGCTTTTATCGTTTACCATTCGATACACTTTAAAAACTTATGTAATATTATACCTTGGGATCTTTTGCTTTGTAAACTATGACTTTTATCTATTCGAATGGTAATTTTTCAAAACGTCTCATTTAGAGGTCGTTTTCTATATCTTGTACTTTGTGCCCGGAAGTAACATCCCAATGACACTATCGTTCCGCTGCGATATTTTGGGGGTGTTACAACATGTCATAATAGAGTGATCACATTCGGTTAGCGTCTTGCAACACACCGATGCCTCTTAGTACAACTCGAGTAAGGCTCCTTGGAAAACCTTTTAATGATTTCTCATTATTATTATCCTTTTGTATCTAATACCACGTTAATAAGGATACGGATCAAAGTTATTCCTTAATTAACCATTCTGTTTCTCGTTGTTTGTGATTGATCAAGATTGCCAAATCATCTGAACATATTCAGGGGAGATCTTGGGCACGGCCGTGCAAACATCTTGACAACCCTACGAGGGCCCCAGCAGTATTAAACTTCAAAAATAAATTTGGAGGAGCAAATTCGATCTTGAATACAAGCAAAACTCACAAACTTTGTAACACTTCCGAAAACAACCCTTATGACTACAAGTTACGTATAGCGTTAAGTTGTTCCACAGAAATTGTCGCAACCCGTAATTTTAGGTCCTCGACATTTCACTATTCATCAGTTACTATTCATCATTTACTATTCACCGATCACTATTCATCATTTTACTATTCATCGTTTTCGGAGTCCGTTTGTGATTCCGAGAAGCGTTACTATTCATATGACACTATTCATTCCCGGAGGGAAATCACTATTCACGTTCATCATTCATTTCGTTGTAAACGTAGTTTACGGGTATTCATATTCGCGTAACCGGTTGGGTTTAGCCGCGAATTCATGCATCATTAGTAGGGATACTGCATACGGACTAGGAATAGTCTACATATCATCATGATGACATTTTCATACTATTCCACTCGTAGGTTTATTAAATTAACATTTTTATTACATTTAACGTTTTACGTATAATTAAACTTAATTAAAACGTTAACGCGCGATCAATAAATATGACTAACACGTCCGACAATCCCCCACGATGGTCCCGACATATTTTTATACTCATTTTATTATCAAGAAAATTATAAAATTCATTTACCCGGTACTTTGCAAATTTATTTAATTTATATCGTACGTTTAATATAATTACGACGGTTTTCGTAAAAACTAAACAATAATTACCCGAACACCCAATACTTGTACCCAACCTATTTTTACAATTTTTATAACTTTATTAAGTCCCGATTAACACCGTTAAATTTTATTTCTAGCAAACACGGTACCCGGTTACACTTAAAACTAATATAACTACACATTTTACTTACACTTATCATCACATTTATTAACCAAACACAACCCCCCCCCCTTTCCCCTAATTTGCGCCGACCAAGCCCCCCCCCCCCTAGCCCCCATTTCACCTATTTTGACTACTCATTTAATTATACTTGCCAAATTGTCTAGTATATATACCTTATATCTTTTATTTTCATTCATTTTTACATAACAATTCAAGAAAACACAAGTAAACTCTCCCATTATATGTGTGTGTGTGTGTGCTCGGCAAGAACAAGAACAAGAGGAAGAACACATCAATTTTTCAAGATCATTACATAATCAAGTCTCACTAGTATTCCTTTAAGGGTTTTGAAATACAAACTCAAAGGTATCTTAGGTTTTTATCATCTTTTTATCACTAATACTTCAAGTAAGTTGTCAACATCTATTTTCATAATTTTTCCAAGTTAATATCATGTTTATATAATTTTTGTAGAAGATTTACAAGTATATGTTAGTTATACCACTCTTATTAAACTTTTTTACCACTTTTGAGCCCTAGATTTGTCATATAATTAGATCCTTGTTAGATTATCATGGATGATGAAGTTTAGGACCCATGACACCCTAAGAAGGTGTATGGTAGGTTTTAGAATGATTGTTGGTTGTTTGTGACATTTTTGGACAAGTTAATAACTAGAAAATCAAGTTTTTATAAGTATACATACCCTACTGTCCTTAAAATTGAAACGTGGGAAACTCAGTAGGTGTGAGCTAATTTTTGGCCAAATATTTAGAAAATACATTCCGAGACGAAGCCGTGGCCGAAAACGGGGACAAAAACGAGTTAATAACGAAGGAGATATGATTTTTACAAGTTTAACGACGAAAACTAATTTTTCCGGAAAATAACATGCTGTTACACGACTTTCGACGGACCCACTGAGGCATTTAACGCGACCTAGATGACCCGAGCTACTGAAAATATATTAGTACATGTTTATACGAAACCACGGATATAAAGAACGTCGAAAACGAGCTAATAACGAAAAAGATACACGCGTTTAAACATCGACAATACCCATTGATCGCTCCAAAACAGTCAACTTATATCGACCACGGATGTTGGTCAACAAGAGTCAAACAATCTAGGGCACAATGCAATTATCCAAGGAGTACAGAATATTCCCGGGTCGTTATGTCCCAGCGAGGTGTGAACACTGTAGTAAAACGAATTTGTGATCGGGTGATAATTGAACGGGAAAAGGTTTTGATTTGATTACACTAGGGAAACGTGAAATAAAGCTAGAAATATGAAAATTACTTATTTAAAAAGTTAAATAGATAAATTCTATTAAATAGAAGCTATCACTATTTTTCTATTTCGTTTAATCTAATATACGCTAAAAACGCGAGTCGGGAACTAATTAAAACGCGAGTTTTAAGAAATAAAAAGCCTACGGATATGAAAATTATATTTTTACAATCCTAATAATAAAAGAAAATTACTGGAAAAAGAAAAATATTTTTTTTTAACTATTTATTTATTTATTATTAATTAAAAACTATTTAAAATAATTAAAATTATAATAAATAGAAGATGAACAGTAAAAATTACAAAACTTTTTATATAAATACTAAGTAGTGTTATAAAGCTAGGAAAAATATAAAAGTGGTACAGAGCTTAACAAATAAGCAGAAAATAAGCAGATAAGCTTAATTAGGCTTATTTGGAAACTGGGTACTATAAATAAAACAAAAGAAAACTAAAACTCTAAGTATACAATAGCCCAGATGGTGCACGGGGTCCTTTTGGTTTTGTCACTAATAACCACAAGGTCCCAAGTTCGAATCTCACAAACACACAATTTATACTACTATTTTATTTTTTTGGTTTTTCTTTTTTCTAATTTATTAAAAAGCTATTACTGAGCAACTTTAAAAGATAAACTTATTTATTTTACTCACTGAATAAGCTGGAAAAAGCTCCACAGCTTATCAGTTTAACTTTTTAAAACTAATAAGAACTAAATTGGATCAAATAAGCTACAAGCTATGTAATAAGCTAAGGATTGAGTTAAATAAGCTACTAGGGACTAATCTAAATACAAATAAGCTGAAGGGAATGGAAAAAGCTAGGCTGATGAGCCAAAAAGCTCAAAATAAGCTGGGAACCAAACCTGATGTGCACAGGGCAAATGGCAGGCCTGGGGTGATTTTCAAGCATAAAAATAAGCTACATAATAAGCTGTAACTAGAGATACCAGATGCTATACTTCAAGACTGTACTACAAGCTTTTAAAAACAACAAAAATTAGACCATGAGCTTAATTTGATAAGCTAGGAAGCACCTTGAATCAGCAGCTAATAGGACTGCTATGGTCTAGTTTAACTGTTAAAGGGTGAAACTTAAACTAAGGCTTAGGTATTCTAAATATGAGATGGAAAGTGAAAAGTTGGAACCTGGGAATGACAAAAGTAGTCCAAAAGAAACTCAAAGCTTATGGAGAGCTTATTTGGCAGCTTAACTGCCTTTCCTTGCACCCAATCAACTTCAAACCTGTGAAAGATCTCAAAACAACAAAATGGAACTTGAAACAGCTTAAACAAGTTAAAATAAGCTCAATTGAACTTGATCAAATGGTAATGCAACAGTGAACACCCCAAATGATCCAATTTGACCCAGAACCAAACACTCCTTTAACTTGACTGATTTTTAATTAAAAATGAATGCAACTGAAAGAACTTGGAGAACTGATTGATTAATGTTTAAATGACTTAATGCAACCCAGAAAAGCAAAGTATGACCAGGAATAAGCTCTCAATAAGCAAATGCCTATGGTTGACTTTCTGTTGACCAAGTTTGACTTTTTCTTGACTATGAAAATTAGAACTGAATTAATGAAAATGAACTTTGACAAAAGTTGTGATAAGCTCATATGAGCTTAAAGTGACAGTAAGGTGAGCTTGGAACCACTTTTTAACAACCTGGAAATTAAATTCGAATTGATCATAAAAACTTTCAACTTGGGAACAACTGAATTAAAGATACAACTGAGAATTTAAATGTTACAGTACATTGAAATGAGTTTAAACTTGAATACAAAGCAGAATTTAAGGCATTATTAAAACTAATTAAGCTAAAGCTTAATGCTACACTACGAAATTGGTCTAAAAGCGTGACAACCCTATCTTCTGGTCTTCATTCTTCTTAAATAATCATCCAAAAGCTTCCTTGTCGACTTCCCATTATTTCCCCACCATTGGATTAAATTGAGACAATCTGAATCGTCCACTTGCAATTTGGCGCCAAAAGGTCTAACAAGTGGATTGAGCAGGTTAGGGAGCAATTAAAGGATTTTGTTGTTTGTGGAGGTGGAGGGAAGTTGGTAGCCAGCTGGGGGGTTGAGGTGGAAAGGTGGTGTACAGTGGTGGTAGTTTTGGCGGTATGGTGTGGGAGGGTGACGGGTTTGACCAGGTCAAACCTGGTTTTGGTCTGGGTTTAGTTAAAAACAAAAATGGGCCGGGTTGTAGGATTGGGCCTTGTGGTTGGGTTTGTGTTTAGTTTGGTTTGTTTGTAGTATTTAACACAAGGACCACTTTAGTAATTTTCTGAAAATACAAGGACCATATCTGCCAAATCTGTAAATTAACTCCAGGGACTGAAACTGTCAAGTGTCAATAGTACAAGGACCAATTTAGATAATTTTCTAATTTTGAAAACCGGGGACTTGTTTTGACAACTTTTGAAACTTCAGGGACCTTTTATGTCATTTTTAAAAGTTGAAGGACCTGAATTGTAATTTCTTTAAAACTTTCATCCAAGGACCATTATTGTAAAAGTCAAATAGTTTAGGGACCTTGAATGATATTTTTCACACCAGGGACTATTTTTGCCAATTTCTGAAAGTTCAGGGATTGAAACTGACAATTATGCAAAATATGTTCGTTTTTAATTGTTTTTGAACATTTTGCACTTGCAACACATAAAAACACAATCAAATGATATTTTCTGTATTTTGAAGCATATTTGCATGTTTTTAAATGTTTTTGTAGTCTAAATGTGACAGAAATGATGAGTATTTAGACACTCATCAATCCCCCACACTAAACTATTGCTAGTCCCTAGCAATCTTTTATGAAGTTTTAATGATTTTAAGTCTCTTTACCAAAAGCCATCACTTCTGGAGTAGCCAAATGTTTCAGTTCAAGTAAGAACTATGGTACACTGATAACCATATGATTTTGAGCAAATCATCAGCTGTCAACGGATTTGATTCGTCTTTACCAAAAGCCGTTTGCTTCTGGACTAGCCAACTCTTAGATAAATTATCAATATTATCTTTGTGAGCTATACCAATTATGGTTTTCCACTTGCCTTTACCACAAGCCATAACCTTGCGGCTAGCCAACTCTTCACTTATAAGAAAATGGTGAGTTAATACCATACAATTTGGGCAATTGCAAGCCATAAACGGATTTGATATATCTTTACCTGACAGCCGTTTGCTCAGGATTAGCCAGTCCTATGTGGGTTAGACATTGGCGAGACTGATAACCATTTATTGCGTTCTAAGTGAGAAAAAATTTTAAAATTTTGGCCAAATGGGGGTACTGGGCACTAAAAAGTACATATGTGAACAAATTCGCCAGAATTCCCCCCCACACTTAGAACTGAAATATTGCCCTCAATATTTCAAAGAACCGGTTGGTAAACCAACACTTAGAACGAGATAAGGAAATACTAATAGCCTTTTATTCATATAAGCTATTTATTTTATTTTTATTTAATTTGCATTTAAGCCGTTAAGGCATGCAAATTCCCTCTTTGGGAATGGCCCTTTTTTTTTTTTTTTTTTTTTTTTTTTTTTTTTTTGGTAACTGTACATATTTACAACATGTGGGGAATCTCCCCCACACTTGGGTGTTAGAAAAGAGAAAGAAGTCAGAAATATGGGTGAAAACCCATATGGTGAGCTAATATTTTTGTTCACCGAGTCACTAGCTTGACTCGACCCCGCATTCATTGGTTCTTGGGGAAGCAAGTGGAAGAAAACCATCTCCATCGGACTTTCATTCAATGAGTTTGGATAAACACTGAAGTACTTGAAAGTTCCACTCCGATGAGATATACACAGAGATCCGGCTCACAAATGATAAATGAAAATGCCGGGATCAAAGATAGTGTCTTCATTCCCGAAGGAGTGAAGAACAGGAGAAGTCACCGTGTAGGTGAAGAAAAGAAAGAAAGTCATGATAAAAATCATGACTAACTCATCATCACTAGAAGGAGAATTCATGATTTCAGTATCATGATTCTCATCATTTAAGCTCGGATGATCAAGACAATTTGGAGGGAGGGATGAGATTGTGATATCAATCAATTTCTCAGTATTGAGAATATCTCCCTCCGGAACACAAAGATTTTCTTTGTCAAGATCAAAGTAGAAGTTATCATACTCCGGCGGAGATATGATATGAGTGAGTTCTTCGGAGAACTCTTCAAAAGTGAATGAATCATATTCGGATTTGATGTGAGTGAGTTCATCAGCGAACTCCTCAAAAGTAAATGATTCATAATCGGGGAGAGAATTATGAGAATGAGAAGTGGTGTTGCCACTAATTTTCTCTCCCATCTGATCAAAACAGAAGGCTTCCATTTCCGGAATAGAATCATCGGAAAATATGTCACTATCCTTTATGGGGATAGGAGATGAAATGGATTTTTCCTTGAAAGCCTCGATTTTAGAAACGAGAAGACTGACATTCAATAATGTTGCTCGAAGAGCTTCATCTTTGATTTCAGTGTCATTTCCTCATCATTCTCTTCTTCTAAGCTGACTGGCTCAGAAGGAAATTCTTCCACATAGATGATGTCTCCACATGATAAAATCATCATTTGTGGAATCGGAGAACATCTCAACATGATCTTTTGGGAAGATAAGAGGAGGAGGGATATCACACAAATGCTCGAGAATTCCCTGTGACTCTCTTGGGATTGGGACAAGGTTCTCGACACTAGACTTTATGAATACGTCTGATTCCTTTGCAGGAATTGTGTCAAGAAGCTCATCCCCCATACTTAGAGAGTGAGTGTGAACCTCGGGTGTGATAACAACAAACTGAGTTTCAACTGATGAACTTGATGAATCATTATCAAAGATATCTTCATCATCACTGTCATCAGGAATGAAACGAAATTGAGAGCTCGATCTGGCTGCTTTTTCTTTTGCAATTGATTCCCTAACAGCTTTTTCAAAGGCATCATGGGAATCTATTTTAGCAGCCTGCTCTTTAGTCAATAATTCCGCCATGGATTTCTCATGTGAATTTAGAATTAATGAAAATTGCGGGGGTGGGGATTTGTCAAAACCAGAAGGTTGACATTGATAATCATCATGAGGACCCCCACAATATACACAAGAAAAACTGGGAGCATTCTGAAATGTTTTTTTATTAAACTCCTCAGCTCTTTTCACTAACTCTAGAAGCTCTAGATAAGTGTCTTGCTGGGTTTGCTGAGGAGTTTGAGTTATTTGGCACTGTGGAGGTTGGTCGTGATATGGATCGTCGTAATTGTTACAAGGAAATGGATTCCCTGTTTGACAATCAGAGCTAAAATGTGGGCCTCCACAGTACTCACAAGAAAAGTTTGGTGTATTTTGATACGATGCATCATTGAGATTTGGACAATATGATACTTGCTCGTATGAATGTGATGGGTAGTTGGAAAAATTTGAAAAGTCGTTGAATGAGTTCGGATCAGGATCATAAGAAAATGAATTCCTCGAACCACAAAACAAACAACTTCCGTCTCGAATATCATTACCACATTGTTCACATGTACACCAACGACATGGTAAACAAAAAGCGACTCACCACAACCGACACAAGGAATAAAATCCGGAGGTGGGACAAGTGGAGTGCTCTGAGAGCTAGGAATTTCCACCACTTCCGTTATGGTCTCAGGTTTTTGATAAACGTGAAGATTAGGCAAGTCGTTCTTTTTAGTCACTGTTCTAAGTTCTGTACGTTTGCTTGACAAACTTTTAACCGTAAACCCTGAAAGGTTAGGATCGATTCTTGATGGTTTGTCATTAATAGCACGTATCTCGGGCTGTGGAGGGTAGTAGGAAGGACTTTGAGAATCCTTGAGAGACTCTTTAGTGGATAATTCACACCAATAACAAGATCCACGATCCTTTGGTGCATGCTTTCCACACCGCTCACACGCACACTTAGAACAACGATGGCTGTCAATCAAAGGGCTTTTACAATCAAAACATTTGTACCCGAGAGACGCCATAGAAGAAAGGTATAAGAAGTTTAGAATCAAATGGATAGAGGGTAAAGGGATAAAGAATCAAAAAGGGTGAGAGGGTAAAGATGAATATTTTTGGATTTTTGTGTTCGTTGAAAACTTGAATAAAAATGTTTTTGGCAATCGTTTAGTCAAACGAATTAACTTCACGATAATTTTGGTTTTTTCTGAAAATAAGGAAATATGAACAAAAGATGGTAAATATACAATGGGTGTATATTCAACAATCACTGATGCTTCAAATTCGCTCAACGCAGCACACCTCCCCGGCAGCGGCGCCAAAATTTGATCGCTCCAAAACAGTCAACTTATATCGACCACGGATGTTGGTCAACAAGAGTCAAACAATCTAGGGCACAATGCAATTATCCAAGGAGTACAGAATATTCCCGGGTCGTTATGTCCCAGCGAGGTGTGAACACTGTAGTAAAACGAATTTGTGATCGGGTGATAATTGAACGGGAAAAGGTTTTGATTTGATTACACTAGGGAAACGTGAAATAAAGCTAGAAATATGAAAATTACTTATTTAAAAAGTTAAATAGATAAATTCTATTAAATAGAAGCTATCACTATTTTTCTATTTCGTTTAATCTAATATACGCTAAAAACGCGAGTCGGGAACTAATTAAAACGCGAGTTTTAAGAAATAAAAAGCCTACGGATATGAAAATTATATTTTTACAATCCTAATAATAAAAGAAAATTACTGGAAAAAGAAAAATATTTTTTTTTAACTATTTATTTATTTATTATTAATTAAAAACTATTTAAAATAATTAAAATTATAATAAATAGAAGATGAACAGTAAAAATTACAAAACTTTTTATATAAATACTAAGTAGTGTTATAAAGCTAGGAAAAATATAAAAGTGGTACAGAGCTTAACAAATAAGCAGAAAATAAGCAGATAAGCTTAATTAGGCTTATTTGGAAACTGGGTACTATAAATAAAACAAAAGAAAACTAAAACTCTAAGTATACAATAGCCCAGATGGTGCACGGGGTCCTTTTGGTTTTGTCACTAATAACCACAAGGTCCCAAGTTCGAATCTCACAAACACACAATTTATACTACTATTTTATTTTTTTGGTTTTTCTTTTTTCTAATTTATTAAAAAGCTATTACTGAGCAACTTTAAAAGATAAACTTATTTATTTTACTCACTGAATAAGCTGGAAAAAGCTCCACAGCTTATCAGTTTAACTTTTTAAAACTAATAAGAACTAAATTGGATCAAATAAGCTACAAGCTATGTAATAAGCTAAGGATTGAGTTAAATAAGCTACTAGGGACTAATCTAAATACAAATAAGCTGAAGGGAATGGAAAAAGCTAGGCTGATGAGCCAAAAAGCTCAAAATAAGCTGGGAACCAAACCTGATGTGCACAGGGCAAATGGCAGGCCTGGGGTGATTTTCAAGCATAAAAATAAGCTACATAATAAGCTGTAACTAGAGATACCAGATGCTATACTTCAAGACTGTACTACAAGCTTTTAAAAACAACAAAAATTAGACCATGAGCTTAATTTGATAAGCTAGGAAGCACCTTGAATCAGCAGCTAATAGGACTGCTATGGTCTAGTTTAACTGTTAAAGGGTGAAACTTAAACTAAGGCTTAGGTATTCTAAATATGAGATGGAAAGTGAAAAGTTGGAACCTGGGAATGACAAAAGTAGTCCAAAAGAAACTCAAAGCTTATGGAGAGCTTATTTGGCAGCTTAACTGCCTTTCCTTGCACCCAATCAACTTCAAACCTGTGAAAGATCTCAAAACAACAAAATGGAACTTGAAACAGCTTAAACAAGTTAAAATAAGCTCAATTGAACTTGATCAAATGGTAATGCAACAGTGAACACCCCAAATGATCCAATTTGACCCAGAACCAAACACTCCTTTAACTTGACTGATTTTTAATTAAAAATGAATGCAACTGAAAGAACTTGGAGAACTGATTGATTAATGTTTAAATGACTTAATGCAACCCAGAAAAGCAAAGTATGACCAGGAATAAGCTCTCAATAAGCAAATGCCTATGGTTGACTTTCTGTTGACCAAGTTTGACTTTTTCTTGACTATGAAAATTAGAACTGAATTAATGAAAATGAACTTTGACAAAAGTTGTGATAAGCTCATATGAGCTTAAAGTGACAGTAAGGTGAGCTTGGAACCACTTTTTAACAACCTGGAAATTAAATTCGAATTGATCATAAAAACTTTCAACTTGGGAACAACTGAATTAAAGATACAACTGAGAATTTAAATGTTACAGTACATTGAAATGAGTTTAAACTTGAATACAAAGCAGAATTTAAGGCATTATTAAAACTAATTAAGCTAAAGCTTAATGCTACACTACGAAATTGGTCTAAAAGCGTGACAACCCTATCTTCTGGTCTTCATTCTTCTTAAATAATCATCCAAAAGCTTCCTTGTCGACTTCCCATTATTTCCCCACCATTGGATTAAATTGAGACAATCTGAATCGTCCACTTGCAATTTGGCGCCAAAAGGTCTAACAAGTGGATTGAGCAGGTTAGGGAGCAATTAAAGGATTTTGTTGTTTGTGGAGGTGGAGGGAAGTTGGTAGCCAGCTGGGGGGTTGAGGTGGAAAGGTGGTGTACAGTGGTGGTGGTTTTGGCGGTATGGTGTGGGAGGGTGACGGGTTTGACCAGGTCAAACCTGGTTTTGGTCTGGGTTTAGTTAAAAACAAAAATGGGCCGGGTTGTAGGATTGGGCCTTGTGGTTGGGTTTGTGTTTAGTTTGGTTTGTTTGTAGTATTTAACACAAGGACCACTTTAGTAATTTTCTGAAAATACAAGGACCATATCTGCCAAATCTGTAAATTAACTCCAGGGACTGAAACTGTCAAGTGTCAATAGTACAAGGACCAATTTAGATAATTTTCTAATTTTGAAAACCGGGGACTTGTTTTGACAACTTTTGAAACTTCAGGGACCTTTTATTTTCATTTTTAAAAGTTGAAGGACCTGAATTGTAATTTCTTTAAAACTTTCATCCAAGGACCATTATTGTAAAAGTCAAATAGTTTAGGGACCTTGAATGATATTTTTCACACCAGGGACTATTTTTGCCAATTTCTGAAAGTTCAGGGATTGAAACTGACAATTATGCAAAATATGTTCGTTTTTAATTGTTTTTGAACATTTTGCACTTGCAACACATAAAAACACAATCAAATGATATTTTCTGTATTTTGAAGCATATTTGCATGTTTTTAAATGTTTTTGTAGTCTAAATGTGACAGAAATGATGAGTATTTAGACACTCATCACCCATTTTATTTTGACAGCTTTTTAATAAGAAAATGTTTACGTACTAGAAACTATATTTTTCACATAACGACTATGGAGAACCGTATTTCTTACCCGTTGGAACAGGTACGATCAAAGACTTATTAATGCGACTACCATATTACATTTCAATGTTTTCAAAACGCCAAGACCAACACTAACGTTTTATACCTATTATTACACGACTAGTTTTACGTTAACAAGTTAACATATTTTTACCAAGTTTTGGAAAAACTTTACATATCAACGATAACTAGTATTTTCAAATGACGAGTGGTATCGGTTACATATGCATGAACATTCACTACGCCATCTAAGTAGAACATATTCATTCATGATAGGTTGCGGCTAGTGTTCGCGCCTTGTTGTTCCGTTCATCTCATATTCATCGCATTGTTGTATCATCATATCAGGTGAGTTTGTAGCCCCACTTTTCTCATTTACTTGTTTTTAACTCTTTGGGGGAGATACATGCTCAAACTACTTGTTTTTACTTTTACTCTAAACAATTTTTCTCATATGCTACGCTATACGTTATTATTGTGTTATGCTTGACTGTGTTATACTTAATGTGCAAATTTTGATTGTGTACTCTTGAGCAACGTATATCTTTGGGAATTGGCACCCAGTAGACTTATATCTTTGGGAATTGGCACCCAGTAGACGTATACCTTTGGGAATTGGCACCCAGTAGACTCATATCTTTGGGAATTGGCACCCAGTAGACTTATATCTTTGGGAATTGGCACCCAGTAGTCGTTAATCTTTGAGTAGTGGCATGTACACATATTGTATACACGTATGTTTTAATCATACCATATATTAGCAGTGGGTTGTGAACACACAAGTTGCAGGTTTTGTATGGGCGGGATTTGCAACTGAGTGGATTTACGATGCCTTTGCTGTGTGATCATTTTTCTATAGGCTTTATTTGTTAACAAACTCTATGAACTCACCAACCTTTGTGTTGACACTTTTAAGCATGTTTATCTCAGGTTAGTAACGCGATAGCAGGTGCATGGAGCAGAGAGTCTTAGGGCATGCTTTTGGAGACTTTCACTCTTATCATTTACCATTCGATACATTTTAAAAACTTATGTGTTATTCTACTTTGGGATCTTTTGTTTTGTAAACTATGACTTTTATCTATTCGAATGGTAACTTTTCAAAACGTCTCATTTAGAGGTCGTTTTCTATAACTTGTACTTTGTGCCCTGAAGTAGCATCCCAATGACACTATCGTTCCGCTGCGATATTTTGGGGGTGTTACAGATTGGTATCAGAGAATTGGTTATAGAGAACTAGGTTGCTTTTAGAGCCTAGACTATAACTGCATACATTTAGACTCTCCTCCCTATCGCCTTGCACTTTGCATACACGTACGCTTGCTGATAACTTTTGTCTAGACCTGCGCTATCAGATATTTTATGGTACCGACGGGGAAGTCCCAAACTCTAGTCGAGTCATCAGAAATATGGAGCTCGGTAATAACCGATTATTTAACTTGATCTTATGACAGTTCTTGTTTGATGAGACATGAGACTGAGTTAAATGAAGGTTATTACTTAGCTGTAGAGATTTGATGACTTGCTTGAGAATGGGGGTTCTCTTGAGGATACTCTTGAGAAACCGTTAGAAACTAGACTTCCCAGTGACCTTAGCACCTAGGGGAGAATCCTTTGTACTGAACGTGACATACCCTAGATACCCATTTAAGCAGCGTCTATCACTGAGATATGTGTGCCTGGTGACATGTACACCTGTGAAAGGAAACATTTATAATTGTGGTGGCCAACATAATTATAAATGCTTCACGACCCACGTGGACATGTGACTATGCTCATGTAGATCGGTGTTGGCACAACTTAGGAAACAACTGGCGGCGTAGTATTCGGTATGAGGATGTTAAGTATAGACTTTGGATAATCAACGGTTTTCCCTCATCTCTGACGTTCACAAAATGTCCTTCCTCGCAGAAAAATCATGGCACCAAGGAGAGTGACTCGTAGCTCTGGCCGAGGAGGCGCAACACCAAGAGGTGGAAGGACTGGTGGACGTGGAGGTAGAGGAGGTGGTCGCGGCATTGAAAACAATGATAACAACGATGGTGGATATCCTGATTTTGAAGCCATCATCGCTCGGCAACTTCAAGACTTCCTTCCCACTATTGTCACTCGAGTTGGCGATCATATGAGTAACTTGGGAAACCACGAAAGCGGAATTAACCACCCCAATGGTATAGGCCAGAATGGAAATGGCCAGAATGGTAATGGCAGCAACAGCAACGGAACCGGATGCACGTACAAGGAATTCACAGCATGCAAACCAATAGATTTCAATGGTGTAGGAGGCGCGTTGGCGTATACTCGATGGGTCAAAAAGATGGAGTCGGTGATCGACATTAGTAACTGTGCAACACATCAAATGGTGAAGTATTCCGCATGCTGGCTGTCAGGAAAGGCATTGACATGGTGGAATACGCAGATTCAAGCTAGGGGTAGAGAGGCAGCTGTAGGTATGACATGGGATGATTTTAAGGCATTACTGAAGGAGGAATACTGCCCGGACAACGAGATGCAGAAGCTGGAGGATGAACTCTATCATCACTCTATGGTAGGGGCTGGTCATGCAGACTACACGGATCGATTTCATGAGTTAGCCAAACTAGTTCCTCACTTGGTTACCCCCGAATCCAAGAGGATCGAGAGGTACATATATGGCCTTGTTCCATAAATTCATGGGATGGTGAAAACAACTGAGCCTACTACAATTCAGAGTGCAATACTGAGAGCAGGAACTCTCACAGATGAGATGGTTAGGAATGGAAGCTTGAGGAACAGTGATAAAAGGAAGGGAACAAGCGAGTCGAACAAGCAAGTGGGCACGATAGCTGACAACAAGAAGGCAAGGACCTTTGCGGCGACTAGTTCTGGTCAGAAAGTGTATGGAGGCCCACATCCTAAGTGTACGAAATGTAATTTTCATCACCAACAGACTGTGCCCTGCCGTATGTGTGCAAATTGTAAACAGTCTAGTCATTTTACAACCCAGTGCAGAGAACCAGTGAATGTAGGCAACATGAAGAACAACCAGAGGACCTGCTATGAGTGCAACAGCCCAGATCACTTTCGGAACACCTGTCCTAAGTTGAAAAGGAATCTTAACCAAGGAGGCAATCGTCCAAACTTAGCATTAGCAATTGAAGGGCCACAAGATGAGACCATTGAGATTCACCCGCACGTGGCAGAGCTTACTTCTTAGGAGATCCTATCACCCAACATGTCCGCGATTGCATGACGGGTACATTCTCTTGAACAACTATCTTATTTTCGTAGCATTTAAGTCTTAGTATAGGACTTATACACAACATCAACTAATCTGAGACCTAGCATCGTCAACCTTAGTTATATTGGTAGTAGTGATTTGATGGGTGTAAGCAATTCCAAAATCGAGCCAATCTTTCAAAAGACCTTTCAAAGGATGTTGAATTCATACAGATTGATTTTTAGCTTGATTCTAGTGACAGTTCTTGTCTGATGAGTTGCGAAAGTCAAGCTAAAGGTCAAGTCATCACTCAAACCGATTTAGCCTAATCGCATGACAGTTCTTGTCTGATGAGTTGTGGGATTAAGTAAAAATCGGTTACCTAAAGGATTAACCAAAGGAGGTCTTTTGAGGGCTATGCTCGAGTTTGGGAAAGTTTGCATTGTCGAATCAGACTACTAGGCACGTATGTGGAACGAACGAGCTGAACTTCGGGACGAAGTTCCTTTTAGGGTGGGAGACTGTCACAACCCGTAATTTTAGGTCATTTTCCGAACCTCGACAATTCACTATTCATCAGTTACTATTCATCATTTACTATTCACTGATCACTATTCATCATTTCACTATTCATCATTTTTGGAGTCCGTTTGTGATTCCGAGAAGCGTTACTATTCACATGACACTATTCATTCCCGGAGGGAAAACACTATTCATGTTCATCATTCATTTCATCGTAAACGTAGTTTACGGGTATTCATATTCGCGTAACCGGTTGGGTTTAGCTGCGAATTCATGCATCATTAGTAGGGATACTGCATACGGACTAGGAATAGTCTACATATCATCATGATGACATTTTCATACTATTCCACTCGTAGGTTTATTAAATTAACATTTTTATTACATTTAACGTTTTACGTATAATTAAACTTAATTAAAACGTTAACGCGCGATCAATAAATATGACTAACACGTCCGACAATCCCCCACGATGGTCCCGACATATTTTTATACTCATTTTATTATCAAGAAAATTATAAAATTCATTTACCCGGTACTTTGCAAATTTATTTAATTTATATCGTACGTTTAATATAATTACGACGGTTTTCGTAAAAACTAAACAATAATTACCCGAACACCCAATACTTGTACCCAACCTATTTTTACAATTTTTATAACTTTATTAAGTCCCGATTAACACCGTTAAATTTTATTTCTAGCAAACAGTACCCGGTTACACTTAAAACTAATATAACTACACATTTTACTTACACTTATCATCACATTTATTAACCAAACACAACCCCCCCCCCCTTTCCCCTAATTTGCGCCGACCAAGCCCCCCCCCCCCCCTAGCCCCCATTTCACCTATTTTGACTACTCATTTAATTATACTTGCCAAATTGTCTAGTATATATACCTTATATCTTTTATTTTCATTCATTTTTACATAACAATTCAAGAAAACACAAGTAAACTCTCCCATTATATGTGTGTGTGTGTGTGCTCGGCAAGAACAAGAACAAGAGGAAGAACACATCAATTTTTCAAGATCATTACATAATCAAGTCTCACTAGTATTCCTTTAAGGGTTTTGAAATACAAACTCAAAGGTATCTTAGGTTTTTATCATCTTTTTATCACTAATACTTCAAGTAAGTTGTCAACATCTATTTTCATAATTTTTCCAAGTTAATATCATGTTTATATAATTTTTGTAGAAGATTTACAAGTATATGTTAGTTATACCACTCTTATTAAACTTTTTTACCACTTTTGAGCCCTAGATTTGTCATATAATTAGATCCTTGTTAGATTATCATGGATGATGAAGTTTAGGACCCATGACACCCTAAGAAGGTGTATGGTAGGTTTTAGAATGATTGGTGGTTGTTTGTGACATTTTTGGACAAGTTAATAACTAGAAAATCAAGTTTTTATAAGTATACATACCCTACTGTCCTTAAAATTGAAACGTGGGAAACTCAGTAGGTGTGAGCTAATTTTTGGCCAAATATTTAGAAAATACATTCCGAGACGAAGCCGTGGCCGAAAACGGGGACAAAAACGAGTTAATAACGAAGGAGATATGATTTTTACAAGTTTAACGACGAAAACTAATTTTTCCGGAAAATAACATGCTGTTACACGACTTTCGACGGACCCACTGAGGCGTTTAACGCGACCTAGATGACCCGAGCTACTGAAAATATATTAGTACATGTTTATACGAAACCACGGATATAAAGAACGTCGAAAACGAGCTAATAACGAAAAAGATACACGCGTTTAAACATCGACAATACCCATTTTATTTTGACAGCTTTTTAATAAGAAAATGTTTACGTACTAGAAACTATATTTTTCACATAACGACTATGGAGAACCGTATTTCTTACCCGTTGGAACATGTACGATCAAAGACTTATTAATGCGACTACCATATTACATTTCAATGTTTTCAAAACGCCAAGACCAACACTAACGTTTTATACCTATTATTACACGACTAGTTTTACGTTAACAAGTTAACATATTTTTACCAAGTTTTGGAAAAACTTTACATATCAACGATAACTAGTATTTTCAAATGACGAGTGGTATAGGTTACATATGCATGAACATTCACTACGCCATCTAAGTAGAACATATTCATTCATGATAGGTTGCGGCTAGTGTTCGCGCCTTGTTGTTCCGTTCATCTCATATTCATCGCATTGTTGTATCATCATATCAGGTGAGTTTGTAGCCCCACTTTTCTCATTTACTTGTTTTTAACTCTTTGGGGGAGATACATGCTCAAACTACTTGTTTTTACTTTTACTCTAAACAATTTTTCTCATATGCTACGCTATACGTTATTATTGTGTTATGCTTGACTGTGTTATACTTAATGTGCAAATTTTGATTGTGTACTCTTGAGCAACGTATATCTTTGGGAATTGGCACCCATTAGACTTATATCTTTGGGAATTGGCACCCAGTAGACGTATACCTTTGGGAATTGGCACCCAGTAGACTCATATCTTTGGGAATTGGCACCCAGTAGACTTATATCTTTGGGAATTGGCACCCAGTAGTCGTTAATCTTTGAGTAGTGGCATGTACACATATTTTATACACGTATGTTTTAATCATACCATATATTAGCAGTGGTTGTGAACACACAGGTTGCAGGTTTTGTATGGGCGGGATTTGCAACTGAGTGGATTTACGATGCCTTTGCTGTGTGATCATTTTTCTATAGGCTTTATTTGTTAACAAACTCTATGAACTCACCAACCTTTGTGTTGACACTTTTAAGCATGTTTATCTCAGGTTAGTAACGCGATAGCAGGTGCATGGAGCAGAGAGTCTTAGGGCATGCTTTTGGAGACTTTCACTCTTATCATTTACCATTCGATACATTTTAAAAACTTATGTGTTATTCTACTTTGGGATCTTTTGTTTTGTAAACTATGACTTTTATCTATTCGAATGGTAACTTTTCAAAACGTCTCATTTAGAGGTCGTTTCCTATAACTTGTACTTTGTGCCCTGAAGTAGCATCCCAATGACACTATCGTTCCGCTGCGATATTTTGGGGGTGTTACAGAAATGCACTACATTCATGACCATTATCTTGCATCTCAAGTCTGAGGATAACTTCTTATGATTTACTTAATGACCAAATCCATAAAGTAACATCATATAGTTGGGATAAGTCCTATATTCGATATCTTTGAATATCATCTGAATTGGTATGACCACGCATCAATATACTTTAAATATATTATACCAACATTCAGATTTGTCTTAGTTTAATAATATTCCCATATTATTAACCGACAACGGACATTTAGAATAACATTTATTCACGGATTTAAACATGCAAATATAGGATACAATATATTATAAATGAAATCAAACATACCAAGTATTTTAATTCATTATAATAATTGTTTAACATCCCTTATCCAAATACTAAATAGATCAATGCATGATAACTCTAGTTGATGAATTATGTCTCAAGTGATGACATTCATACTTGTTGACAAGACATAAATCATCCAACTTTGATCTATCAGAAATTTGAGAATACTTATTTCAAGAATTCAACTATTGAGGTTCTTGTATATGCGCATTCAAATAATTTGATATTGCCATATAATACTTCATAAAGTAAGTGTCATCCTTAACCACCTATTTATGATAATTAAACTTCCAAACATTTTAAAGTTTTAAGTATTCTTATTCTTTAATGTATAATGCAACTATGCTCTTAGTAAGCACAACTAGTACACATGGCCAAGGATGAAATCCTTACCATGACTAGTATTGAGTGTCATCTCAATTTTATTAGCATCATTGTATGCAAACAACAATATGCTCATTAAAATTCCCGTAAATTTTAATATCTATTGTGTAATGTTTGATGCCTTCCAAACATTTAAGTTTGTTAGCTTATGACAATTTGCACAACAATTGACATATTGTTCATCTATAGAATTTGAGTTGTTCCAGACTTAGGATATATTCTATAATCAAACACAAGTTATCTAATAACTTTTAATTAGATATTAATATTGCCAAATCATCTTGTAATCAAGCATGATACAACAAAACATGATGTTCATGAAAAATCTTTGAGTCATACTTAAATTTTATTCATGTTCTACATATCCATTTAGACTTTCTAAATGATAAATCATGTTACATTAGATTTATCTACCGCACATGTTTAATAATAAACATTCATTCCAATGTCATATGTCTTAGTTTCTAAATCTTTCAGTTAAAGTATCATTCCAAACTAAGACTTAACATTTTTCTTATATGGAATATTACTTTTTATATGTTTTACAACATATACAATTTAGGAAATTAAACATAATACTCCCACTAGCTTTCAGGAATACTTAGAAATTATCTTATTTAATTATAAATCAAAACTTGGATTTAATAATTAAACATAAGAGTAATTTCCTAGATGCATGCATTTATCCATCCATGAATTATTGCACTTTGTACATTTCAAAAGATTTATTAGAATTCATAAACTCCTTTTGATTACTTATCGTCCTCGCTCAAGTAATCACTCAAGAAAGAGTTTTGACATTCCATTGTCAATTTCATATTAATGAAACTATGACAATCAAATCTTTATATATTTATTGTGTTTAGAGTAGAATATTCAATCACAGTTAATTGCTTAAGTGTGATTAATAATCTTGTCATAAGACATGCATTAAATATGTGCACAATATTGTCCATATGATTTCTATACAAAGATTTAAACCACAAGTGTTACCTTATCTTTGAACAAACTCATCTTCATTTTCTAGTCTCACTATTAAGATAAACCAAGTTTCTAAAATTGATTATCTTTATGGACAGCATCTTAATCATTCATAGCATGTGTACTTTACCCAATTTCATATTTGGTAATGTAACATAATGATTATAAGGTTTACAATAATCCTGCAAATCATAGCCCTCAGCATATTAATCAAATATCTGAGATATTCTTGCTATTCTACGAATGAAAATTCCATCATCTTGAGGTTTAACATTTTAATGTCTAGCCTCATCATGATATTTACTAGTGTATTTTAGAAGATTATGTATCTTGTAATTTTATCCTTTAAAAGATAAAAAAACTCCCACTTGCTTTTAGTAATTTAAAGACTATCTATAAATACTTAGCAAATAGAGCAACAATACAATGTTCTCTTTTGGGACATTACAAAACACAATGACAGTTCATGACTTTTGTTTGTTAATAACCTACTCATAAGTAGTTTAACAAATTCAGAACTTCATTTTAAAACTTAATGTGATACATCACATTCCATCATATGATGGTGTCTTATTAATCTTCTAGGTTGGAGTCTTATTGAGTATATTCAATCCATACTCAATTTCTAACCTTGATAACTTTTGGAAGAAAAGAAGTCATAGTTATCTTTAATCAAACAATATAACAAGAGTTTGATTTTCCTGACTGAACATACCATAAACATTTGGTATTTCATTAGAATTAATATTGTAAGACAATCTAACAATATTTGAGATAATCATATTCTTTTTGGCTTGTCTATTTACCAACTAAGTCATTTTAATGGTATAATAGTATTTTCAAGCCAATTACATGCTTTATAACACAAGTACTTTTGACAAAGTCACTTCATGTCCATGTCTCTACAATAAAACATAAACTGTTATAATCTCACTAAACGTTATAAGTCATTTAACAATTTAATGACTTTATGTATATGTCTTGATTAAAAAACACAACAAGTTAACGTCTTACTTTATTATAAGTCTTGTAACAATTACAAGGCTTTATGTTTATATCTTTACAATGAAACATAAACATGTTTAACTAAAGTAATTATGAACACCATCTCTTGGTTTCAATAGTAATTTCAAGTTAATTTATTACTTCACAATAATGTAAACAACATTATTTCTTCATTTATTTATGTCATTCCAAGAACACATAAATATTCAGATTGAAGTAGCATTAGATTACTTTATTAATTTATGTCATTCCAAGAATTCATAAATATACAAATTAAAGTAGTCTTGATATCATATTGACACATGTTCTAATAGGTATCTAATTTAGAAACTGCAAATTCTCATAGTTCCATTACATCAGTTGATCTGCTAGTAATAAAAATATGAAATTTACCTTGTTGTTGCAATCTAGCTAAGCTCTCACATAACATAAATTGCAACACCACGTGTTTCTTGAATTAGATGTGTATAATTCATATTAGAATGTTAGTCTCTTACCTTGCAGTCAAGAGAGTCCTTTAAATCATATTCCTATGTGTTATTCCTTGCACACAATAAAGATTTCTCCCACTTGTGCATGGAACAACATCATGTAACAAATAAACAACATGACATGCGTTTGTTTATGTGATCAATATGATTGTGTCATAGATCTTAGCATAACAAGTAGATGTAGAACAACAATGTCTAGTAAGGAAACGTACAAGACTATCCTTAATAGTATGAGTGTCTACACTTGGAAAGTAATTATGTTTAGCTACCAAGATATCAAAGCTTGTAACTCCTACTGAATTAAATATCATTACAATAATTCCTTATTCAGTTAATAAGAACACAATGCTCCCACTGAATTTGACAACATTATAAATGTTTCATTAACCAGTGAAAACAATATTGTGCTTTTATCTTTCCTACATCTTTGAGAAAACCCATACGTAACAATTACTTAGGTACTAAAGAGTGTATTCTACTACGTAAATGATGGACTATCCATCATATGCTATTAACTTGAAAAATTGGGCATGCAATTTCTTCTTTTATAGGTCTACCATCATACATGTATGTAGCACCCTTTAAATAGCCAAAACAACTAGATGAATAAACTAGTTGTCTTTTACCATTTTGCGGTAATTAGTCTAGCTTCTAACTTTAATAACTCATAAAGTTCTAGTTAACCAAATGTCATATTTGTTATAAAAGAATTCAATCACCAAAATAGAGTACTGAAATCTTTATAGAAAATGAGTAATTCTTAACTATTAAAATTTGCAATAAGTTATATATTAGAATTTAGACATATCTAATATTCCTATTATCCTTTCTCATTTGTGAAAAGGAATAGGATTGTGTCTCACTCTTCTTTCATAGAAAGGAGACTTCTTTTGTCTTTTAAGTAAATTATTCTTAATCAAACATTTGTTTGATAACAGAACGAGATCAATTTACCAAAGCCAAAGTGCATTTACGGTTTTAACGTTGCATTAATACATTAAACGAATTAACAAAATTCAATTTTAGTATTTTCGATAATATAATCTTTAAGAAAATAAAATACCCATTGGTAAATATTCATATAAACCTTAGTATTTTCTTAAAGCTAGGATCCTAATTGACATAGTACCATTACATCAGTTGATCTGCTAGTAATGATAGTATTCAACAAGGTAATTGTCGAACAATAATTGCCAATATCATATTGCAATTCCTAGATCATTATGGGATTTACATTCACAAAACCTTTTGCAATGTAAGCATGTTTCATCCCCATCTAATGCCTTGAGTCCAAGCTCTCACTTCCTACTCAATTTAAGTAGTCTAATTTAAAAACTGCAAACCCATAATTCCATTACATTCAGTTGATCTGCTAGTAATGAAAGTATGAAGTTCACCTTTCCATTGCAATCTCGCGAAGTTCTCACATGACGTAAATTACAATTTCAAGTGTTCTTTAATTAGATGGCATTCAACTTAATTTATAAAGGTATTAATTTTGATGTATGCAATCAAAATAATGTATGAAGAAGCATGCATACAACTTCATAACATTGGTTTTACAAAACAATTTTATTTACCAATTCACTAAGATCAAAATAACAAAGTTTTGATTGAGGTATTGGGTTCACCAATTAAATAATTACTAACAATTATCATCCACTATATCGTACTTTTGCATAAGCCCTAAAGCTTAGTGTTTCGGATAATCATCATGGAATTGTAGTCAATTCACCCTTAAGATGATATTGTACGTAAAATAGTGATATAGGTAAGTCTAATTTGACGCACAAGCGAGCGTAGAAACAAAGGTAGACTCTAAGGCTCTTTAAAAACCCGTTTCTACTAGAACTCACCACACAGTTTGTCAAACTTCGGTCCGCCTTTCGCACACTATTTGTACAAAAACATCAATCAACCAACTTTGAAATTTTGACTCTTAAAAACCAAAACAAATTTCGCCATTTATTTAGTCCATATTATTTTTCTATTCAAAATTACCCTTTTTTCATTAATAAACATGTCTTTACAATTTATCAAACAAAAATAAATAATACAAAATAAAAACAATACAACTAAATAAACATACATAACATAACCATTGAATATGTATAAAACATGTAGCCACATGCAAACTTAATTCGATAATCCTATTAAAAATCAATTCTAGGTGTATAATGTATATATTCAACTAAGGCTCTCTCTTCAAAGGAAGTAGATCCACATGCATCGACGAATCGATTGCGTAAGCCATAATTAAATAGATACCACATAGCACGTAATTGATTACTTAATATATTGGAGTCTTCCCCAATTCGACATCTATCAATTAAATGACATGTGAAAACTTAACCATTAATTCATACAGCAAATTTAAACAATTTAAATTTCAAGACAATAAAATCCATGCTAAACATGCACGTTTTCATGGATTACACTTAACAATTAATCACATATTGCCACAAGATCGTTTACATAACGCATAATTATAACATTTTAATCCTAGGGTTTCTAATCATATTAAAAATCAAAACCAAAACCCTAAAAATTAAATAAGGGTAATCGACCCTATTAAAAAATTAGGGTTTGGATTTTAAAAACCCTAAAAAACCACTAACAAGTATATATCACAATCCAAGATTCGATTTTTATGCGTTTTGGTAATTAATTACACATTATAACGGCTCATGATGCCACTGTTGGAATTATATAACATGTCATACATACATATAAACAATAAACATCAAGTACACATGCGGAAGCGTTATAACAAGATCATATAATGCATAATTAATTAACCAATAATAAATAGTAAACGTACCTCTTATTCTTCAATCAAGATCAAGAACCCTAATTAGGGTTTATGTGGATTACACGAATAACCCCTTACTGTTTTGTTATTTGTCACACCCCCAAAATCAGGTCCAGCGGAAGCATACATGTAGCTGGGGTGCAACTCAATTGGTATCACAACACAAGTGCAAAGAACGGTTTTCAACTCAATCATTTAGAATAACATAGTTTAACAAAAATGTTGATTTACATTGTAAAAAGTAGTGCGGAATTAGGCCCTTGAAAATATCGTTTAAAACGGTCCCATATGAATATCAGAGTCTTCTATGACCATGCCATGCCCTGCCAAAACCTCCAGTAGCGTGCCTTTGCTTAAAGCCTGAAAATACATGCTAAAGTGTCAACACGAGGTTGGTGAGTTCATAGAGTTTAGTGTAAAATGAATTTGCATTGGATTAAGATTTCCCAGCAAAGGCATTGTAAATCCACTCAGTTCCAAGCCCTGGCCATACAAGACTCGCAACCTGTGTGTTTACAACCCACTGCTAACATATAGTATGAGTAAAACAAGTATAAGTTTATCACAACATTTAAGCAATTAGTCGTGAGGCTCTACTTCATCTCCGGAACCTCACATAAGTCTAATGGTCATCTAACAACTTAATTTGGAGCCACTAGGTCGCCTCAATGGTCATCCAACAACTTAATTTGGAGCCACTGGGTAGATTAAAGATTACTGGGTGCCATTTCCCAAAGTATAAAAGATCACTGGGTGCCATTTCCCAAAGTATAAGAATCCAAGAATACACAATCAAGATTTACGCAATATGTTTAATAGTATGAAAGTATAGCATAGCATATGAGTAAAGTTGTTTAGAGTAATAGCAAACAGTTTAAGCATGTATCTCCCCCAAAGAGTTTATAAAGCATATAAAATGAGTAAAAGTGGGACTATGAAACTCACCTGATATGATGATACAACAATACGATGAATATGAGATGAACGGGACAACAAGGCGCGAACACTAGCCGCAACCTAACATGAATGAATATGATCTACTTAGATGATGTAGTGGATGTTCATGCATATGTAACCTATACCACTCGTACTTTGAAAATAATAGTTATCGTCGATATGTAATGTTTTCCAAAACTTGGTAAAAATGTGTTCAACTTGTTACGTCAAAACTAGTCGTGTAATAATGTGTATAAAACGTTTGTGTTAGTCTCGGCGTTTTGAAAACCTTGGTATGTCTTATAATAGTCGCGTTAATAAACCTTTGATCGTACGTGTTCCAACGGGTAAGAAATACGGCTCTCCATGGTTGTTACTTGAAAAATATAGTTTCTAGTACGTAAAATATATTCCATTAAAAAGCTGTCAAAATATAATAGGATTTATCGATGTTTAAACGCGTGTATCTTGGTCGTTATTAGCTCGTATCCTACGTTCTTTATATCCGTGGTTTCGTATTAACATGTACTAATATATTTTCAGTAGCTCGGTTCATCTAGGTCGCGTTAAACGCCTCAGTTTGTCCGTCGAAAATCGTCCAACAGCACGCTATTTTCAGAAAATTAGTTTTCGTCGTTAAACTTTGAAAAATCATATCTCCTTCGTTATAAGCCCGTTTTTGTCCCCGTTTTCGGCCATAGTTTCGTCTCGGAATGTATTTTCTAAATCTTTGGTCCAACATTACTCCCAACCTACTGAGTTGGCCACGTTTTCAAAATAGGGACAGTAGCATTATTATTGTTTCAAAAATGAGTTTTTCTAGTTTGTATCTAGTCCAAAACCATTCAAACTACAACCAAACAACTCTCAATCCTACCATACACCTTCTTAGGGTGTCATGGGTTCCTAAACATCATCATCCAAGTTAATCTACCAAGGATCTAAATAGATAACACATCTAGGGCTTAAAAGTTATAAAAAGTGTAAAAAGAGTGGTATAAACTAGCATATGCATATATATCTTGTATAAAAATGGTATGTACATTGTAGGAACTTGATAAAATTATAAAAATGAGTTTGTCAAACTTACTTGAAAGATTAGTGAGCTTATGGGGATGAAAACCTAATTAATCCTTGAGTTTGTATTTCAAAACCCTAAAAGGTATACTAGAATGACTTGTTTATGCATAGATCTTGGAAAATTGATGCTTTCTTGTTGGTGTTCTTGATGTGGCCGAAATTTTAGAGAGAAGAAAAAGATGGAAGAGTTGCTAGCTTTCTTGAAGTGAAGAATGAAAGGAAAATGGAAAAAAAAAAAGATAAGTATATGTGTGTAAATATTATTCTTGGTCAAAGTCAAGCATAGTGGTCCAAGGGGGGGCCTTGGCGTGAATCAAGGGGAGGGGGGGGGGCTTTTGTGGGCTAATTAATGGTGTTGTCCAAGTGGTGGAAGTATTAGTGTAGTTTAATTGTGTATTGGGTGTTATCGGGTACCGAGTTATCTTGAAATAAACGTTAACGAGGTGAAATAAAATATGACGAAGTTATAAAAGTTGTAAAATATTATTCCTTGCAAGAATCGGGTGTTAGAATAATTATCGAGTTGAAAATTCGCAAACCGACGTTGTTATAGGCGTTTACCGGAAAATATATCAAATGGTTTTAAAACACCGGGGAAATTAATAATGTCATTTTTATATCATTATATTGAATAGGAAAACATATTAGGATCACTGTCGGGAGTATCGGGTATATTATTAGTAGTGAAAACTGAGTGGTAACGTTAATTACAAATTAATCATACGTAAATAGAAATAATGTACGTCCGTGCATGACCTAGGATACTGATGATGTTACTGATGATATGTAGACTACTTCTAGTCTATATGACGGGTCCTTAATGATGATGTATGAATACGCCGCTAAACCTCACCGGTTACGCGTATTTGAAGACCCGTAAACCCAGTTTACGAAGTGATGAACGATAACCATGAATAGTGAATTCTTCCGGGAATGAATAGTATCATGTGAATAGTAAAATTTCTGAACGCTTCTCAGAATCTCAAATTGACTCCGAAAACGATGAATAGTAAAATGATGAATAGTGATCGGTGAATAGTAAATGATGAATAGTGACAATGATGAATAGTGAATCGTCGGGGTTCGGAAAATGACCTAAAATTACGGGTTGTGACATTATTTAATCCAAGAATCAAACAATAGTGTGTTTGATTCACGTTCTTGTACACACGTACTAATACCAAGTAAAAGATTATGCAAGTAATAAACACAAAACTATTTTTGTTGCACAAAAAATCGAAAACCCTAAGGGTTTAGGGTTATTCGACCGGATTTGAACACAAGGAGGAAAAAGAGAGAGTTTTGGTATTGTGAGTGCACAAGAGGTACCAAAACAATGACCTTAAGGTTTGTATATATACTAGAGATAACTTGGAGCTCAAGATTGAAAGGGTTTGGGTTTGGTAACCCTTGACCGATCGTCCATATGCCCATAGGAGGCTTCCGGATCCTTCTTGACTTGCCAAATAATCATACACAAAAGTTTCCTTATATTCATTTAACGGTCGTTAGTCATTATCCGTTAAATACTAACGGTCGTTAAATATTTGTGCTTAATAATTAAATATAACATTTATAATTAATTATTATTCAATTACTCTTTATACGTAAAGTGTGCAATCCCGTGATCTCGAGTTCGATCCTAACACACGTCTATTATTTCATGTCTAAAACTAACAAGTATACCTTGTGCTTCACCCTTGATCTTTAAAGCCAATTTAGCATAGTCCTCTTCAACAAATCCCCTGTAAGTAAGTGCAGGGGTACATAAAATAAAGAAAATAGGTAGATGTTTTTAGTTAATATTATCGAGATGTGCTACCTAAGAAATTTGTTTACTAATATATGACCCTCACCCATTCTGAGACCACCGGAACCATGTCGGATACATCACCAGGAACAGTGTTCTTATTGGCTGCAATGTGAACAGCTTCCAACACCTTTTCGACCACTGAACCATCAATCCCCTGTTGAAAAAATGTGTATCACATGGCTTGTATTTTTTTTTTGATATTTTTAAGAATTATCGGAAAATAAAACTATGAATGGAACATTATGTTGTTTACCTTTGGTTACAATTTGGCCAAAAGTAAGCGGTTATATGTTGCTCCAAAAAGAAGCTCATATCCGCTCTTAGTTAGAATTTGGAGAAAATGTAAAAAAAACAAAATGTTGGAGTTGTAGTGCTGCTTAAATTCGAAGGAAAGATATGAGACATTTATGAGTCACATCTCAGCAAACTTGGCAGAGTTACTGGTCGCTTGTTCTTGATAAGGCTTGTATTATGTTGTTATTGCCTGTATTCATACATATGGCATTATAACTTATAGTATGAAAGTTTGAAATTATTGTTACATGTCAAATTACAATAATAAAGATGTGCTAATTTACATTAATTTTTTCATAAACCAAATAGGCCATTGGCAACACCTTTATTCATCTCATTTAAGTTAGCATAAAAAAGATTCGGATGAAGAAATTGCCATGAGATTACACATGTATGCATAAGAGAGATATAGCAATAAATTGTACAAAATTTAAAATCAAAGCATCATACATATACCTCCTCATCAAGAAGAATCAACTCAATTCTGAAAGTTTCCATTGGATTCTTGTAGGAAGGTAATTTCCAAAGTTTTATTATTCTTACTTTGATATGCCAGTCATCCTTGAATGGGTTGAGTTCAGTAAGCAAGTTGCTAGGCATTCTATGATGGCATAATGGCATGGGATGCCAAAACTTTACCCAACAAAATTAAAATTAGCAGGTAAGATGGGGTTAGTTAACAGATCAAAACAGGTTCGGGTTAAATATGAGATGTATTGTACATGTTAAGACTTGTTTTTTACAAAATGTGAGTCTTGACACATTTAATAGGACACCAGACATATATTGTGAAAAGATCATGAAATACCACAATATTTATTATGCTGATACATAAGTTGATCTTACTTGTTCAAGAGTATGTTGAGCATGATCAGTCAGTGATATCATCACTTCAGTCGGTGATATCATCACTCTAGCAGCAAAGCTACCAAGTTCAAGGCTTTGACCCAGCTTGTCACTGAACTGAAATATAAAATAAATACACCGTGATAAGCATATGGTAAAAGCATAAGTAATCATGCCAGATAAGATTCAAAAAAATCATGCAAAAATGTAGTAGAGTAATGAAAGTAACCGATGCAACTATCAAGCAGAAAGCCACAGATGCCAACTGATAAAGTTCATTGGTTTGCAAATTTTCAATGAAATACCATTAAAACATACGAATCAGATTGAAGAGATATTAATCATTTTCAGGAATCAAAAAAGGGTGTTTGATTAGCTAAAAAGGGACATTGAATACCAGGTATAATAGGCTTGAATACCTGGTATGATATGGCTTCATTGTAACAAATGGATTGTTGAATGGAAGAAGATGATATTCTTGAATATCATTAGCCGTAATTTTGAAATCAATGGATGTTAAACTTGGAGATAATATTTGTGCCATTCAAATTATTCGTGATTTTCTGATTCTTTTTTAAAATGGTAGAATCAAACCAAAAAAATAAATGTATTCTTTTTTAAATTAATAATCCCTTTGATATAGGGATACCGAATTTAATGAGATGTAAATTGTAACCGAAATTAGGGAATGTGTTTGGTAGAGAGAATTGAGGGCAGAGAAATGGAAATTGGACTTATTTCCCTTGTTTGGTACAGAGAATTGAAAAAGTGGAGAATTTGGTAAAGAAACGGAGAGAAATTGAGAGAATTGGGTAGTGTAATTTGGCTTGCTCCATTTCCATCATTTTGATGGAGAAATTAGAGAAATGGTTTTTTTTTTTTTTTTTTTTTTGAAAAAATGTTTTTTTTAATTGTTTTTATTTTATTTTATTATATGTATATAAAAAAAAAATTAGTTGCAAACCGATTTACGTAAATGTATTTTTTATAAAAAAAATTAATAATTTTTTTAAAATAAATTTTTTATAAGATAAGTTTTTAAAAGAAAAATTAAAATAATTTTTTTATAAAAAATAATTTAAAAAAATATATTTTTTTATAGAATTGTTATTTAGAAAAAATAAAATTTTTTAAATGATTTTTTTAATTAATTTTATAAAAAATAAATTAAAAAAAATAATTTTTTTTAAAATAAGTTTTTTTTTTTTAAATAAAATAAAATAAATAATTTAAAAAAATATATTTTTTTTAAATATATATTTTTTAGAATTGTTATTTAGAAAAAAATATTTTTTTTTTAAAAATCAACAAACAAAAGTTCTAATTCTTTCAATAAAAAGTTTTTTTTTTTTTTTTTTTTTTTTTTTTTGTCAATTCTCGAGTTTATTTCTCATGTTACCAAACACTAGAATTGACTTTAAATTTCTCTACCCATTTCTATTCTCTGAATTCTATTCTCTACTCCATTTCTATTCTCTGAATGTAGTTTGAATTGTAGCTTTTTTTGAATTTTTGTCAAACATTCCTTAATTATAGTTTGAATTGTAACTGATTTATGCATTCAATTTTAAGCATCTATATTTTGTTTTCAAATGTTTAAACACAAACACTCAAGTTCTCTAGTGGTTGAGTGTTTGTTGGTTGTTCAAGAGGTCATGGGTTCGAGTCCCATTAGCAGCAAATTTTTTTAAAAATGATAAATTCATGCATGAAAAGTGTGTGCCATGTAGACAATGACATGGCATTGAGTTGAATATGTGGTATGAGGTGGCAAATGATAAATATTGATGATGAGTCATTCTTAGCCTATTATATAGTGTAGGATTTTATATCAAATGCTAAAGTTTTATAAATTAGCCTCCTCCATTTTTAAGTTTATTTTTCAGCAATTTACACACGTGTGAATTTTTCTTTTAGGGTGTTTTAGTATGCAAAAGATTTAGTTTTTTCAAAAATTTATTTTTCTCGAGAAATAAAAATTTTCTATTTTATATAAGAGATATCCAAACTTTGTCACTTTGTATATCTCATATATTTTACATCTTATGTTAGTATGCACTATGATTCATTTGGTCAATTTTTAAGCTTGACATGAATGCGAAAAGTTCTTTTTCTCTCTGTGAATCGTTGATGAAAGATTGAGAACAAATATAGTCAAGTTGAGAAAGATTATGGCCTCGCTGCACAAACTTACATTAAATGGGCAGCGAGTATGGCCACGTCCTTAAACACAGGGGTGCCATGGGTGATGTGTACACAACAAGATGCACAAACTTACATTAAATGGGCAGCGAGTATGGCCACATCCTTTAAACACTGGGGTGCCATGGGTGATGTGTACACAACAGGATGCTCCAGCTTCAATTGTAATTCACTAATCATAGCACTCAGTAAACTTCAAAATTTAAGAAACGTATGCTTATTCAAAATTTGAATGAATACACTTGCATTGGATTCTAATGTGATAGGTGTTAAATTATGGATATATATTAATATGATAAATGTCTAGTATCGAACCCGAGACCTCGGGATTGCACACAATACAAACGAGAATAAAAGCATAATAATTATATATATTAAATGTTATGCATATATGTAATTATTTAAACACTTAATGGACTTAGCGGTCGTTAGTTATTAAGGTTAAGGACTAACTATCGTTAAAAGGATACGAAAGGGACTAGAATGAAATTAGGAGACAAGAAGGATCCGGAACACCCCTTGGGAGGGTATGGCCGGTCGATCCACAAGCAAAGGGGAAACCCTTTGCCCTAACTTGTCCTCCAAGATTCTCATTCACTATATATACAAACTCAAGGGTTATTTGTTTCTTAACTTTTGTGCACACAAATTATCCCTAAGTTTCTTCTCTCCCTTTTCTCCTTGAAATCCGATCGACTCCAAACCCTTAGGGTTCTAGTCGATTTATTTTAACCAAAAACATAAGTGTTTATTTTGATCTTGCAATCACTTTTATTCGATAGTAGTTTGTGTGTACAAGAACGAGGTAACAACTCACTATAGTTGTTATCAAGGAATCGATCAATAAAAAGGTAAGGGATTGATCATTGATTCATATAAACCCTAATTAGGGTTCTTCATTATTCAAGTTTATTGAAGTTTGATTCTTGTTCTTGCTAGAATCTAAAAGGTACGTTCTTTATTTATGTTTTAGTTACCCTTATATGTTATACAAGATCCTTAGCTTCCGCATATGTGTTACATGATAATTGTAATGATATATGATAGTCATGGTATTAAAATTCTAACAGTGGCATCACGAGCCATGTATAACATGTAATTGCTTACTAAAACCATAAAAAAACGTATATTTAATTGTTTTAGATATACATGTTAGTGTTTTATGGATCTAGGGTTTAAAAATTTCGAAACCCTAACCCTAAATTGGGGGGGGGGGTACGATTTCCATGAACCCTAATTAGGGTTTGTGGTTTAATTTTTTTAATTAATTGGATTAGTAACCCTAGGTTTGCAACATGATTATGTGAACTATGTGGTAATTGTTATGCATTAATCCATGACGAAACATGCATGTTAGTCATGGATTAGTTAATTGTTTAATTGTTAGTACTTGTTTTCACTTGTAATTATTAGATAGATCTAGAATTGGGGAAGACCTCAATTTATTAATGAATCAATTTATGTGCTATGTGGTGTATATTTGACTATGGCTCACGCAATTGATTCATCAATGCATGTGATTCTACTTCCTTTGAAGAGAGGGCCTTAGTTAATTATATGCGTATAAGTAACACCTAGAAATTGATTATTATAGGATTATCAAATAAAGATTGCATGTGGCTAATTGTTTCACCTTATAATTGTTTTGATTATTAGTTGACTATTTGTTTTCTTTTATAATTACTTGTTTTATTGTTATGTGTTTGACAAGTTTGTAAGCAATAAAAAGGGTAATTTTAAGAAAAGAAAATTAATTGGACTAATAATGGTGAAACTTTAAGTAATAAATTATGATTCTTGCAAAGTCTTATGTGCCGACTAGTGGTTCGCTTCGCACGGTAATTCGCTCCCAGGCGAGACTAGCAAGTTTTATGATTTATTGCATGTTTTTAAGGCTAAAGTCATAAACTTTTGCTTGATTGATGTTTTTGTACAAATAGTGTGTGAAAGGCGGACCGACATTGACAAACTGTGTGGTGGGTTTAAGTAGAGAGGGGTTTTTTAAGAGATTCGCTCCTACCAACTCTCTACGCCCGCTTGTGCGTCAATTAGACTTACCTATATCACTATTTGATGTACAATATCATCTTAAGGGTGATTCACCTCAATTCCACGCGCCACTTTTGTGGTAATTATCTGAAGCAACTTGAGTCTTTATGACTCTTGTAAGAGTAAGATATAGTGGGCGATAATTGGAGGTTCTTCTTTAATTGGTGAACCCAATACCTCAAGTTAAAAGGTTTTTGAGTTTGTCTTAGCTTAAAAACGGTTAACTAAAAATGGTTTTGAAAACTTATGTAATAAAGATGAGTGCATGCATCTTTATACATGTTTTGATTGTCACATCAAAATTTAATACCCTATAAAATTTAAGTTACATGCCATCTAACTATAAGAAACACTTGAAGTTATTATTTAGTAAACGTGAGACGCAGACTAAATTTTAATGACAAGGTAAATTTCCGAGTGTGTGTGAGACCACACATGGAGAATTTGCAGTTTCTAAGTTAGACGACTTAATTAAGTTGATGCGTGAGACCTAGAACTTAAGGCATGAGATGGGATGAAACATGCTTACATTGCAAATTGATGAATCAATTTGATGTAAATCCCATAATGATCTAGGAATTGGAAAATTGTTTGCCAATTATTGTTCGACAGATTACCATCTTTTATACTTTCATTACTAGCAGATCAACTGATGTAGTGAAATTTATGAAAAGTTGGATCCTAGATTTTCAAGAAACTATGATTGGTTATATGAATATATCCATGGGTATTATGTTTGCTTGAAAATTGATTATCGAAAATACTAAAATTGAATTTTGTAAATTCTTTTAATGAATTAATGCAACGTTGAACCGTAAACGTAAGACATTCTTTTCATAAGTAAATTGATCTACACCCATATGGGTTTTATGGTTAGAGTCAACTTTACGGAAAGAATAAACATAGTCTTCTTTCCATAAGAGAAGTGTGAGACTTAATCCTATTCCTTTTCATGAATGAGAAAGGTATAATAGGATGATTAGAATTGTCTAAATTCTAATTACATAACTCATAGCAAACTTTAATAGTTATGATTATTTGCATTTTATGAGTTATTAAATTAGAAGCTAGACTGATTACTGCAAAATGGTAAAAGACAAATTAGATTATTTTATCTAGTTGTTTTGCTTTGACCATTTAAAGATACTATTTACAATTGTTGGAATGGTAGATCTATACAGGAAGAAATTGCATGCCCAGTTCTTTCAAGTTAATAGTTGGAATGTGATGAATCACATTTATGTAGTAGAATACATTCTTTTAGAACCTAAATAATTGTTAGGAATGGGTTTTCTCAAAAGATGTAGGAAAGTGAAATAGCACACTATTTCCTTTCACTGATAATGAAACATTTACAATGTTGTCAAATTCAGTGGGAGTATTGTGTTCTTATGACTGAATAAGGGATTATTGTAATGTTCTCTAATTCAGTGAGAGTTATAAGATTTATTGTCTTAAATGTAACTCATATTATCTTTTGAATGTCTCAAGATAATTACTTTCCAAATATAGATACTAATATTTTCAAGGATAGTCATGTGTGTTTCCTTGATTGATTGAGTAACTCTATATCTACTAGTTATGCTAATGGCACAAATCATATTGTTCACAATAACAAACGCGTGCGTGTTGTTTCTGTGGTACTTGATGCTGTTCCATGCACAAGTGGGAGAAATCTATATTGTGTGCAAGGTACAACACATAAGAATATGATTTAAAGGATTCTCTTAACTGCAAAGTAAGAGATTTGCATTCTAATACACATCTAATCTAAGCAACACTTGGTGTTGAAATTTAGTAAACGTGAGACGCAGACTAAATTACAACAACAAGGTGAATTTCCATGCATGCGTGAGACCTACATGGATAATTTACTGTTTCTAAATTAGACACCTATTAGAACAAGTGTCAATAACAATACTACTTCAACTTTAATATTTATGTATTATTGGAATGACATAAATGAATGAAGTAATATAATACTACTTCAATAATTATGTATTATTAGAATGACATAAATAAATGAAAGTAGTGAGTTAACTTGAAAATATTATTGAAACCAAATGATGGTGTTCATGATTACTTTAGTTATACATGTTTATACTTTATTGTATAGTTATAAACATGAAGTCTTTTACAAGACTTATAATAAAGTAAGACGTTAACTTGTCATGGTCTTTTAATTAAGACATATACAAGAAGTCATTGAGTTGATCAATGATTAATAACGTGTAGTGGGATTATAACAGTTTGTGTCTTCTTTATAAGACATGAACATGAAGTGACTTGGTTTATAAGTACTTAGGTTATAAAGCATGCAAGAGGCTTGGAAATTCTATTTCACCATTAAGTTGATTTAGTTGGTAAATAGACAAGCTAATAGATATGGTTATCTTTCATATTGATAGATTGTCTGACAATATGAGTTCTAATGAAATACCACAAGTTTGTGGTGTGTTCAGTTAGGAGAATCAAACTCTATTGTTTGATTAAAGATAACTATAACTTCTTTTCTTCCAAAAGTTATCAAGGTTGGAAAATTGAGTATGGATTGAATATACTCAATTAGACTCCTAGAAGATTAATAAGACGTTATTGAATTATGAAAAGTGATGAATCACATTAAGTCTTAAATTGGAGTTCTGAATTTGTTAAGCTACTTAAGTAAAGGTTATTAACAAAAGAATGTCAGGAACTATCAATGTGTATTTGTAATATCCTAAAAGAGAAAATTGGATTGTTGCTCTAATTGCTAAGTATTATAGATGGTCTGTATATTACTAAAGGCAAGTGGGAGTTTTTTATCTTGAAAAGATAAAATTACAAAAATACATAATCTTCTAAAAACACACTAGTGAAAATCATGATGAGGCTTAACATGTAAATGATAAACCTCAAGATGATGGAATTATCATTCATAGATCCACTTGGATATCTCAGATATTTGGTTAATATGTTGAGGACTATATGATGTAGTATTACCAAATAATGAATTGGATAAATTACTCATACTATGAATGTTATAGATGCTGTTCATAAAGATAATCAAATTTTGAAAATTTGGTTTATCTTAATTCTTAATAGTTAGAGAATGAAGATGAGTTTACTCAAAGATTATGTAACCCTAGTGGTTTAAATCTTTGGGTAAAAATCATATGGACAAAAATTGTATACATATTTTAATGCATATCTTATGACAAGATTATTAATCATACTTAAGCAATTAACTATGATTGAATACTCTTTCCTAAGCACATTAAAGATACAAAGATGGTAATTGTCATATTTATATGAATATGAAATTTGACAATGAATATCAAAAACTCTTTCTTGAATGATTACTTGAGCGAGGACGATAAGTAATCAAAAGGAGTTTATGTATTCAAATAAATCTTTGGAAGTATACAAAGGGCAATAATCCAAGAATGGATAAATGCATGCATCTAGGAGATTACTCTTATGTTTAAATATTAAATCAATGTTTTGAGTTATAATTGAAATAAGGTAATTTCTAAGTATTCCTGAAAGCTAGTGGGAGTATTATGTTTGATTTACTAAATCATATATGTTGTATAACATATGAGAAGTAACATTCCATCTAAGTAAAATGTTAAGTTTTAGATTGGAATGAAACTTTACTTTATAGATTTAGAAAATAAAACATACAACCTTGGAACAAAAGTTTATTATTTAATAAACATGTGCGGTAAATAAATCTAATAGAATATGATATATCATTTTGAAAGATTAAATGAATATATATATTTGTAAAGATAGAACATGAATAAAATCCAAGTATGACTGAAGGATTTTTCATGTGCATCATATTATTGTTGTATCATACTTAAATGCTAAATGATTTAACAATATTTGATATCCAATTAAAAGTTACTATATAACTTGTGTAATAGATATTCTGATGGAATATGTTTGGACTTAGAATAATGATCCTCAACCTGGAATTGCTCATAAATTCTAAGTATAAACAATATGGCAAATTGTTGCGTAATTATTATAGCCGTCAATAAATCTTGAAAGATTGGTAGGCATAAACATTACATAATGGATATTAAGTTTACGGAATTTTAAAGATCATATTGTGATTAATATACAATGATGCTGATTTAAATTGAGACGACACTCAATAACTAGTCATGGAAGGATTTTATCCTTAGCCATGTGAACTAGTTGTGCTCAACTAAGAGCATAGTTGCATTATACGTTAAAGAATTAGAATACTTTAAACTTTAAAATGTTTTGAAAGTTTGATTATTATAAGTTGGTGATTGAGGATGTCACACCATTTATGAGATATTATGTGGTTATATCAAAATAGTTGGATGAACACATATAAGAATTTCATTTATTGAATTCTTGAAATAAGTATTCTCAAAATTATTATAGATCAAAGTTAGTTGAATAATGCCTTGTCAACAAGTATGATTGTCAGTACTTGAGGCATAGTTGTCAACAAGTCATTACTTGAGACAAAATTCATTAACTTGAATTATCATGCATTGATCTATTTAGTATTTGGATAAAGGACATTAAACAATTATTATGTATAATGAATTAAAGTACTTAGTACGTTTGTTTTCATTAAAATAAATTGTGTCCTATATTTGCATGTTTAAATCCGTGAATAACTTATGTTATTCTAAATTGTCCGTTGTCAATTAATGATATGGGAATATCATTGAACTAAGACAAATCTGAGTATTGGTTAGAATATACTTGAAAGTATATTGATGCGTTGACATACCAATTTCACATAATATTCAATGAATTGAATATGGGACTTATCCCAACTACATGAATTTACTTTATGGATCTTGTCAGTAAGTAAATCATAAATTTAGTTATCCTCAGACTTGAGATACCAGATAAGTGTCATGGATGTAGTGCATTTCTGTGAAGCAATCTACCGCTATCTGTAACTGGTAGTCATAAGGATTGTTTTCAGAAGTGTTGCAAAGTTCATGGGTTAGTCTTGTAGTCAAGAAAGAATTTGTTCCTTCAAATTCGTTTTGAAGTTTAATACTGCTGGGCCCCTCGTAGGGTTGACAAGATGTTTGCGTGCGCACGCCCAAAGTCTATCTGGAATACGTTCAGATGTTTTGGTAATCTTGTTCAATCATAAACAACGAGAAACAGAATTGTTAATTAAAGAATGACTGAGATCCATATCTTTATTAACGTGGTATTAGAAACAAAAGGATAATAATAATGATGAATCATTAAAGGTTTTCCAGGAAACCTAGCTCGAGTCGAACTAGGGGCATTGGAGTGTTGCAAGACGCCAACCAATGTCATTTTACTATTAATAGATATCCAAGTGGGAGCTGTTAAATTATGGATATATATTAATATGATAAATGTCTAGTATCGAACCTGAGACCTCGGGATTGCACACAATACAAACGAGAATAAAAGCATAATAATTATATATATTAAATGTTATGCATATATGTAATTATTTAAACACTTAATGGACTTAGCGGTCGTTAGTTATTAAGGTTAAGGACTAACTATCGTTAAAAGGATACGAAAGGGACTAGAATGAAATTAGGAGACAAGAAGGATCCGGAACACCCCTTGGGAGGGTATGGCCGGTCGATCCACAAGCAAAGGGGAAACCCTTTGCCCTAACTTGTCCTCCAAGATTCTCATTCACTATATATACAAACTCAAGGGTTATTTGTTTCTTAACTTTTGTGCACACAAATTATCCCTAAGTTTCTTCTCTCCCTTTTCTCCTTGAAATCCGATCGACTCCAAACCCTTAGGGTTCTAGTCGATTTATTTTAACCAAAAACATAAGTGTTTATTTTGATCTTGCAATCACTTTTATTCGATAGTAGTTTGTGTGTACAAGAACGAGGTAACAACTCACTATAGTTGTTATCAAGGAATCGATCAATAAAAAGGAAGGGATTGATCATTGATTCATATAAACCCTAATTAGGGTTCTTCATTATTCAAGATTATTGAAGTTTGATTCTTGTTCTTGCTAGAATCTAAAAGGTACGTTCTTTATTTATGTTTTAGTTACTCTTATATGTTATACAAGATCCTTAGCTTCCGCATATGTGCTACATGATAATTGTAATGATATATGATAGTCATGGTATTAAAATTCTAACAATAGGTTTGCTCCAAATTCTAAAAACAAGCCTGTAGAAGACATTGCATTTGCGGTTGCTCGTTTTTACTAGAGGTGTGGAACATTTCAAAGCTATTACTGTAGAAGACATTGCATTTGCAGGACTAAATTTTGCCATACTAGGCGCTTTTTAAAAAATTGCAATGTCACTCCGTATTTTTTAACGCATGAGCACCTCGACAACCTAATTGGGGTCATTTAAGAGATTTACAGAAGGCTATAAAGCTTTGTGAAGCGGCTTTGGCGGCAACAGATCCAAAACTGCATCTCTTGGTCACAATATAGAGGTGATCACAGAAAGAAACATAACAAAGTTTATTATACAATTCAATGGAAATGTCAATACCATTCATCTCAACTATAGAGGTAATCACAGAAAGAAACATAACAAAGTTTTTTATACAATTCAATGGAAATGTCAATACCATTCATCTCAACGAAAGAAACATTTGCACAACAATGTTTTAAAGAAAACTAACAGCAAGTCAATGTGCAATGAAGTTCTGTGGTTTGTCTAAACAAACACTAAATCTATTTTGTAATAGTTTTCTGGATAGTTCACCACCTGCAACCATTGCTCATTGGTCTCCAACGGACCATACCTTGTCCCATGAATTTCCGTATGCAACTCTGTGACAAATGGTAATTTTCATAAATTAATTTAATAATAAATGTTAGGAGTTATAAAAAGTGATGGTCATCGTCGTTATAATTTTTGTATTAAATGTGTCGTTGTATAAGTTAGTTAATTTAATTAAGGGGCTTAGACTTAAGTTTGTAATGTAATGAGTCCATGTATAAGCCCAACCCAAGTCCAAGCCCATCCAACTCTATTAACTATAAATAGAACCTCCCTACACCATTTGGGAGGTTGGTGCTTAAGGTTTATCATTAGTAGTCTATGGTTTGTATTAAAGTTTAAGTGTGTGATTTATAAAGTTATATTCATGTTCCACTCTTACTCTTTGATCAAATCTAGTGATATAGTTTTTGGTTAGGATTGAATATTAGATAATAACAAGTGGTATCAAGAGCAAAATCAAAAAACAAAGACCTAGGAATTTTTTTTGGATCGTGGTACTATTCCATTGGTGGTTCTCGAGTTTCTCAGTGAGGTTTTCGAGTTTCTGTCACAACTTTCGAGCTAGAAAGTTGGTGGCTAAGTCTTATCGAGTTTCTATAAAGTTTCTCGACTTTCTGATCACTCTATCGAGTTTCTATGTTTTCTCGACTTTGCTTTATCGAGTTTCTTGTCGAGTTTATAGGTTCTCTCGACTTTGTTCAAAGTTTCTCGAGTTTCACACTTATCGAGTTTCTAAGCCCTTCTCGAGTTTCTTCTAGTTGTTCTCGAGTTTGTACCAAAGTCGCAAGATCTCTCGACTTTCTCACAATCTTCTCGAGTTTCTACTTCTCGACTTTGGTCTCTCGACTTTGGTCTCTCGACTTTGGTCTTCTCGACTTTGGTCTCTCGACTTTGGTCTCTCGACTTTGAGGCTCTCGACTTTGTGATCTCTCGAGTTTCTAAGCAAAACTCTCGACTTTCTTTGGAGTTTGTCGACTTTCATAGGACATTACCGAGTTTCAACTGACCTTGTCGAGTTTGTACCCAGTTACCGAGTTTCAAAAAAAAAATAAATAATAATAATAAAAAATAAAAATTTAATTTTTACAAGAGACTAAACGTTCAATTTTTACGCGAAATTCAAATTTTGGTATAACCATGAAAATTTTGGCCCAAAATTCAAATTTTTAGGTCAAAATTTGAATTTTTTCGTTGAAATTTGGCGTCAAATTTTTTAAAACTCAAATTTTCCTAGTACCATTAGAATTGCTTTTTGTGGTGTTTTTTCATATTCTGGGAATTTTTTTTTTCAGATTTTAATTTTAGAGGGGAATAAGAAATCACTAATATCCTTACCGTAACCAACAACAAACCCACTCCTAGTTCTTTGATCCGATCCAACATCATCTTAACCATACAACATCAACAATGACTACTCAACAAGATATTCATGCATCTGGTGCTGAAAACCGTCCTCCAATGCTAGAAAAAGGCAGTTACCTTCCATGGACAAGCCGTATGCTTCGATACATGAAAACCAAACCTAATGGACAAGGCAAACTCTTGATGAAAGGTCCTTTCAAGCCTCGTCAGGTTCAAGAACCGGGTAATCCAAATTCAGTACCTCCCGTTCCACCATCCTTTCGTGATCAAAAGGAAGAGGAATACACAGCAGATGATTGGAAACAAATTGAAGCTGATGACTTAGCCATGCACTTAATTCAACTCGGTTTACCACAGGAAATATTTTGTGCTGTTGACAGTTGTGAAACTGCTTATGATATGTGGGAACGAGTTCGAAGGCTTTGTCATGGTACGGAAATTGGACAACAAGACATCGAAAACAAGCTTCTAACTGAATGGGAGAAGTTCACATCCACCCCGGCTGAACCAATTGAATCTTACTACACAAGGTTTTGTACTCTCATGAATGAGCTCATCAGGAACAAGCTGGCTCCAAGGCAAATTGTTCAAAACATCAAGTTCATCAACAACCTACCAGAGGAATGGGGACGATATGTCACAATCGTTAACCAAACAAAGAATCTTCATGAGGTGAATTATGATCAACTGTATGATTTTTTGAAGCAAAACCAGAACGAGGCAGATGAAGTTAGGAAATAGAAGCTAGCCAAACAACATGATCCTCTAGCATTGATTGCTCAAGCACTAACACCAACAACAGTGAATACACAACCATCATCATCCACTCCCACACAGAACTTCACACAACAACAATTTATTCCACAACAACCATTCTATCCACAACAACAAGTCATTCCACAACCACAATACCCACAATACCCAGATCCAGAATTCGATAATAATGATGATAGTGCTGCTTTGTCCCAAGCATTTACTCTTCTATCAAAGGTATTCCAAGGACGCTATTCCACAACAACCAACAACAACCAAAGGATTTCATCGAACACTCGCAACAGGCAGATTGCACAGCCGAGTTTCAACATGGGTCATGAAGGACAAATGGTTGGATTTTATGGGAATCAGCAGGGATATGCAATAGGGTTTCAGATGGGTAATCAAGGGCAGTATGCAGGCAATCCGAGGGGTCAGTATAAGGGTAATCAGAATCAGTTGGGTCAATTGCTGGAAATCAGAGGGGTCAGAATATGGGGAATAAGTTTAGGAATGTTGCTGCTCCAGTTGCTGGGAATGCTGGGAATATGAATCAGGGGAATGTGTTAAAGTGTTTTAACTGTCATGGAATTGGTCACATGGCAAGGAACTGTCCCACCAAGCCAAAGAAGAAAGATCTAGAGTATCTTCAGAAAGCAGTGCTCTTAGCTCAGAAGGAAAAGGCAGGGTTTCAGTTGAATGCTGAGGAGCATGACTTCATGCACTAGTACAAAAACTACATTTGGCTACACCCAATATGCGTGACGATATACATATAGTCACACATGATTTTTCGAGTGTGTGTGACTAAAGGTGGCGTGACCATAGGGTACCTACGGTCACATGTTTGAGTTCTCTTTAGTCTCGATTAGAAAACAGTAACCAAAACGTTAAAATGTGTGACTAATTAGGTACAAATTTAGTTGGATTAATCAGCTTTGTGTGACCGTAAACACTGTATAGTCACACAAATCATGTTTCGTTTGGGTATTTAGTCACATACAATTAACCATAAAGTGGCCAAAAGAGTTAATAAGTGTAACCATATGGTGTTTAAAGTGCAGAAATGTGTGTTTTATGTGACTATTGATCATCCAATGGCTACATGAATTGTATGTTTGTGTGGCCTTTTGTAACATTTAGTCACACATAGCATGTTTCATTTGGGCATTTAGTCACATACAATTAAGCATAAAGTGGCCAAAAGTGTGAATAAGTGTGACCATATGGTGTTTAAAGTGCAGAAATGTGTGTTTTGTGTGACTATTGATCATCCAATGGCTACATGAATTGTATGTTTGTGTGGCCTTTTGTAACATTTAGTCACACAGAGCATGTTTCTTTTGGGCATTTAGTCACATACAATTAAGCATAAAGTGGCCAAAAGTGTGAATAAGTGTTACCATATGGTGTTTAATGTGCAAAAATGTGTATTTTGTGTGACTATTGATCAACCAATGGCGACATGAATTGTGTCACACCCCCAAAATACCTGTTTGGCAGCGGAATGGAATACCTGGGGCGTGACTGCCATAGCATCACAATTACGGTTACATTGAATGACCTAAAGTGTCATTTGAAAAGAACATCGTTTGATATATTAAAAACATTCAGAGTTGCAAACGCTAGGTCCCAAGTATTGTACAAGTTTATGAAAACAAGTTTATTACAAATCCAAACGATGTTTATAAGTGCACAAATTATCCAAGTTAGACGCGTCGTCGCCGCGACTCTATGGTTTGCCCATATGCATGCCATGAAGTGAATGCCTTAATGACCTGAAAATACATTGCTTAAAACGTCAACACAAAGGTTGGTGAGATATTCATAAGTTTGTATAAATGATATGTAAGATTACGCAGCCACAAGTATAAAACCTCCTGACAAGAATGTCACATAAAAATGAATGTTACAATATCTCTTAAGCTCATGACACCGAAGCTGTACAATATGAAGAAGCCCTTTCAGAGTGTTTACCAGACACTCAAATGATTTAAATGAAATGCGTCCGTATGACTAGTTGGTGCTACCAACTCGGACGGAGGAGTCACCCTCAATAGATCTATCCACTCACTCTCGCTTACGCATAATTAACGGTCCATGATTAAATAAGGGACTTTATGAATGGTATGATAGCAACTTAAGCAATGTAACTGAATTTGAAATACTTTGGCTCGTATGAAAAAGTATGCAATGTATTCTCCCCCGTAGGTTTGAAACCAAAATATTGAATTAAAGCGGGGTATGAAAACTCACCTGATGCAACAGCTATAATAATGCTAGTGAATGAACAGAAGTAGGCTCGATTTCCTTAATCGCAACCTAATATGAATGAAATGATTCTATGTAAGAAATGAAACAATATCACACACATGCATATACGTACGTTACTATACCACTTGTAGTTTTGAAAATAACGTTTATCATTTATTGTTCTACTAGTGAATATAATATTTTCGGCATTGTTTATCATTTTCCAAACCTTAGAAAATATGTCTATATGACTTTGTAAAACTAGTCGTGAAATATTACACGTCAAGTGTTAGTGTTCATGTTCAGCATTTTTGAAAACCTTGCAACGTTAACTAAACGTCGTCTTGTTTAACTTTTAATCATACACGCCTTGACGAGTAAGAAACATGGCTCTCAACGTTGTTACTTGAAAAGATATGGTTTTAACACTTAGAAAACAAAATACCAAAAGCTGTCAAAACTTATAAGTTTTGTCGGAAATTTCAAACGTGTATATCTTTTTCTTTATAAGCTCGTTTTCTACGTTCTTTATATCCCCGGAATCGTGGGACAACATACTAACATATTTTTGATAAGTCGGGACGGCTAGATCAAGTTTTAAAACTCAGATTTGCCTTAGAGTACTGTTCAACAGCAAGCTTTTCCAGAAATTTATAAGTTTCGTCGCAAACTTGGAAAAATCATAACTTTCTCGTCGTAAGGGCTCTTTTAGTGATTCAAAAGGCTACGGTTTTGTTTTTGAAAGTATTTTCTAATGATGAAATCCAAACTTACACTACAGCCCCTGAATTTTCGGGATTTTCCAAAAATGGACAGCAACTTTATAAACTTGTTCAAAGCTAACATTTAAGGTTCAATACTTGTTCAAAACACTTCCAAACCACTTCAATACTAATCTATTCCTACCATACACCTTCTTAGGGTGTCATGGAGTCCTAGTACTCATAAAACTAGTAGGATTAACAAGGGAATGATCATAGGCTTGTATAATTTCATAAAAACCATAATACTTGTAAAGTGGTATCTTTAACATATATACTTGCATGTTTAACCAATATAAATTGAAAATACATCATGTAACTAATTATTTGAAAGTATGAGATGATTAAAAAGTTTACTTGAGCTTACTTGATAATTTTGAAGGATTAGAGATGATTTGATCAATAACCTTGAGGTTTTTATTTCAAAACCTTAACAAGGATTATATGAAAAACTATAATATGACTTGATCTTGCAAAAATGATGGATCTTCTTCTTGTTTTCTATATGAACGTGGCTAGGGAGGAAGAAAAAGAAAGAAAACCTCACTTTATGATTTTATGAAATGAATATGTGTTAGTTACTTTGTGTTTAAGTATGAATATCTTGTTTCCATGGCATGTTTGTAATTATTTAGTCAAGTTGAAGTATAAAATCTTACACATATACATAATATATGTCGACTATAGGTAATACTTGGAAGATTTTTATAGTTTTGATGTGTATTGAGTGTATTGTTAGTCATTTAGTGTATATAACGCGTTACGTTATGAGTTCTGGGTACTGTGTTAGTTAAAAATCAATTTTAACGGAACAAGACGGGAAATATTAAAGTTGTAAAAATTATAAAACTACATTTCTCATAAGTCTCGGGTGAATAAACAGTTGTCGAATTGAAGTTACTGAAAACCGTCGTAGTTATAAACGTTTAATGATACGTATATGAAATAAACTCAAAACGTCGGGTAAATTAATAATATAACTTTTATATTACTGAAATGAGTATGAAAATATATCTGGACCATAGTCGGGATTGTCGGATCAATTATAGAAAATAATTGTTCTTATGATAACGTTTATTAGATAGGTAATCGTACGTATACTGAAATAATGCAAACTCACGCATGTATGCATGCAGATGATGTTACTGATGATATGCAGACTAATTCTAGCCTACATGATGTTTCTGAAATGTGTCTCCTGAATAAGCTGTTAAACCCTTAAGGTTCTGCGAATTCGACACTTGTGAACTAGGTTTAATGAAATGCTGAATGACAAACTTTTTCTCGGGAGTGAATAGTGTCGGATGAATAGTAAAATTTCTGAAAAACATCTCAATATGTCAAACCGACTCCAAAAACGATGAATAGTGAAATGATGAATAGTGTTCGGTGAATAGTAACTGATGAATAGTAAATTTGAAAAGTTCGGGAAATGACCTGATTTTACGGGTTGTCACAAATTGTATGTTTGTGTGGCCTTTTCTAACATTTAGTCACACATAGCATGTTTCGTTTGGGTATTTAGTCACATACAATTAAGCATAAAGTGGCCAAAAGTGTGAATAAGTGTGACCATATGCCGTTTAAAGTGCAGAAATGTGTTTTTTGTGACTATTGATCATCCAATGGCCACATGAATTGTATGTTTGTGTGGCCTTTTGTAATATTTAGTCACACAAAGCATGTTTCGTTTGGGTATTTAGTCACATACAATTAAGCATAAAGTGGCCAAAAGTGTGAATAAGTGTGACCATATGGTGTTTAAAGTGCAGAAATGTGTGTTTTGTGTGACTATTGATCATCCAATGGCCACAAGAATTGTATGTTTGTGTGGCCTTTTGTAACATTTAGTCACACATAGCATGTTTCTTTTGGGTATTTAGTCACATACAATTAAGCATAAAGTGGCCAAAAGTGTTAATAAGTGTGACCATATGCCGTTTAAAGTGAATAAATGTGTATTTTGTGTGACTATTGATCATCAAATGGCCACATGAATTTTGTTTTTGTGTGGCCTTTTATAATATTTAGTCACACAAAGTATGTTTGTTTTGGGTATTTAGTCACATACAATTAAGCATAAAGTGGCCAAAAGTGTTAATAAGTGTGACCATATGCTGTTTAAAGTGAAGAAATGTCTGTTTTGTGTGACTACTGTTCATCAAATGGCCACATGAATTTTTTGTTTGTGTGGCCTTTTGTAACATTTAGTCACACAAAGCATGTTTCTTTTGGGTATTTAGTCACATACAATTAAGCATAAAGTGGCCAAAAGTGTTAATAAGTGTGACCATATGCTGTTTAAAGTGAAGATATTTGTGTTTTGTGTGACTATTGTTAATCCAATGGCCACATGAATTTTATGTTTGTGTGTCCTTTTGTTATTTAGTCACACAAAGCATGTTTCTATTGGGTATTTAGTCATACAATTAAGCATAAATTGGCCAAAAGAGTTAATAAGTGTGACCATATGGCGTTTAAGGTGAAGAAATGTGTGTTTTGTGTAACTATTGATTATCAAATGGCCACATGAATTATATGTTTGTGTGTCCTTTTGTAACATTTAGTCACACAACGAATTAAGCAAACAGTGACCAAAAGTGTTAATAATTATGACTATATGCATCTTTTAGTCACATATAAGAAATCAATATATATATATCAAAACAAATTCAAATATATATAAAAACAAATTCAAATACAATAAAACTGGAATATATTAATTGAACCAAATATAAAATTCGTATATAACTCTATTCCCTAAGACCTCCTATACCCTAGGACCTCCTTTTATACACCAAGGAGTCCTAGTCGGCTTACAATACTTTCCTAAGTATCTATAATCTGCTTTCAAATACCCATTTTGCTGCAGTTGTAGAACAAAACGAGCAGACAGTTGATCATTCACACCGGGCATTTCATATATCCGGTACCATTCAACAAATAGCTGAGTAACCTGTTAACAACGGAAGTTGCATGCTTAGTTCTTTAGACAATCTATATACTCAATATTTTTGCCTTAACCAAATAAACACCTAATAGCAAACATGTACATTTACATTTAGAACAGAGCTTCTCATCTTATTGTAGCTCTTCTTAACCCATTATATCAAACAACGATTTCATGGGAAAGAGTGTTTTCACAGATAATATGAAACCTACACGTCTATGCATCAGTCTTTTCACAACATTAAATGTTTGCAACTACACCATACAAAAGAGTTGAATACCATTGTAAAAATTATAAACATGCATTCTCATTCCAGCTAGAAGCAATTGAGGACTACTCTTATGATAAATCCTCACTTAACAAAGTTTTATTATATTAATTGTTTTTCAAACTTGCGTATTGATTATGATACAGTCACTTTATATTGGTATATATTTCTAAGCTTCTGAGAACAGATCACAAGTATGAGACCTACACAACAGGTTAGCAAGTATAACTGCCATGTAGACACCTAGGAAGCACGGACACGGATAAAATCCCAAAGTGGCAGTGTCGGACACGTGTCGGACATGGACACGCCTTGGACACGTGTCCGACACGCATGTGCCGTGTCCCACGTGCTGTTTGGGCCGGACACGGATTTGGACACGGCTCGGACACGGATTTCATTAATCGGACACGCATGTGCAGGTCTTCGGTGGTGGCGGCGCTCACGGGGGTGGCGCGTGGAGGTGGTTCGAAGTGGTTTGGTGGCGAGTGAATGGTATAGACGTGACCGGGGTGGCCCGATCTATAAGTTGGGGTGATAAAAGGGGTTGGTCGGAAAATTTTCCGGTGACCAAAAGTTGGCCGGCGGCGGCGGTGGTGGTTGGCCGGAGAAGAAGGAGAGAGACAAAAGTGTGTGTGTGTGTTTATATGTAATACAAGCAAGATCAAATGATCTTAATACAATTAGTGTCAAATGATTACATTAGACCCCTTCAACTCTTCATTCTTTGTGACAAAAGGCTTGAACTTCATAAGCAAGAATGAAATGTCCATAAATGGTCCTTATATTATAACCGGCACACTGAATAAACAAGTGAGAGCAAAAGGAACATCATGTTTGATAAACAGATTACTTGGGCCTTTTTTAACACTGTGGATGGCCTTTTTTAACATGTTTGATAAACCCTATTTATAGCTTAGTCCTTTAACCTTTTTATACTATTAATATTAATATTAATAATCATTTTATAGTTTTTAAACAAATACTAAACTTTTTAAATATAATTAAAAATGAACGTTTTAAATATAAATGTGTGGAGTATAAATATATATTAATATATAAAAAAATTCACGTGTCCACGCCGTGTCCGTGTCCTATATTTTTAGATTTTGCCGTATCGCCGTGTCCGTGTCCGTGTCCGTGTCGGACACCGTGTCCGTGTCCGTGCAACCTAGGTAGACACCCTAAACAAACTTATATTTTATATTGAAGCTAAAAGGTTCTTAATTTGATGACATATGAATGTATCTATATAATGCGTGTAACAAGCATCGTAAATACCTTTTGAACACGAGCAGTCAGCCTTGTCATTGCACTTTTCAGTTTACGAACCCGATCCAAGTTACGGCTAATAATCTACCAATCAGAACAGCCATGATATACAAAAGTATCAATACAGATTCAAATAGATACGAAGCAGCATATGATGCACGAACAATCAAGTCATATGATGCACGAACAATCAAGTCGTATGCAGTCTCAGGTCATTTCACAGAATGCTTCATATGGCTTTCAATAATGAAAACAGCAAAATCCTATGGTTGAGCGTATGGAAACCAGAATATTATCACCTAATAGTTTCCCAGAAAAATAAGTACCTTAGATGTAAGCTCATCCAATGCCGGGTAAGCATCAGTTTCTAGTTCTGTCGTACGAGCGGCATGAAAGCTGCAAATGGCCTCTAGGAAAACCTCTAGTGCTCCGAATTCAAATGGAGACTCTACATGCATTATTAAGCAGCCAGAAAATAAAGATGCTTGAGCAAACACAAAAGAAGCTATTTCTTTCAAAACCCAAGAAATACAAAAAAAATATAAAACTGAAACTGAAATTTTGCACAAACAGAAACTAAGGTAGAATTTAAATACAATACTATACCATCTTCTTCGCCAGTTTCAACATCATTTGACCACCCAATTCTCCTTGATTTGCATTTATAACAGGCAATCTCCTCCGTAGTTCCTCAACAACTGTTATCACATTATCATCTGAAGGATCTCGAAGCAATACCTGCCCCAGAAAATTAAAATAATGGTTTAGTAATCATGTAACAAGGCCAAACTATTTTGATGAACCTCCATATGCAAGTGATCAAATTCTAGGAACAAAGCAAGACAGAAAACCAATATAATTTAATAGGTATGTATACCCTCAACTACCAACTGTATATATTTATACAGCATGAAGAACTTCGGCAACATGCCAACTAGGGGTGTTATCGGGTCGGGTTGAGTCGGGTTTTGAGTTTTGAAAAAGTGACCCGCAACCCGACCCGATAAGAAATCGGGTTATCGCGTTCGGGTGCTTATCGGGTCGGGTTAAGTCGGGCCGGGTGATTCGGGTTGCCGGGTTATAAGATAAATTTACTCTACGTATTAATTAAATCAGTACCAATGGTTTATATCTTATACTTTGGTTTAGAAAACTATATTCATTAGTAACTGACAGAAAGAAAGCAATAGATCAGTTACTTCCATTAGTAACTCTACGTATTAGATCAGTTACACGCATGTAGTATTTCAAGCTTAATTGTATGCATATATTTTACACTATATAAAATCTACTGAATTAGGTAGATAGAGTCATGAGAATGCCAAAACATTAGGAGCCATGAACTGTTTCAAAGTTAGAAATAAAGCAACATTTCTTACTTGTTAGACTTGTGAATGTAATGTATAAAATTAAAATAGATAACCTGAACATGTAATTAACTGACATGGATGAATTGAAAATACTAGAGTAAGCAACTAACAATCGCGTTATAAATATATTAAATCGAGCGAAAGTCGTTATCTTAAGATAAAGTAATATCATTCGTTATGTATTTGTTGTCTCATGTAATGCAAAGATTACATGGCTTACAAGGTTCTATTTTAAAAAGGAATAACATTTTTCGGGTTTTATCGGGTTGACCCGATAACCCGACAAAAAAAATAATTCAACCCTAACCCGACCCGATAACAATATCGGGTTATCTGGTTCGGGTCAAACAAACCCGACTAGTTTTATTCACCCGATTAACCGGACCCGATAAGACCTTATCGGGTTCGGGTCGGGTCAACCCGACCCTACTGACACCCCTAAAGCCAACAATAAATAATGACAAAATTATGCAACATACTCGAGAGAGGTCCTTAATAGATTTGATCAACAACTACTTGTATTCCATTTATTTTTTAAAATGTTTTCCGAGTTCCATTCTTTGTAAGAAAATCTTTAATGCAAAATATGTAAACCAAAACGCATAAGTATATAATATTTTTCCGGGTTCCGTCTTTTGTAAGAAAATATTTTTAATATGTTTTCCGGGTTCCATCAGGACATACAGTAAGCTGGTTGTTGAAGTTAAATTCTTGAACAAAACCAAGAATTGCTATGCAAACTTTATGAATCATAATACATTTTTTCAATCAGGTAGAACCTAGATCTGCTATAAATTTTGTTAAATAATCTAGAGTCAGAAGTTGACTTTTCATCACAAATGGTCTTACGAGCTTGACTTGATAAGCCTCTATACTGATAGTTAAACAAAAATATTTACCATATTGCAGTCACAACCGAAAAAGTTCCCATTTAGTGGCTGCTAGCAAGTTCCAAACCAATAAACTCTATATATCCACACACACATTTTATGAAAATACGATGGTAAAACAAATTTATAGAATTGTATGCCAACAAGACAGCCTTAAGATATATATTCGTCACTTTTTTATGAATTAAGAATAAACCAGTAATCAAGCTACTTGAAACAGAGATGAAATTATTTACCATTTTGATGCAAAATTGACAATCAAAACAACCTTTCCCTTGTAAGAGCTCAAAGGTACCTCGTTTCCACGAATATCCTGCACAACAAATTCCATTAAACCTTCAGTATAAACCATCAAATTCAAGAACAAAAATATATAAAATATATACTCTCTCACAATTCAAAGGGGTAAACAAAGTTTCAAACTTTGACTTTTATCAGTCAAATATTGTAAATTCAAACTAAAAAGTCAACATCAACCCAGTGATCACACAAAACCCCAACCTCACTGATTAACTACCTCTATTATATAACTCAAATCTATTGTCATAAACTATTCAAAATTCAAATAATTAATCACCATTTTTCAGTTTCTAGTATAGTTGTTTGAGGCGGTGTGGTTTGGGTACAAACGTTAGTTATCCGTTTCAGTAGTCACCCAAAAAAAATAAAGTAATCCTTTTTTTTTTATTACGTAGCCAAAACCCTAATTAAACCAAAAACACAAACCTCATCTTCATCATCATTCACCGGTTCATCATCACCATTCTCATCATCAGAATCAACAGGTTTCGCAACGGCTTCGAGCTCCTCTTCGTCTTCCTCCTCAACTACATCGTGCATCTGCTCCTCTTCTTCTTCTGATGAGTATTCGTCTTCTGGTTTTGATTTACGCGCCATGGCGAATTGATTGGTTTGGATTGAATTGAGTTAGGGTTAGGGTTTTGTGATTTTGAATTTGGGGAAAATGAAAGTGTGTGTAAAGAAAGAGAGTGAAATTTATTTTAAAATAAAGTGGAAAATTTCACCTCTGGAATGTTAAATTGTGTTTCCCCCTTTCAATGGTTGTAAATTTATTTGGAGATAGTTTTTTTTGGTTAAGTGACTCATTTGAGTTGAGTTGAGTTGTTTATGAGCTACTCGATACCAGTTTTATACAAGTTCGAATTTAACATGTTTTTGTGATTAGTGGGATTGAGCGGAGTTACTTTTACTTTTTAGGATAAAATTAATCGATCTGAGTCGAGTTGTTTGTGATCTACTCGAAGTCGGTTTTGTAAAAGTCTGAAGTTAATGGAGCCTTAATGACCTTGGGCGGCATATTTTTGTAACTAACGAAATTGATCACGGTTACTTTTCCTTTTAAGGATTAAATTGATCGATCTTAGTCGAGCAGATTGTGAGCTACTGGATATCGGTTTTGCAGAAGTTTGTAATTACGCCGGCTTCATACGTCAAGATCATCTTTACGTTTTGGCAATTAATGGAATTGATTAGGGTTACTTTTACTTTTAAGGATAAAATTTATGGATCTAAGTCGAGCTGTTTGTGAGCTACCGGAGATCGGTTTTTGTAGAAGTTTGAAATTAATCTAGCCTTAATGAAATCGAATGGCTTCGTACGTCAAGATCATCTTTAACATGTTTTTTTTGTAATTGATGAAATTTATTTGGGTTAATTTTACTTTTTAGGATATAGTTAATTGATTTAAGTCGAGCTGTTTTTTAGCTATCAGAGATTGGTTTTGTAGAAGTTTGAAATTAGTCAAGCCTTATTGATCTCGGGGCAAGTTTGTATGTAAAAATCATCTTTTACACGTTTTTGTAATTAATGAATTGATTAGGATAAAATTAATCGATCTGAGTCGAGTTGTTTGTGAGTTACTGTAGATCGGTTTTGTACAAGTTTTAAATTAATCGAGCTTTAATGGCCCATGGCGGTTTTATACGTCAAGATCATCTTTAACACGTTTTTGTAACAATGGAATTGATTGGGGTTACTTTTACTTTATAGGATAAAATTGATGGATCGGATCGAGCTGTTCGTGAGCTACTGGAGATCAGTTCTACAGAAGTTTTAATCGAGCCTTAATGACCCCCGGGCGGCGTTTTATGTAAATATCATCTTTCACATGTTTTTTTAATTAATGGAATTTATTGGGGATACTTTAACTTTTAAGGATAAAATTGATGGATATGGCCGAGTTGTTTGTGAGCTACTGGAGATCGGTTTTGTAGAAGTTTGAAATTAGTTGAGCTTTAATGACCCCCGCGACTTCATACGTCAAGACTATCTTTAACACGTTTTTGTAAGTAATGGAACTGATTGGGGATACTTTTACGTTTTAGGATAAAATTAGTTGATCTGAGTCGAGCTGTTTGTGAACTACTAGAGATCGGTTTTGTAGAAGTTTGAAATTAATCGAGGCTTAATGACCTCGGGGCAGCTTTGTATATGAAAATCGTCTTTTACACGTTTTTGTAATTAATGGAATTGATTGGGGTTACTTTTACCTTCTAGGAAAAGATTAATCGATATGATTCGAGCTGCTTTTGAATTCAAATCTCATGAATTAGTCGGCGAGGAACCATGCTTAAAATAAAATAACGTAAACCAAGATTTTTGACTTTTTTTTTTTTCCCTTTTCACTAGAAGACTTTAATATTATTATTTATTTTTTATTTTTTTTCCTATCAACAATCATTCGTATGTATTTTATTTTCATTGTCTTCTACTAGTATATAGTTTTACGGTAACATTTGTCATTTACTACTAAAATATACTTTTTGTTCTCCCTCCATGCCATTTTCATATTCCCGCCCCATCCCCTGAAAATTTTGATTTCACTTCCCCATAGTTATTTTGAATTCCCTCCCACTGTAAATCCAAGAGCAGTTACATCTCAACCTCTTTATTCTCTTTTCATTCCAAGAGATCAAAAGATCCCGTTCTAATATTTCTCGTCAATTCTTTGCGGTCGAAAAGGAAAACATACCACCATTGATCTCCGTTTAATTACTATTGTATATTGATACCAAGATCATGTTCGCGAAGGTATAGCTGCCTCTAGACATGTTTTTCGTCAGGTATATCTTAATTTGTAAAATATACCTTGTTTTAATTTAATATATATAATTATTAGTGTATATATTGCTATGCACCCTTGAACTTATTGTAATCTTTAGTATAGATTGGTTATCCATTGTCTACGGTACTAGTTTTGTTTATTAATTTTCTATTCCTAATATCTTGTTTGTATATGGTTATCTTGTCTATGAGGATAAAAATTTAGGAACGGGTTATTTGTTCTACTGCTTGTTGAATTTGGCTTATATCACGCCCAATATGTGTTTGATGTAAGTCCTGAACCAACTTTAACCTATATTCCAGAGTAACATCGGAAGGTGATGAAGATAAATAAGGTTTTATTTGTAGTTTGCTAACTCTCAAGACTCAAATATTTGACCTTTGATTTGTTCTATCTTCTAACTTACCGAGTATTTTATTTATTTATTTATTTATTTTTTTTATAATAGCAAATATATATATGAACGAGGTGACACCCTACACAACATACAATGAAGGGGATTGTGGGTCAAATTTTTCTATATGTTAAATTGCTTTTACAGAATCTGCCTACGTTGCAAAATAATGAAAAGGAAACAAGTACTACTATAAGGTCAATATACTTAAGAGTTAAGAAGATACTCACAAAAGCATTCTACATCAGGTAACATGCCTAAACTAATAGTTTGGTGACATTTATATTGTTTCAAATTATGCATTTTACTGAAACTATATAACAACTTAACATGTTTCTTATTTTTTTTCCAGGTTAAGCACTTAAGATGCATCGAAACTAATTGCGAAGAATGGCAATAACTAAAACATTGATCTCTGGTTTGTGATAAAACTAGCATGGTAGATTCATGTTCTATGTCATCACTCTCGTAGTGTTTGCCATTTTAATCTATTCATGACTACCTGAACATTTAAACATAGTAGTTTCATGGTTGTTTGATCATATTTGTAACTAACTTCATATAAAATTTGTAGGGTATGATGAACAACTGAACAATACTGATTTTTAATCCAAAGCAAAGAGACATGACATGATGTTTGAGCAGACCACACAAGGTGGTTCCACTGATAGATGCATGGTGAATGTACCTTGAAATGTAACACATATACTTATAGAGTGCACACAAGTTGTTCATGTAATATCCAAAGTCGAAAACAGTAGCTACACATTTATGTTTATTTTTTGGAATAGATCATTAGAAAAACTTTGTATAGATTATACTTGAATGCAATATTAATCAAATACAATTTCATTTTATTATTTATGTTTTTTTTTGTTATATTTGTACATGTTTCTCAAATTTTATAGCGATGTAAGAAATGATGTCCAATATATCATTGCAAACAAGTAGCCGCGACTTAACCATGGGCAAGTCGTGGTTACTTTAGTCACACATTTACCCTCAACATATACACACGATTGTGTCGGCGTGGTAAGTGGTCTTGTTTCCTTTCTTTGTCCGAATTCGTGAATATTGTTTGGTTTGGATTTGTAATGATGCTCGAGCCGTAGCATAGATTTGGCCGAGTCATAAGTGGTGTTGAGACGATTCATAGGACATAGATTAGATTATGTGATGATTTGGCTATGTCGAGTGTTAGCCGAGACTTTGTGGCCAAAACTTGCCTAATTGTATGTGACTAAATAACAACAACAAAAAAAATTAAAAAATAAAAAAAAAAAAAAAAAAAAAAAAAAAAATCATGCTTTGTGTGACTAAATATTATAAAAGGTCACACAAACATAAAATTCATGTGACCATTGGATGATCAATAGTCACACAAAATACACATTTCTTCACTTTAAACAGCATATTGTCACACTTAATAACACTTTTGGCCACTTTATGTTTAATTGTATGTGAATAAATACACCCCAAAAACATGCTTTGTGTGACTAAATGTTACCAAAGGCCACACAAAAACAAAATTCATATGTCGTTTAAAGTGTGACCATATGCCGTTTAAAGTGAAGAAATGTGTATTTTGTGTGACTGTTGATCATCCAATGGCCACATGAATTTTGTTTTTGTGTGGCATTTTGTAACATGTCACAAATCATGTTTGTTTTGGGTATTTAGTCAAATACAACTAAGCATAAAGTGACCAAAAGTGTGAATAAGTGTGACCATATACTGTTTAAAGTGAAGAAATGTGTATTTTGTGTGACTATTGATCATCCAATTGCCACATGAATTTTGTTTTTGTGTGGCCTTTGGTAATATTTAGTCACACAAAGCATTTTTTTGGGGTGTATTTAGTCACATACAACTAAGCATAAAGTGACCAAAATTGTTAATAAGTGTGACCATATGCTGTTTAAAGTGAAGGAATGTGTATTTTGTGTGACTATTGATCATCCAATTGCCACATGAATTTTGTTTTTGTGTGGCCTTTGGTAACATTTAGTCACACAAAACATGTTTTTTAGGTGTATTTAGTCACATACAACTAAGCATAAAGTGACCAAAAGTGTGAATAAGTATGACCATATATTGTTTAAAGTGAAGAAATGTGTATTTTGTATGACTATTGATCATCCAATTGCTACATGAATTTTGTTTTTGTGTGGCCTTTGGTAACATTTAGTCACACAAAGCATGTTTTCGGGGTGTATTTAGTCACAGACAACTAAGTATAAAGTGACCAAAAGTGTGAATAAGTGTGACCATATGATGTTTAAAGTGAAGAAATGTGTATTTTGTGTGACTATTGATCATCCAATTGCCACATGAATTTTGTTTTTGTGTGGCCTTTGGTAACATTTAGTCACACAAAACATGTTTTTGAGGTGTATTTAGTCACATACAACTAACCATAAAGTGACCAAAAGTGTTAATACGTGTGACCTTATGCAGTTTAAAGTGAAGTGTGTGACTATTATTCATCCAATGGCCACATGAATTTTATGTTTGTGTGGCTTTTATGTTTGTTTTGGGTAATTAGTCACATACAATTAAGAATAAAGTGACCAAAACGGTTAATAAGTGTGACCATATGGTGTTTAAAGTGAATAAATGTTTATTTTGTGTGACTATTGTTCATCCAATGGCCACATGAATTTATATGTTTAAAATGAAGAAATGTGTATTAAGTTACGTGACCATATGTACTGGATTTTGGCTACACTTAAATAATGTGTGACAAAATTTTTAGTGTGACCATATATGGCATTTGGTCATAGTATTAGAAGTAAATGTGACTATAAGTTTAGTGTGACCATATATGGCATCAAGGTTTCTTGTATTTGTCACGCGTTCCAAGTTCATATGTGGCTAAATGATCTGAAACAAAAGTACCAGATATCTTTAGTCACATAATGGTCGATTGTGTGGCAATAGAGTTCTAATGGTCACACAATCGAAATGTTCATGTGTGACTAATTAGTAACTGGTGTCAATTTTCGTACCTTCAGCCATACAAATATTTGAATGTGTGGCTGTTCCAAATCGTCCATGTGTGACCAAATGTAGTTTTTGTACTAGAATTTGATGGATGATATGAAAGATCTTGAAGACATTGACGCCAATTGCATCTTCATGGCCAATCTTCAGGAAGTTAAATATGACACGGATTCTGATGCACCTCCGGCTTATGATGTCAATGTGATATCTGAGGTACCCACATCTGCTACATGTCACAATAATGAAATGTTAGATATGTCACCTCAAAATGAACAGCATCCTGCGACTCCTAATCTCACTTACGATACATACATGGACTCCCCAAGTTGTAGCAATACAAATTTGGCTACTCCAGATATGGATCATAATGGAGGCTTCGAGTCCCAGAATACTGAGAATGATGAGGAAACACGTGCTTTATTTGAATCATTATTGAATAACTGTAGTATTGAAATTGAAAAGGTCAAGAAAGTCATTCGCGATGTTAAGGCCGCGAATGAAAAATTGACCGCTGAGCTTGAGAGATATAAGGTGAATGAACAAGCTTTTGAATTTAATAACAAACGACAGTCAGAACTTGAAATTGGTTATAGAGATTCTGTATATAGAGAAAAACATTTGCAAATCAAATATGACACTCTTGATGTCAAGTTAAACATGCAAATCAAATCTCTGAACACGGAATTTTCTGAATTAACCAACTTTCCAAACAAAAATCAACTTGCTCGAACCTTGAAAAAGAAAAGAAAGAGTTGAATGTTAAGTTTTCAAAACGTGAAAATGATCTTCTTGATGAAATCCTTGACAAACAAGAAATTATTAAAAAGTTGGAAGAATTGCTTGTAAAAACGGGTCATTCAACACAAATAATTAATCTGCTAATTAACGATCCAAACCCGATTTTACATACAATTAAGAAGATGGCCATCGGCTGTGAAAACCCTTATTATCTCAAGAAAGCTCAGATGGAACAAAATGTGTTATATAATGGTAATGTGATAAATGATAATCATGACCCTCCCGAAGTTCGGGATTCTTATGAAACGATTGAGCTCGCCGAAGAGAGTCATGTTAAAATGAGCCAAAAGAACCCAGATATCAGACCAATTAATTATCATGAGCTTAACATAATTTCTGGTGTTCTTGAGGTTCAAAGAGAGTCACCACTGTTTTACAAAAAACCAGTAGCTGTCGCAAAACGAAAAGTTGTTTCAAAACATCTTTCTAACATCGAACAAATGTCCTCTAAAAACACTTGTCATACAAGTGAAGCTAGACGATTTTTGGTTGATCTTAAAAAGAGAATTGAAATGCTTCAAGTAATTGTGGCATCCAAAACAAATAGTAATAACAATGACTCTTTCAAGTTTTCATTCAGAACAGAAAAAGATGTTTGAAACAGAAATCAACCCTACAATTGATGCAATTTATGCAATTGCTCTTAATGTTGAAAGAACTTTTCTAAAAGAAACAGCTGACTTTGTCAAGGACCACAAGTCCCTGGTGAAGGAAGCTAATGAAAACATTGAACACGTAAAAGTTTTGGAAAGACACAATGACATCCTCTTTGAAGTAGCTCTATCAACCGATATTATGTCTCTTATTATACAAACATATTCTGTTGAAGACGATGAACGACTTCGAGCTGAGACTTCCGAAATTGTTTTAAAATATGAGAATGCGCTTGCTAAAATTGAAAAACAAAATGTCACATATTTTAAACAACTTGATCGGAAGAAGGAAGAATGCAAGTATGACAAATTGTCGTATGAGCGTTCTTACAAAAACATGCAAGAACAAATTGATCTTTTGAAGTCTCAGCTTGAAAGTCAAAAAGGGAAGGGTGAGGAAACTAAGGGTACAAAACCAACAACTTCGGAAACAGCAATTGTCAGACCAAAAATGTCCATATCGACACCCTTGCCTAAGGATCATGAGAAAGGAAAAGAGAAAGCGGTTGTCGAAACATCAAAAGTGATAGCACCTGGCCTTTATAGGATTAGTACCACTATTGCATCTACCTCTACATCTCAAACATACAGGGCGATAGACAAAAGTGTTAAGGAAAATCCAAAAGAGACTAGGAATGCTAACACTGATTCAATGGACAACAAGATAAATACTAATGCGTGTGCCTTACCTTCTACAGGAGTAGAAAGCACCTCTAGGAGCAACAAACTAAATCCTAGGAGCAATACAAGGAACAATAGAGTCTCGCCTGCCTCTAAGAGTGAATGCAAGAATAAAACGGAAACAGTAGAAGAACACCCTAGGAATTTATCGCTTTCTAATAAGAAACATATGTCATCTGGATGTAATGTTAAGAACACTGTTTCAAGTGCATGTAATGACTCTATTTGTTTAATGTGCGAGAAATCTTTGTCTGAAAATGGTTGTGATGATATTGTTTCTGAATCTGTGAATGTAAATGATAAGCCTGCTAAGAATAATGTGCCTTCAATAACTAGTGCTAAATCTAGATATATTAAAAGCCTTGTTAAATTAGCTAGATCCACCACTAGTAGCTTATTGCCTAAGGATCATCTTAAGTATTGTGAGTGGAAACCAACGGGTAGAGAATTCATACTCCAGGATGGCAAATTGCAAGTTGTTCAATCTGAACATGTAGAAACATTCTATGAGTGTGATCCTGTTTTTACCCCTAACCCCATGGAACCAAATTCAAAACGGTTTCCAAAAACAAACTCTTCTGTTCTTCGCAGGTTATCGAAATATGTCTTTGGATCGTCGACTCGGGTTGCTCCAAGCACATGACCAGAAATTTGAAGCTACTGATCAAATTTGTATGGAAGTTCATGGGAACAGTTCGATTTGGAAATGATCATGTAGCAGCTATTCTGGGTTATGGAGAACTTCAGTTTGGGAATTTCTTAATCACTCGGGTTTACTATGTCGAAGGGTTGGGACACAATCTGTTTTCAGTCGGGCAGTTTTGTGATGCAGATTTAGAGGTTGCTTTCAGGAGAAATAATTGCTTCATTAGGAATTTGATTGGAGATGATCTCTTAACCGGAAATCGTGGAACCAATCTCTATGCTATCGACATAAACCAAATGGCCTCTTCATCACCAATTTGTCTTATGACAAGAGCTGACGAAACTAAGTCCTGGTTATGGCACAGACGTTTATCCCATCTCAATTTCGACACATTAACAAATGTTGCCAAAGACAACATCGTCACTGGTCTCCCTAAGTTCAAATACACCAAAGATCACTTATGTCCATCCTGTGAGCAAGGCAAAAGCAAACGAGCAACATACAAACCTAAAACCGTACCCAGTTCGGTCGATAAGTTACATTTGTTGTATATGGACTTATGTGGCCCAATGAGAGTTGAGAGTATCAATGGGAAAAAGTATATTCTTGTGATTGTCGATGATTATTCAAGATATACATAGGTAAGGTTTTTGAGATCAAAAGACGAAGCACCAGGCATCATCATCACCTTTCTGAAGTGAATTCAAGTTTTACTTCAAGCTCCAATAAGGATTGTAAGAACTGACAATGGCACGGAATTCACTAACCAGGAGTTAAGAACATACTTTGAAGATACTGGAATCACTCACCAGACATCAGCTGTTAGAACTCCACAGCAGAACGGGGTAGTTGAAAGAAGAAATAGAACTCTTGTGGAAGCTGCTCGCACAATGCTGATTTATTCCAGTGCACCGTTATTCTTATGGGCTGATGCTGTTGCCACTGCTTGTTTCACTCAGAACCGATCCCTAATCCATCCAAGATTCAATAAAACCCCATATGAATTAGTGAACAACAGAAAACCCGATATCTCTTACCTTCATGTATTTGGCGCTTTGTGCTATCCTACGAACGACAGAGAGGATTTGGGAAAACTGAAAGCTAAGGGTGATATTGGCATCTTCATTGGTTATTCAGACAACTCGAGGGCATTCAGGGTGTATAATAGAATAACTAAAAGAGTAATGGAGACGATGAATGTGAAGTTCGACGAGATTTCACAAATGGCTTTTGAGAGACTCGCTCTAGAACCCGCGCTTAACCCAATGGCTTCTAATCATACCACATTAGGACCCGCACCAAACAGTCAAACTTCTGGACATATCAGTTCAGGACTCGTACCCCAAGGAGCTCAATCAACTAACACCGAAAAAACAACAAATCAAGAACTGGATAATTTCTTCGAGTTTATGTATGATGAGTACTCTGGTGGAGCTTCGACAAATGCATCACAACAACATTCCGCTGCACCCACTCAACCACATCAAACACCACCACCACCACCACAAGATGCATCTACCACAATCGAAGCTGACGCACCAACTCCCTCAACATCATCAACATCTACTCCACCCACTCCAGTGATTGAGATTGTTATACCAAGAATTGATGAGCAAACCCAAACAAAACCAATTCAAGAAGAACCACAACAAAGCAATGATGTGTTAGAAGAAGAAGAACCATTGGAAAACCCATTTGCAATAGAATCTGCTGAATCTTCTTCAAGGTTACAAGAACCATCTAACACGCATTCGTCAAATCCAAGGTACCCTTCTACGTTACAGTGGACTAAAGACCATCCAATAGATCACGTTATTGGTAAACCTTCAAGGCCAGTTCAGACGAGAAGACAACTTGCCACCGATTGCGACATGTGCATCTACGTCTGCTCAGTCAGTCTAAAAGAGCCAAAGAACATTCGGGAAGCAATGGCAGATAATGCATGGATTGAAGCGATGCAGGAAGAACTTCTCCAATATCAATTACATGACACTTGGGATTTAGTGCCGAGACCAATCGACAAACTCGTCATTGATCTTAAATGGTTATGGAAGAACAAAAAGGATGAAGAGATGACTGTAATTCGCAACAAAGCTCGTCTAGTGGCCAAGGGATTCAGACAGGAAGAGGGGATAGATTTTGAAGAGTCATTCGCGCCAGTAGCAAGACTTGAGGCAGTCAGGATCTTCTTAGCCTATGCAGCTCACAAAAACATCACGGTCTATCAGATGGATATCAAGACGGCTTTCTTGAATGGTACTCTGAAAGAAGAAGTGTACGTGAGTCAGCCAGACGGATTCGTCGACAAAGATCATCCCGACTACGTCTACAAGCTAAAGAAAGCTATCTATGGTTTGAAACAAGCCCCAAGGGCGTGGTACGACGAATTATCATCTTTCCTACTTCAAAATCATTTCACCAAAGGAACAATAGACCCGACCTTGTTTACTAAAAAATTCAAAGATGACATTTTGATTGTTCAGATTTACGTGGACGACATAATCTTTGGGTCCACTAATCTGAAACATTCAAAACATTTCGAAAATCTCATGAAAAGTAAATTTGAAATGTCTATGATGGGCGAATTAAAATTCTTCCTTGGACTTCAAATTCATCAATCCCATCGTGGCATTTTCATAAATCAAGCTAAATATATAATTGAGATTTTAAAGAAACATGGAATGGAAAATTGTGACTCTGTTGGTACTCCAATGGTCACGTCACCCAAAATAGGAGCTGATTTATATGGGAAACCTATGGATCCGAAGAAATATCGGAGCATGATTGGGTCTCTCATGTACTTAACTGCTAGTCGACCCGATATACATTTTGTTGTATGCTTATTAGCACGGTTTCAGGCAAGGCCTACCGAACTTCACCTCCAAGAGGTTAAACGGATCTTTCGGTACCTACGAAGAACCATTAACATGGGACTTTGGTATCCGAAGGATTCGGAGTTTAAACTAACAACCTTTTCAGATGCCGATCATGCTGGTTGTCAAGTCACCGCAAAAAGTACATCCGGGGGAGCACAATTTTTGGGAGAAAAGCTAGTAGGCTGGTCGTCACGGAAACAGGACTGTACTGCATTATCAACCGCGGAAGCCGAGTATGTGTCTCTATCTACGTGTTGTACCCAAGTTCTATGGATGAGGACACAACTCACGGATTATGGTTTTACTTTCGATCACATACCTATGTATTGTGACTCAAAAAGTGCCATAGCCATCTCGTGCAGCATTCAAAGACTAAGCATATTAGAGTCCGCTACCACTTCATCAAAGAGCACGTAGAAAGGGAACTGTTGAACTATTTTTCGTGAAGACGGATTACCAACTCGCCGATCTATTTACTAAAGCCCTTCCAAAAGATAGGTTTGACAATTTAGTTCGACAAATTGGCATGCAAAGCCTAACCCCTGAGGAGTTAGAACGTCTTCTCGAATCTTCTTGAAAAAATATTTTAAAAACCGCTTCGCTGGAAATATTTTTTGAAAAACAAAATACAAAATTTGAAAAACCTACAAAAACAAAATAAAAAATTAGAAAATTTCAAAAATACAAAAACAATATAAAACCAAAAATACAAAAATATTCTTCTCACGACATGTCTCTCGTATAATCGATATTCTGTACGTATCTAGAAATGTCATTCAACAATGATACGGACATGTACAGATACTTGAGCGAGAGTTCACTAAAATGTTTTCTAAAACATGTCGTTTCTCAAAAATTTCTTCACAATGGCTTTCGTATACTTCAGTACGAAACCCGGACTTAAATGATGACTTCTGATTATTTCAGATCAGGACTCGTATTTTCAAAGGCAAAATCGTTTTCAAAATGTTCGAGTATAAACAAACGAAAAGATTTCAAACAAAAACTCGTTTCACAAAAAGACTTGTGTACATTTCAGTACATAACTCGCACTTCAAAAAGATAACTCCCTCAAAACCCTTAAATGATTTTAAACTCAAATGTTTAAAGATATGCTTTCGTAAAGGGGGAGTATAAAAAGAAAAAACAAAAATGTTCCATTTTTCATGCTAAAAATTCGTCTTTCTCTCCAAAAACTTTCATTTTAATCAAGTTGATATCAAAAATATCAACTCATGCTATTTTTGAGGGGGAGAAGGCGTGATAAAAATGTGATCAAAGTACGTGGAATCTCAAAGGAGCTCACCTACAGACTCAGTATGAACCCTCGAATTGACGAAACTAAATGTCCGTTATCGAAAAGACTTGTCCTGGACGGGTAATAATTTCAAGCTGGTCTTCTAGTGATGTAAGCGTGTCTCGCAAAGGACTTGTCTGAGTAGAATGTACCAATTCGAGAGATGATCATTGAATATGACCAGGACGGGTAATAATTTCAAGCTAGTCTAACTAGTGATGTAAGCGTGTCTCGCGAAGGTCATGTTCATTGAAATTCGATCAATTCAAATGTGTGAACTCTACCCAACATGTGCAAGTTTATATAAAAAATGCATGAGCACATGTGAGGGGGGAGTATTTCAAAAAGGACAAACTCTCAAAGTGGTAACAAAATGTGTTTTATATTCATAAACACTTTGAGAGATTTTCACAAAAATGTTTTATGGCAAGTGATCTATAAATCTAGGATAATCATGGAGTAATAAGGTGATTATGGTTAGGTTTATGTCCTATGATCCGCCAGAATCGGAGGGATCTACCCAAGGACATTTCCAATAGATTAGAATTAGAAGTCCTTAGGTATGATTGAAAAAAGGAGTAAAATGAGAAAGCAGAAAGAAGGGATTGAAGAATTAAAAAGAAAAGCTAATGAAAGGGTGAAAAGAAATAGCCCTCCAAATGTTCAACCTTAGGGCAGAAACCGGGTTCAATACATATGCTACTGGTTCTTACTAAGGTGACACCGGTATTGAAGACAAGACGTCATGGACCCAGTGACGCACTGCACTTAACCTCATAGCCACTCAGGTATCTCTTAAAAGATATTTGTTTCATTCTCACGGAGAACCTTGCATAATCTATCGACCTCTCACTCCGAGATGTGTTGATATTGAAAAGGTGGCACTCTGCTCCATGCCCCCGACGACTAAAACCAAAACGCACGTAATCGAGTCTAGAGCCATGAGATTCATCAAAAGATCTCTTAGGATACACTTCAATATGATACACTTGTGTTCGCCTAAAAGGACACAAGTTGTATAAGAGTCTTCTATGAGATCTTCGGATCCTACCTTACATATTATGATGGGTACCTTGTTTCAAACGGTCTACAGTCGTGGAGTGATACTTCGGTATACTTCAGCGGCTCACCTGAATTGTGGGTATACTTATGTATATCTGTGTAAGCCTTCTTGAGGGTATCCAATTCAGGAACAGCCTTTGTAAGGATTAGAGAGGGTTCTCACACTATGCTGTTAATTCTCTCAAAGTCTGAGCTTGTAAGTGCTGGAAATCCCGCCAAGGAGATTCCTTTCACGAATTGAGTCCTTAAGACGTGGGTCGTTACATGGATTTATCCTATGTAATGATAACTGTCCCTAACGGGATTAGGACGGCTGATGTGCCCGACCAAGGTGAATGGAATCAAGACATTCATCAGTAAAACAATCGTAGTGGTCTAATCTTTATGAAAAGTCCACAATGATCGATTGGAGATTATTACTAACATTTACCATGCAGCTACCGATGAATGTACCTTGCAGAAAGACCGATACCATCATAATTGATCATCATCACTCAAAGATCCACATGCTCATACCAAACAAAGCTCAAAGAAAGCTCTCTTCTAAGATCAAAGCAAAACAAAGTTCAGAATGATTCTACGTCAAAGTCAACGAATCTACAAAGTAAATAGACAAAGATCAAAGTTAAAGAAAAGAGAACTTCACAAAGATACAAAGTCAAACTAAGTATGAGCATGTTGGAGAAAGACGTAAAGACAAAAGAGTAAAGATGTTGAACGAAGGCAAGAACGACCAAAAGACGATTACTTTGAAGATCACAATGCATGAAGGAACAAGAACAAAGAATACTATGCAAAGACACACAAAGCACAAGATATTGAAGACGAAAGATCTCATCACTCCGAGCATCATTTGAATGACCATCCCTTAGGGGGAGATTGTTAGGAGTTATAAAAAGTGATGGTCATCGTCGTTATAATTTTTGTATTAAATGTGTCGTTGTATAAGTTAATTAATTTAATTAAGGGGCTTGGACTTAAGTTTGTAATGTAATGAGTCCATGTATAAGCCCAACCCAAGTCCAAGCCCATCCAACTCTATTAACTATAAATAGAACCTCCCTACACCATTTGGGAGGTTGGTGCTTAAGGTTTATCATTAGTAGTCTATGGTTTGTATTAAAGTTTAAGTGTGTGATTTATAAAGTTATATTCATGTTCCACTCTTACTCTTTGATCAAATCTAGTGATATAGTTTTTGGTTAGGATTGAATATTAGATAATAACAATAAATTTCTATTTATTATTTTTATTTTATGTGTCTATTGCATTCCTGCATGTTTCTGAACATTTCTGAACATTTTTCAGGAGCTGTCCTGCACACTGTAGCTTATAGTCACCACTGAAAAAGTCTATTTTTGTCAATAAGCGTAAATTTTTCTATTTTTAATAGTTACTGACAAGTTTCGTTAATTACTGAGAGCTTTCTCGCATTTTACTGAAAAGCAACGCTGCACGCGCACCGACACTACAGTATCTATGGTAACAGACAAATAAAAATATTTTTGAGTCAGTAATAAATTTTATTACATTTCTGACAAAAACGCCGATAAAAACTTTATTTTACGTATACGTGTCCAAAAACGTCAAACCGGGACTTTACGGTAACATTTAAGCTTAAACCGACACACGATACACCAACGAGGAGCAAAATTATTTTTCCCCCTCCTCTCTTTTGTCCCCTAGCCGGCCTAGATGACACTTCCCCACACCAAGACAAAACAAATCCCACTAAGTGTAGTTTATGTTATATATAATCCATACTTACTCTAAATGTTACTCAATCCAAATCCTCTTATCCATTTTACTCTCAAGAAAGTTCCTAGATCATTTTCTACACACCAAGCTCACGGCACACAACCATAATCAAGATCCACCAATTTTTGTTGAAGTTCAAGTTAATCGGGGTATACTTTCAAGTGTTTTGGGTTAATCGGAACGTGTTGTGGGTAAATTTTGAGCATTTTGGGTTGTCCTTGGTTCCTCCTAGCCTCGTTAAATTGTAATCTTTGTAAGGAATCATCAAAACTTTTCAATCTTGTTCATTTCATGTTGTTTTGATGTCTAATGATGTTACCAAGTGTTAAATGTATATATTTTGCTAAAATGAAAAAAAGCTATGGTTTGTGTATGCATGCATGTTGCTCGACATTCATTATGTTTTTGTAGTCATTAGTGTATTTCTTGCTTGTGTGGTAAATCTTGTTGCTTGTGGTACTAGTTTGATGATACAAATGAGATTTGTGTTAATTACGCGAGTTTAAGACGATATATACACTTTTATGGCTATATGTATAAATCGGCATACATAAAAATTATGAAATTATTGGGGTTTTGAAAAACATAAAATTTTAGCTCAAGTGGTGAAATGGTGAAGATTATGCTTGAAAAATCATATTTGAATACTTATCGAATTAACCACAATTAATTGTGATTAACTAACAAAAATATAATTATGGGTCGAATTGAACTATTTTGGTCGAACATAATTAGTTTGGGTCGAATGATATGTATTTTGACCACATTTGACTTTTCAAGTTAATAACTTAATTATAAGTGTTAAATTCATTTAATTATAGTTCGATATGTAATTAGTAACACTAAAATGAATTTTTGGGCTAAAGTAAATGTTTGGGCCCAAATGGGTGTTCGGTGGCAGTGGGCCGAGCCCAATAAAACATTTTCACAACTTTGACTTTTTGACCAAAACTCGATATCGAACGTGTTAAATTGATTTTTGATATATAACGATATATATAACGTAACATATATCGGACTAAATGGTTTTGGGCTAACTTTTGGACTATTGGACCCAATATGGTAATTTCGGCCCAATAAGTAATTCGGGTGACGAAAATGAGTTTTGAAACATATTTTGACTTACGAAAGTTATTTTCATATAACGAAAGTTATTTTCATAAAACGAAACAATATTATTCGACAAATACTATTTTGGACTCATTTTTATACTACAAGTCTAATAAATGGACTCTTGGCCCAATTTTAATAAATATTGACTTTTGTTGACTTTTTTGAAGTTATTTTGGCTGAGCGTTGATTTTGTATCGAGACATATTGTTAATAAGTAACTATAACGATAACTATATTTATAACGATAAATATACTTATAATGACCAAAATACATTAAGGACTAATTTTGCAAAAATAGTTAACGAAATGGTTTATTTGAGGAATTTGCAACACTTGGAGGATGTTAGGACCCAATAATATTATCAAATCACACACAAATATAAGCTTGGTGACACAAGAGAGAGAAGTATTTTAGAGAGAAAGAGGTAGAGAGGCGGAGAGCACTATGTGTAAAACCTTTAGATATAATGAGCTCCCACACCCTCCTAACAAGTTTAGGAGGGGTTTATATATCCCTTTATGCCACATGGGCTTTCTCTTGGACCTCATGTTGGGCCGAGCCTTTAAGGCTTTTACATTAACTTCTTGGACTAGCACTATTACTTCCTATTACACGAATATATTTAACTATTTGACTCGATAATGATCGTCACTTTTAATCCTAACAGAGGAAAAATGGAAATGTCGAATAAACGAATGGGTCATGCCCAAATTTTCTAAAAATTATAACACTTAGAGTATTTTGCTAAAGTACTTGTATTTATTTATTTTTCTAAATACTAAATACTTATTTCAAATTTCTTATAACTAAAATTATATTATAAATAATAAATAATATTTATAATATAATATTCCTCCACTAACATTATTATTATATTAATTTCTCAAAAACCTATTTAATTAATTATAAACCTTAATTAATTAAAAACATAATTACTAAACTTTACTATGTATATATATATATATATATATATATATATATATATATATATATATATATATATATATATATAATTGTAACACCCCCAAAATTCGTACAGCGGAAGACTTAACAAGTTTTCGGGGTGCTACTATAATGGGTAAACATCACAAGTATAGATAGCAAGATAGCATAGAATGAATGCAAAACAAAGTCAACATTTAGTTTTAAAAGTTTACATTCATCCAAAAGTATTTAAAGGAAAGCCCATAATAGATAAAAGATAGGTCCATCAAATGAAAATCAGAGTTTTGATCGATCCCTCAACCTTGCCGAGCACCAAGCCTCCGAATTCCAAGTATTTAGGCAAGCAACTAATTACCTGAGAAAAACATGCTAAAATGTCAGCTTACGCTGGTGAGTTCATAGGTTTAGGTTACAAAGTAGTAGTGGACCTGAAGAGTTATTTGCTAAGTGTGACTAGAGGCAGATACAATTTCTACATCTCAACATCAATCAATTCCATAATCATTTGTGATAAGTGGTTTTAGTGAGTGGATCCCTCAGCGGTCACTAGCCAGGCATAAGTTATAGTAAGCAACCACCCATTACTACCCTGGTCTAAGCCGGAAGTAGATAACTATGCTTAGCTAGGCAATATGTTATAGCAAGGGGTTGCTACCCTAGTCTAAGGCACCATCTACCGCATATCTAACCTTAACTAGCCAACACTAATAGCAAAACAAAAAGTTGTAGCAGGTCCGAGAAAATAGTTTGCATGTTTTCTCCCCCAAGTTTAAAAGCAATAAAGATATGAGTAAAAGTGGGGCTATGAAACTCACCTCAAGTCAAGCAAAGCACAAATCAACAAGTATGAGAATGTAAGAGAGCAGCTAATACGTCACAGCAACTACGGACTTGGCACAACCTAATCATATATATATATATATATATATATATATATATATATATATATATATATATATATATATATATATATATATATATATATATAGTGTATCTTTATTTTCAGAACCCTGTTAAGTGCGGGAACTGCGAGAACTCTAATTTTGCATTAGAAAACATGCATGTTCATATAAAACATGTATGTTTTCTTACATACACCTTAATACACATATATGCATAACATACATGTTCAAATAAAAACCTGTTAAGTGCAACAAATCAATGCAAAATGGTTTTATTTTTAGAACCCTGTTAAGTGCGGGAACTGCGAGAACTCCAATTATGCATTAGAAAACATGCATGTTCATATAAAACATGTATGTTTTCTTACATACACCTTAATACGCATGCATGCGTATTAAGGTGTATGTAAGAAAACATACATGTTTTATATGAACATGCATGTTTTCTAATGCAAAATTGGAGTTCTCGCAGTTCCCGCACTTAACAGGGTTCTGAAATAAAGCCCCCCTATATATATATATAAGACTTAGCTTAATATTGTTCCAAAAGTTATTGTATTCCCATAGTTTCCCAAATAGTTTCCGTTTAATTTCCAAAAACATTTGTTGAGAAATATTAGTTGTTGTTTGGTATCGTTTGGTATCGTCGGGTGTGGGTGCTAGAGACAAAGTCTCGACTCAGGTGAACTCACGCCAAAAAAGCATATCAAGCAAGTTCACATACGTACAAGTCAAGTAATACATAATGGCACATAGCATCAAGTAGTTCAAGTATTTCACACAACAAGTAACGTCAAATATATCAAGTTAAGGTCAAATGATATGACCTTATGAGTCGATAAGTCCTCGTAAGAAGGGTCGATCTCTTATCAAATTCGTCAACTTGATATGCTTAACCATTCTTCCGTTTACTTATTGATTCTAAACTTATATCTCCTAATTAGTCGTAGGATACATTTCTCATTAATACTATCATTTAATACATTTGTTGGGCTTCTATTGGGTTCGTCAGTCCAATAGATCCAATAATCGTACTAAAGTGATCTATTAATATTAAACCGATTCGAAACTTACTAACAATTGAGGTGTAATAAATACCCTAAGAATAATAGATCCTAATTCCACGTGCACTCAAATATTTAATAACTCACGTCAAGTAAACATTTGTTTTTTAAAAACTCTCATGCTTTTATTTCAAAACATCTCCATTTAAATTTTGTAAACCAATCCGTTACGTATTGTCAATAATGTTTCCGATAAATATTAATCTAACTTAATAGTTAATAGTTATCGTTAACGTTATTATTTATTACGTTACTTATTTATTATATAAGTGAATGTATATATGTAAGTCGGTCGTTATAATTGAATTTTTAGTGAGTTATCATCTATTCAAGTCCACGTGTCTGAGTCATGACTTCCCGGTCCACATAATCAAGCAAAGTTCATAAGTCCAAATGTTATGGCGTTGTCAAAGTCAACCAAGACTAAAAAGTCAAAGTGACACCGACGTTGCACTAAGTTCCACAATCATAATATATTGTCACAAGTAAATATAATTCGTCCCTTCGTCAATATCCAATTCCACTCTTCAACAACTACAACAATACAAGGCCGACTACGGCTCTCGCGACTAACCTATCTCCGTCATCTGTTGGGGTATGTGTCCGGACGTCATACTTCGTCCGGACCATACTCCCGGTGTCCGGACGTCTTATCTCGTCCGGACGTCTTACCTCCGGATATACCTCCGGAGCGGACCGTCGCCATCTACAGTGACAAGTCCTATCAGCCGCTGACATCCCAGATATTACGGGATCGTGTCTCCCATGTGGTCTGACATAGCACGTGGTCTGACACCACACTTCCCAAGGTAGCACAGGTATCGAGGCATCTCTCCCTATATATACTACTCCATATCTCACATTTATCTCATCTCAGATTATCATATTACACACACACACAATATATGCTGTACACATTACACATAAATCCTCTACCTACGAGGTGCTGACTTGACCGTCGGAGGGTGGTCCCCGGGGCTTCGGCCTCGGGACCTCCTCTAACGGTTTCTTTCTTGTTTGTTTGCAGGGCACTTCGAGCTCAGAGCTAGGACGGACGACGCAACAAAGCCCTCCGGACTCGCCTGACGGAAGCTTACCTCAACAAATTGGCGCCATCCGTGGGACCCGTTGTTCACTCTTCCGATGAGTTTAGGACGATGGGTCACACTTTCAGTGGGACGTTTGGTGTGACCGCTCAAGGTTGACATCCGGTATGGATGTCAAAAATAAACAGTCCGGTATAATCGACAGGATTGTTCGAACACACTTCCTCGTCCGAACACACCGACTCGTTCAGCCTCCCGACCTCGATCGGATGATATGCCATCCGGATGTCCTACCTCGTCCGGTCATATCTTTCGGCCCCACCTTTCCAAGCATCTCCATTGTTCGCTTGGAGTATAGGACGAACGATCTTGTTCAGACATACTGGTGAGTTGTGACAGAAGCTCATACTCGGTTATTGGAAAATCTACATCAACATCACTCTTGTAAGTATCTTAACGTCTACATCAATCCCACTGATGTAAGTATTTTACTTCTTACTCTTTGATTTAATTTATACATTCACATGAGATTAATTTATATACCCGCTGACCGTAGACAAATTAAATGCGGACCTCGTGCCGATGTCTACCCGCCGAACCGTAGATAAATTGGCGTGCGGACCTTGTGCCGAGGTCTCCCTCCCTTGTGAGCGGATCGTGAAAACACTCCGTTTTTGGATTAAACGGATCGTGAAAAACACTCCCTCCCTCGTGAGCGGACGTGAAAACACTCCGTCATTAAATTAAACGGATCGTGGAAAACACTCCCTCCCTCGTGAGCGGACCTCGTACCGATGTCCACCTGCCGACCAGTCAAACGCGTCTACCCGCTGACCTTAAATAATAAGTGTATTATACACATAAGTTTGCGCCTTCGGAATTATATATTATTGGTAACAAATCCGCCGAAGCTTGTACCTCCGGAGCTATGAAAATAGCGACGGTAATAAAAAACAAGTGGTACGCTCACAACCGAAACGTAGGCCGGACGCAAGCTTGTACCTCCGAAGCTATGCGAGTAGCGACGGTAATAAAAAACAAGTGTTCGGTATACGTCCGAGGTCGAAACGCAAGGGGTGCGTAACGGCATTTCACAAAATAAGGACTGTGATAGAAAAATTATGTATTATTTCAAACATATAAGTCTGTGCCTCCGGAATTATATATTATCTGTGCCTCCAGAATAATGTATTGTTTGTAACATTCAGCTTATTACTTCAACAAATTGGCGCTTGTGTCTCCGGAATTATGTTTTATTCAGTACAGAAAACAGACGAAGGCATATATGGTCTAAAAAGACCCAGCTCATCATACGAACCACCGGTTCATGGGCCACTGGGATAAAAGGCAGGTCCGAATGATACAGGTCGAAGGGCCGTAAGCAAGGTCCGAAAGAATCACTCCAAAGGACGATACATAGAAGTGGGACATTCCTACAAAGTTTTACTTCAATAATCCGAAGGACACGCACCGGAGGTCAAATGCAAAGTTAGACCGAATGACTCAGACCGAAAGGCCATAAGGTACTCTTTAAAGTATTACATCATTATTTTACTAACAATGCAACACTGGCATCACATGTTGTATATGACCGGACGTCATGTGCCGGACCGAAGTGTTCCGAAAGCCATAAAGAAATCATTTAAGTATTGCACCATCAGTCTTCAACCGATGCTACAATACTAGGGGGACATGTTGGGGTATGTGTCCGGACGTCATACTTCGTCCGGACCATACTCCCGGTGTCCGGACGTCTTATCTCGTCCGGACGTCTTACCCCCGGATATACCTCCGGAGCGGACCGCCGCCATCTACAGTGACAAGTCCTATCAGCCACTGACATCCCAGATATTACGGGATCGTGTCTCCCATGTGGTCTGACATAGCACGTGGTCTGACACCACACTTCCCAAGGTAGCACAGATATCGAGGCATCTCTCCCTATATATACTACTCCATATCTCACATTTATCTCATCTCAGATTATCATATTACACACACACAATATATGCTGTACACATTACACATAAATCCTCTACCTACGAGGTGCTGACTTGACCGTCGGAGGGTGGTCCCCGGGGCTTCGGCCTCGGGACCTCCTCTAACGGTTTCTTTCTTGTTTGTTTGCAGGGCACTTCGAGCTCAGAGCTAGGACGGACGGCGCAACAAAGCCCTCCGGACTCGCCTGACGGAAGCTTACCTCAACATCATCTAATTTCCAGTTCAACATTCGTCACATTCCACAACTTCCAATATACACATTCCCATTGTCACCAAAATTCAACCAAATAAGCCTCAAGTCAAACAAAAGTCAACTAACATATTAACATAAGTTTCGATATTACCATTTTAGCCGAAATATGTAACGGTAACCATATGTGTCAAAACTTAACTAACCATAACAAATATAACCAAAACATTAACATAACAAGAAAAATAACACAAGTCGGCCACAAGGACCTAAACCGTGACCATAGGGTCTCGGCTAGGGCTTGTACGAGCCAAACCCACGGCCTAGGGGCCTTGGGGTTCTCGGCTACTCAACCAAACACACCTTAAAGGTGTCAAACTTGTACCAAAACATAACCAAACTATCAAGTATGCATCAAGAATCAACCACAAGCCTCAAAATGGGTCAAGAAACACAAAAACCCACAAAATTCATGGGTCTAACCCACGACCCTATCACAATCCGAAACCAAACACCCTTAAATTGATACCAAACTTGTTTATTTCATGTTTTTATTAACCAAAAACCATTAAAATATAAAAACCCACTTAGTTTTACCCAAAATTACAAGTTCTTATAAGTTTGACTCGGATTAAAGTCAAACCCACAAGAAAAGTTAACCATCTCACCTTTCTTACAAGTTTCACAAGATTTAATCAAGAAGGATGTTATATATGATGTTTGGCAGTTCGAATTTGATGGGAAAATGGTGATGGAGGTTGTTTGATGATGTAAAAATTACATAGGTATGAAGAGGAAGTGATGGGGATTGATTTGGTATAGTTAGATGATAAAAAAAAAATATGAATATGTGTGTGTGTGTGTGATGGCCAGCGGCAACAAGAAGAGGGAGAGGGAAAGAGATGAAGTTTGGTGAAGATAAGGTGAAAATGAGGGTTAGGGTGGAAAGTGTTGGTTATATTTGGTGTTTATTGCATTTTAGTCCCTAGTTTGTTAGTTATTTAGCCACAAGGGTTTGGTGTAGGGACTTGTGGTGAAATTATCTTAATCTCTTCCGGTTTTACTTGTTTATATTTACGGAAAAATATTAGATGTCACCGGAAGTGTTTTTAAACCTTTCCGTTAGTTTTAGATATGTTTTTCCGTAAAAGGTTATAATAAATACGTTTATAAAATAAAACGTAATGTTTCTTAAATGTTGTTGACATAATTAAGTCAAAGCTATAAAAATATAATATTACCTCTATTGGGTTCATTCTAGTAGTTCCATTATCCATAGTTCACAAATTCTCAAAAGTTCAAGTCATAACTACGTTATTAAGGCAATATAACCGTTAAATGGTTATTGCTTGTTTATTAGGATTTCTAGTGCCAACGTCACGTAGTGCCTAAGTTAAGGTATAAAATAGTTCAAATAGTGCGTAGGGTGCTAAACATGTTATATAAGCCTCTAGTTTCCACATAAAATCACAAGATTCAAGATATCATCAATAGTCTATAGTTTATGTTTGTGAAAATGTAATGCGGTGAGTTTTGAAAAGGTACCCTAAATTACCGGTTGTCACAGCCTCCCAGCCTCAGAAGAAACCCGTCCTGGATTTCACTTTGAGTTTCCCAATGACGGTGATACAAAGAGTTGAGGATACTTCCTTTGGAATTCATCTTCACGTTCCCATGTGAATTCAGCTCCATGTCGGGAGTTCCAACGAACTTTGATGAGTGGAATACGACTACGTTTCAGGCGTTTGATTTCACGATCTACGATCTCAATAGGTTCCTCAACGAGTTTTAGACTTTCGTCTATGCGAATTTCCCTCATAGGTATGATCGGGGTTTCATCAGAAAGACACTTCTTCAGATTACTCACATGAAAGACGTCATGAACATTACTCAGTTCTTGGGGTAATTCTAGGCGGTAAGCTACGGGTCCAACTCTATCCAAAATTGGGAATGGCCCAATGTAGCGAGGATTAAGCTTCCCACGTTTGCCGAAACGTATCACTCCCTTTGATGAGACGAAAAGTGTTACGCTTTTAAGGGGTCATTTAAGCCCTATGTCGTGATAATATGATCAAATATTGCCTTAAATCGTTCCTTTTGTCATTTTAGGTACTTTTGAGAGGAATTCTGGAAAACATAGCATTTTGGACGTTTTTGGAGCATTAAAGTGAAGAAAACGACAAAGTCAAGAATTCAAGCTGGAACAGTACCTGACGGTGTCAAAAGTCACAAGGTGATGCCGTCACTTGTTGATAAAGAGGTGGATAGTTGCTTTACACTTGACGGGCCAGAATGGAATTTGAAGATTTACATGTGACGGCGTCACATGTTAAAACACCAAGGCAGTCACGTTTTAAGTTTAAGAGAGACGCCCCAGAACACATTTACACATGACGGCGTCAAGAGTGGATCTAGGCAATCAAGAAACCCTAACACGGCGAGATGACGGCGTCACATCTTAAAAGGTGACGCCGTCACCATTGTAAATCTATATATACTTTTCTATTTTTCATTCATTAAGGAGATGACTTTTGGTAGGAACTTAGGGTACGAACCCTAGTCGACTTTTGCAGCTATTTTGAGGTTTCAAACCCTCTTTTCTTCCATGTTCAATTAAAGATAAGTTATCCTTTAATCAATCAATATGTCTATGTGTTGTTTGATTATATCGTATGCTTTTCTTTCCTTTAACATGCTAGGCTAGGTTTGTTTGTGTTTGCTTAGGTCTAATGAAACCTAGTTATTGATTATTTATTGATTGGTTTGTTATTAATTGTTGTGGGTGGATGTTTATCGATGCTAGGCTTAAGAAAACTGGCAATACTCCAAATGGTAATATGCTTGAATGTCTTAAGAAACATGAATCGGATGTGTACTACAGTTATTTGGTTGTATTTAATGCATAAGCCACTGTTTATAATCCCTAGGATTGGGCGCTTTACGTGTCGTCTTAGGAGGAAATAAGAGCTTATAGAGTTGGGGAAGATCGTACACGGCCCCACGAATGGTATTAAGGAATACAACCCGGCATCCACGCAATTGTAACAAACTTATCAATCAATAAAAGATAACTAGGGAGTAATGAAACCTAAGTAAACACATTTGTCTCTATATTAGAAGTCTCTCAAATTTATTTTCTTGTCATTTTATTTTTATTGCATTTGTAGTATTTGGGTTAGTTGACTAGCAACTAATTCCGCCCACTCTTTCAAAAACCGAGATTTTTACTTGCTTTCCTTAAAATATAAAAATACAAAAAGAATCATCCCTCACCCCTAGACCTAATTTGATTACTTTCAATCCTAATGAACACTATCCCCGAGAGAACGATCAATCCTCCGGTACTTGCCACTACACTATACTACATCGGTCAGGTACACTGCCTGGTGGGGATTGTAAGCTTCTCAAGATCCCTTGAGAGGTAAAACCTTTTGCGTAGACTGCAATCCACACGCATCAAGTTTTTGGCGCCGCTGCCAGGGAATAGTTATTGTTTAGGTTATATTTTATTTTTATTAGGTCTACTCATTAGATTCCTATCTAGTGAGATTTTTATTTTATTTTTATATGTTTTCTTTAGTCTATCTTTTTCTTCTCAATCCATTGTTCGAATCTTCCTTGGCCATAATGGTAAACGAAGATTTCACTAACCTTAGAGTCACTAGGAGTCGTAGTTTGTAGAACCTTAGACCTTGATAGATCTTCGAGCCTGTGGATCGTTAGTATGCTAATGTAATCACAAGCACACTAAATAGAGAATCTCTGAACAACTTGTATTAATGCGGAAACTAAACACATGTAACAAGAACATGAATTACTAATAATGCTTCGATCCTCTATGGATCTATATTGAATACTAGAATATTGTTTTTCAAAAGTCGTACATAATACATAACATTGTGTTACTTTTATACACAAGGAACCCTAAACCGTTTCACAAGAAACGTATCTTCTAAAAACTATAAAAGATATGCATTATCACTTCCTATTATAACTCATGCATATCCTAACTAAATAATAAAATACACGAAATATCTATATCCGCAGAAACAAAATACGCGGAATCACTATTATCCGCAGAAACACTATTCAGCAGAATCCACACCTTCGGCAGAATCCGTCAGCAGAATCTATTCAGCAGAATTCCATTTAGCATAATTTCCAACAATCCTCCCCTAATCTTGAATTTGACATGGTTAAGTTCAAGATTCTTGATAGATCTTTAACATTCCAGAACAAGAGGATTGAATTCGAACATCAGCAGCAAAGAATCAAAGCAGCCACATCTCTATGAGTGGAAAAACTTTAAGTCAGCAGGTCTTTGCAGCAACAAATGACAAATGGTACATCAAAACAGATTAGTTTCATACTATTCTCATCACTTCCAGGTGTGTTAACTCCTGTGAGAGGTGAATCATTGAAAATAATGGATTTGATGTTTCTTTACCAATAGCCATTACTACTGGAGTAGCCAAATGTTTAAGTTCGAAAACTATGGTACACTGATAACTATATGATTTTTAGTAAATCAGCAGCTATAAACGGATTTGATTTGTCTTTACCTATAGCCGTTTGCTCAGGACTAGCTAATTCTTAGGTAGAATAAATCACCTTTGGTGAATTGAGTACCAAATATGGTATTCCACTGCCTTTACCACAAGCCATATACTAGTGGGCTAGTCAATTCTTCGGTTGTTCAAAGAATAAGAACCATGGTGAATTGATGACCATTTCAACTCTCAGCAATGAAGCATGGGTGAGTTGAGTACCCTATGGTTTTGAGCAAACCATTACAGCTATCAACAGATTTGATGTGTCTTTACCAAAGCTGTACCCTTTGGACTAGCCAACTCTTTGATGGAACAGTCAACATCATGGTGAGTTGATAACCATATAGAAAACCTGTATACAACAAAGAGTGGAAACTATATAATAAAAGTTAGTTTCTTTTTTTTTTTTTTTTTTTTTTTTTTTTTTTTTTACTAATAAAAACAAACAAAGAATACAACAAATTATCCCAAAGAAGTATCAAGTTGGATACCATGCTTAGTAGACATTTCATGCTTGAACAGGAGACTCCTTCTTATATCTTTGACTAATTGCTCAGCATAAGTCATGTCATTCCCAACCACATCAGAAGGAACCAACAGTTTCATATCCAACATCTGACTTAAGACTCGAAAAGTTATAGGATAGGTAACCTCAGCACGCATGTAAAGAACTTTGCCTGTGACAGTTGATAGCATATGAACATTAGGAAGTGGAAAGAATTTCCAGTTAGCAACCTCCCATTTTGATTGACCCATCCAAAAATTGAAGCCTTTGCCAACACTTGAGGAGTCAAACAACACGTTCAAGTCCCAAAGCAAAAATAAACCACATCCTGCAGGCTCCTTTTTGCTATAGTATGAGGTAACCCAACTATAAAGATTCAACAAATCCTGTCTATCCACAAAAGTTAAAATTTCACTAAGAAAAGTGAAATGTTTAACTGACCCATCTTCCCTATGAATAGTGTTAATATCTTTCTTTAGCAAAGGAAGGGGTGTAATTTCCCATTTGACCAGATGAACATGTAGCACAGGATCTTCCCCATCATCTTCCTCAATTTCAATAAAGTCTCTATCCTCTGCAGGTGTATCCAACACCTTAGTACCCCTCTTCCTGGCTACACTCTTTTTCCTCTTGCCAGGAGTAGAATGTGTGTCTGATGAGTGTGTAAATACTCATCATTTCTTTCACATTTGAGCTACAGAAACAGTCAAAAATACTTTAAAAAGTCTAAAAATGTATAAAAATATCATCTGACTGTGTTTTTATAAGTTTCAGGGAAAAACAAACAATTAATGTCATAATTTGCATTTTAGTCCCTGAACTTTCAGAATTTGGCAAATCTAGTCCCTAGAATCTAAAAAAAGTGGAATTTATCATTCAAGGTCCCTAAAATAATCTTAATTGTCAAATTTGGTCCTTGAATGATTGTTTGGGCAAAAATTACAAAAAGGTCCCTCAATTTTGAAAAGTGTCAAAAATGGTCCCTGGGTTATTTAAAATGTAAAATAAATAATTAAAACCCTTGTACTATTCATTTTTGGCAAATATGGTCCTTGTGTAATTATTTTATGGCAGGTTTAGTCCTTGGATTAACTTTGGAAAGATGACAACTCAAGCCCCTCTACTTTGCATAAATTGCAAAATGGTCCTTGTTACTAAAACTAAATCCAAATCCGGACCCTAGCTGCTTATCTAAACCCAAAATAAAAACACAACCTACCCAACCCAATCCCCTAGCCCACTAAACCTTTACCCGGCCCAACCCCTAAATAAATAAAATACCAGGTCAAACCAGGGTCAAACCAACCCTGGTATTCCTTCTTCCTCACTAAACCCCGCCAAAACCACCCCAGCTCACCCAAAACCACCATCCACCTCATCCCCCCTCCTCAACACTCCACCTAACATGCCAAAACCAATTAATGCATCCCTCCCACTCCCCACTAGCAAAATCAGAGTTAATCACCAATTTCCACCTTTCCCGCCAAAAGTGCCAAGTGGTCGATTGTGATGAATTCTTGGAAATTAATGGCTCAGATATGGTGGGAATCACTCAGAGAGGTCGACAAGAGGATTAGAGACTATAAAGAGCAGAGGAGAGAGTGTGTATTAGATTATCTAGTGTAATTTTAGTTATCTTAGTTCGTTTTTAATATTTTTCAAATTCCAGTGTATGTAAAGCTTTCAAAGCTCTTGTTTAAGTTAACTCAGTATTAATCAAAGCTACTTTCAGTTTCAATTTCAGTATTATCTTTACAAATTCAGAATTTCCATTTTCAAGCTTAAAATCTCATAATCATTAATATGGTATTATAGTTGATTACATGAATTGAATAAGAACATATAAGCTCCCAGAAGCTCATTGAAGCTTTTAGAATCCTTAAAACTTGTATTAGCAGTAAAAAATCAAAAATACAAAAATAGTCAAAGAAAGTCAACACAACAGGATCATGGAATTCATGGCTGGAGCAGGGTAAATACTGGATTGCCCTGGGTTAGTGAACCTGAGGAGGTTCTATAGGAGTGATTCATTGGTCCTTGTTCTTGGTTTCAAGCTGGAAAGCAGTTGTAAGAATTTCTAAGTAATTTGGCATTTCACTGTGTTAGTTGTTTTTAATCTTTGATCATTGCATTTCTGTGTTTCTTAGTTGATATTGAGTAGGTTTATGCATTAAAACACTTTGCTTGTTCATTAAAAATCTTAGTTGTTAAAAATTTCATTTTGGCAGTCAAAATTGCATATTTGTTGTTTCTGAGTATCATGCTTGTATGGCTGTTGGTTTATGTTTCTTTAGTCCTAAGATATGATACCATAAGTTCTCAAATCATAGTTGTGGTTTAAATCTCTGAATTCACTTAAAAATCACCATTTCTGAGTTTGAAAGGGGTGTTTGGATTTGCTGAATCAGTAGGTCTATAAGGTTTGTTTGTTGTTGTTTGCTGTTGTAACATGTTTCACTAGGGTCTATTAGCTTAGTTCTAGCATAAAATTCAGTAGTCAAGAGTTAAAAAGTCAAAGTTGTGTTTAAATCTTCATCACAGTTAACTGTGATGAGATTTGAGTTCATGATTGTTCAAAATCATTTCATAAGTGTGTAAACTTGCTTGATCTAGCTTCTTTTAGACTTATTACATCAATATCAGTCCATTAGAACTAATCAAATCTCACCAAAGTCAAACCTTCTATTTTTCTGCACAAGTCAAAAAGATCAGCAGACCATGGTTCTGAGTTGCTGATCTTTGCCAAAATCAGACCTCAATTGGTGTTTTATTGATAGGGCTTTTATGATTTTTAGATAGCTCACAAGCTAAGCTAATTTTTGCCCCCCTAAGATTGAATCTCAGTAGCTTATTGCTTAGCTTAATTTGGCCTTGAAGTTTGCCTGTTTTTCTGAGTTTTCTGTGTAAGAATCCATAGCAGCCAAGGATCAAATCTGTTAAGCTCTTGTGATAATTTGTAGTTTTAAGTTGTTTTAGGCTTATTTTAGAGTATTAAGCTTGTTCTGATCAGTTGGCCAACTTTACTGCTTATTTGCTTATTTTTGGCTTATTAGCTTATTGCTCATTAGCCCAAATCTGCTTATTGGGCCTTGTCAGCTTTTCATTTTATTTTTCCCAGCTTCCTTATAATATTTTAGCATTATCTGTAATTTTTCATAATTTTCTGATCAGTTTTAATATTTTTAATCAATTTAAGTAGTTTTTAATAGTAATTTAATCATAAAAAATAGAAAAATAATCAAAAAATTACAATTCCAATTTTCATAATTTTCTTTTGTCATTTTTAATCTAGGAAAAATATAAAAAATATTTTTAGGACTTAAAAATAAACGAAATAGAAATATAGTGATAGCTTCTATTTAATAGAATTTATCTTTTTAAATTTTAATTAAGTAATTTTCATTTTTATAATTTTCTTATCTTTTTATTACTTTAAAGTATTTATAGAAAAATTTTCAGATTTTTATTTGATCTTTTAGTATTTATTAGAATTTTAATTAGTTTAAATAATTATTAAATAGTTTTTAATTAATAATAATTAATTAATAAGTCAAATAAATAATTTTCTTTTTCCAATAATTTTCTTTTATTATTAGGGTTGTAAAAATATAAATTTCATATCCGTAGGCTGTTTATTTCTTAAAACTCACTTTTTTATTTCGTACGTTTACGTTTATTTAAATTTAAACGTACGTTTTTAGGTTTTTTATACGTTTTTAAGTAATTTGATTTCCCGTTCTTGTTTATATAGCTTGGTTAAAGCTATTTGCTTATCTCATTAGTATAATCAAAACCATAATCCCTTTTCTGTTCATAAACTCTTGATCACAATCCGTTTTAAAGCACAATTTCACACTTCGCTGGGACTTAAACGACCCGGGGATAAAACTATACTCCTTGGATTATTGCATTGTGTCCTTGATAGTTTGACTTTGTTTGACCACATCCGTGGTTGATTTAAGTTGACTGTTCAGGGCCAATCAAATTTTGGCGCCGCTGCCGGGGAGGTGTGCAGCGTGTTTCAAACGTTTTGCAGTATCGTGTCTTTGAACCCCAATCTGTGAATATCTTTTCTCTCTTGTATATTTATCATATATAAAGCAAAACGCTTGTGAAGTTAACTCATTTAACTGATCAAGCACCAAAAATATCGTATTCCTATTCCCCATAAAACCATATAAAAAACAAAAATATTTTCTTTTCTTTTCTATATATACTATCATATAAAAAATAAAAACATCAAAAATATTTTCCATTTTCTGTGTTAAATAATAAACAATAAATAAAAATTAACCATCGAGAACCAAGACTGAGCACTACCTAACTGGGGGTGCGGCCATAATAAGTTCCCAAACCTAAGATAAAAACTTGCCTTTGTATCACTTGCGAATATCGGCTCACCTTTAATTGATAAACAAACTCTAACGGAGGTTCTAGGATAGTCTGACATTAAATTGTCGGACTGAAAGAAGCGGGTTTTTAAGGAGCGTAACTGCCCACCTTTGCTTCTCCGCCACTCTGTGCGTTTGTCAGTTAGAGAGCTACCGTACGCCTGTTGATTATTGGTTTAAGTTCACTTGTGTTTTTTCTCGATCTTGATTTTTAATAGAAAAATTTTGTTTTCATAAAATCCAAAAAGAATCTTCTTACCCCTTTTCTGAGTTTCCTCCACTATAAAGGATTCTTAGACTCGTCTTAGTGCATGCGCACTCGTTCTTCTAGGTCATCAAGCCCTCTCCGTGAGCTTGGAAAGATACCTCGAAGGCGTCGTAGACGTTCTGCCCCATCAGGCGTATCTGAGGAACGTACTGATCCTGTCGTCATGGCAGAATTGCCAATGAATGAGCTTCTCCAGGCACCCATCGAGGGTTATGGAGATGCCATTGTTGTTCCAGCTATTGTAGCTGAGAGTTTTGAGCTCAAAACCGGGTTACTGAATCTTGTGACCTCAAGCCAATTCTACGGTTTTGAGAGGGATGATCCTCATGCTCACATTCGATGGTTTAACAAAATTACATCTACCATCAAATACAAGAACATCCCTGCTAGCTCAATCAAACTTCTTCTATTCCCATTTTCTCTCGAGGGACAAGCCCGGATATGGCTTGAAAAACAACCCCCTCGTTCAATTGAGACATGGGAGGACTTAGTTACAAAGTTTGTGAACGAATTTTTTCCACCGTCTAGGACGACAAGTCTTAAAAATGAAATCATCAAATTCACACAAAGATTTGATGAATCGTTTAGTGACGCGTGGGATCGTTACAAAGAATTGCTTCGTAAATGTCCTCATCATGGTTTTACCGAGTTGATGCAAATCGACACTTTCTATAATGGAGTGAGCCAATCTGACCAAGATTCTCTCAATGCCTCCTCAGGAGGTAACTTTTTGAGCAGAACTGTCAAAGAAGCTTTAGCGATTATTGAAAATAAGTCTAAGGTCCGTACTGCACGAACAAAGCCATATCATTCTCAGGCTAGTGCCGGTCCTTCTACTTCATCTCCCGTGAGTACTTCTAGCACCGATGCTAAGATTGATAAACTCACGGATGCTATTCAAGCTTTGGTTCTCTCAAGCCAAAAGAAAGTCACTTTCACACAAACTCCTTCACATGCTGAAGTGAAGAAAGTGGAAGTCTGTGTTACTTGTGGTGGCCCTCACGCATACTACGACTGTACTGCCACCGATGGTAGTCCTTTTGAAGTTAATGCTATAGCCGGTTCTTCAAATCAAGGAGGTAATCAATACCGTCCTCAAATGGAACCATACCGAGCTAGTAGTTACCAAGGACCACCCGGATTTAATCAAAACCAGAATTTGCAAAACCGGAACCAAAATCAACCTCGAATGAACCAAGGTTATCAAAACCAAGGGAATTTCAATTCTGGACAAAATCAAGGTTTCCAACACCAAGGAAACTTTAATCGAAACAATTCCAACCAGGGAAATCATTTTCAGGGAAATGGTAATCCAAATCAAGGGAATTTTCAACATCAAGGTTATAATCAAAATAACCGAATGCAAAATTTCCCTAATCAACATCAAGCCATTCCAGCCCAACATCCATCATCTGATGAGTTATTGAGACAGTTCATGAAAGCTCAAGAGGACACAAACAGGTTGTTGGTCAGCCAGATCTCTGAGATTAAAAAATCTTTAAATGATCAACCTTCGGGCTCAGGAAAACTTCCGAGCAACACGATCGCTAACCCGAAGGGCGATGCTAAGGCGATCACAACCCGAAGTGGTGTTTCATATGAGGGACCCACTGTTTCCACTACCACTTCTTCTTCTTCCCCCAAGGTAGTGGGAAGTGAGCCTGAGGTGACTAAGGACCAGGTACTTCCTACTAATAACGGAGGTACCAAAAACGTCCAGCCTCCAGTTGTCCCGAAACCCAAGACTAAACCTCAAGTTGTCTTTGAACATCCTGAAACCCCGGTTGAAGACCCTAAATCCAAAACTTCTATTCCCTACCCATCACGTTTAAATGAGCAAAAGCTCCGCGAAAAAGCTAGTCAACAAATGGATAAATTCTTCCAAATTTTTCAAGAATTACACTTTGACATAAGCTTTGCGGATGCTATCATTCTGATGCCCAAGTTTGCATCCACAATCAAACACTTGTTGAGCAACAAGGAAAAGCTGTTTGAAATGGCAAAGACTCCATTAAATGAGAACTGCTCAGCAGTTATCTTGAAAAAGCTTCCCGAGAAGCTTGGAGATCCTGGAAGGTTTCTACTACCTTGTGTCTTTCCAGGAATGATTGAATGCTATGCCTTGGCCGATCTTGGTGCAAGCATCAACCTGATGCCTAAATCAGTATGGAAGAAACTTTCTCTTCCTGAACTTACTCCTACCTGCATGACTCTCGAGCTTGCAGATCGTTCAATATCTCGTCCACTTGGCATTGCTGAGGACGTATTTGTGAAAGTAGGAAAGTTCCATTTTCCAGCCGACTTTGTGGTTGTGGATTTCGATGCTGATTCCAGGGTTCCTCTCATTCTTGGAAGAGGATTCCTGAGAACGGGCCGTGCTCTCATAGATGTATTTGAGCATGAAATCACATTACGTGTGGGTCATGAAGCTGTTACCTTTAACCTCGATCAAACTTCGAGGTACTCCTCAAATTATGATTCTGAATCGGTTAACCGAATCGATGTCATTGATATTGTTTCAGAGGAGTATTCTCAAGAGTTTCTTGGTTATTCTGATAATTCTGTGAGTGGGGATACCACCACATCTTCTTTACCTGGCATTTCCGACTCTTCCCCTTCTCTCACTCCGTTTGAGGGAGGTGATTTCAATTTGGAAGAGATCGATGATTTTCTCAAGTGTGATTCATTCCTAGAGGGGATTGATGACGCTGAGATTGATCTGGAGGGAGATATTCTTCTTCTTGAGACATTGTTAAATCAGGACAATTCTCCTCCACTCCCTCCCGTTGAACTTCATAAAGAGGAAATCAGATCAGTTGAGAAAACTGATGAATTTCCTGAGGTCGAACTCAAAGACTTACCGCCTCATCTTGAGTACGCATTCTTGGAGGGTGATGAAAAATTACCCGTCATTATTGCTAAAGATTTAAGTGAGGAGGAAAAGACTGCTCTAATAAAGGTCTTAAAGTCACACAAGCAAGCCATTGCTTGGAAACTCTCCGACATAAAGGGTATTGACCCTGAATTTTGTACTCACAAGATTTTAATGGAAGATGACTTTAAACCAGCAGTCCAACATCAAAGAAGGGTGAATCCTAAAATCCACGATGTAATCAAACAAGAGGTTCTCAAACTTATTGATGCAGGATTGATTTATCCCATCTCGGATAGTCCTTGGGTTAGTCCCATTCATTGTGTTCCAAAAAAGGGTGGCATGACTGTTGTCACGAATGATGAAAATGAGTTGATTCCAACTCGATTGGTTACAGGGTGGCGTGTTTGCATTGACTATCGTAAGTTAAATGATGCCACCCGTAAAGACCATTTTCCTCTACCTTTTATGGATCAGATGCTTGAGAGATTAGCAGGGAACGAGTACTATTGTTTCCTTGATGGTTTCTCAGGTTACTTTCAAATTCCCATTGATCCACAAGATCAAGACAAGACTACCTTCACGTGCCCTTATGGAACCTTTGCTTATAAACGTATGCCTTTCGGCTTATGTAATGCTCCAGGCACGTTCCAGAGGTGTATGATGGCTATATTTACCGACATGATCGGTAAAACAATGGAGGTCTTTATGGATGACTTCTCGGTCATTGGGGATTCGTTCCAAGCATGTCTCTCCAATTTAGAAAACATGTTGAAACGGTGTAAAGACACCAATCTTTGTCTAAATTGGGAGAAGAGTCATTTTATGGTCAGAGAGGGCATTGTCCTCGGCCATAAGATATCAAAGAACGGGATTGAGGTTGACAGAGCTAAAGTTGATGTCATTGGTAAATTACCTCATCCCACTACCGTCAAAGGTATTAGGAGTTTTTTGGGTCATGCCGGTTTCTATCGTAGATTCATACAAGATTTTTCTAAAATCGCCCGGCCTATGACTCATCTTCTTGAAAAAGATGCTCCTTTTATCTTCTCACCAGAGTGCATCAAAGCTTTTGAAATACTAAAGAAAAAGCTTACTGAGGCACCCATTCTAGTTGCCCCCGACTGGGATTTTCCCTTTGAACTCATGTGCGATGCAAGTGATTTTGCAATCGGTGCAGTCCTGGGGCAACGAAAAGCCAAACATTTTCAGCCTATCCACTACGCAAGTAAAACAATGACTGAAGCTCAAACTCATTACACCACTACAGAAAAAGAATTGTTGGCTGTGGTGTATGCCTTTGAGAAGTTTCGGCCATATTTGATCTTGACAAAATGTGTAGTGTATACGGATCACTCGGCTCTTAAATATCTCTTTGCAAAACAAGATGCAAAGCCGAGATTACTCCGTTGGGTTCTCCTCCTGCAAGAATTTGATATCATTATACGTGATAAAAAAGGAGCTGAGAACCTAGCTGCTGATCATCTATCCCGATTAGAGAACCCACACCAAGATGTTTTCGAGAAAAAGGAAATAAATGAAACATTTCCTCTCGAGACACTCAATGCGGTTACTTTTCGAGGAGATTCTACTACCCCATGGTTTGCCGACTTCGCAAATTACCATGCGGGTAACTTTATAGTGAAAGGAATGTCGACCCAACAGAAGAATAAATTCTTCAAGGATGTTAAACATTATTTCTGGGACGACCCCTACTTGTTCAAAATCTGTGCGGATCAAGTCATCCGACGGTGTGTTTACGGACAGGAAGCTATTGACATTCTCAAAGCTTGCCATGCTGGACCCACAGGGGGCCATCATAGTCCAAACTACACCGCCAAAAAGGTGTTTGATTCCGGGTTTTATTGGCCCACAATCTATAAGGATGCCCAAGAACTCATAAAAACTTGTGAAGCTTGTCAGCGTCACGGTAATATTTCACAACGAAATGAAATGCCACAAAATGCAATTCAAGTCTGTGAAATCTTTGATGTCTGGGGCATCGACTTTATGGGGCCATTTCCATCATCTCGAGGAAACAAATACATTCTCGTGGCTGTTGACTATTTGTCAAAATGGGTTGAAGCAAAAGCTTTACCCACTAATGATGCCCGAGTTGTTGTAAAATTTCTGAAAGCTCTTTTTGCCCGTTTTGGAACCCCACGTGCTATAATCAGTGATCGTGGTACGCATTTTTGCAATGACAAATTTGACAAAGTCATGCAAAAGTATGGTGTAACTCACCGACTTTCTACTGCGTATCACCCACAAACAAGTGGGCAAGTTGAAGTTTCAAATCGGGGTATTAAAAGAATCTTGGAAAGGACTGTAGGAGAAAATCGTGCATCCTGGTCGGATAAATTGGATGATGCACTATGGGCCTTTCGTACAGCTTACAAAAACACCATCGGGTGTACGCCTTACAAGCTTGTGTACGGAAAGGCATGTCATCTTCCTATCGAATTAGAGCACAAAGCCTACTGGGCCTTGAAACATGCTAACTTTGATCTTCAAACTGCGGGTGATCACCGAAAAGTTCAAATGAATGAATTAAATGAACTGCGTGATCAATCTTACGAAAACTCTTTGATTTATAAAGAAAAGACAAAGAAGATTCATGACTCTAAAATCAAGAACCGCGTTTTCAACGTTGGTGATCGAGTCCTTCTTTTCAATTCCAGATTGAAGATTTTCTCGGGAAAACTCAAATCCCGTTGGTCTGGTCCATTCACTGTTACAAAAGTTTATCCATATGGTACCGTTGAGTTATCTCAAAATGACGGACCAAATTTCAAAGTGAATGGTCATCGGTTAAAACACTACTTTGGAGAGGACATACCATTCATGGTTGTCCCGGATCTTCAAACTTTCCCCATGAACCAATAAATGCGGGGATCGAGTCAAGCTAGTGACTCGGTGATCAAAAACATTAGCAAAACATGGGTTCTCACTCGTGTCTCTGTTTTCTTTCTATTTTCTACTACCAAGTGTGGGGGAGATGGTCTCTTCCACTTACTTCCCCGTAGACTTTTAAATTGCTTTTTCTCCCAGGCTGTTCAGGAGCACTTTATTACAGTTAGCCGTTCACAAGCGGTTAGCTAGCGTGATAAACCTGACTGTTCGGGAGGAATCAACTTAATTCGGGGTCGAGTCAAGCTAGTGACTCGGTGATCAAAAACATTAGCTCGCACCATATGGGTTTTTACCCATATTTCTGACTTCTTTCTATTTTCTACCACCCAAGTTTGGAGGAATGCCCCACAGGTTGTATATATGTAAGTACTTCCAGTTGTTAAAAAAAAAAAAAAAAAAAAAAAAAAAAAAAAAAAAAAAAAAAATAGAGGGAATTTGCATGCCTTAACGGCTTAAATGCAAATTAAATAAAAATAAAATAAATATGTATATAAAAATAATGGCTATTCAGTATTTCCCTTTTACGTTCTAAGTGTTGGTTTAACAGCCAGTTCTTTGAATATTGAGGGCAATATTCAGTTCTAAGTGTGGGGGGGAAATTCTAGCAAATTTTATCAAATGTATCATCTAGCACCCCCATTTTAGCCAAAATTTTAAATTTTTTTTTTTTCTTCTCACTTAGAACTCAGAAAATGGTTATCAGTCCGCCATGTCTAACCCACATAAGGATTGGCTAATCCCGGAGCAAACGGCTCTGGGTAAAGATGTATCAAATCCGTTTATGGCTTGCAATTTGCCAAAAATTGTATGGTTCTCGACTCACCATATCTTTAATTAGTGAAGAGTTGGCTAGCCCGCAAGTTCATGGCTTGTGGTAAAGGCAGTGGAACACCATGATGGGTAATCAGCTCACCAAAGATAATAGTTGTAATTTATCTAAGAGCTGGCTAGTCCAGAAGCAAACGGCTTCTGGTAAAGACTCCTCAAACCCGTTGAAAGCTGATGGTTTGCTCAAAATCATTTGGTTATCATTGTGCCAAAGTATCACATACTAAAACAATGGCTAGTCCAGAAGCAAACGGTTTCTGGTAAAGACAAATCAAAACCGTTTACAGCTGGTGATTTGCTCAAAATCACATGGTTATCAGTGTACCATAGTTCTTACTTGAACTAAAACATTTGGCTACTCCAGAGGTGATGGCTTCTGGTAAAGAGATACATCCATTAAAAACTTCATAAAAGATTGCTAGGGACTAGCAATAGTTTAGTGTGGGGGATTGATGAGTGTGTAAATACTCATCATTTCTTTCACATTTGAGCTACAGAAACAGTCAAAAATACTTTAAAAAGTCTAAAAATGTATAAAAATATCATCTGACTGTGTTTTTATAAGTTTCAGGGAAAAACAAACAATTAATGTCATAATTTGCATTTTAGTCCCTGAACTTTCAGAATTTGGCAAATCTAGTCCCTAGAATCTAAAAAAAGTGGAATTTATCATTCAAGGTCCCTAAAATAATCTTAATTGTCAAATTTGGTCCTTGAATGATTGTTTGGGCAAAAATTACAAAAAGGTCCCTCAATTTTGAAAAGTGTCAAAAATGGTCCCTGGGTTATTTAAAATGTAAAATAAATAATTAAAACCCTTGTACTATTCATTTTTGGCAAATATGGTCCTTGTGTAATTATTTTATGGCAGGTTTAGTCCTTGGATTAACTTTGGAAAGATGACAACTCAAGCCCCTCTACTTTGCATAAATTGCAAAATGGTCCTTGTTACTAAAACTAAATCCAAATCCGGACCCTAGCTGCTTATCTAAACCCAAAATAAAAACACAACCTACCCAACCCAATCCCCTAGCCCACTAAACCTTTACCCGGCCCAACCCCTAAATAAATAAAATACCAGGTCAAACCAGGGTCAAACCAACCCTGGTATTCCTTCTTCCTCACTAAACCCCGCCAAAACCACCCCAGCTCACCCAAAACCACCATCCACCTCATCCCCCCTCCTCAACACTCCACCTAACATGCCAAAACCAATTAATGCATCCCTCCCACTCCCCACTAGCAAAATCAGAGTTAATCACCAATTTCCACCTTTCCCGCCAAAAGTGCCAAGTGGTCGATTGTGATGAATTCTTGGAAATTAATGGCTCAGATATGGTGGGAATCACTCAGAGAGGTCGACAAGAGGATTAGAGACTATAAAGAGCAGAGGAGAGAGTGTGTATTAGATTATCTAGTGTAATTTTAGTTATCTTAGTTCGTTTTTAATATTTTTCAAATTCCAGTGTATGTAAAGCTTTCAAAGCTCTTGTTTAAGTTAACTCAGTATTAATCAAAGCTACTTTCAGTTTCAATTTCAGTATTATCTTTACAAATTCAGAATTTCCATTTTCAAGCTTAAAATCTCATAATCATTAATATGGTATTATAGTTGATTACATGAATTGAATAAGAACATATAAGCTCCCAGAAGCTCATTGAAGCTTTTAGAATCCTTAAAACTTGTATTAGCAGTAAAAAATCAAAAATACAAAAATAGTCAAAGAAAGTCAACACAACAGGATCATGGAATTCATGGCTGGAGCAGGGTAAATACTGGATTGCCCTGGGTTAGTGAACCTGAGGAGGTTCTATAGGAGTGATTCATTGGTCCTTGTTCTTGGTTTCAAGCTGGAAAGCAGTTGTAAGAATTTCTAAGTAATTTGGCATTTCACTGTGTTAGTTGTTTTTAATCTTTGATCATTGCATTTCTGTGTTTCTTAGTTGATATTGAGTAGGTTTATGCATTAAAACACTTTGCTTGTTCATTAAAAATCTTAGTTGTTAAAAATTTCATTTTGGCAGTCAAAATTGCATATTTGTTGTTTCTGAGTATCATGCTTGTATGGCTGTTGGTTTATGTTTCTTTAGTCCTAAGATATGATACCATAAGTTCTCAAATCATAGTTGTGGTTTAAATCTCTGAATTCACTTAAAAATCACCATTTCTGAGTTTGAAAGGGGTGTTTGGATTTGCTGAATCAGTAGGTCTATAAGGTTTGTTTGTTGTTGTTTGCTGTTGTAACATGTTTCACTAGGGTCTATTAGCTTAGCTCTAGCATAAAATTCAGTAGTCAAGAGTTAAAAAGTCAAAGTTGTGTTTAAATCTTCATCACAGTTAACTGTGATGAGATTTGAGTTCATGATTGTTCAAAATCATTTCATAAGTGTGTAAACTTGCTTGATCTAGCTTCTTTTAGACTTATTACATCAATATCAGTCCATTAGAACTAATCAAATCTCACCAAAGTCAAACCTTCTATTTTTCTGCACAAGTCAAAAAGATCAGCAGACCATGGTTCTGAGTTGCTGATCTTTGCCAAAATCAGACCTCAATTGGTGTTTTATTGATAGGGCTTTTATGATTTTTAGATAGCTCACAAGCTAAGCTAACTTTTGCCCCCCTAAGATTGAATCTCAGTAGCTTATTGCTTAGCTTAATTTGGCCTTGAAGTTTGCCTGTTTTTCTGAGTTTTCTGTGTAAGAATCCATAGCAGCCAAGGATCAAATCTGTTAAGCTCTTGTGATAATTTGTAGTTTTAAGTTGTTTTAGGCTTATTTTAGAGTATTAAGCTTGTTCTGATCAGTTGGCCAACTTTACTGCTTATTTGCTTATTTTTGGCTTATTAGCTTATTGCTCATTAGCCCAAATCTGCTTATTGGGCCTTGTCAGCTTTTCATTTTATTTTTCCCAGCTTCCTTATAATATTTTAGCATTATCTGTAATTTTTCATAATTTTCTGATCAGTTTTAATATTTTTAATCAATTTAAGTAGTTTTTAATAGTAATTTAATCATAAAAAATAGAAAAATAATCAAAAAATTACAATTCCAATTTTCATAATTTTCTTTTGTCATTTTTAATCTAGGAAAAATATAAAAATATTTTTAGGACTTAAAAACAAACGAAATAGAAATATAGTGATAGCTTCTATTTAATAGAATTTATCTTTTTAAATTTTAATTAAGTAATTTTCATTTTTATAATTTTCTTATCTTTTTATTACTTTAAAGTATTTATAGAAAAATTTTCAGATTTTTATTTGATCTTTTAGTATTTATTAGAATTTTAATTAGTTTAAATAATTATTAAATAGTTTTTAATTAATAATAATTAATTAATAAGTCAAATAAATAATTTTCTTTTTCCAATAATTTTCTTTTATTATTAGGGTTGTAAAAATATAAATTTCATATCCGTAGGCTGTTTATTTCTTAAAACTCACTTTTTTATTTCGTACGTTTACGTTTATTTAAATTTAAACGTACGTTTTTAGGTTTTTTATACGTTTTTAAGTAATTTGATTTCCCGTTCTTGTTTATATAGCTTGGTTAAAGCTATTTGCTTATCTCATTAGTATAATCAAAACCATAATCCCTTTTCTGTTCATAAACTCTTGATCACAATCCGTTTTAAAGCACAATTTCACACTTCGCTGGGACTTAAACGACCCGGGGATAAAACTATACTCCTTGGATTATTGCATTGTGTCCTTGATAGTTTGACTTTGTTTGACCACATCCGTGGTTGATTTAAGTTGACTGTTCAGGGCCAATCAGTGTCAGTAGTAGCATCAGCAGACTCAGGTTCTGGCTTAACTGGTGCAGACTTCTGTGCTTCAGCAGGCATAGTTGGAGAACTAGCAGCAGGAATATCTTTAGAACCATCAGTAGAAACACCTTGACAAGAAGCATCAGCAGGAACATGTTCAGATGCTGTAAGAGTAGGATCAGGAGAAACCTCAGCAGGAAGAGTATCAGTAGGAATTAAAGTAGAAGGTTCTTGAAGAATCTCTTCAGCAAGTGAGGCATTAGAAGCTGTAGGCTTATCAAACTTCAACTTCTTTGCTGCAGGAACATCCAACCCAACACTATGTCTTTTCAATGTTGCATTTGCTGGAATCCCTGATAGTCTAAGAGCATTCTGAATCTTCTCATATTTAAAAATCAAATCAGGAAGTGATAGTCCCCAAACTTGTTTCCTGCTCAATCCTGAGCCATGAATAACACAACTTTGGTTCTTGACAAAATGTCTCATATAGTCTGTCATCTGTGCTTGAGTCATGGGTTTGTCTCTCTTTTCTTGTGCCTTCCTTGCTGCCTCAGCCTTCTCTCAAAGATTAATCTAGAAAAGTTATAGGTTACACCTTTAGATAAGCATACCACACCACAAGCCAGCTGTGTGGAAAACTGATCCCATCCACCTGTCTTTGAACTGATACATTGAAGCAATGTATGCACCAAGAATCTCCATTTAGGGCAAAGCTTGTTCTTGAACCATGCTTTCTTTCCATCACCAAGATAACCAATTGCACGAAGACCAGTGAGAATTTCTTCCTTATTAGTATGATAAACCCCATTTTCATCTCCTAGTTGCAGCTTTGTACGAACCAATGCTTCAGTCACCACAACTTCAGTCTCTTCAACAGAAGCCACAATCTCCCTTTGATTATCAGTAGTAGTACGTGTTTTGGCAGATACCCAAAATTGTCGAATCACAGATTCATCAATAACCGTGGGATTATGAGTGAGAGCATGACGAATTTTAGATCGAAGTAGAAAATCCACCATAGAATCATACTCGGAATGTCCCTTAGCACGTCCCAAAAAGGCTACTTTATTGTGATCATATTTGAAAGATAGGTCAGCCATTATCAAGGAACATAAGAAATGGAGTGAGTTTGAATGTGAGAGGGAATTGGTTGTTTTATGACTGGGATTAAGTCAATTAGGTCATTAAAATAAATTTCCTAATCATTAATGCTGATTGGGAAAGAATCTTGAGAGAATCTTTGACCAATTTTGACTGTTATCAAATAACCTGAGTCAGCAGTAGCGAAAGTCAATCCGTAGAACCCATGGTCAATCCGCAGAATCCCATCCTCAGTGGAAACCACTTCTGCTAGTCAAAATATCTTAAAGCATTAACTCTTTACCCGATACACATTAATGAACCCAGACATTAATCTCGCCTATTAAAGAATCCCAAATCACACTTTACTCACATCAAACCCTAAAAATTCACAATTACCATTAGCAATGACTTCCAAACCATATATAATTGATCTCACATCCTCCTCATCATCATCCAGTTCTTGGGGAAATTACTTTCCCGAGAATGAGAGACCTTGGACCCTTCATCTGACCAAAGAGCAAGCGAAAAAGAAAACTCCTGATTTGGGGGAACCAAGCAAGGCCCCCATTCCTGCTGAGTCGGAATCTTCTGAGGATTCACGCCCATTAATCCCCTACCCGTTATCAGACAAAGAGCTTGTCTCTCCTTTCCTTTGTACCTCGGACGAGGAATCTTCTGAGGATGAAGATCCAACTTTCATCCCTCCTTCCACACCAGAAAGACCACATTCATGACCCCATTCTTCTTCAGTTCTATTGGCTTCTTCTTGTTCTCAAACAAGGACTAGAAAGGTCAATCCACCTCTTCCTAAATCAAGGAAGGTGGTTCTTGGGCTGTTATGTCCCAAGAAGGTTGCTGAAGAGAAAGGAAGGGGTAAAAGGAAGGTGGACTAGTTGTTCATCATCACCACTGCCATAAGAACTAGAAAAACCTATTTCAGTTGCAGTGGGTGTTTGTGATAGTAGACTAGAAGTAGGATTATAAGTCTAGTTCGATAGTGTCAGAGTCTGTAAACAGCATCTTTTGTAACTCTGATTATCAATGAATAGATCTTTCCCTGATATATGTTTGTTTGACTATGTGTTGTTGAGATTAGTTGTCCTTTGACTACTGATTAGAACCAATATGTCTTCTATGAATATATTCAAACAGCAGAAACACCATTGACTGAATAATTTCACTGAGATGAACTCCATAGACTTGAGCATCAGCAAAAATAACACATTCCCAATCCATTTGCTGACATAAGTTCCACAGATAGAGCAATCAGCAGAAAAATACAGTCAAGTGACATATGATCAGCAGAATCACAAGACAGCAAGCCAATTTGACTGACATAATCATCCTTGGATATCAGCAAAAACACCAAATACTTAAGAATTCTACTGATAATGGAACCATCAGCAGAAATAGCAAACCTGCAAAACAAACAAAGACAGACAAGCTCCAAACTATACACAAAAATGGTTAATGGTTAGTTGAACAAAATATACAAATAAGAACCTACAAACAAAGTTAGTGTACAAGATCATAACTAACTACAACAAATAATCCAACTCCAATTCTCCCCTGAGGCATATGCCTTCCCTTAGGCCTATGCCTCCCCTCAAAAATTGCATTTAAGGGTTAACCATTCCAATATGGACAACTAAGTAATTAAACCTAGGTCCTTCAAAAGCTTTTGTTAATAAATCAGCCACATTTTCATCTGTATGAATCTTAAGCACCTGAATTAAATGTTTTTCATTTGCATCTCTTATAAAATGGTGCCTAATCTCAATATGTTTAGTTCTTTGATGAAAAACTGGATTTTTAACAATAGAAATGGTGCTCTGGTTATCAATAAAGATTTTTGTGTTCATGAAGTTGAACCCATAATCAAGTAATTGATTTTGTATCCAAAGTACCTGCCCACAACAGTTGGCAGCAGCAACATATTCTGCTTCAGTAGAGGAAGTAGCCACAATTGTTTGCTTCTTGCATTGCCAAGAGATTAATCTTCTACCCAGAAACTGACAGCCTCCAGTAGTGGACTTTCTATCCAGATTAGCTCCAGCATAGTCACTATCACTATAAGCTTCCAACACAAAGGAAGACTCCCTTGGGTACCAAAGACCTAACAGAGGTTGGCCTTTAAGATACTTAAAAATCTTCTTGACTGCATTGAGGTGGGAAGTTAAAGGAGTGACTTGATGTCTAGAACAAGCACTGACTGCAAAAGTAATATCTGGCCTTGAAGCTGTTAAATACATAAGTGAACCAATCATGGATCTGTATAGATGAACATTGACAGCTTCATCTGGTTCATTCTTATTCTTAGGTGTAGGAGCTTCATAAGGTGTAGTTGCAGTCCTAATATTCTCAAAGTCAAACTTTTTGAGAATATCCTTCACATACTTGTCTTGGCTGATAAATATCCCATCAGGCAATTGCTTCACTTGTAACCCCAAGAAGAATGTAAGCTCCTCCATTGCACTCATTTCAAATTCACTCTTCATCAAATTCTCAAATTCTCTGCACCAAGCTTCCTTTGTGGATCCAAAGATGATGTCATCCACATATACCTGAACCAAAATGATATCTCTGGAATTCTTCCTAATGAAGAGAGTCTTATCAATTGCCCCCTTCTATATCCATGTTCCAAGAGAAATGTTGACAACCTTGCATACCAGGCCCTTGGTGCTTGATGAAGGCCATAGAGAGCTTTAACAACTTTGTACACCTTCTTTGGATGCTGAGGATCTTCAAATCCTTTGGGTTGATTCACATACACTTCCTCTTCAATCTTGCCATAGAGAAAGGCACTTTTAACATCCATCTGATAAACTACAAAACCCATGTATGAAGCAAATGCCAAAAACAATCTAATTGCCTCAACCCTTGCAACTGGTGCAAATACTTCATCATAATCAATATCTTCTTCCTGTCTAAATCCTTGAGCAACCAACCTTGCTTTGTTCCTGACCACAATTCCTCTTGCATCCCTTTTATTCTTGAGAATCCATTTAGTACCAATTGCATACTTACCTTCAGGTAGATCCACAAGAACCCAAACATCTTGATTCTTGAACTGTTGCATCTCTTCTTGCATGGCTTCTACCCACCTAGGATCATCAAGAGCTTGTGCAATACTGGTAGGTTCAACTTGAGAAAGGAAACAAGCAAACAAACAATGTTTTTGATCTGTATGATTGTCCCTTTGCTGATTAGTTACATAAGTGATAAAAGCACATTCACCAAACTTTGTCTTTTTCACTGTACTCCTTGTTTGAACCTTGGCATTGGGATCTCCAAGAATATTTGATTGAGGATGAATGATATTTATCCTCTTTGTGGCATTGGGATTGACTTCAATTGTGGTGTCAAGATTGTTCACAGTTGGAGCAAAATCACTGTTATAAGAAGATGAGTTGAAGATTCCAGCTTTGGGTTGATGATTACCAAGATCTGTGGGACTTGGAAATCGTGTGAATGGTTCATCAAAGCTTGTGGATACACCAGTAGGAATGGGAGAAGGAGCAGCAGAACCAAATTGGGCAACATCAGCAGTATTGGGGATGTCAGCAAAAACAGGAGAACTGTCAGCAGATTCCTGGTTACTGCTAGTTGTTTGTGCTGCTTGTCAGATTAGTGCCTCAGCATCTCTTGCAAACTCCAAACCAAATCTTTCAGCTTCTAGATTGGCTGCATGCTCTTGCTTCTGGAGTCTAGCAAGGTCCTCTGCATATTGTGACTCATCCTCATTCTTACCAATAATTTCATTAGAATCATCACCTGCAATATGGTTAGGGGGAAAAGATGGTACAACAATGGTTTGTTCATCAAGCTCAGACTCACTATCTGAGTCAACATCCAGTGAACCTGCATTGTTAGTGGGAGACGCTTGTATACCTGCAGATTGGTTAGAAACAAATCTAGTATAGCCCAAGTAATCAGTTAAATAGTCCAGGTCAAAATACCAAGCATGACCTTGTCCTTGAACATTAGGCTTTTCTTCTAGGTATCTCAGGTTAAGAGTCTCCTCAATATTTTTAGCATTCAAATTATATACCCTATAAGCCTTACTATGAGCTGAATAACCCACAATATAACCCTCATCAGCTTTCTCATCAAATTTTCCTAGTTGATCACTAGTATTCAAAATGGTCACATGACATCTAAAAGGTCTGAAGTAACTAATGCTGGGGACTTTTCCAGTGAGAAGTTCATAAGGTGTCTTGTAATGAGGTCTAGTGATGGACACCCTATTCAGAACATAACAAGCAGTGCTTACTGCTTCAGTCCAGAACATAGTGGGTAATTTAGAGTCTGCAAGCATAGATCTTGCTGCCTCTATCAAGGTTCTATTCTTTCTTTCAGCAACCCCATTTTGTTGTGGGGTTCTGGCATTGCTATAGTCCCTTTTTATCCCTGTAGACCCACAAAGTTCTATTAATAAAGCATTTTTGAACTCTGTCCCATTATCACACCTAATACTTTTGACCTTTTTGTTTAACTGGTTTTCAACAAGGGTAATAAATTCTTTTAGAGTTGGAAAAGTTTCATCTTTAGTTCTCAAAAAGAATACCCAACAAAACCTGCTATAGTCATCAGTGATTACCAGGCAGAAGTACTTGTGAGCAATACTTATGATTTGAGTTGGACCAAAGAGATCCATATGCAGCAACTGAAGAGGTTCTGAGATAGTGCTCACAGCTGTAATGGCTTTGTAGGAGGCTTTGTGTTGCTTTCCTTTGTTGCAGGCAACATAATTGTGCTCATTGGTGAAGACTTTGGAAGGAAGCCCATGAACTAGACCAAGTTTGGAAAGCTTGTTGATGGTCTTGAAGTTCACATGAGCCATCCTTCTATGCCATTTTGTAGACTCATCCAGGGATGCTTTAGCCACCAAACATGTGAGGTCACCTTCAGGTTGGACATCATTCAAGTTGAATGTGTATAAATTGTGGCTTCTGGGAACTCTCAGCAGAATGATTGTATCTTCTGGAAGCTTGAAGTCTTTGGAGAGTACAAGACATTCATCCTCTGAGAAGAATACTTTGTTCTTGGTGTCACATATTTGTGATACTGAGAACAAGTTGAAATTTTGCAGTTCCTTCACATAGTACACATTCTCAAAATCCAACTTAGAGGTTCTTATGGTTCCTTTCCCAGTGATTCATCCATCTCCTCCACCAAAAGTCACAGTGCCCCCTTGAATGGGCACAAAATTATGCATCTTCTCTTTGTTCCCTGACATGCTTCTAGAACAACCACTATCTACTATGCCTACATCTTTACTCTTAAGAGGATGATCCTACAACAACAAAAAATATACAAAATATAAGTACACTTTGGAGACTCAAGTCATCACTGAGTTGAGCCTGCCTTGTGGATCATAAGAGTTAGGCCATGTAGATGTAAAAGATCCACCATTGTTCTTGGTCCTCCTTTGAAGATTAGGTCCCTTTTGTTTCCAAGAACAACCTGCTGAGGGCTTAACAGCAGTATCCCAATATCCCCTTCCCACATACATTAAGTCATGAAATCCAGGCCAATAACCATTCTGAAAATAAGTACTAGTTGGTCTCACAAATGATCTAGCAACAGATCTTCTCCAAATGGATGGAGAGGTTTTACCAGCAGGAACCTGCTTGTCAGCAGAAACTGACTTATCAACAGAGATGTGTTTGCTGGTTTGATGGGTTGTTTGTGGAACATATGATGGTATATCATTAACATTTTTCCACATTGGTCTAGGTCTCTTTTGGTTAGCACAAACACCCATTCTCTGCTCATGAAAATTACAATCCTTAATCAAATGAAATTTACTTCCACAAACAAAACATTTCTTCTTTTTAGAAGATTTATTCAAAATGAAAGATGTTCCATTACATGTAAAAGTATTCAAACCATTAACAGAATTGTTTTTGACAGAATTAAAGATATTATTTTGCAGAGAATTAAATGACAAGTCTCCAAGGGAAGCTGTCTTTGAATTTGAGTCATCAGCAGCAACTCTAACAGACTTGTAGGGAGTCTTGGGTGTAGGCTTGGGTAAGGTCTTGGGTAGGTCAGACTTTTCACTTGAATCACAGCTGGTATAAGTAGTAGACCCTTGGTCTGAGGACTTGTCACTGTCAGAACAAGAGACAAAGTCAGTAGATGTACAATCAGGGTCTGGCAAGTCACTTGACTTTTTGCCATACAGATGATGTGATCCATCAAAGTCTGTGGTTTTGGTAGAGGGCATATGTTATCCTCTAATTGGTCCAGGTACAGCATGCAATTCTCCTTCTTTTACATAATTTTCTAATCCTGCTGGTGTAGATTTAGACCTATCATTGATTGCTTCTACACCCACATATTTCTTAAAACCTAAACCTATCTCAGATTTAACAGATTGACTACCATAGAGAAGGCTAGCTAACTTATCACCTGAAATTAACCATTTTTTATGTCTAGCTACTTCCTCAGCTAGCTTCTCTTGCAGTACTTGTTTTTCTAAATCTACTTTAGCTTTTTCTTTCTCAGAAAATTTTAACTCATTTTTTGTATTTGTTAAATCTCTTTCTAACACCCTTATTTTCTCTTCATAAGCAAGCTGATTCTTTTGAAACCAAATTTTCTGTTGTTCTAAGGTTTTTAAAGCATTTTTGTGAGACTCAACCTATAGATAGCATTCATTATATTTAGGTTTCAAATCATCATAATACTCCTTAAGTGCATTATATTTTTCATCACAACCAAAGACACAATTATGTACCTGGGAGATGCCCATAAAGGCAAATTGATCATGCTGATCCTCTATATCACAGCTGGCCACCAATCCACTCAGTTCAGAACCATCAATCTCACCATCATCAGGCTCATGCACCTTCCAGTTTACATGTTCATCAAAAGAGATCATAGCTTTGGTATTTCCAGCTTCCACTTGATTCTGCTGATAGGCAGAGTACCTAACCTCATCTTCAACCTTCCTATCCTTGCATTCCCTTGAGAAGTGACCCACCTGACCACAAGTATAGCACTTGACCTTCCTTCTATCGAATCTAGCTGGATCCCTTCCCCTGAAGTTAAACTTTCTCCCAGCCTTTTTCTCAAACCTCTTGATATTTACCGAAAGCATGGCCATCTGCCACTTCAAATTCATCTCCTCCAAATCCAGTGGGTCCACTTGTTCAAGATCCTCAAAGGCTAGTTGCTGCTGATCTTCACTATCAGCAACAAAAGAGTGAAGTACTTCTTCCAATATACCACTAGATTGAGGTTTTGATCTAGGAGTAATGTAGGAAGATGATGATGCTAAGGAAATTGGGCTCCCAGCATGAGTCATCTTATTGGAGGTAGTGCTTACAAAAGCTGACTAAGTGGGAGTGGGTGAACGGGTGTGACTTTTGACATCAGGTTCAAGTGTCTTGAGCTTATTGTAGAGATCATCAAAAGTGAGATTATCCAGTCCACCTTTAGCTTTGAGGGCAATACTCACTTGTAACCAAGATGGAGGTAAAGATCGTAAGAACTTGGCATTGCAGTCCTCATTGTCTGGCTTGGCCTTCAGCTGATTCAATTGACTCAAAATCCTTTGAAATCTGTCATACCCCTTGTGTACGCCTTCTTCCTCTGAGATTAGGAATTCTTGAAACTGCTGTTTGAGCATTGATTTCCTCATCCTCTTTGACTCATCGTTCCCACCAAACCTAGCTTTAATTGCCATCCAGATGTCCTTTGCATCGTCCATGTAGTGAAAATCACCCATATGATCATCTGGTATAGCCTGAAGAAGAATAGTTCTAGCTTTATTCTCTCTCTGTACGGCTAGAATCTCTTCAGCAGATGTAGGAGCAAGAATGGTAATTTTACCATCAGGATCTCTGGTGGTCTTCTTCAAACTATTACCCTTAAGGATAATATTCCAAAGATGATAATCACAATTAGTGATCCAGTTCTGCATCTTCATTGCCCACAATTCATACTCTTCCTTCTTGAGATATGGGAATTTTGCATTGCTGCTGGTGAGTGTGAGTTGTTGTAAAGATGTGGAGGTGAGTGGTTGAGTGACTTCGGAGTCACCAGATGATCCAGGCATTGTTTTGATTGTGAGGGTGTAAAAGAGATGATGTTCTTAGTATCACAGAGACTCTCCCGAGGCTCTGATACCACTTGTTGAACATTAGACCTTGATAGATCTTCGAGCCTGTGGATCGTTAGTATGCTAATGTAATCACAAGCACATTAAATAGAGAATCTCTGAACAACTTGTATTAATGCGGAAACTAAACACAAGTAACAAGAACACGAATTACTAATATTGCTTCGATCCTCTATGGATCTATATTGAATACTAGAATATTGTTTTTCAAAAGTCGTACATAATACATAACATTGTGTTCCTTTTATACACAAGGAACCCTAAACCGTTTCACAAGAAACGTATCTTCTAAAAACTATAAAAGATATGCATTATCACTTCCTATTATAACTCATGCATATCCTAACTAAATAATAAAATACACGAAATATCTATATCCGCAGAAACTAAATACGCGGAATCACTAGTATCCGCAGAAACACTATTTAGCAGAATCCACACCTTCGGCAGAATCCATCAGCAGAATCTATTCAGCAGAATTCCATTTAGCAGAATTCTTAACATAGTTCCATAAAAACCCTCGTCCCACCATACGCAGAACCTGAAAGGGAAATGCGTAGGCTAAGGCAACACCCTCCAACATCCGAACCAATTGGCACCACCATCAACTTTGATGATGCTCTTTCTGAGGAAGAATCTGATCATCATCCTACACCCCCCCAGCCCCCAATCAAATCAAGATAGGGAAATTCCAGAGAATCCTACCCCTAAGTGCCTCAAGGATTACTCTTCCCCCAACCCTCGTGGCTTTTCCAATGCTATTGTTTTTCCAAATGAGCACACAGATGGGGTATTGCGTGCAACCGATGTTTGGCTTGTCCAAAGTGTATGCAAGTTTCACGGATTGAAAACTAAAGATCCAATCCAACACATCAAGGATTTCTTGAAAGTAGTGGACACCATCCATACGGACGGGGCCACTAGAGATACCTCCCGACTACAATTCTTTCCTTTTACCCTTAAAGAAAAGGCCAAGGAATGGTATGACAAACTTCCTTCTGAGTCTATCTTCACATGGGAACAATTAATCTCAAAATTCTATAAAAAGTTCTTTCCCACAGGAAGAACTTGAGCAATCAGAGACAAAATCCTCCGTTTCCGCGTTGGACAAGCAGAACCCATTCATAAATCTTGGATTAGATTCAAGGATCTAATAAGACAAGTTCCCCATCATGGCATTGAGCTTTGGCTTCTTGTCCAAATCTTCTACGAAAATGTCTCTTAAAACGACCAGAATGGAATCAATAATTTGATAAAAGGAAAAATAGCCAAGTTAAGCGCTGAGGAAGGGTGGAATAGGATTGAGGAATATGCTCAAGACCAAGACGATACCTGGGATGAACCCGATTCGATCATGAGCATATCCGAGGTCATGCAAAAACCTTCTTTTGAGAGCCAGCTAAGAAAATTACAAGAAAAAGTGTCATACCTAGCAGGGTCGCAGGCAACTAAACGATTGTCAAACCCGTACTTAATCTGCGACCACTGTGGGGGCCCGCATGAAGTGGAAGAATGCGAAGAAGAAACCATCACCGAAAAAGCATGTTTGTCGAGCCATGACATCTTTGATGACCCTTCCCTGCTAACTTTTTATCAAAACAATGATTTTACCCCATGGGGAAATCTTGTGAGAAGAAAAGAGGGGGAAGAAGGTCCAGACTTCAAAATCAGGAGCACTTTTGAGGATGACCTTAGGCATTTCACTCATGAAAAAAGTCTACTGCTGAAAGGTCTCAACGACCTCATCACTAATCAGCAAGATGACTTGAAAACCAAGTTCATAGAACTCTATGCTACCCTTGATGGCCACGACAAACCCCAAGTGAACCAAAAAGACCCATTGCTCGCCATTACCATTCGAGCCAGAACAATAACTAAGGATCCACCGTATCCAAACCTACACCCCATTGCCACTGAACCCGACACCCCTCACGAGGAAGAAGGTAATGTGAACGATGAGATTCCTGAGCAACCCCCTCAAGCAACCTCCTCTATACCCACTCCACCCAAACAACCTGTAAAAGTCCCATATCTATCCTGCCTCAAGAATCAGAAGGTCGAGAATGATAATAAGAGATTCTTGTCATACTTGAAGGATTCAGTTGTCACCATACCTCTCCTCGATGCTTGTTACCATATGCCCAAGTATAGTACATACTTCAAGAAGCTTCTCGCCAACAGAAAGAAGCTTGAAGGTCTTGTAACCTTAGGGGAAGAATGTTCTGTAGTCACATAACGAGGGCTACCGAAAAAAGTGGACGACCCTGGTAGTTTCACTTTACCCTGCGCTATAGGATCTTTGTCAGTGAAAAATGCTCTAGCCGACTTAGGGGCAAGCGTCAATCTTATGCCATACTCCATGTTCCTCAAATTAGGATATTCAGGGTTGAAACATACGCGTATGAACATCCAACTGGCTGACAGATCAGTCAAATATCCCTTAGGAATATGTGAGAACGTACTCGTGAAAGTGGGGAAGTTTAAATTTCTGGTTGATTTCATGATCTTGGAGATGGAAGAAGACGACCAGGTGCCCATCATCTTAGGCAGGCCATTTCTTGCCACTGCTCGAGCTGTCATTGATGTTCATGATGGCAAACTAACCTTACGAGTAGGGGCCGATAGCCTAACCTTTGACATCAAAGATACGATGAATCTTTCTCACGAAGTAAATAAGCGACTGTATTTCATCGGAGAGGTCGATGAACTATCCGATGTCATCGACAAATGTATAGATGAACAAGTTGAAGCAGGTTGGCTGCGAGACGAGGCACCTTACCTATACACGAGGAGGAAAAGACAAGGGATGTTAAAGCGGTCTCCTTCTATCCTAGTCAAGAACCCGCTGTACTACTCGAGCTCCCTAAGCCTGAAAACAAGCTTAAACCCTCCATCATAGAACCACCCAATTTAGAGCTTAAGGAACTTCCGAATCACCTGGAATATGCTTTCCTCCAAGGAGGGGATCAACTCCCGGTAATCATAAACTCTTCATTAAAAGATGGACAAAAGGACAAACTCCTGGGAGTCTTAAAAAAATATAAAGGAGTTATCACATGGAGTGTAGCCGATATCAAGGGAATCGACTCGACCTTTTACACACACAAAATCCTCATGGAGGAGGATTATAAGCCAACCGTGAAACCTCAGAGGCGAGTAAATCCCAACATTAAGGAAGTTATGAAGAAAGAAGTCATCAAACTCTTGGATGCAGGGCTAATTTACCTAATTTTAGACAGTCCATGGGTTAGTCCTGTACAGGTTGTACCAAATAAAGGAGGGATGATAGTAGTGAAAAATGACAACGATGAGTTAGTGCTGCAAAGAACAGTCACCGGATGGAGTGTGTGCATCGATTATAGGAAGTTGAATGATGCAACCCGAAAGGATCACTTTCCTCTCCCGTTCATCGATCAGATGTTGGAAAGATTAGCGGGGCATGAATACTACTGTTTCTTAGATGGGTTCTCAGGGTACTTCCAAATCCCTATCGCCCCTGAGGATCAAGAAAAGACCACGTTTACATGCCCTTATGGGACCTTTGCTTATAAGAGGGTGCCTTTTAGACTATGTAATGCTCCCGCCACTTTCCAACGATGTATGACGGCAATCTTTCACAGGTTAATGGAAGACAGCATGGAAGTCTTCATGGATGACTTTTCAGTCTTTGGAGACTCTTTCGATCGTTGTCTTACTAACCTTGAGAAAATGTTCAAACGTTGTGAGGAGACCAACTTGGTTCTAAACTGGGAAAATGTCATTTTATGGTAAAAGAAGGGATCGTGCTTGGCACAAAGTCTCAGGAAATGGAATTGAGGTGAACCGAGCAAAAATTGAAGCTATATCCAAGCTACCTTATCGAACTACAGTCAAAGCAATACGTAGCTTCCTGGGTCATGCTGGTTTCTATAGGAGGTTCATCAAGGACTTTTCAAAGATAGCTCGGCCAATGACTCAGTTGCTTGTTAAGGATGCTCCGTTCGATTTCTCTTAAGAATGTAAAGATGCATTCGATCGGTTAAAGCAGGAACTCACGCAAGCTCCAATTATGGTTACACCTAACTGGGAGTTGCCCTTCGAGATCATGTGCGATGCTAGCGATTACGCCGTTGGAGCAGTGTTAGGTCAAAGGCTTAACAAACACTTCCAGTCGATATACTATGCTAGCAAAACCATGAATCCTACTCAAGAAAACTACACCACCACCGAAAAGGAGCTATTGGCAGTGGTATTTGCTTTCGATAAATTCCGCCAATATCTTGTCCTTTCAAAAACCATTGTTTTTACAGATCATTCAGCTCTTCGATACCTTTTCACTAAACAGGACGCGAAACCATAATTAATTCGTTGGATCTTATTGTTGCAAGAGTTTGATGTTGAAATTCGTGATAAGAAGGGAGCGGAGAATTTAGCTGCTGATCATCTCTCTCGACTCGAAAACCCCAATCTTGATGAATTTGACAAAAGTGAGATTCGGGATTCATTCCCTGAAGAACAGCTCATGTCAATAAATGATTCTGAACCATGGTACGCGGACTACGCCAACTACCTGGCAAGCAGGGTTATTCCAGAATACATGAATAGACAAGAGAAAAAAAGGTTCTTCACTCAATTGAAATACAATTTCTAGGACGAACCTTTCTTGTTTCGCAGATGCCCTGACCAAGTGATCAGGCGTTGTGTTTCTGGGAATGAGGCAATCAGAATCATGAAAGAGTGCCATGCTGGTCCATCGGGAGGACATCATGGGATGAACACTACTGCACGGAAAATTTTTGACGCAGGATTCTATTGGCCTACAATATTTCGAGATGTGAAGGGAATGATACAGGCATGTGACGTATGTCAAAGGGCTGGGAATATCTCCAGGAGGGATGAAGCACCTCAGAATTATATACAAGTTTGTGAGGTTTTTGACGTTTGGGGAATAGATTTTATGGGACCTTTTCCGTCATCTGGGGGAAATGAATACATCTTAATGGCCATTGACTACGTTTCAAAATGGGTAGAAGCACAAGCTCTTAGGACTAGTGATGCTAGGGTGGTTATTCATTTCTTAAAAAAATTGTTTGCCAGATTTGGGATTCCGAAAGCTCTCATTAGTGATAGGGGAACCCACTTCTGTAATGCACAAATGGAGAAAGTCATGAAACGGTATGGGGTCTCCCACCGATTCTCTACCACTTACCATCCTCAAACCAATGGCCAAGTGGAAAACACCAATAGAGCAATAAAACGAATACTGGAGAAAACGGTTAATCAAAACATAAAGGATTGGTCCTTCAAACTTGACGAAGCTTTGTGGGCATTCCAAACTGCCTACAAGACACCTATCGGGACAACCCCGTTCCGCATGGTCTACGGAAAGGCATGTCACCTTCCAGTAGAACTGGAACACAAGGCATATTGGACGCTTAAGGCTTGCAATTTGGACTATAAGGTCGCAGGGACAAATAGATTCTTGCAACTCCAGGAGCTTGATGAATTGAGACTGGAAGCTTATAAGTCCTCAATAACGTATAAGGAAAAGGCGAAGAGATGGCATGACCAACGGATTAAAAGCCCCTAAGGAATTCTCAGAAGGAGATAAGGTTTTGCTATATAATTCTCGTTTAAGGTTATTCCCAGGTAAATTAAAATCAAGATGGTATGGACCTTTCACGGTGAAAAGCTTCTCGAAAACTGGAGCTGTTGTGTTGATAGATGACGAGGATAGGGAATTCACTGTAAACATACAACGCATTAAGCATTATCAAGAGAATAGTGATAACATTAAATTTACCCATGATTTAAGTGTTAATTTCTCCCTTAATTGCTCATCTTTTCTATTCCTATGTAGGATATATACTCTTATTTGTTTATATTCTGGTTTCAGGGCAAAGATGAGTAAAAGAACGAAGAAACGCAGAAATGGAAGGACTTTAGTGAAAATACATGAAGATTGTGGATTATGCACTAACTACAGCGTAGAGGGTCATCTACCTACGCCGTAGCAAAGACTTACGAAGACGACGACGTAGCTCACTCCATGACTACGGCGTAATGATCTACTAAAGGGCTCTACGGAGTAGCAACTCTCCAAACTACGGCGTAGACCCCAAAATAAAGCAGTAAAGAACTCACGTGGCCAAAGAAGAAGTTACGGCGTAGCTCCCCAAATAACTACGCCGTAGAAGCACTCAATGAGGAAACTACGCCCGTAGCACTTGATCAAGCTACGGCGTAGTCCAGATTTACAAAGGCTACGGCGTAGCAACTCAATCAGCTACGCCGTAGCAAAGTTGGGCCTATAAATACCAGCTCTAATTCTGAGTTTATTCATTCACTTTTCAACACACAGAAGTTGGGAGAAACTCAGGGAGCAGGAGGAACGAAGTTCTAGCCACATAGAAGTCATTTCCAAGGGAGGATTCACACACCAATCATAAGTTTATCAATTCCTTTGTCTTGTATTCGATTCATGTTTACATTTGTATTAACTCAATATTGTTTTACTGCAATTATGAATATGAGTGGCTAAACACCTCTTGGTGTTAGCCCAGTTATGAAATTGTTGTTGTTATGAGTTAGTTTTCTACGCATCTATTGTCTATTGTTTGTATACTTTCATGGCGAGTCTTAGGACACTCTAGTTCCGGTAGTGTTGAGCATTGGTAGTTCCTTGGAGGCTTGGGGAATTAACCCTAGGAACCAAGCCGATAGGGATGTGACTTGGTGATAGCAATATCACCATACATGTGCGAATTAACCCTAGGACCACCTACCGATGCGATACGCTTAAAGGAGCTAGAGGGGGTGTAAGATCTAACCATGCCGCATCCCGCTAGATTTGTCCATGTTAGTAGAGGTGCTTAATGACTCTTGCATCTTCGTAGGTTCACGCCGCCCGATGAACCCTCGGCTTTACAATAGTCGGGGATAGGACAAGGTGCAAGATAGGTTTAGGTGATTTAACCCTCTGATCCTAAATGTATATAACCCCCAGACAATATGATAGGATGCACTTATAGAAAACTAATCATAATAACAACAAGAGTAGTAATTAGGTTGACACTACTTCTCCCAACTGATTCTCTTTCATTTATTTACTGCTTTGTTATTTACATTTCTTAGTTTAATAATCTTTTCAATCATAAAACCCCTTTTACACGTGACACTAAACTTAGATAGACTCCAAACACATAGCTCTTGGGACGACCTCGGATTTACCAACTAGCTATACCTCACACGACCGGGTATACTGCCCGATAGTGCATTAGGTAGACCTTAGGTAAACGAGACAATTATAAATATTAAAACCTGGTCGGTAAAACCTGCATCAAGTTTTTGGCGCCGCTGCCGGGGAGCTATTAGGATTTTCTTTAAGTTTTCAATTTTAATTTTAATTTTATTTTATTTTCAGTACTCACGATCAACTTCAAGTTTCAGGTACCATGGCAGAAGTTGACATCGATAACCTCACGCTTGAGGAATATTTAGCTCTTACACGAGAAGAGCAAGGGCCTGGTTTGGTTAGGCCAGCTATTGGGGATGATGTGCAATTCGAGATCAAGAATCAGTTCATAAGGGAATTGCGGAAAGACCCATTTTCGGGAAGCAAGACGGAAGATGCTCACGAGCACATTGACAATGTTCTTTACATTGTTAGTTTGTTCAACATTCCGGGAGTATCTCATGATGCGATAATGCTCAGATTATTCCCAATGACATTAACCGGAGCAGCCAAGAGATGGATCGATAGGTTACCAGCTGGGACTGTTAACACTTGGACCCTCCTGAAGAAGCACTTCATCCAAAGGTATTGCCCTCCTTCAAGGACAGCAAAACAGCTTGAAGATATTCATAACTTAAAGCAAGACGGAGATGAATCATTGTACCAAGCTTGGGATAGGTACAATGATCTTTTGTACAAGTGCCCTACTCATGATCTCAACAAGCAACAAATGGTCAACATTTTCTATAAAGGGATCAACATCTCCACTCGCCAAATGTTATATTCTCAGGGACCAATCCCTGGGACGACCCCTGTTCAAGCCTTAAAGGCTATTGAAGACATGGCGGACCACTCTCAAAAGTGGTACGAAGGTGGAAATAGTAAGAGCATTGCTGGTAACACTGAAGGAATCACCCTTATCACTAATAAGATCGAAAGCTTAGGGCGTGACATTAAGAAACTCAAGGATAATGTGCATGCCATCAGGGCTGAACGTGAGTACGGAAGGGAAAATATGGTGATTAAGGAAGAAGTCAAGAGAGTTGAAAAAACCATGGTTGGAGAAACTAGTAGAACACACCTAGGACCAGGAAATTGTCACACCCCCAATTTACCTGAATTGCAGCGGAATGGAATACCCGGGGGTGACTGCCATAGCATCACAGTTACAGTTATATTGAACGACCTAAAGTGTCGTTTGAAAAATACATCGTTTGATTCATAGAAATAATTCAGAGTTTACAAAACGTAGGTCCCAATGATTTGAAAAGGTTATAGAAATAAGTTTGTCACAACCAAACGATGACTTTTAGTGCATAAATAAACAGGTGAGACGCGTCGTCATCGCGACTCAATGGTAAGTCTTCATGTATGTCATGTTGTGAATGCCTTAATTACCTGAAAATACATTGCTAAAAACGGTCAACAATAATGTTGGTGAGAGATCATAGGTTTATGTAAATGAAAGGCTTTTACGGTAACCACAAGTATAAACATGAATGACAAAATGTCGTATATTTGATAAAATCGTACATTAGCCCTTAAGCTCATGACACCGAAGCTTGACTGATGAAAATGCCCCTCCAGAGTGTTTTGCCAGACACTCTGATGATGATAAAAATGAAATGCATCCGTTTGACTGTTGGCATAACCAACGCGGATGGAGGCGTCACCCTCAATAGATCTATCCACTCACTCTCGCTTACACATAATTAACGGTTCATGATAATAAACAGGGGACCTTTAACCAGTCAATGAAGTAACTTAAGCAATGTACATAATTTAATACTTTGGCCCGTATGAAAAATGGTGCAATGTATTCTCCCCCGTGGGATTTATAAATCAAATAATCAATTGAAAACGGGGCTATGAAAACTCACCTGAAGTGATGGTACAACAATGCGATGAATATGTAATGAATGGGACAACAAGGCGCGAACACTAGCCGCAACCTAATATGAATGAATATGATCTACTTAGATTATGAAGTAATGTAGTGAGTGTACATGCATATGTAACCTATACCACTCGTACTTTAAAAATAATATTTATCGTCGATATGTAATGTTTTCCATAACTTGGTAAAAATATGTCCAACTTGCTTCGTAAAACTAGTCGTGTAATAATGTGTATAAACGTTAGAGTTGAACTTAGCATTTTGAAAACCTTGAAATGTCATCTCGTAGTCGTGTTAATAAACATTTGATCGTACGTGTTCCAACGGGTAAGAAATACGGTTCTCCATGGTTGTTACTTGAAAAATATAGTTTTTAGTACGTAAATACATTTCCATTAAAAAGCTGTCAAAAATATATAGGAGTTATCGAGGTTTAAACGCGTGTATCTTGTTCGTTATTAGCTCGTTTTCTACGTTCTTTATATCCGTGGTTTCGTATTAACATGTACTAACACATTTTCAGTGGCTCGGCTCATCTAAGTCACGTTAAACGCCTCAGTTTGTCCGTCGGATGTCGTCCATCAGCACGCTCATTTTCAGAAAATTAGTTTTCGTCGTTAAACTTTGAAAAATCATATCTCCTTCGTTATAAACTCGTTTTTGTTCATTCCGGCGGCCATAGTTTCGTTTTTGAATGTATTTTCTAAATCTTTGGTCCAAAATTACTCCCAAGTCCCTGAGTTTCCCACGTTTCCCAAATAGGGACAGTAGTATAAATATTGTTTCAAAAATGGGTTTTCTTAGTTTGTATCTTGTCCAAAACCATCCAAACTACAACCAAACAACTCTCAATCCTACCATACACCTTCTTAGGGTGTCATGGGTTCCTAAACATCATCATCCAAGTTAATCTATCAAGGATCTACATACTTTCCATTTCTAGGGCTCAAAAGTTGTAAAAAGTGTATATAGAGTGGTATAAACTAACATATACATGTAAACCTTGTATAAAAATTATATGAACATTGTAAGAACTAGATAAAATTATGAAAATGAGTTTGTCAAACTTACTTGAAAGATTAGTGAGCTTATGAGGATGAAAACCTAATTAAACCTTGAGTTTGTATTTCAAAACCCTAAAAGGAATACTAAATAGACTTGTTTATGTATAGATCTTGGAAAATTGGTGATTCTTGCTTCTTGTTGGATCTTGGCCGAGCACACAAAGGAAGAAAGAAGGGAGAAATATTTTAGCTAGTTACTTGAACTTGTATGTGTGAAGTATGTGAAAAAATGAGGTAAACCTTTATATATTAGACAATTGGTAGGTATGTAATTAATGGCGTTGTAAAAAATGAAGTTTTGGGGGCTAGGAGGGGGGGGGGGGCTGCTGGCGTGAATCAAGGGAAAGGGGGGGGGGTTGGTCTTGTGATTTAATTTGTAATGATTTGTTATGTATAAGTATGTAGTTGTAAGTAGTTTTAATTATAATCGGGTACCGAGTTTGCTAGAAATAAATTTTAACGGAGTTAACCGGGACATAATAAAGTCATAAAAATTATAAAAATATGTTGGGTACAAGTTTTGGGTGTTTGGACAATTATTGTTTAGTTTTTACGAAAACCGTCGTAACTATATAAAACGTACGATATAAATTAAATAAATTCTCAAAATACCGGGTAATTGAATTTTATAATCTTCGTGATGTTATAATGAGTGTAAAAATATATCGGGACCATTGTGGGGATTGTCGGACGTGTTAGTCGCATTTATTGATCGCGCGTTAGCGTTTATTTAAATTTAATTATACGTAAAACGTCAAATGTACGAAAAATGTTAACTTAATAAACCTACGAGTGGAATAGTATGAAAATGTCACTGTGATGATATGTAGACTATTTCTAGTCCGTATGAAGTGTCCCTATTAATGATGCATGAATTCGCAGCTAAACTTAACCGGTTACGCGAATGTGAATACCCGTAAACTACGTTTACGATGAAATGAATGATGTACATGAATAGTGATTTCCTCCCAGGAATGAATAGTGTCACATGAATAGTGAAATTTCTGAACGCTTCTCAAAGTCTCAAACTGACTCCAAAAATGATGAATAGTGATCGGTGAATAGTAAATGATGAATAGTAACTGGTGAATAGTAAATTGTCGAGGTTTGGATAATGACCTGAAATTGTGAGTTGTGACAGTCTTCCCCCCTTAAAGGAACTTCGTCCCGAAGTTCAGTTTACGTTGGTCTCTAGAATGACATTGGTGAAAAGGTGAGGATTTTCAAGTCGCATCTTGTCTTCCCGCTCCCCATTAAACTCGGGACCTCTTCAAGAATTCCAGCGAACTATCACGATAGGAATTCGACTTTGCTTCAACTGTTTGACCTTGCGGTCCATGATTTCTGATATTTCCCTCACTAAATTAAGCTTGTCGTCGGGTTGAATCTCTTCTAATGGAATGGAATGAGATATGCTACGAGTGATTCGTTTGGAAGGCAATTCTTGAGGTTTGAAATGTGAGATTGGGTATATATGTGTTGTTGAATCCTGATGGAATTCAAGTTTGTATATCAGCTGGCCGATTCTAAAATGAATCTTAATTGGTCCAATACCGAGGGCTCAATCTTTCGTGTTACCGAAATTGTATCATGCCTTTCCAAGGCAAGGCTCTCAACATAGTTCGTTCTCCCGCTCGAATCTAGATGGTCTGCTGTTCAGGGATACCCAATTCGGATGATGTGCGTCATGCACCAACCTATTTTCTATCGGTTTCTTATCGCTTGTAACTGATTCTTGACTTGTAAATTTCCTTTGTTGTTTCACGATTTAGTTCTAGGCCGGTGAATTTAACCTTCCGATTTCGGTCTGTAAAAGGGGTAATTGGTACTTCGACCGTAGGATGGCCTTAATTGGTGCGATCTTTGTATTCCTGTGATGGCTGTTGTTGAAGGTGAAATCCGTCAATATCGAAAGGTTATCCTAACCCATTCAAAGTTGGTTATACGGCGCTGAGTACGTCCTATAGTGCTTGGATAGTTATCTTCAAGGTTCTTTGGTCGGAGGATGGTAGAGCGTGTATATCCGATTGGAAAAAGGAATATCCTAAAGGAATTGCCAAAAGTTTGAGGGGTACCGTCTATCCTTTCATTGTTTTCTTATGTCATGAAATACTCCTCATAATGGAAAGTCTCTCCTAGAGAAGTCAATGGTAAAAATCCAACTTAATGGCTGAGTGGGTGACAGGTGGTGTAAGTATCCAGGGAGGGTTTGTCAAAAGGGGTATTTATGAAAAATTCTATTTGTTTACAAAGCTTTTGAATGAAGATTGTTATTAATAATTCTTGAAAATGTGACTATTTTCTTCATGGCATAATCCTTCCTGAATTATACATAGGTGATCAGGCTATGTATAATTGAGGACTAATGATGCGATGCTCGGTTTAGTCAAAATAGCATTACTTTTCTCAAAGTTTTAGATGGTGTTCAACGTGTTGTTTTGAAAAATGGTATCCTAGATATTTCCTTTCAAAGTAACATGAAAATTGTTTCGTGTAATGGTATTAAATACTTGTCAAAACGACAGAAAATCAATTTATAGGGTGGTAACAAAATAGCTTATTTTAACAAATTCTGTAAAACAATTTCCCCATATGGTAGTAAAATAGCTTGGACTAAAATTCGTTGAATGGTTCATTGGATACGTGGGTGAATCTTATGGAATGGTAATAGTCTACTAATCCGTCAAGAATGAAATCGGCCTAATCCCTAGTAACACAATGGCATATTGTTGCGAAGCGATTGAAAATTGAGCAATTGGAATAGAAAATGGAATAAACGAAGGTTATGATTATCTCGGAGATAATAAAAGATAGATATTACATTGGATAGAAAGTGCTTATACAACTAGGTTATGTCAACGTACCAACGGAAAATACAAAAGAAAGATACAACCCTAGAGGGCTCGAACTACGGTTTATATAATAAGACAGGAACTCCTTCTGCTTAAGCATTGTTGTTATCCTTGATGTTGCTAATGTCCTGCCGGGTTCTCTTCTAACAACACATGCTATTCCTCGAGCTAATCCATCTTGGTTCCCATGTCCTGATTTCCGTGTTGTGGACAATCATTCCTAAAATGTCCTTTCTCTCCACATCCAAAACACGTCACTGGGGGTCTCTGATTATCCGCCACACGCGGAGCTTTGCATTCCCTAGTCGGATGACCGACCCTTCCGCAGTTACCACAAGGTCTTGGGCAATTTCCAGGGTTATGGTGGGTTTGACTCTTGTTGCACTTGGGTAAAATACCATTGTAACCTTTCTTCTCAGTTGGACCTGCAGCATAGGCCCTTGCAACCTCTTGTCTATTGGGTGGTGGTTGAGTAGCATTGCCACCCTGGTTGTTGTCCCACTTTCTTTTGTTGTTGTTGTTATAATTGGTGTCGTTTCGGTTATTGTTGTAATTGTTGTTGTTTCGGTAGTTGTTGGTGTTGTTATTGTTGTTGTTGCTTACCGATGCTCCCTTCTTTAGAATCTGGGCCATGAGTTTTTGAGACATCCTGATTGCCTCATCCAATGTTTGCGGGTCAGAAGAGATCACATCTCCACAGATGTTTTCAGGCAAACCACCAATGAAATTTTCCAACAACTTCTCATTATCAGGAACCATAGACGGACATAGAGCAGCCAACTCTTGATACCTCCTGATATATGTCTCAATATCATTTCCCACCGCCACTAGTTCATAAAACTCGATCTCCAACTTTTTCACTTCCGTGCGGGGACAAAACTTCTTAGTCAGTAAACTCTTGAATTCGTCCCATGTAAGCTTGTAAGCATTTTCCCTTCCTATGGGCTTGGTATATGAATTCCACCATGATATAGCTTCATCAAGGAGAGTACTAGCAGCAAACTTTACCTTGGATTCCTCGGGACAATTGCATAGATGAAATACAGATTCGGTATGCTCAAACCAACGAATCATAGCTATGGCTCCTTCAGTGCCTTTGAATTTGATAGGATCGCCGCTTTTGAAGTCCTTGTACGTACACTTTCGTCCATTAGTCCCATTACTAGCCTGCCCAGAAGTCTCCACCTGAGAAGCGGTCTCAGCAGCTCTTGCAGCAACAGCAGCTCTTTCAACCACTAGTGCTTCAGCTATGCTATCCTTAACAAGTTTTCGGATAGCAGCTTGTGTCATGACCGGTGTAGCCGGTGTAGCCTTGGCTTTCCTTGGTGCCATAATTCTGATAAACCACAAAAGAATACGACCATGAGTATTCATAATAGAAATGGTCATCGTTCACAATATATACAACCACAACATGTATATACATCCTCAACACATGAATACCATACATGAAAATTTCGGTCTACATGGACCAATATCATAGATAGCACAACCATACCCATATATTAGTGTCAATACTTGGTGATTTCGTTGTACCACAATCAAAATACTACAAGTTTCTTTGAACTATGCCACACCTCCCGTGGCTAGGATAATAGTAAAAGCTAGTAAAGATATAAGTCTAGTCTAGAAGCTTCCTGATGTCCTTCACAGTGAATCCCGGGTTGTGGCATCATAGGGCTAAGATGAGTCCTGAAGTGGGGTCCGGGGTTGTGCATCGATCATGTCCGAGATAGTGTAGATTCCAAACCGTTCTTGAGGAATCTGCTGATGTTCCTGTTGAGTCCGTGATCTTGGTGTTATCCACAAGGTGTCATCTAATTCACGGCAAGTGAGAATGGAAAAGGGAAATGGCAATGGTGGTACTGAAAAGGCAAGGTTAGTCTCCTGAATCTTAAAGGTCTCGGTGTCATATCTAGTAGCCTCTCCTAAGTCGGGTTCAGGTGTTGCTAACATCTCAAATAGGTAGGAGTTATCATCTAACAAATGTGAGTGATATGTGAATGTCGAAGTATAGGAGGGTGAGAGTGATGGTGTAGGTGTACCAGTGAATGAAAAAGCATCCTCGATATCCGAGTCTATTAGGATTATCACAGGGTGGTTGGGTGAAGACATGTCACTTGTGAACCCGGTCAATATAATTATATATATGAGTATAAGTATAAATAACTCGCGTAGTGTGTGTATGAAACAACATGTGTAGTGAATATGCACTTATGATGAAATGATGGGATGCTATGATGATGTGGTTATAGTCTAGGGTCCAAGATACAACCTAGTTCGCTATAACCTTAGCTCTGATGCCAATCTGTCACACCCCCAATTTACCTGAATTGCAGCGGAATGGAATACCCAGGGGTGACTGCCATAGCATCACAGTTACAGTTATATTGAATGACCTAAAGTGTCGTTTGAAAAATACATCGTTTGATTCATAGAAATAATTCAGAGTTTACAAAACGTAGGTCCCAATGATTTGAAAAGGTTATAGAAATAAGTTTGTCACAACCAAACGATGACTTTTAGTGCATAAATAAACAGGTGAGACGCGTCGTCATCGCGACTCAATGGTAAGTCTTCATGTATGTCATGTTGTGAATGCCTTAATTACCTGAAAATACATTGCTAAAAACGGTCAACAATAATGTTGGTGAGAGATCATAGGTTTATGTAAATGAAAGGCTTTTACGGTAACCACAAGTATAAACATGAATGACAAAATGTCGTATATTTGATAAAATCGTACATTAGCCCTTAAGCTCATGACACCGAAGCTTGACTGATGAAAATGCCCCTCCAGAGTGTTTTGCCAGACACTCTGATGATGATAAAAATGAAATGCATCCGTTTGACTGTTGGCATAACCAACGCGGATGGAGGCGTCACCCTCAATAGATCTATCCACTCACTCTCGCTTACACATAATTAACGGTTCATGATAATAAACAGGGGACCTTTAACCAGGCAATGAAGTAACTTAAGCAATGTACATAATTTAATACTTTGGCCCGTATGAAAAATGGTGCAATGTATTCTCCCCCGTGGGATTTATAAATCAAATAATCAATTGAAAACGGGGCTATGAAAACTCACCTGAAGTGATGGTACAACAATGCGATGAATATGTAATGAACGGGACAACAAGGCGCGAACACTAGCCGCAACCTAATATGAATGAATATGATCTACTTAGATTATGAAGTAATGTAGTGAGTGTACATGCATATGTAACCTATACCACTCGTACTTTAAAAATAATATTTATCGTCGAAATGTAATGTTTTCCATAACTTGGTAAAAATATGTCCAACTTGCTTCGTAAAACTAGTCGTGTAATAATGTGTATAAACGTTAGAGTTGAACTTAGCGTTTTGAAAACCTTGAAATGTCATCTCGTAGTCGTGTTAATAAAAATTTGATCGTACGTGTTCCAACGGGTAAGAAATCCGGTTCTCTATGGTTGTTACTTGAAAAATATAGTTTTTAGTACGTAAATACATTTCCATTAAAAAGCTGTCAAAAATATATAGGAGTTATCAAGGTTTAAACGCGTGTATCTTGTTCGTTATTAGCTCGTTTTCTACGTTCTTTATATCCGTGGTTTCGTATTAACATGTACTAACACATTTTCAGTGGCTCGGCTCATCTAAGTCACGTTAAACGCCTCAGTTTGTCCGTCGAATGTCGTCCATCAGCACGCTCATTTTCAGAAAATTAGTTTTTGTCGTTAAACTTTGAAAAATCATATCTCCTTCGTTATAAACTCGTTTTTGTTCATTCCGGCGGCCATAGTTTCGTTTTTGAATGTATTTTCTAAATCTTTGGTCCAAAATTACTCCCAAGTCCCTGAGTTTCCCACGTTTCCCAAATAGGGACAGTAGTATAAATATTGTTTCAAAAATGGGTTTTCTTAGTTTGTATCTTGTCCAAAACCATCCAAACTACAACCAAACAACTCTCAATCCTACCATACACCTTCTTAGGGTGTCATGGGTTCCTAAACATCATCATCCAAGTTAATCTATCAAGGATCTACATACTTTCCATTTCTAGGGCTCAAAAGTTGTAAAAAGTGTATATAGAGTGGTATAAACTAACATATACATGTAAACCTTGTATAAAAATTATATGAACATTGTAAGAACTAGATAAAATTATGAAAATGAGTTTGTCAAACTTACTTGAAAGATTAGTGAGCTTATGAGGATGAAAACCTAATTAAACCTTGAGTTTGTATTTCAAAACCCTAAAAGGAATACTAAATAGACTTGTTTATGTATAGATCTTGGAAAATTGGTGATTCTTGCTTCTTGTTGGATCTTGGCCGAGAACACAAAGGAAGAAAGAAGGGAGAAATATTTTAGCTAGTTACTTGAACTTGTATGTGTGAAGTATGTGAAAAAATGAGGTAAACCTTTATATATTAGACAATTGGTAGGTATGTAATTATTGGAGTTGTAAAAAATGAAGTTTTGGGGGCTAGGAGGGGGGGGGGGGCTGCTGGCGTGAATCAAGGGAAAGGGGGGGGGGGGTTGGTCTTGTGATTTAATTTGTAATGATTTGTTATGTATAAGAATGTAGTTGTAAGTAGTTTTAATTATAATCGGGTACCGAGTTTGCTAGAAATAAATTTTAACGGAGTTAACCGGGACATAATAAAGTCATAAAAATTATAAAAATATGTTGGGTACAAGTTTTGGGTGTTTGGACAATTATTGTTTAGTTTTTACGAAAACCGTCATAACTATATAAAACGTACGTTATAAATTAAATAAATTCTCAAAATACCGGGTAATTGAATTTTATAATCTTCGTGATGTTATAATGAGTGTAAAATATATCGAGACCATTGTGGGGATTGTCGGACGTGTTAGTCGCATTTATTGATCGCGCGTTAGCGTTTATTTAAATTTAATTATACGTAAAACGTCAAATGTACGAAAAATGTTAACTTAATAAACCTACGAGTGGAATAGTATGAAAATGTCACTGTGATGATATGTAGACTATTTCTAGTCCGTATGAAGTGTCCCTATTAATGATGCATGAATTCGCAGCTAAACTTAACCGGTTACGCGAATGTGAATACCCGTAAACTACGTTTACGATGAAATGAATGATGTACATGAATAGTGATTTCCTCCCAGGAATGAATAGTGTCACATGAATAGTGAAATTTTTGAACGCTTCTCAAAGTCTCAAACTGACTCCGAAAATAATGAATAGTGAAATGATGAATAGTGATTGGTGAATAGTAAATGATGAATAGTAACTGGTGAATAGTAAATTGTCGAGGTTTGGATAATGACCTGAAATTGTGAGTTGTGACAGAAATGGAGCTAAATATCGAGTGGGACCTCAGGGGTGGTACACTAAGATTGAAAATCAACCAATCTATTAAGACAGGAAAATTAGCCTAGAGGAAATGGAGAATAGGCACTGATTGCGTGGTTTTGTAACCTTACAACAGGTTTTACCTCTCGAGGGATCTCAAGAGGCTTACAACCCCACCAGGCAGTGTACCTGACCGATGTAGTATAGTGTAGTGGTAAGTACGGGGGATTGATCGTTCTCCACAGGGAATAGTGTTCGTTAGGTATGAAAGGCTACTCTAATTAGGTCTAAGGGTTGAGGAAGATTCTTTTTTATGTTTTTATAATTTTATGAAAGCAAGTAAAATCTCGGGTTTTGAAGGAGTGGGCGGAATTAGTTGCTAGTCAACTAACCCAAATTACTACGAATGCAAATAAAATAAAATAACAAAAATGAAAATGTGGTGAGAAACTTATGTGTAGAGAAATGTGTTTACTTAGATTTCCTTACTCCCTAACTATCTTTTACCGGTTAATTAGTGTGTATTAGTCGCGTGGATGACGGGTGTATTCCTTAATACCATTCGTGGGGTGGCGTACTTACTTCCCCAACTCTACAAGCTCCTACTTCACTCCTATGTCGAGCCGGCTAGGAAGCTCCTAACATGGGATCACTAGAATTCGCTTGTGCATTAAATACAACCATAAAAACCTTTAGTACGCATTTGGTTCATGTTTCTTAAGACGTTCAAGCAAGTTACCGAATAGGAAGTTAGCCAGTTTTCTTAAGCCTAACATAGATAAACAATCATCCAATACAACTAATAACACACTAACAACCAATAATCAATAGCTAGGTTTCATTAGATCTAAGCAAACACAAGATAAATTTAGCCTAACATGTTAAACAAAAGACAAGAATAAGATAGAATCAAACAACACATAGACATATTGAATGATTAATTGATAACTTATCTTTCAATGAAACATGGAAGATCTCAAGGCAAAAAGCCCTGAAAAAGTAGCTAAAATCGTCTTAGGGTTTTCTCCCAAAATTCCACACACTAAGCTCTCCCCTTAATGACAAAAAATTAGAAAACTATATATAGATTTTTGGATCTGACGGCGTCACCTTATGGAGTGTGACGCCGTCACCTCGCCGCTTTTAGGGTTCCCGGATGACCTTCTTGACGCCGTCCCTCTTTAGCTCTTCAAAAATCCATTCTGGCTTATCAAGGCTTGACGCCGTCGAACCTTGAACGTGACGCCGTCCCCTTATGATTTAAGCCGTGACGCCCTCGATCAAGTTAAAGCGTGACGCCGTCAGAATTCACATGCTATTTCACTGGCCCGTCATGAGTAAATTTCACATCCAACTTTTCTTGCCAAGGCATGACGCCGTCTAGAGTAATTCTTGACGCCGTCAAGAGTAACTTTTAGCCGATTCTTGAGACTTTGCCGTTTTCTTCACTTTAATGCTCCAAAAACGTCCAAAATGCCTCCTTTTCCAGATTTCTCCTCAAAAGTACCTAAAATGACAAAAGGAACGATTTAGGGCAATATTTGATCAAATAAATGCGATTTCGGGCTTAAATGACCCCTTAAAAGCGGTACACTTTTCGCCTAGAGGAAATGGACATCAGGCACATCGAAGAGTCCTCAAGGAAGAACGAAAAATTTCAAGTATGGATGAACGAGATGAAAGCTGACACTGAAAGGAACTTACGTAATCAAAGCGCCGCAATCAAGAACCTAAAAACTCAAATCGGACAATTATCAAAGAATATCCAAATGAAGAAATCCGAAGTTGACCTCGAGGAATGCAAGGTTCTATACCTACAAGAAGAAAATGACGAAACCCAAAGTAATGCAGACTTAGGCAACAAACTTTGTGGGGTTAGTTATCTACAGGAAGAAAATTTTGCTTACGAGAGAATACCCAGCCAGCTTCCAGAAAAAGAACCAAACCCAGGAAAGTTTCTACTCCCTTGCACTATTGGTAATTTTGATATGTTTGCTTTAGCCGATCTAGGGGACAGTGTTAATATGATGTCGTTTTCATTATTTAAAAAATTAAATCTTATTAACCTTAAGAAAACAACGTCAATGGTCGAAATGGCAGATATGTCTAGAGCAAAACCTAAGGGAACAGTGGATAATGTTTTACTTAGAGTTAATAAGTTTATATTCACTGGTGACTTTTTGGTTATAGATATGATTGATGAGCATAATAATAACCTAATTCTTGGACGACCATTTTTGGCTACTTCACATGCTAATATAAGAGTCTTTGAAAAAGAGATAACTCTAGAAAATGGTAAAGAGAGAATTACATTTAATCATAACGGATCCTTGAAATCCGTTAATACATATCTAGAAGAAGTCTGCATGATTAACGAAGAAAATAATACGAGTGTTCCTACGAATCTGGATATTTACACTAACCTTGTTTTATGCGATTCGGAATCCTGTGAGAATTGCAATATTAACCATTTTGTAGAACGTGTTAGTTATTCTAAGCAGGCACAGGATAGGCATGATCAAATTATGAGCAGGGTCATGGATAGAAGAAACCCAGTATTAAAAACCCATTATTGTAACCCAATAATAATGGTTAGCGAAGGGTCTGAACAGGCTTGGCCATCATGCAATCCTTTCCATTACATATGTGACGAAGGACATAACGGGGGATTAGACAAAGACAAACGAGCGCAATTGGAATGGACATGCTTTCATGGAATCGAAAGATGTGACATTGAATTTGGGAATTTGTCATTTCACGATTGGTATAAGGTTCGGTTTGGGAACAATGTAATCAACGAGAACGTGATAAAAGGGTTCCAACAAGATTACGACTACTATCGCTCGAGCTTCTCAGTCGATGAATGCCAAGGCAATCTTTCCAACGGAGTTTTTAATGAAAAGGTATGCGTGATATGTGTCTTTTTACACATATCTTACCCACAAAAATGACCAAAAACACTCATAACTGACCAAATAATGTACAAATATCCTTGGTTTGTGTTTTTATGTCTTTCAGGTACAAAAGGATTGAAAACAGATGAAAAACGAGCAAAGTTTGCAGAAATGGCAGAATCAGTCCTTCAACTTTCAGAAAATGTCATAATTGGTCCCTGGAAGATTTAATTTGAAGAAAAGTCAACAACAGTCCCCCAGGAATCAAGAATTGACATTTGTGGTCCTTGGAGTATAAGTTTCATGATTTGGCGAAATTGGTCCTTCAAGTTTCAAAAGTGACAGTTTTGGTCCCCGGATATTCCAATTTGGCAAATAAGCATTTCAAACCCTTGGGAATTCAAAGCTTGGCAATTTTAACCCTTGGAATGAGATTAGGAATTTGGCAAAACCCACCCCTAAGTTTTCAGTCTTTACACAATTGGTCCCTATACTTATTTACTAAACCTAATGGACCCTTTTATTACTAAAAACCCAAAATAAAACTAAACCCAAATCCAATAACCTGACCCCAGCCCACTACAACCTAGCCCAACCCCCTTTTATAATAAAAACCCCGGTCAAACCCCCAGTCAACCCTTTCCCCTTTCCCTCTTTACCCGCCAAACACAAACCCAGACACCCTCCTCTGCCATCTCCAACATTCCTGTCCCCCCTCCTCTCCTACCCAGCCACCCTACTCCCCACCTCCAAAGTCAACCCCAATTGTTATAATTACCTCCCCCCCTCCTCCAGCTCACTAATCCACAACCCTCAGTTTTCCTGCCAAAAATTGTTCAATGGCCAAGATCAAAAGTGGCTAATCCAATGGTTGATATCACTGGTGGGAAAGCTCCAGGGACCCAATTGAAAGCCTATAAATAAAGAAAGAAGCAGAATTGAAGAAGGAGTAGATTAGAGTAGTGAGTAGTCAAATTTAGCTTATTTTCTTAATATGTAACTTAAATTTTTAGTTGTTAACTTTAGTTAAAAAGTAAGTTTTCATCTTGTAATCTGTTTTCTTGAGTTAGTATAAGCTTCCAAGTTTTTAATTCCATCCTTGTACTCCTTTTCAGAAATTAATGAAAAAAATGGTATTTTTAGTTAAGAAATTATTTATGTCCCATTTGTTGTTAAAATGTTTCCACAAGCTCACTTAAATCTTTAAACACAGAAGAAAACATAAAATAGAATTGAATCAGGGTCAAAAATAACACAGGATTACCCATACATTAGACTGTGGAGAGCAAATGGAAGTTGCCAGAAATGGATTGGCAAGGTGGACTTTTTACTAGCTTGTTTTACAACAAGCTAGAGCTTGTAGCTGTTTCAAGGTTCCCTGGTTCAGCCAGGGATCAAGGTTCTCCATTTTAGATTTCAAATTCTTAGTTCTTAAGTGTATTTAAGCATTAACTGTGATTTTTAGTTTTAGTGGTTAAGTGTTGTTAATTTCTGCTTATTTATGTTTAACTTAATCTAGTATAAGCTTATTTATCAGTTTTATGAATTAGAACCTTCATTAGCTTCATAAACATTCTAGTTCAGTTTTTAAGGGGTGTTTGGATCAGGGTGATTCACTGAGTTTCATGGTGTTTTAGTGTTAACAAGTGGTTAGAATATCTTGCATTAGGTCCTAATAGGTTATTTTCAGCATAAAACTCAGTCCTCATTTGTGTCAAAGTCATAGTTTATTTGCTCATTGTTGTTCACTGTTAGGATTTGGAGCACTAGGTCTCATTATTTCATTGCATTAGCTGTTAGAATAGCTTGATTCAGTTTCATATTATCTTAAAACATCATATATAATCATTTGTGACAGATCCAAGTTCATTTTAGTCAAAATAGGAGTTCATTCAAAAAAAAAAGTCAAAAATGCATGTTACTCAGAAATCCAAATTTTGGAAGAATTGTTTTGATCTCATTGTTTAGAATTAGCTTCTGAGCTTTTGGATTATATAACTTGGGCTGCTAATCTTTGTTGGAATAATTTTCATATAATTTTTAGATTTTTTTTAAGTGCTTAGTTGAGCTTTTCTTTGGCCTGTTTGGCACAAATGTGCCCTGCACCAGGGGTGTTTGTCCCATAAGCCTTTTTCACAAGCCCTTAGCTGGTTCACCAGTTGAGCTTTTAATGAACTTTTGGGTGTTTTAGAAACCCCACAGTACTAGCTATATAACCTTGTGCTTATTTGCTCTTTTGTTGCTATTTGGACTGCTTATTTTGATCCTCAAACTTGCTTGATCCAACTCTTAACACTGACTCACAAGTGTTCACAAGCCAAGGTTCATAAGCTCCTTGTGAGCTTATTTGTGGGTCCTAGCTTGAATACTTTGGCTTTTTGAGAAGCCTAGTATGCAAGCTATCTAGTTCAGGCTTATTCTTGGCTTCTTAGCTTATTGGATAAGCTTAAATCAAGCCTGCAACTTTGCAATTCAGGCCTGTTTGGTTTGTGTATTTGGATTTGCTTATTCTGCTTATTTAAGCTCATTCCAGAGTGCTTAATTGCTTGTTCTAGCTTATTTTAGTTGCCCTCATTTCTTTTTAACTTATTTCATTTCATAGTTTAGCTTTTAGCTTAATTAATTAGCTTTTCATTTTTCAAAATCCATTTTAGCTTAAAAAAGGCCAACTGATAAGCAAATAAGCTCACACAGAGCTTATTTGTGGGATTTAGAAAAGTTGTTTTTATAAAAAGTGCTTATTTGTTGGTATTTATCAGGTTTGTAAAGAAAAAAATAAAAAAAAAAATGTTTTGCAAAAATGGGAGAGGCAGGGGTCGAACCTGAGACCTCCCCCCTTTGAGGGTGATAGGGGTGTACCTGGATACCAGTTGCCCTTGGGTCTTTTTCGAATTATAGCTTGCAAATTTAATTCTTATTGTAACTTTGGCCATTTTTGCTTATTTTAGCTTAACTGCTTATTTTCTGCTTATTTTTCTACTGTGCCCCCACTTTTTATATTTTTCTTAGGACCATATTAACTTGTAATATTTGTTAAAAAAGTTTCGGAATTTTTAGAATAGTTTTAATATTTATTAGAATTTAATTAGTGTTAAATAGTTTTTAATTCATAATAAATAGAATTTTTATCAAATAATTAATTTTCTTTTTTCTAAAATTTTCTTTTGTCACCTAGTACGTAGGAAAATTAATTTCATGCCCGTAGGACTAGTGTAGCATAAATTTCACTTTTTATTTTGCACGTTTACGTTATTTTTAATATAAACGCGCGTTTTTGTGCTAGATTGCGTTTTAGGTTAATTTGCTTTCACGTTCTTGTCATTATAGCTTGTTTAAGCTATTCCATTTTATATTTCCTTAGTTTTACTCACTCATACCCCTTTTCCATTCAAAATCACCCGATCACAAGTCGTTTTTATACCATTCACACCTCGTCGGGACATAACAACCCGGGGAAACACTGTACTCCTTGGTTAGATCGTGCATAAGTGTTTCACTTTAGTTGACCAATATCTTTGGTCAATATAAGTTGACTGTTTGAGGCCGATCAAATTTTGGCGCCGCTGCCGGGGAGGTTGTGTGCGTATTCAAACGTATTGCAGATTAGTGATTTTGGAATTCACTTCTTTGTATATTATCCATCCTTGTTCATATTTTCATAAAAAAAAAAAAAAAAAAAAAAAAAAAAAAAAAAAAAAACCAAAACGAATCGTGAAGTTAATTCGTTTGACGGATCGATTCTCAAAAATATTTTCCTTCTTTGTTTTCACAAAATGTTTTTCAAAAACACCAAAAATATTCACCTTTACCCTCTTACCTTTTTGATTCTTTATCCCTACCCCTCTGTTAACCTTTGATTCTTTCTATGTCGTATCCACACCAGTTTGGTTGTCAATGGTGTGGTGGCCCTCATAACGGTGGCAATTGTCCCGGTTGTGGCATGGTAGAGTCAGGATACGGGTCTGTCTATAACCAGGATCCCTATTCTTGCCATGACACAACTGATTTATTCCACCAGCCACCACACCATGAGATACAGACATATTCGTGTGAATATTGTGGAGGTCCTCACCAAGGATTTGAGTGTCAAACCAGAAATACGTTTGTCTATGAACAGTTTTCTGGTGACACTCAGAACTTTGGAAATGACCAATATCCATATTATTCACCAAACCAGTCACAACAACCATATTGTTGTGAGTACTGTGGAGGTCCACACTTCAGCTCAGATTGTCAAACAAGGAATCCATTTCCTTGTAACAATTATGACTATTCGTATCATGACCAACCTCCACAGTGCCAAATGATTCAAACTCCTCAGCAAACCCAGCAAGACACTTATCTAGAGATTCTAGAATTAGTGAAAAGAGCTGAGGAGTTGAGTAAAACAGTGTTTCAAGATGCACCAAGTTCTTCTTGTGTATATTGTGGGGGTCCTCATGATGATTATCTATGTCAACCTTCCGGTTTTGACACATCCACACCCCCACAATTTCCACTCATTCAATATTCTCGTGATAAATCTATCGCGGAATTACTTGCAGAAGAACAAGCTGCTAGAAACGAAAAGAGCATGGAAGAACTACTTGTCGAAGAACAAGCAGCTATAACACGTGCCAAATTTCGTAATGCTGCTCTTCTCGATTACGATGATGACAGTGATGATGAAGATACCCTTGATATTCTTCAATTTTATAAAGATTCATCAAGTTCATCAGTCGAAATTCCATCTCAATCTGCTGTTATCACACCCGAAGTTCCCACTAACTCTCTAAGTATGGGGGACGAGCATCTTATCACTATTCCTGAAAAGGAACCGGACGAATTCATAAAGTCTAGTGCTGAGAACCTTGTCCCAATCCCAAGTGAGTTCCAGGAAATTCCTGATCATATGTGTGATTTACCTTCCCCTCTTGAATGTTCAAAAGATCATTTTGATACTTTCTCCAATGCTGACAGTGATTATAGTGATGTCGATTCTTTATATTCTAAAGACATCGAATTTATTGATGCATCACTTCCACATTCCAAGATCGTCAGCCTAGAAGAGAATGTTGATCACCTTCTTTCTGAAACATTCAATGCGACTATCACTAATCCCTTGTTTGATTTCGATTATGAATTTACTCTAAATTCAGTTAATCCAATCTTCGATATTCAAGATAGTGATGAGTCTGAAATGGACGAGGTGCATTTCTCAAGCCCACGAAGTACCGCACATGTCCCACCTCCGTATATCATTCATGAGTTAGAGCTAAAGAATACCAATTCTATAGCTAACTCTCTTCTTGAAGAGTTCTCCGGTGAACTCACTCACATCATATCTCCGCAAGAATACAATCACTCCTATTTTGATCTTGCGGAAGATCATGACTCGGGAGGAAACATACTCTCTTATGAGAGTTTGTTTATTGATGATGATTATCTCATAATTGTTATCAAGATTTTTCTCCCGTTTCTCACATTTAATGTGACTTCTCTTTTTCTTCACTCTTTCGGGAGTGAGGACACTATCTTTGACCCCGGCATTTTCATTTATCACTTTTGAGCCGGGTGTATTTATCTCATCGGTGTGGAACTTTCACGTACTTCATTGTTTATCCAAACAATTTGATTGAAAGTCCGATGGAGATTGTCTCTTCCACTTGCTTCCCCAAGAACCAATGAATTCGGGGTCGAGTCAAGCTAGCGACTCGGTTAACAAAAACAGTAGCACCATATGGGTTTTCACCCATGTTTCTGACTTCTTTCTATTTTCTAACACTAAGTGTGGGGGAGTTTCCTCTGCTGTTGTTTGCCATATTTTGTTTGCTCATGTTTTCAGGTTTCCCTCGGATCGTGATGATTGTCGCGCCTGTTTTCAATCCAGCCGCCCAATATCCTATCCTTGTGCTAACAATTATTTAGGGATATCTTTTCAATCCTTTTTTGTGAAAAATAGATTTCCTTTTCACACTTGGCTATTAGTATTATCTTTTTACGTTCAAAGAGTCGGCATTAATAGCCAGGACTTTGAATATTGAGGACAATATTCAATTCTAAGTGTGGGGGGGGGGGGGGGAATTCTATCGAATTGTGATCACATGTGTACCTATTAGTGCCCTAGTACCCCGTTTTTGGCTAAATTTTAAAATTTTTTAGATAAAAAGAAGTGCTTTGCACACAAAAAAATAAAAAAATGATAAAAATACAAAAAAATATAATAAGTTGTTTAGTCTTGATTAGGCTAGAACAGGGGAATCTTGACTCTGCCAGAGTGTTGATCTGGCTGCTTCCTTAACTATTAGGCTAAGTTTTTGCGATTTGTGCAAATGAAAATGCTAAGCGTAGAGTAGTTGGTTCTCTTTAGAGCTTATATAAGTAATCTATGGCTTTTTCTCCCAGTAGCTCTTAATCCGATCTTAATACGTGCTGTTTTCAAACTTTTGACCATCGAAATTGTTTTGTTACGTAAACAAGTTTTTATCCAAAGTTAATATAGAGTACTAGTTCAAATTGTTATTTAAATTTGGAACAAGCATACTTTCCGGAAAACTTAATAAAATTGCAAAATGAAGTGAGTAAAATCGCTAAATGATGCAAAAGTGAAATTTTGAGTTATATTATGGTATAAGTTAAAAAAAAAAAAAAAAAAAAAAAAAAAAAAAATTGTGATGAAAAAATAAAAATGAAAAGAAAAAATGAAAAAAAATGAGAAAATTGAAATGAAAAAGATGTGTTGAATAGAATTAGAATAAATAAATAGATGAAACTTGCTTTTTATTAAATCTAAATCGAAAGTTGAACTAGTATTCGTTAATTTTGTGTAAAGATTAAGCGGTAATTTAGAGATTGTTGATTTCGAAAGACCCCGAAAGCTCCGATACTATTCTCGAGGGTGTAAAAACCTAGCCTCCTAAGCTTCGGCTAAAAGGACAAGCTGAGAAGAAAGTCGCTACATGGAGTGATCTCATCTTTGCGTCTTTAATCTCTAAATGATCGCTTGTTATTATCTATTTACTTTTAATTTTAACTTGTCGAGGAATATCAAAAATCTTTGAATCGAAATCCCGCCAATTCCGGTACTATTCTCTGCGAGGTGTCAAAAGCCTGGTCACCTAAAACCAACTGGTTTGGGATGTGCCGAGAAGAAAGCCGTTACATGAAAAAGGCCTTTTTGATTCTTAAATTTCTGAGGTTCCCGATGGGTTAGGATTGGACTTAAGTAAATAACAACCGTAATGAGTTTCGATTTTTGTGGTCAAACTTTTGAAAATAAGCACACACGCCTTAACCTTATAAATTGTGGGAATAAAAAGTTAAGACTTGTCTTACATAGATTACTAGTATAAGTAGCGTTAGCATTTTACAAAAACATTTGCACAAGGGTTTTTAAATTTAGTTGGAAGTATAAAAAAGAGGATGATGATTACAATTCCCTGGAGACACCCAGTTTGCGTGAATCCCGTTCCAGGATGCCATTTTTGTAAATCAAGCATGTTATATATTTTTGTCTTGTTTAAGTTTCTTGCATTTAATAAAAAGTCAAAACAGGTTAATCTTGGTATTTTGGTATCCTTTCATTACTTTATATGATTGGATTGCTAGGGACTAGCAATAGCTTAGTGTGGGGGATTTGATATGTGTCTTTTTACACATATCTTACACTTCATTTTACCCACAAAAACGACCAAAAACACTCATAACTGACCAAATAATGTACAAATATCCTTGGTTTGTGTTTTTATGTCTTTCAGGTACAAAAGGATTGAAAACAGACGAAAAACGAGCAAAGTTTGCAGAAATGGCAGAATCAGTCCCTCAACTTTCAGAAAATGTCAGAATTGGTCCCTGGAAGATTTAATTTGAAGAAAAGTCAACAACAGTCCCCCAGGAATCAAGAATTGATATTTGTGGTCCTTGGAGTATAAGTTTCATGATTTGGCGAAATTGGTCCTTCAAGTTTCAAAAGTGACAGTTTTGGTCCCCGGATATTCCAATTTGGCAAATAAGCATTTCAAACCCTTGGGAATTCAAAGCTTGGCAATTTTAACCCTTGGAATGAGATTAGGAATTTGGCAAAACCCAACCCTAAGTTTTCAGTTTTTACACAATTGGTCCCTATACTTATTTACTAAACCTAATGGACCCTTTTATTACTAAAAACCCAAAATAAAACTAAACCCAAATCCAATAACCTGACCCCAGCCCACTACAACCTAGCCCAACCCCCTTTTATAATAAAAACCCCGGTCAAACCCCCAGTCAACCCTTTCCCCTTTCCCTCTTTACCCGCCAAACACAAACCCAGACACCCTCCTCTGCCATCTCCAACATTCCTGTCCCCCCTCCTCTCCTACCCAGCCACCCTACTCCCACCTCCAAAGTCAACCCCAATTGTTATAATTACCTCCCCCCTCCTCCAGCTCACTAATCCACAACCCTCAGTTTTCCTGCCAAAAATTGTTCAATGGCCAAGATCAAAAGTGGCTAATCCAATGGTTGATATCACTGGTGGGAAAGCTCCAGGGACCCAATTGAAAGCCTATAAATAAAGAAAGAAGCAGAATTGAAGAAGGAGTAGATTAGAGTAGTGAGTAGTCAAATTTAGCTTATTTTCTTAATATGTAACTTAAATTTTTAGTTGTTAACTTTAGTTAAAAAGTAAGTTTTCATCTTGTAATCTGTTTTCTTGAGTTAGTATAAGCTTCCAAGTTTTTAATTCCATCCTTGTACTCCTTTTCAGAAATTAATGAAAAAAATGGTATTTTTAGTTAAGAAATTATTTATGTCCCATTTATTGTTAAAATGTTTCCACAAGCTCACTTAAATCTTTAAACACAGAAGAAAACATAAAATAGAATTGAATCAGGGTCAAAAATAACACAGGATTACCCATACATTAGACTGTGGAGAGCAAATGGAAGTTGCCAGAAATGGATTGGCAAGGTGGACTTTTTACTAGCTTGTTTTACAACAAGCTAGAGCTTGTAGCTGTTTCAAGGTTCCCTGGTTCAGCCAGGGATCAAGGTTCTCCATTTTAGATTTCAAATTCTTAGTTCTTAAGTGTATTTAAGCATTAACTGTGATTTTTAGTTTTAGTGGTTAAGTGTTGTTAATTTCTGCTTATTTATGTTTAACTTAATCTAGTATAAGCTTATTTATCAGTTTTATGAATTAGAACCTTCATTAGCTTCATAAACATTCTAGTTCAGTTTTTAAGGGGTGTTTGGATCAGGGTGATTCACTGAGTTGCATGGTGTTTTAGTGTTAACAAGTGGTTAGAATATCTTGCATTAGGTCCTAATAGGTTATTTTCAGCATAAAACTCAGTCCTCATTTGTGTCAAAGTCATAGTTTATTTGCTCATTGTTGTTCACTGTTAGGATTTGGAGCACTAGGTCTCATTATTTCATTGCATTAGCTGTTAGAATAGCTTGATTCAGTTTCATATTATCTTAAAACATCATATATAATCATTTGTGACAGATCCAAGTTCATTTTAGTCAAAATAGGAGTTCATTCAAAAAAAAAAGTCAAAATTGCATGTTACTCAGAAATCCAAATTTTGGAAGAATTGTTTTGATCTCATTGTTTAGAATTAGCTTCTGAGCTTTTGGATTATATAACTTGGGCTGCTAATCTTTGTTGGACTAATTTTCATATAATTTTTAGATTTTTTTTAAGTGCTTAGTTGAGCTTTTCTTTGGCCTGTTTGGCACAAATGTGCCCTGCACCAGGTGTGTTTGTCCCATAAGCCTTTTTCACAAGCCCTTAGCTGGTTCACCAGTTGAGCTTTTAATGAACTTTTGGGTGTTTTAGAAACCCCACAGTACTAGCTATATAACCTTGTGCTTATTTGCTCTTTTGTTGCTATTTGGACTGCTTATTTTGATCCTCAAACTTGCTTGATCCAACTCTTAACACTGACTCACAAGTGTTCACAAGCCAAGGTTCATAAGCTCCTTGTGAGCTTATTTGTGGGTCCTAGCTTGAATACTTTGGCTTTTTGAGAAGCCTAGTATGCAAGCTATCTAGTTCAGGCTTATTCTTGGCTTCTTAGCTTATTGGATAAGCTTAAATCAAGCCTGCAACTTTGCAATTCAGGCCTGTTTGGTTTGTGTATTTGGATTTGCTTATTCTGCTTATTTAAGCTCATTCCAGAGTGCTTAATTGCTTGTTCTAGCTTATTTTAGTTGCCCTCATTTCTTTTTAACTTATTTCATTTCATAGTTTAGCTTTTAGCTTAATTAATTAGCTTTTCATTTTTCAAAATCCATTTTAGCTTAAAAAAGGCCAACTGATAAGCAAATAAGCTCACACAGAGCTTATTGTGGGATTTAGAAAAGTTGTTTTTATAAAAAGTGCTTATTTGTTGGTATTTATCAGGTTTGTAAAGAAAAAAAAATAAAAAAAAAAATGTTTTGCAAAAATGGGAGAGGCAGGGATCGAACCTGAGACCTCCCCCCTTTGAGGGTGATAGGGGTGTACCTGGATACCAGTTGCCCTTGGGTCTTTTTCGAATTATAGCTTGCAAATTTAATTCTTATTGTAACTTTGGCCATTTTTGCTTATTTTAGCTTAACTGCTTATTTTCTGCTTATTTTTCTACTGTGCCCCCACTTTTTATATTTTTATTAGGACCATATTAACTTGTAATATTTGTTAAAAAAGTTTCGGAATTTTTAGAATAGTTTTAATATTTATTAGAATTTAATTAGTGTTAAATAGTTTTTAATTCATAATAAATAGAATTTTTATCAAATAATTAATTTTCTTTTTTCTAAAATTTTCTTTTGTCACCTAGTACGTAGGAAAATTAATTTCATGCCCTTAGGACTAGTGTAGCATAAATTTCACTTTTTATTTTGCACGTTTACGTTATTTTTAATATAAACGCGCGTTTTTGTGCTAGATTGCGTTTTAGGTTAATTTGCTTTCACGTTCTTGTCATTATAGCTTGTTTAAGCTATTCCATTTTATATTTCCTTAGTTTTACTCACTCATACCCCTTTTCCATTCAAAATCACCCGATCACAAGTCGTTTTTATACCATTCACACCTCGTCGGGACATAACAACCCGGGGAAACACTGTACTCCTTGGTTAGATCGTGCATAAGTGTTTCACTTTAGTTGACCAATATCTTTGGTCAATATAAGTTGACTGTTTGAGGCCGATCAAATTTTGGCGCCGCTGCCGGGGAGGTTGTGTGCGTATTCAAACGTATTGCAGATTAGTGATTTTGGAATTCACTTCTTTGTATATTATCCATCCTTGTTCATATTTTCATAAAAAAAAAAAAAAAAAAAAAAAAAAAAAAAAAAAAAAAAAAACCAAAACGAATCGTGAAGTTAATTCGTTTGACGGATCGATTCTCAAAAATATTTTCCTTCTTTGTTTTCACAAAATGTTTTTCAAAAACACCAAAAATATTCACCTTTACCCTCTTACCTTTTTGATTCTTTATCCCTACCCCTCTGTTAACCTTTGATTCTTTCTATGTCGTATCCACACCAGTTTGGTTGTCAATGGTGTGGTGGCCCTCATAACGGTGGCAATTGTCCCGGTTGTGGCATGGTAGAGTCAGGATACGGGTCTGTCTATAACCAGGATCCCTATTCTTGCCATGACACAACTGATTTATTCCACCAGCCACCACACCATGAGATACAAGACATATTCGTGTGAATATTGTGGAGGTCCTCACCAAGGATTTGAGTGTCAAACCAGAAATACGTTTGTCTATGAACAGTTTTCTGGTGACACTCAGAACTTTGGAAATGACCAATATCCATATTATTCACCAAACCAGTCACAACAACCATATTGTTGTGAGTACTGTGGAGGTCCACACTTCAGCTCAGATTGTCAAACAAGGAATCCATTTCCTTGTAACAATTATGACTATTCGTATCATGACCAACCTCCACAGTGCCAAATGATTCAAACTCCTCAGCAAACCCAGCAAGACACTTATCTAGAGATTCTAGAATTAGTGAAAAGAGCTGAGGAGTTGAGTAAAACAGTGTTTCAAGATGCACCAAGTTCTTCTTGTGTATATTGTGGGGGTCCTCATGATGATTATCTATGTCAACCTTCCGGTTTTGACACATCCACACCCCCACAATTTCCACTCATTCAATATTCTCGTGATAAATCTATCGCGGAATTACTTGCAGAAGAACAAGCTGCTAGAAACGAAAAGAGCATGGAAGAACTACTTGTCGAAGAACAAGCAGCTATAACACGTGCCAAATTTCGTAATGCTGCTCTTCTCGATTACGATGATGACAGTGATGATGAAGATACCCTTGATATTCTTCAATTTTATAAAGATTCATCAAGTTCATCAGTCGAAATTCCATCTCAATCTGCTGTTATCACACCCGAAGTTCCCACTAACTCTCTAAGTATGGGGGACGAGCATCTTATCACTATTCCTGAAAAGGAACCGGACGAATTCATAAAGTCTAGTGCTGAGAACCTTGTCCCAATCCCAAGTGAGTTCCAGGAAATTCCTGATCATATGTGTGATTTACCTTCCCCTCTTGAATGTTCAAAAGATCATTTTGATACTTTCTCCAATGCTGACAGTGATTATAGTGATGTCGATTCTTTATATTCTAAAGACATCGAATTTATTGATGCATCACTTCCACATTCCGAGATCGTCAGCCTAGAAGAGAATGTTGATCACCTTCTTTCTGAAACATTCAATGCGACTATCACTAATCCCTTGTTTGATTTCGATTATGAATTTACTCTAAATTCAGTTAATCCAATCTTCGATATTCAAGATAGTGATGAGTCTGAAATGGACGAGGTGCATTTCTCAAGCCCACGAAGTACCGCACATGTCCCACCTCCGTATATCATTCATGAGTTAGAGCTAAAGAATACCAATTCTATAGCTAACTCTCTTCTTGAAGAGTTCTCCGGTGAACTCACTCACATCATATCTCCGCAAGAATACAATCACTCCTATTTTGATCTTGCGGAAGATCATGACTCGGGAGGAAACATACTCTCTTATGAGAGTTTGTTTATTGATGATGATTATCTCATAATTGTTATCAAGATTTTTCTCCCGTTTCTCACATTTAATGTGACTTCTCTTTTTCTTCACTCTTTCGGGAGTGAGGACACTATCTTTGACCCCGGCATTTTCATTTATCACTTTTGAGCCGGGTGTATTTATCTCATCGGTGTGGAACTTTCACGTACTTCATTGTTTATCCAAACAATTTGATTGAAAGTCCGATGGAGATTGTCTCTTCCACTTGCTTCCCCAAGAACCAATGAATTCGGGGTCGAGTCAAGCTAGCGACTCGGTTAACAAAAACAGTAGCACCATATGGGTTTTCACCCATGTTTCTGACTTCTTTCTATTTTCTAACACTAAGTGTGGGGGAGTTTCCTCTGCTGTTGTTTGCCATATTTTGTTTGCTCATGTTTTCAGGTTTCCCTCGGATCGTGATGATTGTCGCGCCTGTTTTCAATCCAGCCGCCCAATATCCTATCCTTGTGCTAACAATTATTTAGGGATATCTTTTCAATCCTTTTTTGTGAAAAATAGATTTCCTTTTCACACTTGGCTATTAGTATTATCTTTTTACGTTCAAAGAGTCGGCATAATAGCCAGGACTTTGAATATTGAGGACAATATTCAATTCTAAGTGTGGGGGGGGGGGGGGGAATTCTATCGAATTGTGATCACATGTGTACCTATTAGTGCCCTAGTACCCCCGTTTTTGGCTAAATTTTAAAATTTTTTAGATAAAAAGAAGTGCTTTGCACACAAAAAAATAAAAAAATGATAAAAATACAAAAAAATATAATAAGTTGTTTAGTCTTGATTAGGCTAGAACAGGGGAATCTTGACTCTGCCAGAGTGTTGATCTGGCTGCTTCCTTAACTATTAGGCTAAGTTTTTGCGATTTGTGCAAATGAAAATGCTAAGCGTAGAGTAGTTGGTTCTCTTTAGAGCTTATATAAGTAATCTATGGCTTTTTCTCCCAGTAGCTCTTAATCCGATCTTAATACGTGCTGTTTTCAAACTTTTGACCATCGAAATTGTTTTGTTACGTAAACAAGTTTTTATCCAAAGTTAATATAGAGTACTAGTTCAAATTGTTATTTAAATTTGGAACAAGCATACTTTCCGGAAAACTTAATAAAATTGCAAAATGAAGTGAGTAAAATCGCTAAATGATGCAAAAGTGAAATTTTGAGTTATATTATGGTATAAGTTAAAAAAAAAAAAAAAAAAAAATTGTGATGAAAAAATAAAAATGAAAAGAAAAAATGAAAAAAAATGAGAAAATTGAAATGAAAAAGATGTGTTGAATAGAATTAGAATAAATAAATAGATGAAACTTGCTTTTTATTAAATCTAAATCGAAAGTTGAACTAGTATTCGTTAATTTTGTGTAAAGATTAAGCGGTAATTTAGAGATTGTTGATTTCGAAAGACCCCGAAAGCTCCGATACTATTCTCGAGGGTGTAAAAACCTAGCCTCCTAAGCTTCGGCTAAAAGGACAAGCTGAGAAGAAAGTCGCTACATGGAGTGATCTCATCTTTGCGTCTTTAATCTCTAAATGATCGCTTGTTATTATCTATTTACTTTTAATTTTAACTTGTCGAGGAATATCAAAAATCTTTGAATCGAAATCCCGCCAATTCCGGTACTATTCTCTGCGAGGTGTCAAAAGCCTGGTCACCTAAAACCAACTGGTTTGGGATGTGCCGAGAAGAAAGCCGTTACATGGAAAAGGCCATTTTTGATTCTTAAATTTCTGAGGTTCCCGATGGGTTAGGATTGGACTTAAGTAAATAACAACCGTAATGAGTTTCGATTTTTGTGGTCAAACTTTTGAAAATAAGCACACACGCCTTAACCTTATAAATTGTGGGAATAAAAAGTTAAGACTTGTCTTACATAGATTACTAGTATAAGTAGCGTTAGCATTTTACAAAAACATTTGCACAAGGGTTTTTAAATTTAGTTGGAAGTATAAAAAAGAGGATGATGATTACAATTCCCTGGAGACACCCAGTTTGCGTGAATCCCGTTCCAGGATGCCATTTTTGTAAATCAAGCATGTTATATATTTTTGTCTTGTTTAAGTTTCTTGCATTTAATAAAAAGTCAAAACAGGTTAATCTTGGTATTTTGGTATCCTTTCATTACTTTATATGATTGGATTGCTAGGGACTAGCAATAGCTTAGTGTGGGGGATTTGATATGTGTCTTTTTACACATATCTTACACTTCATTTTACCCACAAAAACGACCAAAAACACTCATAACTGACCAAATAATGTACAAATATCCTTGGTTTGTGTTTTTTATGTCTTTCAGGTACAAAAGGATTGAAAACAGACGAAAAACGAGCAAAGTTTGCAGAAATGGCAGAATCAGTCCCTCAACTTTCAGAAAATGTCAGAATTGGTCCCTGGAAGATTTAATTTGAAGAAAAGTCAACAACAGTCCCCCAGGAATCAAGAATTGATATTTTTGGTCCTTGGAGTATAAGTTTCATGATTTGGCGAAATTGGTCCTTCAAGTTTCAAAAGTGACAGTTTTGGTCCCCGGATATTCCAATTTGGCAAATAAGCATTTCAAACCCTTGGGAATTCAAAGCTTGGCAATTTTAACCCTTGGAATGAGATTAGGAATTTGGCAAAACCCAACCCTAAGTTTTCAGTTTTTACACAATTGGTCCCTATACTTATTTACTAAACCTAATGGACCCTTTTATTACTAAAAACCCAAAATAAAACTAAACCCAAATCCAATAACCTGACCCCAGCCCACTACAACCTAGCCCAACCCCCTTTTATAATAAAAACCCTGGTCAAACCCCCAGTCAACCCTTTCCCCTTTCCCTCTTTACCCGCCAATCACAAACCCAGACACCCTCCTCTGCCATCTCCAACATTCCTGTCCCCCCTCCTCTCCTACCCAGCCACCCTACTCCCTACCTCCAAAGTCAACCCCAATTGTTATAATTACCTCCCCCCTCCTCCAGCTCACTAATCCACAACCCCCAGTTTTCTCGCCAAAAATTGTTCAATGGCCAAGATCAAAAGTGGCTAATCCAATGGTTGATATCACTGGTGGGAAAGCTCCAGGGACCCAATTGAAAGCCTATAAATAAAGAAAGAAGCAGAATTGAAGAAGGAGTAGATTAGAGTAGTGAGTAGTCAAATTTAGCTTATTTTCTTAATATGTAACTTAAATTTTTAGTTGTTAACTTTAGTTAAAAAGTAAGTTTTCATCTTGTAATCTGTTTTCTTGAGTTAGTATAAGCTTCCAAGTTTTTAATTCCATCCTTGTACTCCTTTTCAGAAATTAATGAAAAAAATGGTATTTTTAGTTAAGAAATTATTTATGTCCCATTTGTTGTTAAAATGTTGCCACAAGCTCACTTAAATCTTTAAACACAGAAGAAAACATAAAACAGAATTGAATCAGGGTCAAAAATAACACAGGATTACCCATACATTAGACTGTGGAGAGCAAATGGAAGTTGCCAGAAATGGATTGGCAAGGTGGACTTTTTACTAGCTTGTTTTACAACAAGCTAGAGCTTGTAGCTGTTTCAAGGTTCCCTGGTTCAGCCAGGGATCAAGGTTCTCCATTTTAGATTTCAAATTCTTAGTTCTTAAGTGTATTTAAGCATTAACTGTGATTTTTAGTTTTAGTGGTTAAGTGTTGTTAATTTCTGCTTATTTATGTTTAACTTAATCTAGTATAAGCTTATTTATCAGTTTTATGAATTAGAACCTTCATTAGCTTCATAAACATTCTAGTTCAGTTTTTAAGGGGTGTTTGGATCAGGGTGATTCACTGAGTTGCATGGTGTTTTAGTGTTAACAAGTGGTTAGAATATCTTGCATTAGGTCCTAATAGGTTATTTTCAGCATAAAACTCAGTCCTCATTTGTTAAAAAGTCAAAGTCATAGTTTATTTGCTCATTGTTGTTCACTGTTAGGATTTGGAGCACTAGGTCTCATTATTTCATTGCATTAGCTGTTAGAATAGCTTGATTCAGTTTCATATTATCTTAAAACATCATATATAATCATTTGTGACAGATCCAAGTTCATTTTAGTCAAAATAGGAGTTCATTCAAAAAAAAAAGTCAAAATTGCATGTTACTCAGAAATCCAAATTTTGGAAGAATTGTTTTGATCTCATTGTTTAGAATTAGCTTTGAGCTTTTGGATTATATAACTTGGGCTGCTAATCTTTGTTGGACTAATTTTCATATAATTTTTAGATTTTTTTTAAGTGCTTAGTTGAGCTTTTCTTTGGCCTGTTTGGCACAAATGTGCCCTGCACCAGGGGTGTTTGTCCCATAAGCCTTTTTCACAAGCCCTTAGCTGGTTCACCAGTTGAGCTTTTAATGAACTTTTGGGTGTTTTAGAAACCCCACAGTACTAGCTATATAACCTTGTGCTTATTTGCTCTTTTGTTGCTATTTGGACTGCTTATTTTGATCCTCAAATTTGCTTGATCCAACTCTTAACACTGACTCACCAGTGTTCACAAGCCAAGGTTCATAAGCTCCTTGTGAGCTTATTTGTGGGTCCTAGCTTGAATACTTTGGCTTTTTGAGAAGCCTAGTATGCAAGCTATCTAGTTCAGGCTTATTCTTGGCTTCTTAGCTTATTGGATAAGCTTAAATCAAGCCTGCAACTTTGCAATTCAGGCCTGTTTGGTTTGTGTATTTGGATTTTCTTATTCTGCTTATTTAAGCTCATTCCAGAGTGCTTAATTGCTTGTTCTAGCTTATTTTAGTTGCCCTCATTTCTTTTTAACTTATTTCATTTCATAGTTTAGCTTTTAGCTTAATTAATTAGCTTTTCATTTTTCAAAATCCATTTTAGCTTAAAAAAGGCCAACTGATAAGCAAATAAGCTCACACAGAGCTTATTTGTGGGATTTAGAAAAGTTGTTTTTATAAAAAGTTCTTATTTGTTGGTATTTATCAGGTTTGTAAAGAAAAAAATAAAAAAAAAATGTTTTGCAAAAATGGGAGAGGCAGGGGTCGAACCTGAGACCTCCCCCCTTTGAGGGTGATAGGGGTGTACCTGGATACCAGTTGCCCTTGGGTCTTTTTCGAATTATAGCTTGCAAATTTAATTCTTATAGTAACTTTGGCCATTTTTGCTTATTTTAGCTTAACTGCTTATTTTCTGCTTATTTTTCTACTGTGCCCCCACTTTTTATATTTTTCTTAGGACCATATTAACTTGTAATATTTGTTAAAAAAGTTTCGGAATTTTTAGAATATTTTTAATATTTATTAGAATTTAATTAGTGTTAAATAGTTTTTAATCCATAATAAATAGAATTTTTATCAAATAATTAATTTTCTTTTTTCTAAAATTTTCTTTTGTCACCTAGTACGTAGGAAAATTAATTTCATGCCCGTAGGACTAGTGTAGCATAAATTTCACTTTTTATTTTGCGCGTTTACGTTATTTTTAATATAAACGCGCGTTTTTGTGCTAGATTGCGTTTTAGGTTAATTTGCTTTCACGTTCTTGTCATTATAGCTTGTTTAAGCTATTCCATTTTATATTTCCTTAGTTTTACTCACTCATACCCCTTTTCCATTCAAAATCACCCGATCACAAGTCGTTTTTATACCATTCACACCTCGTCGGGACATAACGACTCGGGGAAACACTGTACTCCTTGGTTAGATCGTGCATAAGTGTTTGACTTTAGTTGACCAATATCTTTGGTCAATATAAGTTGACTGTTTGAGGCCGATCAATGTGCAGCCGAAACAGGGGAATGCTCTAAAAAAGTTCCCCCTGAAGAAGACGATCAGCACTTCAAAATAAATTATACCAACCCGGAAATAGGACCAAAAGGGCACGATTACTCGTTCAATGAATGGATTGCAAGAAAATTCGGTACCACAAACATTGACAAGAAAACCAGACTGAAAGTGTTTGTGGAATGGATGATCGATAGTTATTCTGACCAATCAGATGCACCAGAGGAGAATGATGATCCTCTCGAAAGAAGTTTTGAAAAATATAAGTCCGAATTCGAAAGAGAGGTATTGCAACTTCTTGATGAGTATGGGCTCAGGATAGGAGTAAAAGGGTATATGCTCCAGGATATCTGGGAGAAATGTGAAAGAACCTTCAAAAAAGGACGGAAGTTCTGGCATGAGGTTGAACTGGAAGCGATGGAAGTGCATGGATGTCAATTGGAAGGAAGCAGGTACGATCCCCCTGAAGTAAAAGTTGAAACTTTCAAGGTTCGTAAATATACAATGAATGGAATAGGAAGTTTCATAAGCATCGATAAGACACTCGATAAACAACTACCAGTGGGACGTATGAATGGAGCGAAGTTCAAAGAATTAATAAGAGAAGAAATGCACACCCAACTTGGTGTGTAACCCACTTGAAGACCGCGGCAGTGAGTCTAACTTAAAGACTCGATAATAAATAAGAGTGCTCTTTCGGGAGACAACCCGAATTATCCTTTTCCTTTTATTTTCTTTTATTTTGTTGGTTTGGTGTGTTTTGTATTTATAATTTGCAGGTCCTAAAGGAAGCTTTGCATTGGGGAACATATTTTTGGACTTTTGCACCAAGAAAAATCCCCCAGGACTTAGCTACGACGTAGCTCCCTACATTGCTACGCCGTAGCAACCCCCAGGTGTTATTCTGGAGATTTTTAGCAACTACGGCGTATGTAGGTCGCCTAACAACAATCCTTATCATACACAATATAAGATTAAAGAGAAGATTTGTAGAGAGAGAGAGAGATATGTATTAACTTCTAGAGAGAGAAAGAGATATTAGATTAGAAGAGAAATGATAGAGATACAAGAGAGAGCACCTAGAAGCTACACACACATCCCCCCTTTCCATGTGAATGGAAGGGTGGTATTTATAGTTTTCTTCTTGGATGGGCTTGGACTAATCTTGGGCTTATACATGGATTATAAATAAACAACTCTTAACCTATTAGATTAAGACCAAGCCCATTGACTATTCTAACTTAATTACACAACGACACATTTACTAAAAATATTACAACGATTAATGACCATCACTTTTATTAAATGCTAACAATCTCCCCCTAAGGGATGGTCATTCAAATGATGCTCGGAGTGATGAGGTCTTTCGTCTTCAATTTCTTGTGCTTTGTGTGTCGTTGCATAATAGTCTTTGTTCTTGGTTCCTTCATGCAATGTGATCTTCAAAGTAATCGTCTTATGATAGTTCTTTCCTTGATCAACATCTTCGTGTGGTTATGTGTCGTGTCCTCCAACATACTCATACATCTTAGACTTTATACTTATGCTAACAATCTCCCCTCATTATTTCCTCATTTGATATATGTACTTGTTCTTGACGTCTTGATTAGCTTTTTGACTTTGTCGTTACACTTTGTCTTTAACTTGATCCTTTTGTCTTGAACTTTTACACTTGAGCTTTGTTGAGGATGATCTTTACAAGTATGAGTATGCGGAGGTGAAGATGTTTGATATATGATGATGGATGATGGATGTTTATAGGTAGCTGCATAAAACCGTTAGTAATAAATCATCCAGCGCTTACAGGTTTGGACTTCGAGATCGTCAACAGCATAGTGTGAAAAGTTTCTCTAATCCTAACCCAGGCCGTTCTGAACCGGATACCCCCGAGAGGGCTTACACGGACACACCGAAGTGCACCCTTGATTCAGTGAGTCGCTGGAGATCACCCCACGACTGTAGACCATTTGAAACAAGGTGACCATCATAATATGTAAGGCAAGATCCGAAGATCTCATAAAAGACTCTTATACAACTTGTGTCCTTTTAGGCGAACACAAGTGTATCATATTGAAATGTATCCTAAGAGATCTTTTGATGAATCTCATGGCTCTAGACTCGATTACGTGTGTTTTGGTTTAAGTCGTCGGAGGCATGGAGCAGAGTGCCACCTTTTCAATATCAACACATCTCGGAGTGAGAGGTCGATAGATTATGCAAGGTTCTCCATGAGAATGAAACAAATATCTTTTAAGAGATACCTGAGTGGCTAGGAGGTTAAGTGCAGTGCGTCACTGGGTCCATGACGTCTTGTCTTCAATACCGGTGTCACCTTAGTAACAACCAGTAGCATATGTATTGAACCCGGTTTCTGCCCTAAGGTTGACCATTTGGAGGGCTATTTCTTTTCACCCTTTCATTAGCTTTTCTTTTTAATTCTTCAACCCCTACTTTCTCCTTTCTCATTTTACTCCTTTTTTCAATCATACCTAAGGACTTCTAATTCTAATCTATTGAATTGTCCTTGGGTAGATCCCTCCGGCTCTGGCGGATCGTAGGACATAAACCTAACCATAATCACCTTATTACTCCATGATTATCCTAGATTTATAGATCACATGCCATAAAACCTTTTGTGAAAATCTCTCAAAGTGTTTATGAATATAAAACACATTTTGTTACCACTTTGAGAGTTTGTCTTTTCTGAAATACTCCCCCTTCACATGTGCTTATGCGTTTTTAAGATAATTTGCACATGTTGGGTAGAGTTCGCACTTTTGAATTGATCGATTTTCAATGAACATGACCTTCGCGAGACACGCTTACATCACTAGTTAGACTAGCTTGAAATTATTACCCGTCCTGGTCATATTCAATGATCATCTCTCGAATTGGTACATTCTACTCAGACAAGTCCTTTGCGAGACACGCTTACATCACTGGAAGACCAGCTTGAAATTATTACCCGACCAGGACAAGTCTTTTCGATAACGGACATTTAGTTTCGTCAATTCGAGGGTTCATACTGAGTCTGTAGGTGAGCTCCTTTGAGATTCCACGTACTTTGATCACATTTTAATCACGCCCTCTCCCCCTCAAAAATAGCATGAGTTGATATTTTTTATATCAACTTGATTAAAATGAAAGTTTTTGGAGAGAAAGACGGATTTTTAGCATGAAAAATGGAACATTTTTGTTTTTTCTTTTTATACTCCCCCTTAACGAAAGCATATCTTTAAACATTTGAGTTTAAAATCATTTAAGGGTTTGGAGGGAGTTATCTTTTTGATGTGCGAGTTATGTACTGAAATGTACACAAGTCTTTTTGTGAAACGAGTTTTTGTTTGAAATCTTTTCGTTTGTTTATCCTCGAACATTTTGAAAATGATTTCGCCTTTGAAAATACGAGTCCTGATCTGAAATAATCAGAAGTCATCATATAAAGCCCGGGTTTCGTACTGAGGTATACGAAAGCCATCATGATTTCAGGATAAGTGGTCGAAAAATATTTAAAACCTTTGATTTGATTAAGCACTTTCCTTTCTTTGAAGCTCGGGTCCTGAACTGATGTGACCAGAAGCCATTAAATTAAGCTCGGGTCCGAAACTGAGTTGTTCCGAAGCCATTGAGAAATTTTGAGAAACGACATGTTTTGAAAACATATGAATGAACTCTCGCTCAAGCATCTGGACATGCCCGTATCATTGTTGAATGACATTTCTAGGTACGTACAGAATATCGATTATACGAGAGACATGTCGGAGAAGAATATTTTTGGTTTTTATATTTTATATTGTTTTTGTCTTTTTGAAAATTTTCTATTTTTATATTTTGCTTTTGTTTGTTTTTCAAATTTTGTATTTTGTTTTTGTTTTTATAAAAGAAAGAGTTAATCAAAAATCGTCCTTGTGGTTTGGCCAAAATGCAGAAATCGTCCTTACTGTGCATTAAGTGCAGAAACAGTCCTTACTGTTTACTCTTTCATTCTCTTTCAGTCCCCCACGTGGACATCCGTTAACTTCCCGTCTAATGGTTGTGCACGTGATATGCACAAGAGGGTAATTTGGTCTTTTTCCAACTTATATCAATAAATTAATCCACCAAATCCAGATAATCACCATCACAAAAAACCTCATCAAACACAACAACACATCTTCAAAACCACCATCACAAAAACATATCCTCATTCCAAAACAACCAGATCGACACTATCAATCTAACACACAAAACCCACACAACACAAAAATGACCACTCATAAAATCCAGTCACACCTCACGAACAAATCCATTCTCACAATAAAAGAAAAAGAAAAAACTCTCAAATAAAAAAAAACCAATCGATCTACCAAAGGGGATGGTTTTTTATTAGGGTTGAAAAGATTTTTGTTGGGTTTATTCAGTTTTAAATAGAAACTGAGATGGGTTAGAACGAATGTGTAGTTTGGGATTAGGTTTGAATCGATATTGATGGGTTTTTGAAGTTGATAAAGTCACTGTTGGTGGTGATAAAAATTGATTCAGGGTGTTGATAACCAAAGCTGAGATGGTGGGCTTCATAGGATTGATTAGGGGCTGTTGTGTTAGGACCGATTATAAGTGGGTTTGGTTCCTAATCGATATACTTATGTTTATAGACACGCATGAAAGAGAAAGGTACTTTACCTGATGTTTATTGTTTTAGGAATTTCCATTTTCTCGTAAGAGAGTTTGTGTACATTTCTGATTTCTTCTGGAAAACGAGGCAAACCAATTGTTTAGTGAAATTTATTAACAATAAAACGTTGGAAATGATTCACACTGCTGTTTAGAACTTTTGATGCTACCGTATTCTTTATTTTGAGTTGTGGTATAGGCTTTATGAGTCTATAGATTGGCAAATGGAAGTATTTTTCCCAAGTTAAAATCTACAGGCGATTTTGTAAGTCCATTCTTGTAGAGTTTGGAGCCATTGTTCTGTTATAGCTATGTAGTAAGTATACATTTTTGCGCCATTTCTGTAGTCCTTATCCTGGGTGTGTCGTTGTGTAAGACAACAATAACATTTGTACATAATTTTCAAGTCTCCAGTTAATTAACTTGTGTTGAAATTAGGACTTAACTCATCATTATTAATGTTTGCCTTTCCAGATTAGTACTTAAAATAAGGTGTCTCAGTGCAAAATCTCAACCTCAGTTATATTAAGGTGTTTTTGGGCTATAGGTGGCAACTGTGGTAGTTGTCCGGGGTCTACTTGTGGTGGAGAGAATATAGGCACAAGCGGTGGTAGGAATTATTCTGGTGGAGTGGTGTCAGTAGCTGGTGGGGAGAATGTGATTGGAACATATGGTGCAGGATTTGCGTCACCAAGAGCAGGTGGTGAAAAAGATATAGGGACTAATGGTGGGGGTTGAATGGGATTATTTGGTGGTAGCTCAGGTACTGCTGGAGGAGGTGATGGTGTTGGTGGAGGAGGAGATGGAACTACGGGAGGTGGTGGTGGTGGGGAAGGTGGGACTGCGGGTGCTGGTACGGGTGTTGGTGCGGGAGCGGGTGCTGGAGTTGGAACTGGAGCTACGGGTGGTGGTGAAATTTTAAATAAGTGTCGTGAAATTAGGAATTTGAGCATACAAGATTGTGGAGGAGTTAAGAATTTAGGACTAAGGATGGAGCCGTTGAAGTTGGAGAAGCTGTTATATGGGTAGGTCAGGTGTGAATAATGACGGGTTAAGGGAAATTGTGGTTAGATGTAATGAGATTGTGACGATAGATCTTTCGGGCTGTCAATATGTGACTACAGATGCAGTGATATACATGGTGAAGAATTGTGAGAAGTTGAGGGAGGTTAATTTGATGGGGTGTTCGAATTTAAATGTTTATATTGTAAATTGGATGGTGCATACTAGGCCATCGTTGAGGAAAGTGATCCCGCCTTCTTATGGTGTTACTACCGAAAGTCAACGTCTGCATATGTTGCACCATGGATGCCTAGTTTCTGATAAATAGCTTTCGAAGAGAGCTTCTATTGTGGTAATAATTAAGTTTGTGGTTTGTTTATGTCGATTTTGTATATATGTTTTCTGTCGAAATTGCGCTTAGTGCATCTTTGTCTTCAATTGTAATTAGATTTTGAATTATAGAATAAGTGAATCACATGTTGTCCGTATGCAAAGTAATCAATTGACCCTTATTACTGTCCTATCTTCTTCAATAAAAGCTAAGCCAAATTCAATGGTTGATTGATATTTGAACTTGGTCTCTCAGAACTTGGTTGGTCTCCTAGGTCATATGAGCTTATATAGCTATAAGCTATTGTGATCCCAGCTTTTGGTAATTTTTGTTTCAAACTCGGTCTATTTAGTCATCATTCAGTATTGATTAGGTCCCTTTAAGTTTTGGTTCATAATTAGCTCAAAATAGTCCTAAGTAGTTATTGCAGACTGCATATGTGAATTTTCCCATTTTCAGCCTTTATCTTTTAATTTTAATTTATTCATATTAAGTTAGATTAAGCTCAATTATTTTTTACAGTTAATATTCAGCTGCTCTTATAGTTAGTTTACATTTTTGTGAATTTTTAGAATTTTTAGATGTTAGTATTATATGAATTTCTAGGTAAAGATAGTATGATGGATCATGTTTGTGTTTGATGTTTGATGAGTGTACTGTGTTGGGTTTTTTCAAGTTTGTGTTTGTGTTTGATGTTTGATGAATTTCTGGGTATGATGGATCATGTTTGATGTTTGATGTTTGATGATTGATGAATTTCTGGAAAATAAAGATAGCAGATCACAGTGTTTGTGTTTGATAGAGTAAATTGCAAAAATCGTCCTTGTGGTTTAATTGATATAATGGAAAAAGACTAAATTACCCCCGTGTGCATATCACGTGAAGAAGGTAACGGCTGGAAGTTAACGGATGTCCACGTGGGGGACTGAAAGTGAATGAAAGAGTAAACAGTAAGGACTGTTTCTGCACTTAATGCACAGTAAGGACGATTTCTGCATTTTGGCCAAACCACAAGGACGATTTTTGCAATTAACTCTAAAAGAAATGGAAAATCAAAAATAGAAGATTGACAGAAAGATTTTGAAGAATTGACAGAATTGGAACCCTCTGATGAACTGGGTTCTGAGACAGTTGAATTACCTGCAACCAAAGACAAAGAGGTTTCACAAATAACAGTGTTAGAAGTACATGAATCATCACTCTGAGGGTGTTGACTATCAACAGTTGTAATGGTTTCTACTTCCTGTTGGTGATTATCACTATTATCTGTCTTGGTGCAGCTATCAAAAATCTTTCCTGTGGGAATCCATCTAAGACCAACTGTTTTAAAAAATTTTCCCGTGGGAAGCCACCTAAGGTAAGATCTAGACGTAGTTTTCTTATCAGATGCAGCGGAAGTCTCGGTCTTGGAAAAACTACATCTTGTTGATATCCACCTATTAGGTTTCTTATCCTGTTTCATGTTGTCAACAGGTTTGTTTCTATTTGGTGTCTTAGTGGATTGTGCCTTGACATTTGAATTTCCTTTCTTGAGAAATTGTGCAATACATGCATCGTGATTAGCTGAAAAAACACATTTTTGACATGTAGGACAGACAAATTCAACATTCTTGTTTAAAACAGCAACTTTAACTTTGTCACTACAGTCATATGGAAATTGTTTCTTGTTCGAAGAGGAATTTGAATTCTTAGTGTTGGATTCGACGTGCATAGCATTTTCATTTGCGCAACTACTCTTAGATGCAAGCCAATCCCTAGTCTTTTGTTTATTGTACCTAGGTAATGGTTTACTACTACTAGCAGTGCTTTGGAATCTTGTAGAATTCATCACACTAGGTTTTGTACCTAAAATTCTGTCTTTTCGATGTTATGCCTTATTCCTAGCGTCTTCTAGTTGGTGATTTTGGACCATGCCATTAGAACCAACAGATTCGTTAACAGTGTTTGTGGTCACATTCGGTGTATTATTCCTAGAAGGGCCAGGTGTAAGCACATTTATGTTTTGTTCAACAACTTTTGCATTTTCAACAATCTTTTCAATTTCATTTTGCATGGGCAAGGGTTGTGGAGTGACTGGTTTTGTCAAATCCTTTTTCTCATCGACTTTTGGAGCAAACCGGGAAATTGACATTTTTGGTTTTTCAACCGTTTTTGAAGCATTTGGTTTTTTCGAAGTCGATGGTTTTGCAAACTTAGTATCCACACTCTTCCCTTTTAGACTTTCAAGCTGAGACTTCAAAAGATCATTTTGAGCTTTCATGTCCTTGTAGGCACGCTCATACGACAGTTTGTCATACTTGCATTCTTCCTTTTTCCGATCAAGTTGTTTAAAATATGTGACATTTTTTTTTTCAATTTTAGCAAGTGCATTCTCATATTTTAAAACAATTTCGGAAGTCTCAGCTCGAAGTCGTTCATCATCTTCCACAGAATATGTTTGTAAAATAATGGACATAATATCAGTCGATAGAGCTACTTCAAAGAGGATGTCATTTTGTCTTTCCAAAACTTTTATGTGTTCAATGTTTTCATTAGCTTCCTTCACCAGGGATTTTTGGTCCTTGACAAAGTCAGCTGTTTCTTTCAGAAAAGTTCTTTCAACATTAAGAGCAATTGCATAAATTGCATCAATTGTAGGGTTGATATCTGTTTCAAACATCTTTTTCTGTTCTGAATGAAAACTTGAAAACCAGTCATTGTTATTACTATTTGTTTTGGATGCCACAATCACTTGAAGCATTTCAATTCTCTTTTTAAGATCAACCAAAAATCGTCTAGCTTCACTTGTATTACAAGTGTTTTTAGAGGACATTTGTTCGATGTTAGAAAGATGTTTTGAAACAACTTTCCGTTTTGTGACAGCCACTGGTTTTTTGAAAAACACTGGTGACTCTGTTTGAACCTCAAGAACACCAGACATTTTGTTAAGCTCATGATAATTAATTGGTCTGATATCGGGGTTCTTTTGGCTCATTTTAACACGACTCTCTTCGGCTAGCTCAATCGTTTCATAAGAATCCCGAACTTCGGGAGGGTCATGTTTATCATTTATCACACTACCATTATATAACACATTCTGTTCCATCTGAGCTTTCTTGAGATAATAAGGGTTTTCACAACCGATAGCCATTTTCTTCATTGTATGTAAAATCGGGTTTGGATCGTTAATTAGCAGATTAATTGTTTGTGTTGAATGACCCGTTTTTACAAGCAATTCTTCCAACTTTTTAATGGTTTCCTCCTTGTCAAGAATTTCATCAAGAAGTTCATTTTCTCGTTTTGAAAACCTTGCATGCAACTCTTTCTTTTCTTTTTCAAGATCAGAGCAAGTTGCCTTTTGTTTAGAAAGTTGGGTGGTTAATTCAGAAAATTCCTTGTTTAGGGATTTTATTTGCATGTTCAACTTAACATCGAGAGTGTCGTATTTGATTTGCAAATGTTTCTCCCTTAACATAGAATCTCTATAACCAGTTTCAAGTTCTGACTGTCGTTTGTTATTAAATTCAAAAGCTTGTTCATTCACCTTATATCTCTCAAGCTCAGCGGTCAATTTCACATTCGCGGTCTTAAGATCGCGATTGACCTTTTTCACTTTTTCAATCTCAATTTGACAATTATTCATTAATGTTTCAAAGAGAGCACGGGTTTCCTCATCATTAGCATCATTTTGTGCAACTTGAACTTCATTAGGATCCATATATGAAGTTTCAAAGTTAACATTGCTATTAACTTGCTCCCCCGCATATGTATCATAATTCGGTTCGAGAGGCACATAATGTGGCTTTTCATGAGCAAACGAATTTTGTACCTCATGGAGTGGTTCTGTGTCGTAAGTTGGAGGAATGTCAGAATCACTGCACGACGTTGTTTCTTGCTGATTAGCCATAAAGTTGGAGATTCTAGTGACTTCTGTAGTATTATCATTAACTCTTGTTGTAACCATGAAGTCGTATTCCTTAGCAGTCAAAGGTGTTCCTGAATCTTCCTTTTTGGCTAGCATCAACATGTGTTGGAGCTTTTCTAGCTTCGTCATTGCCTTGACATTACAATCACTCCCGTGGATTTCAAATGAAGTCATGAAACAATAATTCTCATTTTGATTGACCCCGGTCTGATTCACAAATTGATCCATTTGGTTTCCAGAATAATGCCCTGCATATTGCATTTGATTCCCCATCTGTATACCTTGCTGGTTCTCAATAACCTCAACCATTTAACCTTCTTGTCCCATGTATAACTGTGTATTGACAGTGTACGGTGAAATCCATTGGTTGTTGTTATGTGGTTTGAAGTTTAATGCCTTGGTGAATAAAGCAAAAGCATTTGCCAAATCTGTTGCAAGATTGTCTTGATGAGTTGCCATTGATGAAGTTGTATGATAAAGATGATGTTGGATCGGTTCAAAGAAATAGGAGTTGTGTTTGTTGTTGGTTGCGGTAAGGATATAAGTGAGTTCTGATTTCCCTCTAAAATATAATTTGAAAAATTTTCTCTCCTAGAATTTTGAAATTCACTATAAAATGCAATCCTAAGGTTACTAGAAAATTTTGAGTTTTAAAATTTTTGACGCCAAATTTCACCGAAAAAATTTGAATTTTGGCCTAAAAATTTGAATTTTGGGCCAAAATTTTCACTGTTATACCAAAATTTGAATTTCGCGTAAAAATTGAATGTTTAGTCTCCTAGAAAAAATAAATTTTACTCAAGTTTTCCCGCCAATAATTTTTTTTTTTTTTTTAGAAAGTCGAGAGAAACTTGAGAAAGTCGATAAAGATTGAAACTCGAGAGAATGAAAGTTGATAGATCCAAACTTGATAAATCCTTAGTCGAGAAAACCAAAGTCGATAGCCCCAAACTCGAGAAAACCTTAGTCGAAAGAATCAAAGTCGATAAATCCTTACTCGATAAATCCTAAGTCGAAAGAATCAAAGTCGATAAATCCTTACTCGGTAAATCCTAAGTCGGAAGAATCAAAGTCGATAAATCCTTACTCGATAAAATTGATACTCGATAAATTTGATACTCGATAAATTTAATACTCGATAAAATTAATATTCGATAAATTTGATACTCGATAAATTTGATACTCGATAAAATTGATACTCGATAAATTTGATACTCGATAAATTTAATACTCGATAAAATTGATACTCGATAAATTTGATACTCGATAAATTTGATACTCGATAAATTTGATACTCGATAAAATTGATACTCGATAAATTTGATACTCGATAGAACTTCCTTACTCGATAAGAGTAGTAACTCGAGAGACCTTGCCACTTACTTTCTAACTCGAAAGTAGTGACTTACTCGATAAAACACAAGGTTACTCGATAAAGTAGTAACTCGATAAAGATAACTTACTCGATAAAGCACAAGGTTACTCGATAGAGTAGTAACTCGATAAAGATGACTTACTCGATAAAGCACAAGGTTACTCGATAGAAGAACAGTAACTCGATATCTAATCTGATGAACAGTACTACGCTAAAAAAAATTCCTAAATCTTTGTTTGGCTCTTGATACCACTTGTAGGTCGCCTAACAACAATCCTTATCATACACAATATAAGATTAAAGAGAAGATTTGTAGAGAGAGAGAGATATGTATTAACTTCTAGAGAGAGAAAGAGATATTAGATTAGAAGAGAAATGATAGAGATACAAGAGAGAGCACCTAGAAGCTACACACACATCCCCCCATTCCATGTGAATGGAAGGGTGGTATTTATAGTTTTCTTCTTGGATGGGCTTGGACTAATCTTGGGCTTATACATGGATTATAAATAAACAACTCTTAACCTATTAGATTAAGACCAAGCCCATTGACTATTCTAACTTAATTACACAATGACACATTTACTAAAAATATTACAACGACTAATAACCATCACTTTTATTAAATGCTAACAGCGTAGCAACCAATTTCAGTTACGTCGTAGCTACCTTCTGAACCTTAAAAGCTTATTATTTTTACAAATTATTATTTAAACTTGTATTAGTTTTTAAATGAACTTTGTGGGTGTGTTCCCTGTAAACCCTCACGAGACTTCACTCGTCTACTTGGGACACCAAGTGGTTTAAAAGGCTTGTTTCATACGCTAAATACAACCGTGATTCCTACGAAAGTGAGTTAGGTTTTTATTTTTATTTTTCTTTTTTAGGTTTTATGCTTTTGGTAGTTGTGTGATTTCAGGGAATTGAAGTTTGCTCAATAGGCGAAGCGAAGGCACGTTTTCTCAACATGATCCTTCTATCATTTTGAAGAGAAAATTTTAGGGAAGTTCTCGTTCTAATTCTACTTTTCCTCTTTTTATTTCTTTTATGTACAAAAGGGACTTTGTACAACTCAAGTGGAGGGACGGGAGTAGAATTATTTACTTGAACTTTATGATTGCCACATTTTTCTAGTTTATTTTGAAAAATTATGCCACTTTAAAACTTTTGACATGTTTTTCCGAACCTAACTAGAATAGACCTTAGCCGAGCACATTAACCCTTAATACCATGGTGAGGTTTAGCCTATTTTAGTTTCCCCTGTTTTACCCCAAATCCACCAAAATTATGAGTGTGCCGGTAGTTTGTAAACTTTAGAACTTGGCCTTTACATCATTTTGAAACCATATACGAGTAGTGTATTGAGATTTCTTAATACAATTGGAAGAAACTTTTTAAGAAGGCAATATTTTAGGATTATCACCCAAACAGCCTATATGTGTGTGTTTATCGATTAGTCACATTGACTATTCGACCCCCGTGTTAAACCCTTTGTTGCACTCACCTTTAGTGCAAGATACCCCTAGTTACACCCTTTTGAGCCTATCCTTTCGTTTCTTACCAATATTATTGTTTTGATACACCTATACACCTTAGCCTACCGTGTAGTCTTGGTTTATGGTTGGGAAGTTGCCACTTGTTCTAGTTTGAGGTTCAAGTCAAGAGATTCAAGAATCACACCTACGTTGAAGACCCATCTTTGAAGATCATGAGAAACCCACTATTGTATATGTATAGTTCATCTGAAGTGGGGGGATACATTTGTTTATAGTTATTAAAAAAATGTGAATTTCCGTATGTAGATATGTTATCTTTGGTGCAACCTTGTATAGCACCGTAATATGAGCTTTAAAAGAATTAGTATCGAAGAGGCCACTTCGGTCATATATGAAGAATGAAGTTGTTGGTTCTCAATTGCCAACATGAAGACCAAGTGTAGTGCCCATCATGACGTCCGCTAATGGCACACACTTGTTACATGATCCAATTTTTGCGTTTTGAAGCTTGAACTTTGGATGAACGACAAGTGGTAGCAACTCGGTTATAGGCTAAGACTATTTTCTTTCTTTTTCCTTTTACACCATTATTGTGCATCCCATGTCTTATCCTACCCTTTAGTTGTGAATCATGCTTAGGTGAAGGATTTGAGCAGTCATTGGTGTCTTGCCCGGCGTTCCAGTCATGTACCATTGCCTTTGTCGCCTTTGCCGTAGTATGTTAGTAACAACACTACACCCATAAGCCTTATATATGTTCACCCTATATTGCCTTCAAAAATTGTTCCGACCTTAGCTCTAGTGGTAGAGATTTGTGTAATTGCCAAGCCTATGATAGAATACATTCTATGACTGTGCGTTTAGTGATCACCCCGAAATTAACACTTAGATTAGGAGAGAGAGATGAGTGTTTGTTCCACTTCGTGAGGTGTTCGGCTTTGACATGTTCTAGCATAGGAAGTTTTTAGACTCATATTTTCCAGTTTCTTGGGAAATATCTTTTTAATTATTCTAATAAGGTCTACTTGAGGGCAAGTAGAGTTCAAGTGGGGGGATATTTGATAACATCAAATTTACCCATGATTTAAGTGTTAATTTCCCCCTTAATTGCCCATCTTTTCTATTCCTATGTAGGATATATACTCTTATTTGTTTATATTCTGGTTTCAGGGCAAAGATGAGTAAAAGAACGAAGAAACGCGGAAATGGAAGGACTTTAGTGAAAATACATGAAGATTGTGGATTCTGCACTAACTACGGCGTAGAGGGTCATCTACCTACGCCGTAGCAAGGACTTACGAATACTACGGCGTAGCTCACTCCATGACTACGGCGTAATGATCTACTAAAGGGCTCTACGGAGTAGCAACTCTCCAAACTACGGCGTAGACCCCAAAATAAAGCAGTAAAGAACTCACGTGGCCAAAGAAGAAGTTACGGCGTAGCTCCCCAAATAACTACGCCGTAGAAGCACTCAATGAGGAAACTACACCCGTAGCACTTGATCAAGCTACGGCGTAGTCCAAATTTACAAAGGCTACGGCGTAGCAACTCAATCAGCTACGCCGTAGCAAAGTCGGTCCTATAAATACCAGCCCTAATTCCGAGTTTATTCATTCACTTTTCAACACACAGAAGTTGGGAGAAACTCAAGGAGCAGGAGGAACGAAGTTCTAGCCACATAGAAATCATTTCCAAGGGAGGATTCACACACCAATCATAAGTTTATCAATTCCTTTGTCTTGTATTCGATTCATGTTTACATTTGTATTAACTCAATATTGTTTTACTGCAATTATGAATATGAGTGGCTAAACACCTCTTGGTGTTAGCCTAGTTATGAAATTGTTGTTGTTATGAGTTAGTTTTCTACGCATCTATTGTCTATTGTTTGTATACTTTCATGGCGAGTCTTAGGACACTTGTAGCAAACTGCAAAAATTTACTATAATTAACGACGTTTAATTATATAGTAATCTCCATCATTATTTTAATCACCATTTTTACGGGGAAATTTAAATTTTTCTTTAATATATTATACTCACGACCAACATAAGATTAGGATAAGCCTACATATTTTATATGAACTATTGTCACTTTGTTATTTTTATTTTTACATTATATTCTTTACGTAGTACAAATACTCAAACCTATTAGATTTTATTAACGTATACGCTTTTCGTTAAATATATCACACGTCTAATATAATTAGTTAGAATATATTAATAAAATTTGACATTTTTATAAACGTTATATTTTTACGTTACCCAGTTTTAAGTTTCGTAACTTAAGGACTTAACGTTAGTATCAGAATCAAACTATACCCTAAACTATATATATATATAATATATAATAATAACAGTAGTTTGAATTCATGCAATATGCAAATATTGCAAATCGAATTTTACACATATAATAATAATTATATTACTGACAATTCACATGGCAACTTTCATTTTATCAATAATTTCAACTTGTAGTACCATGCATGCATCGAATTCCATATATATATATATACCAACGTGTATAAATGTAGAACCATAAAATCCAACAACTATGATAACAACGTGTAAGATATTTTCACCATAATATGCATGTGTAGATTATATATGTACACGACATGCAAACCATGCATGTGTGTCGTGTATATTTTCTTCATCACAAAATACTACAAACAATTTATAAGCTAATGTGTAGACTTATTCACCATAATTTGCTAAATCAATCATGATTATATATACGTGTATGAATATTGGCCAGGTCCTACAACAAACTCTTACACCATTCTTGACTTTCATGACTAAACTATTCTCATTGTCCCCTCCTCTCAAAACACAGTGAATCGATTTATATTTCAAGCATGCCAACTTGCCTTTAAATATATTATATGGATCGATCTATATATATTTATCACATTTTACTTACTGATAAAACACATTCACTCCAAAGAACCTTGCATGCAATTTTCCTAGATAATACACTTCCATAATCGCACCCCAGTGGACTAGAACAAGTCTTCATTTCCATACAATCGAATATTACAAGTTGAAAGTTCCATTCAAAGCTATTAGTTATAAGTTCTAAACAAGGTTCTAGCTCGTTCGCCACGTTAACTCTCACCACTTTGAAGTTTGTTGCATGTTGGAGCCTTTTATTCGCTATACTTGATTTGTTTTCCATCCAGACTACTCAGGTGAGTTTATAGCCCCACCTTCCATTACTTAATTGTTTTAAACTCTTTGAGGGAGATACATGCTCAACTACTTGCTTTTACTTTCACAAGTACTCTTAACTTTTCCATATTACCGTGAGTTTCATAGCCCCTATTTTTATACTTTTGAACTACTTTTGGGGGAGATACATGCTCAAACTCTAAATACTTACTTGTAGAAATACATTACTTGTTTATCAAATACATGTTTAGCTTTATGATGCAAATCTATGTGATACTTTACTCTTTTATCCTATTTATATCCTATGTGTAGACTTATTATACTGTACACTGTTATGTGTAAATCTATTTTTGTGAATTCGAATTCAAAGTCAAAGGAGAGGTATTAATAGTACTAGTATGGGACAACACCCCCACCCTTGTCCAAGATTCGAGACGTTGGGTGACACGTACTATTTGGGATGGTGGTTCCCCGCCTATGGGTCCAAAATGACGCGACCATGGGTGAATATAATCCTGAAATCTAAATCTATGAGCAGTGGGTTGTAAACACACAGGTTGCAAGTTTTGTATGGGCGGGATTTGCAACTGAGTGGATTTACGATGCCTTTGCTGTGAAAACATTCTTATTCATTATATATTTTAGCAGTGGGTTGTGAACACACAGGTTGCAAGTTTTGTATGGGCAGGATTTGCAACTGAGTGGATTTACAATGCCTTTGCTGTGAAAATCTATACTCAAATGCTGTATTTTTAAACGATATACAAGGCCTTTGCTGGGAAAATCTATACTCAAATGCTGTATTTTTAAACGATATACAAGGCCTTTGTTGTGGAATCTATATTCAAATACTTTACTTTTAAACTAAACTCTATGAACTCACCAACCGTTGGTTGACACTTTTTAGCATGTTTATCTCAGGTTAGAAAGGCGATAGTGGATGCATGGATTCTAGAGTCAAATGCATACTTGAAGACTTATATCTTATCTTTATCATTCGATACGCTTGAAAACTTTTATGTAATCTTTACTGGGAACTTATTGTCATAACTCTGATTTTAATAATTCGAATGATAACTTTTCAAAACGTCTCATTTAGAGGTCGTTTTCTATACCTTGATCTGTATTATGAAGTAATACCCCCTTGACACTACTGTTTCCGCTGCGGTAATTTGGGGGTGTTACAACACTCTAGTTCCGGTAGTGTTGAGCATTGGTAGTTCCTTGGAGGCTTGGGGAATTAACCCTAGGAACCAAGCTGATAGGGATGTGACTTGGTGATAGCAATATCACCATACATGTGCGAATTAACCCTAGGACCACCTACCGATGCGATACACTTAAAGGAGCTAGAGGGGGTGTAAGATCTGCCATGCCGCATCCCGCTAGATTTGTCCATGTTAGTAGAGGTGCTTAATGACTCTTGCATCTTCGTAGGTTCACGCCGCCCGATGAACCCTCGGCTTTACAATAGTCGGGGATAGGACAAGGTGCAAGATATGTTTAGGTGATTTAACCCTCTGATCCTAAATGTATATAACCCCCAGACGATATGATAGGATGCACTTATAGAAAACTAATCATAATAACAACAAGAGTAGTAATTAGGTTGACACTACTTCTCCCAACTGATTCTCTTTCATTTATTTACTGCTTTATTATTTACATTTCTTAGTTTAATAATCTTTTCAATCATAAAACCCCTTTTACACGTGACACTAAATTAGATAGACTCCAAACACATAGCTCTTGGGACGACCTCGGCTTTACCAACTAGCTATACCTCACACGACCGGGTACACTGCCCGATAGTGCATTAGGTAGACCTTAGATAAACGAGACAATTATAAATATTAAAACGTGGTCGGTAAAACCTGCATCAAATAGTAATGAAATGATCAATGAAGAAGACATAGCTTTTGATGACGGGGTCACATGATAGTACGTGACTTTGACTCTAGCTACAAGACTCGTTAATAAAGAAAAGCGCTTCTTGGGAGGCAACCCAAGCTTTTATTTGTTTGTTTGATTTTATTTGCTTCAGTATGTATGTTTTTATTTTTTATTTTTTTTATTGATTATGGTTCATGTTTCAAAGTAAATTGTGAAAATGCTTTATTTTGTTTTTAACTTCGTCTTAACTACATATAAAGGTATTTTGCAAAAGATAAGTGTAAGGGAAATCCAAATTTGTTTTCAAAGAACGAATGGAACATGAACGATAACAATGAGATATAAACATGCATATTAGTACTTGGTTGAGTCAAATGCTTGTATCGAGTCATAATGATTGTTTTGCAAGAATTCAAGGAATTAAGGCATAGGTTTTTCTAGAAATTTTCCTGAAACTAGACATAAAATTTCTGTCAGATCAATTCTGACGGTGTCAGGATTTAAAACCTGACGACGTCAGGTGTAAATTTTCTGAAAATTTTGCAAGTTTTGTTTTTCTGCCGGAATTGTAAAGTTTCATTAAATCTTTAACTTATAAACTCCAGGAATTTGCAAACATTCATTCCACAAGCATTATATCTTTACTTGCTTTATAGGATTTTTATTTTATATAGATTTTACCGCTGATTTTACGCTAGGTTTTCGAGATTGTTTTCTCAGGTTTAACATGTTATATTGGACAAGAAGATGTACATGGATAGTTAAGTTTTTGACATCAAGTTTCAAGTTTTTGGCGTTTCTCTAATCTTGAAGTTTTTACATTCTCTTGGAGGAGGATTTAACCATATTACCACATCATCCACACCGAACGAATCAGGGGAGTATTTGTTTCATTCTTTCATTTACTTTACTTTTACATCTTTTAATTGAACATTGGGGATAATGTTCGGCTTAAGTGTAAGGGGGGGGGGGGTAAATGAAGATGCCTTAGAGATTACAATTGCACTTGTTTTTTGTTTGTTTAATAGAAGATGTGTAATAAAACTGAGAGAAATATTTGTTAGGGCAATTTTAGCACCAAATTTAAATTTTTTTGCAACATATAGGAGTGAAACTTTGGTCTTAATAAGCATCTCATGGATAGGAGTTATATGACTAGCACAAAAACCGTACCACTCAAATAATTTTCCACCCCAAATAAGTGAGGTTCGCCCCTAGATTTGTTAGGAAAAGCATTTATGCTTATGAGTGTACCGGTAGTACTTAGATTCTAGAACTTGCATTAGTGATTCATCCCGAGACCAAAAGTGAGACTACATTCGTATAGTTAGATTTACTACATGATAAGAGGCATTAGGATAACCCATGTCTTTAAGCCTGTGTTTTTATAATTACATTGACTTCATTGGTCAAGTAATTCTCCCACACCTTTGCGATGTACTCATTTTTAGTACACGATACCCCTAGTACACCCCTCAGAGCCTATCTTTTTCGTTTCTAACTTTAAGTTATTGGAAAGACCGAAAGGAAGAAATTCTGAATAGCGCATTCCGGTTACTTAAAGGAAGAATTTGTTTACAATCCACCCCCAAATGTACGCCCAAATCGCCTTAGCCTACCTTGTATGCACTCATCTTTAGTGCATTATTGTTACAACATTTGTTAAAACCCTTTGTTAATTGTCTAATTGATTACATGGTTGCTAAGTCGAGTCATATCTTGTATATATTGTTTTGGGACGATTAGGACTCATGAGTAAAGTACTATTGTTATGGAGTAATGGGGAAGAACATCAATTATTACCCCCATATGTGCGCAAATGTTTTAAAGTACTCCAAGTGTTTTGATTTTCTTAATTCGAGTCATAGAATAGTTATTTGTAAAGTATGTAAAAGTTCAAGTGTAAGGGGAGAACCGAGGCCCCTATGATGTATTATTTTGGATGGTAGGGCAAGAGTGTATGCAAAAAAAAAAAAAAAATCGAAAAAAGAAGAAAAACGAAAAAAAATTAGAAAAAGAAAAGAGAAAAACATACGGACTACCATCCCGTTTCCTTTTATGTTTATTTTATGTTTTTGTTATTTTGTTTTTGCTTAGCTTAAGTCGAGCCGAGTCTTGGCTTAGCAACGCCTCATTGTACATGTAATTGACCTAGATGATTAACTTGCCACAAGTAAAATATCCTTTATCCAACAAACCGTGTTTTCCATATCCCTACACCTAACATTGCAACCCTTGAAAAGCCCTCTTTGATAGTTTATTTTAGGTGCTTACGCCTAGTGGTGGAGGTTTTTGATCTTTTCACAAGCCTATGGTAATCTATTTGCTATGACAGGTAGTGAGTGATATTTTTCCATTTTCAATAGTTATATATAGTTTATAACACCCGAGAGATGAGAGTATCCAAACACTATTTGTGAGGTGCTAGTGTATAATTTCTGTGCTTATTTTGATTAAGGTGGAACGATCATTTGTTGTAATTACTTTTATATTAATATTAAATGACCCCTAACTTGTATTTTGATTAGAATAAAGGCTCATTTGCTTGAGGACAAGCAAATCTCAAGTGTAAGGGTATTTGATGAGACAAAAAGTGTTACGCTTTTAAGGGGTCATTTAAGCCCTAAGTCGTGATAATATGATCAAATATTGCCTTAAATCGTTCCTTTTGTCATTTTAGGTACTTTTGAGAAGAATTCTGAAAAACATAGCATTTTGGACGTTTTTGGAGCATAAAAGTGAAGAAAACGACAAAGTAAAGAATTCAAGCTGGAACAGTACCTGACGGCGTCGAAAGTCACAAGGTGACGCCGTCACAGGTTGATAAAGAGGTGTATAGTTGCTTTACACTTGACGGGCCAGAATGGAATTTGAAGATTTACATGTGACGGCGTCACATGTTAAAACACCAAGGCAGTCACGTTTTAAGTTTAAGAGAGACGCCCCAGAACACATTTACACATGACGGCGTCAAGAGTGGATCTAGGCAATCAAGAAACCCTAACACGGCGAGATGACGGTATCACATCCTAAAAGGTGACGCCGTCACCATTGTAAATCTATATATACTTTTCTATTTTTCATTCATTAAGCAGATGACTTTTGGTAGGAACTTAGGGTACGAACCCTAGTCGACTTTTGCAGCTATTTTGAGGTTTCAAACCCTCTTTTCTTCCATGTTCAATTAAAGATAAGTTATCATTTAATCAATCAATATGTCTATGTGTTGTTTGATTATATCGTATGCTTTTCTTTCCTTTAACATGCTAGGCTAGGTTTGTTTGTGTTTGCTTAGGTCTAATGAAACCTAGTTATTGATTATTTATTGATTGGTTTGTTATTAATTGTTGTGGGTGGATGTTTATCGATGTTAGGCTTAAGAAAACTGGCAATACTCCAAATGGTAATATGCTTGAACGTCTTAAGAAACATGAATTGGATGTGTACTACGGTTATTTGGTTGTATTTAATGCATAAGCCACTGTTTATAATCCCTAGGATTGGGCGCTTTACGTGTCGTCTTAGGAGGAGATAAGAGCTTATAGAGTTGGGGAAGTTCGTACACGGCCCCACGAATGGTATTAAGGAATACAACCCGGCATCCACGCAATTGTAACAAACTTATCAATCAATAAAAGATAACTAGGGAGTAATGAAACCTAAGTAAACATGTTTGTCTCCATATTAGAAGTCTCTCAAATTTATTTTCTTGTCATTTTATTTTTATTGCATTTGTAGTATTTGGGTTAGTTGACTAGCAACTAATTCCGCCCACTCTTCCAAAAACCGAGATTTTTACTTGCTTTCCTTAAAATATAAAAATACAAAAAGAATCATCCTTCACCCCTAGACCTAATTTGATTACTTTCAATCCTAACAAACACTATTCCCCGAGAGAACGATCAATCCCCCGGTACTTGCCACTACACTATACTACATCGGTCAGGTACACTGCCTGGTGGGGATTGTAAGCTTCTCAAGATCCCTTGAGAGGTAAAACCTTTTGCGTAGACTGCAATCCACACGCATCACCCTTCCAAGGAGAAACCTTCAACATGACTCGGTCTCCCACTTGGAACTCAAGGGGCTTACGTCTCTTGTCAGCATAGCTTTTCTGTCGATCACGAGCGGCTTGTAGACGATTACGGATCTGAACTACCTTCTCAGTAGTCTCCTGAATGAGTTCGGGACCTGTGAGTTGGCTGTCACCAACTTCTGTCCAACAGACAGGTGAACGGCATTTTCGGCCATACAGCGCCTCAAATGGTGCGGCCTTAATGCTAGTATGATAGCTATTGTTGTACGAGAATTCAGCTAGGGGTAAGTACTTCTCCCAGCCTTTGCCGAAATCTATTAAGCAGGCACGAAGCATATCTTCCAACGTCTGAATGGTCCTCTCGCTTTGACCGTCGGTTTGGGGATGATAAGCAGTACTCATGTCAAGTCGTGTCCCCATAGCTTTCTGAAGTGACTCCCAAAAGTTGGACGTGAAACGACTGTCACGATCAGAGATAATGGATATAGGAACACCATGACGAGATACAATCTCTTTCACATAAAGATGAGCAAGTTTATCGATGCTGTCACTTTCGCTAATCGCGAGGAAGTAAAAGGATTTTGCCAGTCTATCGACAATTACCCAGATAGCGTCACAACCGCTAACTGTTCTCGGTAATTTAGTGATGAAGTCCATGGTGATTCGCTCCCATTTCCAGATAGGGAGTTCGGGCTGAGTCAACAATCCTGACGGTTTCTGGTGTTCGGCCTTAACTCTAGAACATGTTAAGCACTTACTGACATATGGGGCTATGTCGGCTTTCATGTTTGGCCACCAATACAGTTTCTTCAAGTCGTGATACATCTTATCAGCACCAGGATGAATAGAGTACTTTGATTTATGCGACTCATGCATAATCAACCACGAATTCCTCCATAAAGTGGTATCCAACTTCTATCTCCAAAACATAGGGTTCCATCGGCATGCTTTACAAAGCCATTCTTACTTTCTGCCATCCCATAAATATTTTCAACGGGTCAGTTCACTTTCTTTAGCGCTTCTGCTTGAGCGGCTAGAATCTCAGACGGTAGTGGCGAGCTAATAGTCATTCCCAAGAATCTCACTCTTAATGGCGGAATTCTCTCTTTCCAGCTAAGAGCATCGGCTACCACGTTTGCCTTTCCGAAATGATAGCGGATTTCGCAATTGTAATCGCTAAGTAGCTCTAGCCACCTTCTCTGTCTCATGTTCAACTCCTTCTGATTAAGAATGTGTTGTAAGCTCTTGTGGTCGGTATAGACCACGCACTTAGTGCCGTACAGATAGTGTCTCTAAATCCTAAGAGCAAACACTACGGCTCCTAATTCTAAGTCATGAGTGGTGTAGTTTTGTTCGTGCTTCTTAAGCTGTCGGGAGGCATAAGCTATTACCTTCTCCCGTTGCATCAAGACTGCTCCCAAACCTTTGTGCGAAGCGTCGCAGTATACGACAAAATCTTCGCTACCTTCAGGTAGGGCTAATATCGGTGCACTACACAACTTATCCTTCAACAGTTGAAACACTTCTTCTTCTTTTTCTCCCCATTCATACTTGACGTTCTTCTAAGCAAATTTAGTTAGCGACTTGGCTATTTTAGAGAATCCCTCAATGAATCTTCGGTAATAACCTGCTAAGCCTAAGAATTGACGAACCTCCGATGGGGTTGTTGGAGCGGTCCATTCCTTGATGGACTCAATCTTAGTGGGATCTACGTGAACTCCTTCACTATCTATCACGTGACCCAAGAACTGTACTTTTGGAATCCAAAATTCACACTTAGAGAATCTGGCGTACAACTTCTCTTGTCTCAGTAACTCCAAAATGAGCCTCAAATGCTCTTCGTGTCCCTCCTTACTTCTAGAGTATATTAGAATGTCGTCTATGAATACTATCACAAACTCATCTAAATATGGCTTACACACTCGGTTCATGAGATCCATAAATACTGCTGGCGCGTTGGTTAAACCAAATGGCATCACTTGGAACTCGTAGTGTCCATAGCGAGTTCTAAATGCAGTCTTAGGGATGTCTTCCTCACGAACCCTGAGTTGGTGATAACCTGATCTCAGATCTATCTTCGAATAGATACTCGATCCCTGAAGTTGGTCGAACAAGTCGTCGATCCTAGGTAGAGGGTATCGGTTCTTTACCGTCAACTTATTCAACTCTTTATAGTCGATGCACATGCGAAACGATCCATCCTTCTTCTTTACGAATAACATCGGTGCTCCCCAAGGTGATGAACTAGGCCTTATGAATCCCTTCTCCGTCAACTCCGTCAGCTGCTTTGACAATTCTTCCAGTTCAATAGGGGCGAGTCGAAATGGTGCCCGAGCTACGGGTGCAGCGCCAGGTATCAACTCAATCTGAAAGTCTACTTGTCTCGCAGGCGGGAGTCCAGGAAAGTCATCTGGGAACACATCCTGAAACTCTCAAACGATGGGCACGTCCTCTATGCGCTTATCATTCTTCTCCTTCTCTACCTCTTTCTTACTGGAGATCTGAGCTACAAAAAGGTAACATCCTTTTTCGACTAGCTTTGGTATCTTAGTACAAGAGATGACACTCAACCGGGAAGGATTTCCACGGTCGCCTCGATCTCCTTGTATGCTCAATGTCTTCTTACCATAAGGTACGCGCGCGATCTGCTCATCACAGATGATATTCGCACGATACTTAGACAACCAATCCATACCGATAATGACGTCGAAACTACCTAGAGTGACGGGTAAGAGGTCTTTGTTGAAGGGGCGATTAAGGAAATTCAATGTGCAACCACGGATGATAGTGCTTATCCTCTCAACATTTCCATTAGCTAATTCTACATCATAACCAATTCCTAGAGGCATCGAGGCAATTCCTAGTAGAGGCATAAAGGTAGTGGATATGAAACTCCTATCGGCACCAGTATCGAATAATATGGAAGCATAGCGGTTGTTGAGAAGGAACGTACCAGTAACAACGTTCGGGTCCTCCTTGATCTCCTTACCAACCGCATACACCCTTCCTTGAGCTGCTCCCACATCCATTGGCTGAGCTTCAGCAACTTGGATTCCTCGGTTTCCTCCTGCTCCTTGGTGACCTTGGTTATACCCACCATTTCCGGTACCTCTGTTTCCCCGGTTTCCTTCATTTCCAGTATTTCCACCATTCCATGGCTCACGGCATTCATTTTTGTAGTGTCCCTTCTTACCACACCCAAAGCAAGTGACATTCGCCTTCCAATCGTTCTCCTGAAATGTTTGCACCATAGCAAGTGGTCGGGACCTACAATCCTTAGCAACATGCCCTAGTTTAGAGCAATTCTTGCACACCACAGCGTACCGTCCATAGTGGTGGCGGTTGCATCGTCCACACAACGGTTTGTTCCCTTCATAACCCTTCTTCTCTCCATTACCAATTGCATAAGCCCTGTCAGTCTCTTGCCGTTTGTTGGGCTTATTATTACCCTTGACATGGTCATTCCTCTTCCTCTTATCCTTCCTTACTCTCTCAGCATTCTCTAACACAATGGAATCCATTAAACTCTGAGCGATAGTGATGGCCTCATGGAGATTTGCAGGCTTTGCAGTGATCACATCATTCCTCGTTGCTAGCGGCAAACCATCGGTATATCGCTCAATCTTGAGTTCCTCAGTTTTGACCATATTGGGGCAGAGCAATGACAATTCCTGATAGCGACGGTTGTAAGTCGTCATATCATTACTCTTCACCTTATGGTTCCAAAATTCAATCTCCAACTTCTTAATTTCATTCCTTGGGCAGTACGTCTTAATCAACAAAGCTTTGAACTGTTCCCAAGTCATGGCATACGCTACCTCACTTCCAGTCGATCTACGATAGTTATTCCACCAAGTTAACGCTTCATCTTTCAGAGTAAATGTAGCAAACTTCACTTTAGCATTCTCGCTACAGTTGCTAACAGCAAACACTGACTCAGTTTTCTCCATCCATCTCACTAAGTAAACTACTCCTTCGGTTCCACAGAATTTGATGGGTCCACAAGAACGAAACTTTTTGTAGTTACAACCCTGAGTTCGGGGAGGTAGTGGAGTTCCAGCAGAGTTGTTGGAGTGGTTCGATTCCGCTAACAGTTCGGCAATACGTTGGTTCACAAGTTGGTTGATCATGTCCTGATCGACGATAGGAGTGTTAGGCGGAATGTGTCCATTGTCACCCTGGACATCAACGTTTGGCTTTTTGACATTGTGATTGGTAGTTTCTTGGTTGTCGGGAGTTGGGGTTTCGACATTTTGTCTAGGGCGTCATCCTCGACGGCCAGTAGTAGTCACAGCTGGGCCAGTTCGGGCGGTCCTGGGTGGGTTTCGTCGTGGAGTCATAAATCTGATTCACAATAGAAAGTTTCCATAAGTTCCCAACAACACACATCATTTGAGCATGAATATGAGGAGATAGAGTAACGCTCAAATGCCAATCATAGGAATACGAATACGCTTAGTACGGATCAATATAGTACGGGTTCTGAACGAGAATCACAAATGCACTTCCATTAACCATAATGTCAATACATAGTTTTCGGAGTACAAGGATCATGAAAAGGATAGGAAATCGTTACTAACGATTCGAAACATGAGATAAAGGAAGATAGCTAAGATAATCTAAGATAACTAGTATGTCTAACCGAGAACTTCTCAGTTTAGGGCATACTCTACACTATGAATCCAACCACATCTAGCCACGGTCTCTACGAGCCTCTCTCAATGATATCTGGAGACTCTCAATCTCTCTCAGCATCGTAGCAATCTCAATCTTATGGCTACTATGATCGATCTTCAAGTCTAAGATCACCCGCTCGAGGTCATTAACCTTGCGCCAAAGCGCGCGGTCAGCATCTCGGGCGGTCATGAGACCTCTCTGAAGGTCTCCCAACTGCTCATGAAACTCAGTCATACTCTCTCTAGCAGCCACATATCTACTAACCAAAGCTCCCATATCCCCTCTCAAATCCTCAAAACTCGCAGTCGATACTCCCTCCATCCGTCTGAGAAATGTCGTAATCCTAACTTCCTGGATAAGCAATTGCGCCTGGATCCGTCCTGTCTCATCTAGGTCGGCAAGCTCCGAAGTTACCTCCGATGGCACATCGGATCCTGGTGAGAGAGGTGGTGAAGCTATCTCAGCTGGTGGTCCTGGAACATAGGGTATGGGCGAGTATGGAGGGGAATCAGGCTCATGTGAATCTGCTGAATGGGCTGGGCTATGAGCTGGCGAAATAGCATCATCCGGAACATCCTCCTCCTCCTCGGGAGGGTCAACATCCTCATCCTCCTCCTCCATAGGAGGGTCAACATCCTCATCCTCCTCAGAGTAAGAATCCATAAGTCGCCGTCTCTGAGAGGGTGAACCATGTGGTGGTAAGGTCGGTGATCTAGAACGACGACATGATGGTAAAGTAGGTGATGATGACAGAAGAGAGTGAGCAGAAAGCTGAATAGGTGATGGTGGGGGTCATACAAACATGCGGGCTGTAGCACGATGAGTAAATCGAGGAGATACTCGTGCTAGAACCTGATGTAGTGTGACACTTTTTGATCATATTATCACGACTTAGGGCTTAAATGACCCCTTAAAAGTATTCTCCTCTTTAGCCATGATCTGAGCATGGTTGTACTTCCTGTTAGTCTTTTCATAGAATTCTTGTTTAATAACCGACCAACTTGACCTTGAAAATGTGTTCGAGTGGCGGTTACCCCTTTTCACCTCTTTAGCCATGATCTTAATAAAAGTATTCTCCTCTGGTAAGCTCCAAGTAGCAGGGTCAGGTACAACCTCTAACGCGTCACCATCACCGTTAAGTGCCATTGAACTACACAAACAAAAGAAACTTTCGTCAAGCTTCCCAAGAAAATCAAACAGAAATGATCACATTCCATCGCCTAAAGGAAATTCATAGATTTTGACTCAAGATTGTTGGTCAAGTGACCTTCCGCAGCTTGAGATAAAGGCATTAAGCATATGCTTATATAAAACAGCTTATTTTACTTACAAATAATTACATGAGTGGTTTGGATAAGCAATCCCAAACACTCTTAAAACTGCTGATCTGCTTCATCAAAAACTAATAAGCAGTACATGGTATTAATAAGCAATTCCAAACATTTCCAAAACTAAGAGTCGATATCAAAACGAAAAATTAACCTCACATTATATCCTAATACAGATACTTGATTTATGGATTTTCTAATTTGATATGATATGTTTTTTAATGCAAATAAGATCAAATAAAAACTGAAATAGTAGTCATTATGAAAGTAATGGATCACAGATTTCAAGTTATCTTCGTTTTTAACGCATTTCCAACGATCAAGATACAACTCCATATAATTGCAATCATGATCATCACTTGGCAACAATTGATACAACACATAAGCAGTCTACTATTTAAAACTGCTTATCAAAACAGCTTATTTCAACAAATAGCAATAATCATATAACCATATAAACATTTCTAATAAGCACAATCCAAAACCTAATGAGACATGAACAAACTGAACTGCCTAGGTGGATGCAACCATAGTTTTATAAGAACAAACAGAATTCAATACTTGATGGTTTGGCTTACCTGTGATTCAAACAATTACAATGAGATTTTGATGAAACAAGTCAAAATTAAGGTTTGGTTTACCTGTGATTAGAGATCAAGGTGGTTCTTGTTATGGTGGTGGTAGTTGACACAGTGACACCAAACTAGTAACTACCAAATACAACACTACATAAGACATGTAAGGCTACTCACAGTCGTAACCTATATTACATCATCTTTCCGGCTGCCACCTCAGCTTTCTCTCTCCTCAACCTATATTCATCTCTTTCATCACAGTGGCAACCCATATTGCATCATCCATTTTTTTTTATTTTTTTTTAACATTATTTAACACAAACACAAATTTTATTAATAAAACGTAAATATTACATAAACGAAACCAGTTTCTCTATAAAAGTAGCCTACCACTTTCTCCCAAAATTTGTGTCTGTTCATAGCGTTTCCTTTTTTTTCATTTTCAGAAACAAAGACGAAAGCTTTACAAAGAATGACCTCTTCTCTGGTAGTCCATGGTTCAATTTTTTTGGCCGGTGCGGGTTCTTTGCCTTTGCCTTTCGCCTTTGTAGCACGCCGCGAAGGCTTCTTTGGCTTGACAGGTGATGTCTCTTCGACTTCGACATCGTCATCGTCATTAACGGGCATAGAACCATAGAAAGAACCGTGGTAAGAACCGTGACCCGAACCTTGCCCCATCGAAGCATCTTGACTCGGGTAGTCTTGGCTCGGATAGGGTTGGGTCGAATACCCATAGTTATGATAGTCTGCCCAATCATCCAAATTCATATCAAGATTAGTAGACCGAATCGGAGAATGTTCTTGATACGGTTGGGAAGAATGCAAAAAATCCATGTTAGGCCGATAAGCTGCCTCACTTGGTTCTTGATTGTAATCAACACGTTGCGGTGGGACAAAAGGACGACGAACGGAAAACAAGTTTTCTCTTTGATTGACTTGTGTAATTGTGTTGGATATTCAAAAGATTGTGGACGAAAGCGTATGTTCCCTTGTTGTGGTGGTGTTATGCCGGTTAGTTCAAAGTTGTTTTGCGGAGAGAAATTTATGTCTGGTGCATTTTGAGGTAGTCGGGATCGTCGGTTTTTTGATTGTGGAGTGTTTTTGTTTGACATTGTGTGTTTTTTTATGTGAATTTGGATGAATTGTTTTTTGAAATTGTGTGTTTGAAAGTGGGTTTGATGTGGGTATTTATAGGATGAAAGTGGTTAAATTAAAAGAAAAAAGTTTTTTTTTAATAAACGGTAACTTTTTTTTTTAAATTTGAGATTGAAATGTACAAATATCGTTCGGCTAGACGAACGACTTTGCAAAAAACTAGCCGGCGATCGATCTTGCTTCAAAACTCCACAATGGGACGATCGATCATGCATGTCGATCGATCGATACTCACGAACGATATTTTCCGTTCCACTGCTAGTAGCCTAAGGTTGTTCAATATGACTTTGTCTATTTGTTTCTTTCTTTGGAGTGGAGCAATTAGCCAATTACATTTTCTATGCAAATAGTATTTCATAATATACGATTCCAATGTTGGTTGGCATAATTTTTTTGTTTTTATGTGTCATTTGCTTTTAATAATTTTGTATGATTACATTTGCTTTTAGTATAAATTTTCACTGAAGGGTTTGTAAACTTAATTTGTAGCAATATGCCAAAACTTGATATCAAATAGTTGGTAATGAATTTGTCAAACGGACGTGGTTTTAATGGATGAACAACATATTTGGAAGCCAATGTCTCGGGGTATCGGATACTCATTATAACTGAAAACAAGGGGCGGGTCTTTGCCAACTTAAACTTGCTAAAGTCATCCTATGATGCAATGTCGAACAAACAAAGACAAGCACACACCCATATAATAGGATAGAAAGTCTGTTCCGACGCCCAAGTCAACTTTAACTACAGAGACCTTCTAAAGTATAACTAATAAACTAATCATGTATTAGCTTATACCAAATGAACAAACCAGATTCACCGTCCCACGCCATGACTTGATGATAGTAGACCACTCCTCTATAGTTCTATACAATTAGCTTCTAAACTGATACGCCAAGGAATGTTGCTCGACTGAGGTGAAGTACCAGGACGTCTATGGCTCCTGCGTGCCACAAGGACTTTGTGTTTGCATTAGGATAACTACTATCTTTATGTTTATCTTTTGTTAGGATATGTCATTGAGTCGAGTTAGGATAAGAGTCATTATGAGTCATTGTTGAAGTAGGAAACGTCTTTGTGTTCACAGGTCGTGTAGGCTATTTAAGCCACATTATGAATGAAATCAATTAGTTTGTGGAGTCAATTAATCTTTGTAGGATACTATAATATCTTAACACGTATGGTCTTGTGGTTTTGGCCGAATCTAAAGAGAGAGAGAAGAGAGAATGTGAGCCTTTTAGAGAGAGAAAGAGAATGAGATTAGATTAAGTGTGAGAAAAGGTCCAACCCTCGGGAAGGGGTATTTATAGTTCTAGCTAAGATGCCCCTAGTGAGCTGTGAAGTGAGCTGACAATGGGTAAAGACCCGACCCACTCCACGAATACTATAATAACTAAACTAATACTAATAATCCTACGAGCTATATAAATGCTAAATAGATACTCGGGGTGACCGAGTCTTCATATGAATATTTATATTCCTAACAATCTCCCCCTAAGGGAGGTCACCCCGGAAATTACATTTTGAATTCTAGCATTCTATCATATGAATTTGACTTCATAGCTAGTAGTCTTTGATTCTTCAAATTCATTAATCTTTGTACATTTAGCAGTGAACTTTTGATGACTGTTCTTCTGTCTTGGATGATCTTTGGTAATTCTTTGATGTCATCATCCAACGTATGTCTCCAAGTCATCTTTTAGCAGTATGTCTCCATGTAATGTGGTACTCTTTGAACCGACATGCTCACACTTTTCTGGATCATGATTTTCAGCATCAGAGTTGCGAAAGCAGTGTTGAGGGCCTTTCAATTATCATGATTTCTTTGATTATGATGATGGTGAAGTGTGAGCATGGGGTGATGGACCGACATCTTTTCTGCAATCAGCTGCAACCGCCAGGTATTCCTGCATACGACAGTTAGCAATAAAACGTCCGGTACTTACAGGTTTGGACTTCGAGATTGTTAACAGCATAGTGTGAAAGCTCTCTCTAATCCTTACCAAGGCCGTTCCTAAATCGAAAACCCCCAGAGGGCTTACAAGATCTACCGTAGTAAATCAGCGATTAGGTGAGTCGCTGGAGTTCACTCCACGACTGTAGACCGTTTGAAACCGCCGCGACCACTAAGCGTAATCCACAAGGAATTACCGAAGTGACCTGCTTTCAGGGCTGTTTGATGTTGACCCTGGCATGAATTTCCATTCAATCACTGAGAATTACATTTGTAAATTCCCTCATAAATGTTCTGGAAAATTGCTAAGATCTGCGTAGGACTCATACGTTTACAACTGGTGTCCTTAATGTTGAACAACCAGTGTAGAAGTAACACGTGTTCCTATGAGATCTTATGATGCATCTCGTGGCTCTAGACTCGATAAGTGCATTTTTGGTAGTCGGAGACTGGAGCGGTGTCTCCTGTTTCAATATCAACATAACTCGTAATGAGCGGTCGATAGATTATGCAGGGTTCCCCGTGAGAATGAAACAAGTCCTTTTAAGAGAACTTGAGTGGCTTAGAAGGTTTGGTGCAGTGCGTCACTGGGTCCATGACGTCTTGTTCTTCAATACCGGTGTTACCTTAGTAACAACCAGTAGCATATGAATTGAACCCGGTTTCTGCCCTAAGGTTGAATAATTGGAGGGCTATTTCTTTTCACCCTTTCTCATTATTCTTCTTTTTAATTCTTCAACCCCTTCTTTCTCCTTTCTCATATTACTCCTTTTTTCATAATCATACCTAAGGACTTTCTAATACTAACTATTCGGTATTGTCCCTGGGTAGATCCCTCCGGCTCTGGCGGATCATAGGACGGTTTTCCTAACCTTAGCCACCTTATAACTTCATGACTATCCTATGTTGCCATTAACCAAATCCATGAAAAATCTCTCAAAGTGTTTATGATTGTTAAACACATTTTGCTAACACTTTGAGAGTTTTATACTTTTCAAATGCTCCCCCTTAACATGTGCTCGGATGATAATATTATAAAATTTGCACATGTTGGGTAGAGTTCGCACTGTTTGAATTGATCCAATTTCAGTGAACATGACCGATTTGAGACACGCTTACATCACTAGTTAGACTAGCTTAAAATTATTACCCGGCCTGGTCAAGTCCACAGAAAGTTTCTCAAAACGGTACACTCTACTCAGATATGTCCTCTTCGAGACACGCTTACATCACTGGTTAGACCAGCTTGAAATTATTACCCGGCCAGGACGCTGTTACACCCATATCCCGGTAAGGTACTATATATGTATTTAATAAGTTATGTATTATGTGTATGAATTAAGTGGCAAATATGTGTGGTCAATATAGAAATAATGAAACTTGAGGGCTAGTCTTGCCAAGTGAGTAAAGATAATTTATTAAATATCTAACTATAGAAAGATAGAGATAGTTCCAGAAAATAGAAGAGTGAGTGAGTGTGTGTGGCTGTGTCGTATAAAAGAAGGAGAAAAGGAGGGAAACCTCAAGTCATCATCTAAGCTCACCCTCAATCTATTGAAGTATTTCCAAGTCTTTGTGAACTTCTAATTTCAACCCTAATATCAAGTAAGTGTTCTTCCCCAAATTGTGAATTAGGGTTCATGTTTAGTATTTGATCATATTGATCAAATGTTGATAAATTCATGATTAGCTAGTTAATTAGTCTCTAATTTGAGATGATTTTGTTTTAGGAAGCAAGTAAGAAGTGGGGAAGCTATTGTTAGTGTGAGTTGTGATTTAAGAATCAAGGTAAGTACATTGGTTATAACATGTCTTTGTTAGCTTTATCATATTTTGGTATGATAATGGTTCATGTGTTAGCTTTATCATGTTTGTTACATGATAATGGTGAAGGATAGGGTATAGGGTGCTTTAGCTAGTATGGATCCATCACTAGGCTTAGCTTAGTTAGTCGTTGGGCTAACTATGGGATGAGGTTCAACCTTATGGGTTGATCGTGTTTAGGCCGACTATGTTGGCGTGAGGTAAGTGCCCCTATATCGCTAGCTTAACTAGTGGTTAGACTAGTTATGGTTATATATGATGTTAGCTTGTTATGCCATGTACTTACTAAGCGTTTCGCTTACGTGTTTAGTTGTGATGTTTTTCTTGATAGGTACCGAAGGATCTAGCAAAGGTAAGGATAAGGCGTAATTGATTATGTAGTAGAAGACCATTCTCTTTTGGACCAAGCATATTGAAGTTGGAAGCCCCCGACGTGTCTTTTTGTGTTTTGGGTATATTTCCTTTCATATGGTCATTTTGTTAGTCAACGGTCATTGTTTATGTTAGTTCATGAGTCAAGTTTATGTACTTGTCAAGAAGTCTTTATGTTTGTGGTTATGGTGGCTTAAGGAGGGTGTTTGGCAATTAGCCAATCCTACCCATTTTGGGAAGCTATGGGTCATGACATTGTACCAACACTCTTTCAATATATTAGAAATGATAAATTATGTGTAAGTCCAAAAGGATATGTAGTAGTTGTGTGTTTTGCATAAAAAGTGTGTTATGAAAGTTAGTTTAAGAGAGTGTTTGGTATAAGCTAGTTCTTACCCATTTTTGTTATTGATCGGGTCATGGACACTTGAGACAGGTTGAGTATGATAAGTTATAGGTTTGGGTTGGATATGGTGGGTAAATGAAGTGGTCTAAGGGGTTTTGGGTGTCAATGGGTCGAAATGAGTTTTATGCATAACCCGTCAAATTTTAAGGTATTATTTTGGGTGGTCAAACGGGTAATGTTTTTGTATGAAAATGATCTTATCGATATACTAAGGAATTCTGGGAAGTTTGGTCAAGTTTCGAGTCCGGGAGGTCGGGTTTCTGAGCGGGCCTGGTGAAACTGCAGTTTTTGTTCTTGATGGCCTTCTTGACGCCGTCACCCTTTAAACTCCAAAAAAGTCGTCTGGCCCATCAAGGCTTGACGCCGTCAAGCTTGGGCTTGACGCTGTCAGAGCCGACTGTGCAGATTTTTGGCAGTTTTCTAAAAATCGTATCTTTTGATCCGTAAGTCAAAACGGGTCGTGTGACCTATCGTTTCGAAGCTAATTGAGTCTACTTTCATCTAAAAATAGCCTCAATGGCTGAATGTGTACCAAATTTTTTCAGTTTGTAAAAGAGTAACCGGATGTCAGTTTCTGGGTGTGTTTTTGCGAAAAATTTTCACGTTTTTTGTCGTTTTTGGTCACGGGGTGTTACAACTTGGTATCAGAGCTTCGGTCTAAGAGATTTAGGATTTCCCCTTAGGATGTCCTAGACTTAGGCCTTGTGTAGACGCGTTTAGTTTCGGTGTTTGTTATTTGTGTATTGTTTTGGTGATTTCGGGAACACATATGTTAAGTATTTTTATGACTACGCCTGGCCACCGTAGTGATAAAAATATGGCACATATGTGAGATTGAAATCATTTAGGCTATACATGAATGATAAACTCTAGGGTATTTAGTATAACGATTGATATGCCTTTCATGCATCGACTATGCATATGATCTTGCTTAATAATGTGAATTGTTAAATTTCAGTTAGTAGAAAGATGGCGAATATCCGAAATAAGGAGGTGTTAAGGACGACCTCCTCCCACCATGATAGTGATTCACAAGATGAAAGGGATTCTAGTGGTGGCTCGTCAAGGTTACTACCCGAGAATCTTAACCCTAGAAGTTTTACGAGAGCTGAGTTAAAAGAATTGGATACTTTGGTGACTGATAGAGTAGGAAGGGCTATTGAGAAAGTTATGCCCTTTTATGTTAACAAAAACACTGAGAATTTATGAAAGATATTCCAAGAGGAGATAGAAAAGCTCAAGAAGAGTGGGGAATTAGTGAGTGATTCAAATGCTAGACCCGGAATAGGAAAGGAGAAATCTACTTATCGTGACTTCACCGCTTGTGCTCCACCCACATTCACGGGGACTCTTGATCCGTTAAAGAGTTCTAGATGGATCACCGACATAGAAGGAGCTTTTCGTACAAGTCGTTGTGTAGAGGAGGACAAGGTAAACTTTGCTACTAATTACCTTCGTGAACGGGCTAAAGTATGGTGGGAAGGCAAGGCAAATGAAAAGGGTAGTGTTTGGAGAGAATCGTGCACGTGGGATCAATTTAAGGAAGTGTTCATGAAAGAGTATGCTCCCACGGAGGAAATTGATAAAATAAGAGAAGCTTTCCATTCCCTTGTGCAAACTGATGAATCGGTGAATGAGTTGTGGGGAAAGTTTTGTGACATGGTGCAATATTGCCCGGAGTATCTTAACAACGAAAAGCTTAAAGTTGATAAATTCCAAAGGATGCTCAAGGATGAAATTCGTACGATAGTATCACCTTTCAAGTGTGCTACCATGGAGGATCTTCTAAGCAGGGCACGTACTCGTGAAGCAGATCTGGATAGAATAAAAGGCAAGGAGAAGAAGGATTTAAAAAGAAAGCTAGATCAACCTTCAACATTTGGTAAGCGAGGCAGGTTCGATTTCACAAAGAAGGACAACACAGGGAAGTTACCTCCTAAGTGTAATAGATGCGGTAAGAACCATATGGGAGAATGTAAATCGGGGATGAAGGGATGCTATAAATGTGGGGATCCTAGCCATATAAGCAAGGATTGTACCAAGCCTTTGGTAATATGTTATGGGTGCAACGAAGAAGGACATAAGGTAAGTGAATGTCCTAAGGCCAATCCTAAGCAAGCGAAGCCGTTTAAACCGATTAAAGGAGAAAAGGTTGAGGTTCCGAGGCCTACAGCTCGTGTTTATCAGATGAGTGCTGAAGAAGCAAAGTCGGGTTCAGATGTTGTCACAGGTATAATTCTCGTTAATTCCAAACCCGCTCGTGTTTTGTATGACTCTGGTGCAAGCGTTTCCTTTGTATCTTATAACTTTAGTAAAGAATTGTCAACCCCGTTAGATAAGCTTCCAATACCTATAGAAGTTGAAATCGCCGATAGTAAAGTTGTGGTAGTGTCAAATGTGTATCGTGATGTAGAAATAGAGATCGATGAGAATGTTTTTAGGATCGACTTAATCCCCATAATGCTTGGAGAGTTTGATATTATTGTTGGCATGGATTGGCTTAGCAAACACAATGCCGCCATTCTATGCAAACAAAAGATCGTTAGAGTTGTGAATCCTAGCGGACGAGAAATGATGATTTATGGTGAGAAAAGGGAGGGCGAGTTAAAATTATGTTCCGTAATGAAGGCTAGGAAATATCTATCACGTGGTTGTCTTGCTTTTATGGCGCACGTGGTAGATACGAGTGTTGAGAAGAAAAGTATTGATGACGTTCCGATTGTTAATGAATTCCGTGATGTATTTCTGGAAGAATTGCCGGGTATTCCACCTGACAGACAAGTTGAGTTCCGTATTGATCTTGTTCCAGGAGCTACTCCTATTGCCAAAACTCCTTATCGTCTTGCTCCATCCGAAATGAAGGAGTTAATGAGTCAACTCCAAGAGTTACTTGACAAGGGTTTTATTCGCCCAAGTAGCTCACCCTGGGGAGCTCCGATTCTGTTCGTTAAAAAGAAAGACGGTAGTATGCGGATGTGCATTGATTACCGTGAATTGAACAAAGTCACGGTGAAAAATGTATACCCGTTGCCAAGAATAGATAATCTATTTGATCAGCTTCAAGGTGCGAAGTGGTTTTCAAAGATTGATCTCCGTTCAGGTTATCATCAACTGAAGGTTCGAGAGGAGGATATTCCTAAGACAGCCTTTAGGACCCGATATGGACATTACGAGTTTACGGTTATGCCTTTTGGTCTCACGAACGCTCCTGCGGTTTTCATGGATCTCATGAACCGTGTATGTAGACCGATGTTGGATAAATTCGTTATAGTGTTCATCGATGATATCCTTATCTATTCTAAGAGTAAGGAAGAACATGAACTTCATATTCGAGAAATCCTTGAAACGTTGAGAAAAGAAAGATTGTATGCTAAATTCTCGAAATGCGAATTTTGGTTGCAAGAAGTTCAGTTCCTTGGACATGTTATTAATCCCGATGGTATTAAAGTTGATCCGTCTAAAGTCGAGGCCGTGATGAATTGGCAAGCGCCGAATAACGTTGGTGAAATTCAAAGTTTTCTAGGTGATATGTGCCTAATTACACATATCTTTTATACAATTTGAACCCACAAAAACGACCAAAAACACACAAATGACCATATAAATGTTACAAATATCATTAACATGTGTTTTTATGTGATTCAGGTACAAAAAGATTGAAAACAAGTGAAAAATAATCAAAGTTCACAAAATTGATATTTTCAGTCCCTGGAATTTCACAAAATGGCAAAACTAGTCCCTAAAGGTTTAAAATGGAAGAAAAGTCAACTTTAGTCCTTGGATAATCAAACTTGTTCAAAATAGTCTTTGGATGAAAGTTTTCTACAAATGGCAACTTTTACCCCTAAAAATCCAAAATTGACATAAAAGGTCCTTGGAGGTTTTAAAAATGGAAATTTACAATTATGGTCCTTGTACTAATGTTGATAGGCAGATGTGATCCCTTGAATGAAGTTTGGAAGTTTGTCACATCAGACCCCTCAAGTTTCAGAAATTACAACTTTAGTCCTTGGGTTTAAATTTCTACAAAATAAACCAAACCTTTTATTCACTTCATAAATAAACCCAAAACAAACCCAGTCCACTCCCTAAACCTTATGAACCCTCACCCTCAAGTGAACCCCCAGCCCAAACCAAAAACCCAGGCCACGACTCGTTATAATAAATACGGGTCAAACTCCAGGTCAAACAAACAAACCCGCCAAACCACCGTCCCTATTCAACTCCCTCTTCTCCCTCTCCCATGTCTGCAAAACCAAAACCACCATGGTTTCTTCACCTCAACCTTCCAGCTCACCTAGCCTATATCTCCAACTCATCCCCCCTCCTCATCATACCAACCCACTAAGCATTTATTGCTTCTCTCCCACCTCCATTGTAACACTCACTTTTCCTGCTTTTTCTTTCCAACTCACACCCACTCCATATCTACTACTCAAAGTGTCCCCTCCACCTCCACAAGTAACCAAGAAGCATTAATTGCTCTCAAACAACCCTTAGCCACTTGTTATGATTTTGGCGCCAAAATGCCAAATGGACGTTTAGGATGATTTACAAGCAATCAATGGCTGAGATGAGGTGGGATACACTCAGATGTCGACTAGGAAGCTTTTGGGATGTATATATGTCAAGAAAGAAGCAAGATGGAAGGCTTCCCAGTTTTCCTACCTTAGAAAACTTTGGCCATTAGAGTAGAAAATGTAGTGTAACTTTTAAAAGCTTTCTTTAAATTCAATGTCTTTTAATGATTTCAAATGTTGTAATAATCTTCAAACTAGTGTAATGTATCATCAGTTTCAGTTTTAATGCAAGTTCTCTTTTAAATTTCATGTTTTATCTTAAAATGTCATTTAAATACCAAGTCTTTAATTCTTGTTTGATCCATGTTGTTTCCTGGTTCCAAATAGACACTACATAGCTATGCTAAGCTATGCAAGCCAATTGAACCATTGGACACAGCTTTGATCTTTAAAATTCAGTCATAGTTAAAAATCTAGAAAAACAATGAAAAACAAAATAAGGAAGTGTTCTTGGTGAAGAAGCTAGAGCAGGGTTCATTGTTGATTGCCCTTTAGTTTAGAGCTTCTTGGGAAGCTTAGGATTGATTTGTGGCTCCTTGGTTCCATGTTCTCAGCCTTGAAGCACTTGTAAGCCACTTTTTACCATTTTTTGTACTTAATTGTTTTAGTCTTTTAAATGCTTAGATTTTCATGTATTTGTGTTTCTTTGCTGCTTGTTATTGATATTATAGCTTAATATAAGGTTTGTATGTTTTGGATATGACTGTGGCTTGATTTGGCATATTGACAGTCACTAAGCTTGTTTTTGAAAAACCTAGGTTTAGACTTTTGTAACTATTGGTTTAAGCTGAAAAGGGTCCATCTTGACACCTTGGTACCCCTGGAATTGATGGAACTTGTTTACACAGGCTTATGCTTTGAAAAACCTTAGACAGTCCAATTTTAAGGTTTGTTTGGATTTGATATTGATTCTGTGTATATGTCTATGTATGATGTTGTTCTTGTTTGATGTACACTATATATGGTCTAATAAACTCAGTTGATCCTTAACCAAAGAGTTTAGCATGGTAGATAGTCAACTTGACACTTGACTGTCTCATTATGAGAATTTTGAGGTTATTGAATCCCATAATCCTACATATGTGTTTAAATGTTGCTTATCTTTGTTTTTCTCAGGTTCTTATAGCTTATTATAACATAATCAGTCAGTAGAATAAGTTTAAAATTCATAATAGTCAAACTTTGTGTTCTTAGTAAAAGTCAAAATTTCATATTTTTAGTTTTTGAATAAACTTAGGAATTTCATTGTGTCTTTGTTTTTAAGTTTTATGTTAAATGCTTTTAGGTTTTTGTTGTTCTGTTGCTAGTCTTGATTAGTGTATTTTTGCTTATTTGTGTTTTCCATGTTTAAGTGCTTTTTTATGTGCTTTTTGTTGCTTGTTTTTGCCCTGCACCACAGGTTTGGGCTGTCAAAACCATGAGCTTGCAAAAGCTCATGGAATTGATCTAGGCCTGTGGATTTGGCATATTTATGTTGTATTTGTAGTTTGTATGTTATGTTCATTCTTGCTTTTTAGTTTCTAGCTTAAGTAGGATAGCTTATTCAAACCCCTTATTGTGTCCCACCCTAACTCCCTTAACTGAAGCAGACAGTTAAGGTGGAGTTGAGTTCTAAGCTCCTAAAAAGCCCTCATTGAGCCTGAGCTTGTGATCCTAACCCATCATACTCAGTGTTTAATGCCTGTGTAGCTTTTATGAGTTCATTTGATAAGTCAAAAAGAGCTTGTGGTTTGCCCATTCTCAACAGCCCACTTATATGGACTTACACCATTACCCATAAGCTCTTAAAAGCTCATTAGAGATCATAAGCTTGTGTAACTTAGTTCCCTGAGGAGCTTATCCACTCAAGTATAAGATCTTGTCCTTAAATCCTAGGTTGCAGCCCATTCACTAGGGCTGCAACAAGCTTTTTGACTTAACCATTCCTGAGTTGCACCAAAAGACTCAGAAAACTAGCACCTTCATAAGCCCATAAAAAGCTCATTACTTGGATTCAGCTGGTGAAATAAGTTTCTTTTAGGAGCTTACCAACCAGTCTTCAAGTTCCAGTTCTTAAATTTCATACCCTAGCTTATTTGCTAGGGCTGCTAAGAGCTTTTAGGTTGTCCCATTCTCAGTATACACTGAGAGATTAGGGAAAATAAGCTATTTTCAAAAGCCTCTAACAAGCTCATATGTGAACCAAAATGGTTGAGCTTGGGCTTTTTGGAAAGCTAACCAGGCCAACTTGCAATTTCAACTTTCACTTTGGCATTTTCTAGCTTAACCCGTCAGCTAGATTTGCCTTTCAAATAAGTTGCAGGCCTATGTTTTAGGCTGTGTGTCTGAGAATTGCTTATTTGCTTATTTGAGCTTATTGAGTGATTCTCAGCACATAAGCTTGTTAATACTTGTCCATAACACTTGTACAAATCATATTTTTGCTTTAGTTTCATGTGGGGAACTTATACCAAGCTTTAGCACGCTTTCACTCCATCCAAGTTAAGCCCAAAAAGCTTAACTGTCTAAACCATAAGCTCACACATTTTGCACCATCTCAGTCCATTTTCTTGTTTATAATCATCCATTGGACTTGTATACACCTTATTTTATCATTTGTTTCCTGTGTAAAGCTTTTTCAAGCTTATTTCAAGTTTATGGCTTCACTGTGAGCTCAATGCCCAACTGAATAAGCCATAAGCCTTGAACTGCTTATTTATTAGTTTTCTAAGTTTCATTTTCTTTAAACTTGTTTATATTACTTGTTTGCATATTAGTTTGCCTTTTGTTCCTTTTGTATAGCTTTTTCTAAGCTTATTCCAAGCTTAAAACCCACACAGTCAGCCCAAAAGCTTGACTGTGTGGTCTCATAAGCTCTTGGAGTGCTTATTTCTAGGTTAATATAGTTTTATCTTCTTTTAACTTGAATATTGTTAGTTTGTACAGCTTATTCCACCTTTTGTTTATAGCTTAGAGCTTATTAGAAGCTTTTTCACTTTTTGAGTCCTAGTTGAGCCTTATAAGCTCAACTGTCTGAGTAATAAGCTCAAACTGAGCTTATTTGTGAATTATAAAAATATTTTCCTTTTCAAAAGTTTCATAATTTCAGTTTGTTAATAAGTTTGTAAAAAGAAAATTTTTAAAATTAAAAATAAAAAGGGGAAGTGGAAGTCAGGGGTGAGCCTAGGCTCGAACCCCTGACCTCAACACCTCAACCCCTTAACACACACACACATAACCAGCTGCTCTGGGGCACCAGTTCCGTTAGGACTGGTTTCTCAATTATACTTATACCCATTTTTCTTTATAAGCTCATCCGAGCTTAATTGCTTATTAACAGCTTATTGAGATAAGCTGGCACATTCATTTTATTTTTCCTAGGACCATATTTGTATAAAGTATTTTCAGAAAAATTTTCAGATTTTTCTTTTTAGTTTTAGTATTTTTAATCATTTAATTAGTGTAAAATAGTAATTAATTCATAATAAATAAAATAATAATCAGAAAAATACAATTCTTTTTTATAAAATTTTATTTTGTCATATAGAACTTAGGAAAAATAATTTGATACTTGTAGAGTTAATTTTTAAGATTTTTAGTTTTCCGGGCTCGTTTCCGAGTCCCGTTTTGCGTTTTTAGCGTTTTAGTTTTTTTTAGGTTTTCTTAACTTTTATATAAGTTGTAAATTATAAATAAATATTTTAAGTTTGTTTAATTTTCATTTAAGCCCCTAAGGCATGCAAATCCATACTGTAGTTAGAACCGTTTTGATTTTGCGCGTTTACGTTTAATCTAAGTTAAACGTACGTTTGTAAATCCTTTTATTTTTTTAGGTTTCTGATTGTACGTTTCTTAACCACATAGCTGTGACAGAGCTATTACTATTCACATTCCAGTGTTAGTCAATCAGATTCCTATTTTTGTATATTCTCCATCATTTCAATACACACAATTCGTTGTATTACACTTTACACACCTCGTTGGGACATAACGACCCGGGGATGTACTTCTATACTCCCATGGTTTAAATTGCATTTTCTCCCGGGCTGTTCAGGGCCCTTTGTTACGGTTGACCATTCACAAGTGGTTGGATTGCGTGATAAACCTGACAGTTCGGGAGCAATCAAATTTTGGCGCCGCTGCCGGGGAAGCTCACTCAAATTTTGTGTGTCTTAGCTTTTTAGGAAGCTCACTCACCCAAGTATAAGATGGGAGCTTATACCAAGCTTTAGCACGCTTTCACTCCATCCAAGTTGAGCCCAAAAAGCTTAACTGTCTAAACCATAAGCTCACACATTTTGCACCATCTCAGTCCATTTTCTTGTTTATAATCATCCATTGGACTTGTATACACCTTATTTTATCATTTGTTTCCTGTGTAAAGCTTTTTCAAGCTTATTTCAAGTTTATGGCTTCACTGTGAGCTCAATGCCCAACTGAATAAGCCATAAGCCTTGAACTGCTTATTTATTAGTTTTCTAAGTTTCATTTTCTTTAAACTTGTTTATATTACTTGTTTGCATATTAGTTTGCCTTTTGTTCCTTTTGTATAGCTTTTTCTAAGCTTATTCCAAGCTTAAAACCCACACAGTCAGCCCAAAAGCTTGACTGTGTGGTCTCATAAGCTCTTGGAGTGCTTATTTCTAGGTTAATATAGTTTTATCTTCTTTTAACTTGAATATTGTTAGTTTGTACAGCTTATTCCACCTTTTGTTTATAGCTTAGAGCTTATTAGAAGCTTTTTCACTTTTTGAGTCCTAGTTGAGCCTTATAAGCTCAACTGTCTGAGTAATAAGCTCAAACTGAGCTTATTTGTGAATTATAAAAATATTTTCCCTTTCAAAAGTTGCTTATTTCAAGCATGTAAATAAGTTTGTAAAAGAAAAATAAAAAAATAAATTAAAAGGGGAATTCGGGGAAGTCAAGGGTGAGCCTAGGCTCGAACCCCTGACCTCAACCCAAACTCACCCCTTAAACACACGCTCCTCCCATCTGCTCTGGAGCACCAGTTCTGTTAGAACTCTACACCCAACCATACTTATACCATTTTTTCTATTTAAGCCTATCCGAGCTTAATGGCTTATTTACAGCTTATCAGATTAAGCTGATACATTCTTTTTATTTTTCCTAGGACCGTGTATATATAAAGTATTTTCAGAAAAATTTTCAGATTTTTCTTTTTAGTTTTAGTATTTTTAATGATTTAATTAGTGTAAAATAGTTTTTAATTCATAATAAATAAAATAATAATCAGAAAAATACAAATCTTTTTTCTAAAATTTTATTTTGTCATATAGAACATAGGAAAAATAATTTGATACTTGTAGAGTTAACTTTTAAGATTTTTAGTTTTCCGGGCTCGTTTCCGAGTCCCGTTTTGCGTTTTTTTGCGTAAATAGTTTTTTTCATTAAATTTGTACATATTTAGTTTTTAGATAGTTTATAAAAGAGAAAAAACCAAAAAGAACCACATAAAGTTAAGTGATAGCTTCTATTTAAGAGGTTTATTGCTTATTTGCTTAGTTCCTTTTACGTTTTTAGGTTACTGATTGTACGTTTCTTAACGATACAGCTGTGACAGAGCTATGACTATTTACATTCCAGTGTTAGTCAATCAGATTCCTATTTTTGTATATTCTCCATCATTTCAACACATACAATTCGTTGTATTACACTTTACACACCTCGTTGGGACATAACGACCCGGGGATGTACTTCTATACTCCTTGGTAAATTGCATTCCCTCCCGGGCTATTCAGGGCCCTTTGTTACGGTTGACCGTTCACAAGCGGTTGGCTCGCGTGATAAACCTGACGGTTCGGGAGCGATCAAATTTTGGCGCCGTTGCCGGGGTTACTCTGTATTCCTTGGTCAAAAGTGCCAAATCAATTTTTGGCGCCGCTGCCGGGGATACTCTGTATTCCTTGGTCAAAAGTGCCGAACCACTAGGACTCGCGGGTTATTACCGACGGTTTATTCAAGACTTCTCCAAAATTTCATCTTCGTTAACCGAACTCACCAAGAAGAATGTTCCTTTTGTGTGGGGCGAGAAGCAAGAAGAAGCCTTCCGTACTTTACGAAAGAGGTTGTGTGAAGCACCGATCTTAGGGTTACCAGAGGGAACCGAAGACATGGTGGTCTATAGTGATGCATCTTATTCCGGTCTTGGATGTGTTCTTATGCAAAGGGGTAAAGTGATCACTTACGGTTCAAGACAACTAAAGAAGCACGAAGAGAAATATCCGACTTATGATCTGGAATTTGCGGTCGTAGTCTTTGCTTTGAAGATTTGGAGACATTATCTATATGGTGTGAAGTTCATAATTTACACCGACCATAGAAGTCTTCAGTATTTCCTTGATAAGAAAGATCCGAATATGAGACAACGTAGGTGGTTAGACTTGCTGAAAGATTATGATTGTGAAATTCGCTACCATCCGGGTAAAGCGAACGTTGTAGCGGATGCGCTAAGTCGCCAAGGCCGAAGTGACGTTACACGGATTCACTCCTTGCGGATGATTATCACAACTGATCTTTTCGACAGAATTAAGTTGGCTCAGGAGGAAGCATTGAAAGAAGAGAACCAAGAGAAAGAACGTATTATTTCCCACATTCCTCATCTCGAAGAAGACAGTCGAGGGATTAAGACACGGTATGGAAGAGTTTACATTCCTTTTCGAAGCAACATTAAAGAATTACTCATGGAAGAGGCCCATAAGTCGAAGTATTCTATTCATCCGGGAGCTACAAAAATGTACCTTGATTTAAAAAGAAACTATTGGTGGCCGGGTATGAAAAGAGATTGCGTGAAGTACGTAGAAAAATGCTTAACTTGTTTGAAGGTGAAAGCCGAACACCAAAAGCCGTATGGAAAAGTCCAACCTTTAGACATTCCAGTTTGGAAGTGGGAGAAGATTACTATGGATTTTATCACGAAATTGCCAAAGACGAAAAAGAAGAATGATACCATTTGGGTAGTAGTCGATCGTTTGACTAAGAGTGCGCATTTTATTCCAATTAGGGAGAATATGCCTGTTCATAAGTTAGCGAAGGTCTATGTTAATGAGATAGTCGCGCGTCATGGGGTACCTATTTCCATAGTTTCTGATAGAGATGGGCGGTTCACTTCAAATGTTTGGCAAGATTTCCAAGAAGAGTTAGGTACGAAACTTCATATGAGCACGGCTTTTCATCCTCAAACCGACGGACAAAGCGAGAGGACGATTCAAACTTTAGAAGATATGCTTCGAGCTTGCATGATTGACTTTGGAGGTAATTGGGACGATCATTTACCTCTAGTTGAGTTCGCCTACAATAATAGTTATCATGCTAGTATAGGCATGCCACCCTATGAGATGCTCTATGGTAGAAAGTGTAGGACGCCCGTATGTTGGGATGAAGTTGGAAGGAGGGAATTGGCTAGCACGGATATAGTGTTGGCGACGACGGAAAAGATTGAGATGATTCGAGCAAGACTTAAAGCGGCACAAGATAGGTGGAAAAGTTATGCCGATAATCGAAGAAGACCAATCGAATTCGAGGTAGGTGATTTGGTCATGTTAAAAGTTTCTCCGTGGAAGGGCGTTTTTAGGTTTAAAAACAAAGGGAAATTAAGTCCACGGTTTATAGGGCCGTTTAAAATCTTGAAACGTGTTGGCGAGGTAGCATATGTTTTGGAATTGCCCGAAGAAATGAGAGGTATTCATAATACATTCCATGTATCGTACTTGAGGAAATGTCTAGCGGATGAGGCTAGTGTGGTCACTTTAGATGATATCGAAATTGATCCGGATTTGATTTCACAAAAGGATGAACCGGAAGCAATAATAGGAAGAAAAGTGAGGCAACTTCGAAACAAAGAAATTCCGTTAGTAAAGGTGCAATGGAGACATCGTAAGGGTACAAGCATTAGATGGGAGCTAGAGGAGAAGATGGGGAATGAGTATCCTTATTTATTTCAAGCGTAGATTTCGAGGATGAAATCTTATTTTAAGGAGGGGAGAATTGTTACACCCATATCCCGGTAAGGTACTATATATGTATTTAATAAGTTATGTATTATGTGTATGAATTAAGTGGAAAATATGTGTGGTCAATATAGAAATAATGAAACTTGAGGGCTAGTCTTGCCAAGTGAGTAAAGATAATTTATTAAATATCTAACTATAGAAAGATAGAGATAGTTCCAGAAAATAGAAGAGTGAGTGAGTGTGTGTGGCTGTGTCGTATAAAAGAAGGAGAAAAGGAGGGAAACCTCAAGTCATCATCTAAGCTCACCCTCAATCTATTGAAGTATTTCCAAGTCTTTGTGAACTTCTAATTTCAACCCTAATATCAAGTAAGTGTTCTTCCCCAAATTGTGAATTAGGGTTCATGTTTAGTATTTGATCATATTGATCAAATGTTGATAAATTCATGATTAGCTAGTTAATTAGTCTCTAATTTGAGATGATTTTGTTATAGGAAGCAAGTAAGAAGTGGGGAAGCTATTGTTAGTGTGAGTTGTGATTTAAGAATCAAGGTAAGTACATTGGTTATAACATGTCTTTGTTAGCTTTATCATATTTTGGTATGATAATGGTTCATGTGTTAGCTTTATCATGTTTGTTACATGATAATGGTGAAGGATAGGGTATAGGGTGCTTTAGCTAGTATGGATCCATCACTAGGCTTAGCTTAGTTAGTCGTTGGGCTAACTATGGGATGAGGTTCAACCTTATGGGTTGATCGTGTTTAGGCCGACTATGTTGGCGTGAGGTAAGTGCCCCTATATCGCTAGCTTAACTAGTGGTTAGACTAGTTATGGTTATATATGATGTTAGCTTGTTATGCCATGTACTTACTAAGCGTTTCGCTTACGTGTTTAGTTGTGATGTTTTTCTTGATAGGTACCGAAGGATCTAGCAAAGGTAAGGATAAGGCGTAATTGATTATGTAGTAGAAGACCATTCTCTTTTGGACCAAGCATATTGAAGTTGGAAGCCCCCGACGTGTCTTTTTGTGTTTTGGGTATATTTCCTTTCATATGGTCATTTTGTTAGTCAACGGTCATTGTTTATGTTAGTTCATGAGTCAAGTTTATGTACTTGTCAAGAAGTCTTTATGTTTGTGGTTATGGTGGCTTAAGGAGGGTGTTTGGCAATTAGCCAATCCTACCCATTTTGGGAAGCTATGGGTCATGACATTGTACCAACACTCTTTCAATATATTAGAAATGATAAATTATGTGTAAGTCCAAAAGGATATGTAGTAGTTGTGTGTTTTGCATAAAAAGTGTGTTATGAAAGTTAGTTTAAGAGAGTGTTTGGTATAAGCTAGTTCTTACCCATTTTTGTTATTGATCGGGTCATGGACACTTGAGACAGGTTGAGTATGATAAGTTATAGGTTTGGGTTGGATATGGTGGGTAAATGAAGTGGTCTAAGGGGTTTTGGGTGTCAATGGGTCGAAATGAGTTTTATGCATAACCCGTCAAATTTTAAGGTATTATTTTGGGTGGTCAAACGGATAATGTTTTTGTATGAAAATGATCTTATCGATATACTAAGGAATTCTGGGAAGTTTGGTCAAGTTTCGAGTCCGGGAGGTCGGGTTTCTGAGCGGGCCTGGTGAAACTGCAGTTTTTGTTCTTGATGGCCTTCTTGACGCCGTCACCCTTTAAACTCCAAAAAAGTCGTCTGGCCCATCAAGGCTTGACGCCGTCAAGCTTGGGCTTGACGCTGTCAGAGCCGACTGTGCAGATTTTTGGCAGTTTTCTAAAAATCGTATCTTTTGATCCGTAAGTCGAAACGGGTCGTGTGACCTATCGTTTCGAAGCTAATTGAGTCTACTTTCATCTAAAAATAGCCTCAATGGCTGAATGTGTACCAAATTTTTTCAGTTTGTAAAAGAGTAACCGGATGTCAGTTTCTGGGTGTGTTTTTGCGAAAAAATTTCACGTTTTTGGTCGTTTTTGGTCACGGGGTGTTACAGACGCATCCTTTCGATTAATGACAGTTTATGTTTCGTCAATTCATTGGTGAAGTCTGAGTCGTGCTCACATGATATGCCATATCCTTTTTGTCTTCACAAACCATTTGCTCCCCCTCAATATGTGCATTGATATACAAAAGAGTTTAGCACATATGGGAGAGCTTACATTTACGTCCAAAACATCACGTTTTTATCAGATTTCATATTTAAATCACATTCTCTCCCCCGATCAAAAATTTCAAACCATTTGAGATTTGTGATCCCAATTGATTTAAATAAGTTAGAAATTATGGGAGAAAATGTGGTCAGTTTTAATATGTGTTGATAATGGAACATGCAACTGCTCCCCCTCAATTTATGAGGGAGATTCACTACTTATCATGTACAAAGATAATCGTTATGACACAAATGATATTTGACCTTTTTGCGTAGACGATGCGATCATCCGCTTCTCTGAGGGAGTCAGTAGTCAACATCAATTATCCATCCACCAACAAAAATTTCCCAAATATTGTAGATCCCCACTTGGCGAAACGAGAATAAGTAAAGCTTTGTTGAAATGAAGGTGGTGGTGGTGAAAACAATGTTGTTGTTGTTGTTGTTGCCGATGTTGTTGTTGTGGTGAAATCAAAGCCAGTCAATAGAGTTTGAACATCTGATCAAATGGTTAGAGCGGGAGCAGGTACATTCATATTGGCCATGGAATCTGCATAAGAATATCAACACAGAGATACATACACACAGATTCACTCTTCATTACTTGATACCACGTAGTAGCTTGCCAACTCATAATACCATATTCATCTCATAGTCAAACCACAGTCAGGAAATACATCAAACCGCTATCTAGCATAAAGAGCAATCAGCAAACATGAACATGGCAATTCACACATATTTCAACATTCAACTCAGGATCTTAGGGACAAGATTCTAACATGATAGCTACATACCTAAGCAAATCCTGAGTGCACATGCACTAAATCAACAACAATTAAGCAGCTATCGACTAACAAAAGTCAATCAACATTTGAAACTCATTCAATCAGATAATACAAATGTTAGTGGAGTATTCAAGAACATCAAACACAATGGGTTTTCTAACTTCTTTTAGACTTTGAGTTTTAAAGTATTTAGGGGATTAACCGAGGATTCCAAAGTGACACAAATGGGCCTTCTAGTTACATAAAGCTAGAAAACTATACGCAAATTGCACATAATGCCCTAATCTTTCTAACAACTAACACATTTGGCCATTAGATATAAAGCTTAGTAAGTTCCTCTTCAACTAATACCCCATTAACTACAAAACCTTTTCTAACAATTATGAGTTAACAAAGAAACCCGTTTGATGATATAAAATTTGAAATCACTCTCCTCCTCAATCAATGACCCATATTCTAGTTAAAGAGCTGTGGTCATTGATTGAGTGACAAATTTTATGCACAATCCAAGTCTGAAAGAATTTTCAACCAACACGTTACCACCATGTGTCTCACAAATAATTTTCAGAAGAATCATAGAATGAAAACTATTTGTATACAAAGAAGATTTCTCTTCTTTTACAAGAAATAATGCACTGAAGCGTGCACTAAATCGGGGATGCACGGATATGAAGTAATCCATGCCCGGGTGAACTTCACCCGTTGTTAGGAACAACCGTCTTTTTGCCGACGTGCTTTCCTCATTTTGAAAGCCCGGGTTGCATATCTGAAGTAATAGCAAGCCATTATGACATGTTTTAACAATTCATTTTAACTTCTGCTCGAGCTTTATTTAAAGTCACGTGTCATTATTGAATGACATTTCTAAGACCGTAAATGTTATCGATAAATAGAAGACATGCCTAGAGGAAACTATTTTTGGTATTTTCTATTTTTCTGATTTTTATGGTTTTTCTTGGTTTTAATATTTTTCTATTTACATTTTTCTGGTTTTATAATTTTCTATTTACAATTTGGTTTAAGATATGTACAAACTATATTATTCAGTTTAAGAAGATGTTGACATGAATACCGAATTAAGGATATCGTTCTGTACGTTGAAGAAGTCAGTAGTCAACATTTCTTAACCTTTCACCACCAAAGCTTTCGAGGCTCCTGAATAGTCGTCTGAACTTGAGCCTTCTCAATTGTAAAGCTTTGATAGCTTCCCCCCAAACCGACAATCTTCCTTTTTGAGCAGTTTCAAAGCTCTCTTTCAATCTTACATAAGGTAAGTGTACAGCGGAAACCGTAGCAAACCACATCAAATATTGCTGCTCCTTTTAAGAATGATCATCGTGATTCTCCGTTCGGGGGATCATCAAATAGATCAGCAGTGTATCATCTCATACTTGAATAATTCTTCTCACATTTCTTCCCGCTGAAGTCTGAAGGAATGCATACCGAAAGTATCCAGAGACCACTTCCCCCAAGTAGTTGAAGTGATGCAACAGAAGGCACGAGTTAAAACACTAATTTTCTCTGCGGTTATGACATTTGTCTTCCCGGAATAGCTCAATTCAGAAGAAGTATAACGTTCATCGCGTGTACTCGTTGTGCGTCCAGATGTATGTCTCCTTCCCCTTTGCTGGTTTTGATACCTCAGAATAAGCAACACATTTTACGCACATATACTTGAAATCTTGCGAGAAGAACAGACTTGGCTCAAATGTATCCTGTGAGAATCAACTGCTACAGAAACACTCTCTGACTATCATTACCAACCTTTATGTTCTGTCGACTATTGCTATGACCACTTGGTGAAGTAAACCCGATATACCAAACTTGAAAATGACGAAGAATTCCCCAAATTTGTTACTTAAGCTTGCACTGTTTTTTATTGAAGAACGATGCAGAAGAAAACCCCTAAGTACCCTTATACACTCAACAAGAGCCAAAGCAAGTACAACATCTCTTGAGACTATCCACATCTGCATCAGCGTGTGACACTGAGCACTACAATGTAACTCCTTGAAATGATAGCTATAACCCGTGAGAACTTCATTGTAACTCCTTTCATCGGGTATAACTAGATAATCCAAGTCCCAATCATAAATTATAAGCATGAGCAAGTTATCATTGAAAGTCATGCATCCAACCAACCCAGACTTCAAGATAAAATAAGATCACGCCTTTGTGAGAGTCAACTTCAATCTCAAATAAGGGATGCCAAATAAACTCCGTGATCACTTGACATTCCGTGTCCAAACACTTAGCTGTTTTGACGTTTTAGCTGACATTTTCCTTTATGTTCTTGTGGTTGATTTACAGAGTGCACATTGGGAGAAACAACAATCCGTGATGAAGGATTATTATTCATGTGTGCAACTTCATTATCTTGAGAGTCATTATCAACACCTTGAGGAATAAACTGGAGATTTGGTTTCTTGAGTAGTTTGAGATGTACTTCTAGATGGTGCATCTTGATCAATGGAGATTGAAGAAGGTGAACCAGTTGAGTCAGCAGGAACCGGAGCAGGAGCTTCAGGAACTGGATGATCAACATTCGTTGGAGGTTGGAAGTATTCATCAAACATCGATTGAACTAATAAATCCCAGTCATCCGTTGTTAGTAGAACATTTGGTGTTGGAGGAACTTGGTTTGCACGGCTCCTGAACTGATGTATTCAGGAGCCGTATGACCATTTCTCAATCATCAATCAACATGTAGTTTATTCACCCTTCTCCCCCTCAAAAATTGCATATGACTGCCATTTTTGATTGAACGAGGGAATAAGAATACCATCAACGGTAAGTAGATCCACCTGATAACTGACATGTTGTTTATTCACACTTCTCCCCACAAAAATTGCATATGAGGTTGCCATTTTTGATAGAACAAGTGAATAAGAGTATACTCCAATGTACGTTGATCCACTTTGGTGACTGAATGAGCATGGGAAGAACATGAAGCTTGTTGATGAGAATGGTCAGAAACAAGAAGATTTCTCTTCTTTCGAAGATAAAGCGCACTCAAGCGTACACTTTTCTTTTCTTTGATGAACGGGGCCTGAAGAGTTGTCAGCAGACGCCATAATGTTGACATTGAGGCCCGAGGCTTGAACTGCAGTGTTCAAACGTCATTGTCGATAAAGAACGAGGCCTGAACTGATGTGAACAGACGTCATTGTCATTGATGTTCATCAAGCTTGAATTGCTTGAACCCCTAATTTATGAGATATCAGTCTTTTCGGCAACCAAACTCTGAGTCTTTCCTTAATAGGAGTAAACGATGTACCTACACTTAAGTAAAGACTACCTGCATTGACATTAAGAGTTTGTTTGCATTTATATGGGTTAGTGATATCAGCATCTAAACCATTTGGGGTTTCACTGTCAACCTTGGTTTTGCACTCAGTGAACATCTTTCTAATAGGTATCCATCTAAGACCAGCAATCTTAAAAATTCTACCCGTCGGTATCCACCTAAGACATGATCTAGGAGTGTTTGGTTTCTCATGCACAGTGAAAGACTTGTTGGGAGAAAACCTTTGTCCTTTAGCAATCTGCCTACCATGTTTCTGAATATAACTCTTTGGTTCTACGGGCTTGTTGTTGTTTCTAGTCTTAGAGGATTGAACCTTAGCACTAGCATTCACTTCCTTCAGGAATTTTGTTACACAATTATCATGATTTGCCTTAAAAACACATTTCTGACAAGTTGAGCAAACAAAGTGTTTGGATTCAGAGAAAGATCTAGAATTCTTAGAGTGATCTGCTACGGGAATCGCATTAATCGATACGCAACTACTCTTAGAAACAGGCAAATTCCTAGTCTTTTCTTGTGTGTTTTTCTTAGCATCCTCTAGGTTGTGATTCTGAACACTGTTTTTATGTCTAACATGTTCCTTTGGTGTTACAAATGACACACGCTTTGAACTAATCCTAGAAGAACTAGAGGCACTCATATTATGAGGTTTTGTAGCAGCACATTCCTTTTCATTAGGTCTAGACTGTGAAGTGACTGGTTTTGACAAAACTTGTTTTGAATCAACTTGGGAGGCAAACCGTAGTTTTTAAGATTTTGGTCGTTTAGATCTAAACGCAGTCGGTTGTCTAACAACTGATTGGTTTCTAAGTGGTTGTAAAACTGGTTTCCCCAAGATTGATGGTTTTGCAAACTTAGTGTTCACACCATTTCCTGTCAATTTTCTTAACTCGTTTTTCAATGCTGCAATTGTAAAACCCTTTTCCTGAAGTTGAGCTTTGAATTCATCAATTTTTGCAATCAAAGAAGTTGTTTGTTCTGTAGTCTTATTTCTTGTTTCTTTGATAGAATCATACAGGTCTTTGTAATGCTTTTTCAAAGCGTCATTTTCCTTAAGTAATTTAGCCACGTTAAGTTCCAATTCGATGTTTCTCGTTTCAATTGCATCAATGTCATGTTTAACCTTGGCTTCATTACTTTTCTCATGCATATTAATTCGAGTTTTCAAATTGTTGATCGTTAAGTTTTTGGCTTGTAGCTGAGATTTCAAATCGTTTATCTCAAAAAATTCAGGAAATTCGGGAAATTCCGGATTATTACATGGTTTGTTAGTTTGAAGACTTTCTTCCTTTTGTTGTATTGATATTTCAAGTGAAATACAATGTTTTTCAAGTTGTAAGAATCTGTTTGAAAGTTCATTATAAACTTCTTTTTCAACCATATCATTCGTTTTGAAAAGCTCAGCCTTAACCAAAGGACTTATAACTTGATCATGTTCAACATCCTGGTCAATTTATCCCCCCTTATGACTCATATTTGTTGAATCAGGAGTGGTATTGCTATCAGCCTTTTCCAACAGATATGTGTCATAAGCTGGTTCAGATTGATCAGTATGTTGTTGTTCACTAGCAAGGACATTATGTTGAACAGTTAAATGTACCTCAGCAAATGGCACTTGGTCATTTACTGGTCTGATATCAGCATCCACACCATGTGTGATATGAGTCATATAACTGCTGCTTGTATCAAGCTTATCTGACTTTGTCCCACTGCATTCTGTGACAACTGAACTAGCACCCAGTGCTTTACTAGAATCAACCTTAATCTCTCTTGATTGCATCCGACTTTCATTCATCTTGATGGCATCCTTTGGTTTGTGTTGTGCTCTTTCCTCAATGTACTTCTTAACATTACCCATGTGTTGGAGTAATGTTTCTCTGAACATGTTAACTTCAATTCCAGTGTAATCAGTAAAAAACTTTTCTGTCATTTGACTGTCATAATCCCAAGTGTATTGTGAACTGATGAACAATTGAAGTTGTTTGTTGATCACCCGAAGAGCAGCCATGGATCCAATTTCATGAAATTCTTCATTGTCAAGTTGTTGTTCTAGTTAATCTAAGTTCAGGAACATAGTGCCTATGAAAGTCTGAACATCTTGACCAAAGAGTGATGCAAATGCTCGTTCGAATCCTTCCATGGATCCAGGTCTTTCTGAGAGAACCTTGAGATGTGAATGAAGTAATTGAAAACATTCAATGCAACTTTCCTTTGCATTAGGCAACATTAGTGACTGATGAAACTCTTTCTTTTGAGAATTCGAGCACAACGATTCCATATTAGCATTATCAGAATCACCCACGTTTATTTGTTGTACAGACTTGGAAGTCTTTTGTTTATCATACATGTCGTACAACTTGATTACCTCAGATATGAAGGAATCTGAAGTAGTAGACATGATGTAAACGTGCACGGGATTTTACAATTCTATGATTTAAACCGAGAAATGGATTCTTTCGCGGGATTTTACAACAATCGAGAATAAACCGTGAAATGATAATGATTACTTGAATGTGTTATGATTAGTGATTGTGTGTTGAGGGTGACGATTGATTGTTAGACTTTGTGAACAGTTGTTTGATTTTGGTTGAAAGGGTTTAAGTGAATTCAAATAACCACCGTAGTTATATCCAATAAACTCGAAAATATCTAATAACTAGCACGGTAGTTATATCCAACGATCCCGAAAAATATCACCCAAAATTAAGAGTAATCTCGGATAATTGAAGCTCAATCGAAATCGTTGATCAAAGTTATACCACAAATATTCTTTACCAACCAAGAAATTCGTCCTTGTGATAAGAACCAATAATATTGAAAAACTTAACAAAACAAAATTCTTCCTTGTGTTGTCTGTCCAACGTTCAACCCGAACAATCACAGCCCAAGTCCACTAAATTCCAGGACAAGCCCAACATTTAACAAATCCAATCCAGATCCGACTAACCCTAATTATCTCCTTTACTCAGAACGCAGTCACACCCCAAAGAAAATCCTCTCACCTCACCAACGCAATCCAAACCCTAATTGTATCAGTTTCAAATCGACACAAGCAATTAAACCTCACACATAAACCCAACCGCTACTAGATGTCGACAAGATCTGCGTAATTTCGAATCAAGAAATCATAATGAAGGCTTCAAGATCTTAGGGGTTCACGGTAGGTTATTTATATGTTCATGTGTTTGTTTAACGAACTAAAGAGAGAATAAAACTGTTGTGGTTTTGTTCGATCTTTGAAAAAGTTCGAATATGAAGAAGAAGTTAAGCTTCGTAAAAGATCTATGATGAGATGTGTTTATAACTTTTAAAGATTTTTTCTAATCACTTAAACACACAAACTGAGATCTTGAATGGGATTGTTTGTATGAATTTATCTTGAAATAATCATGTGAGTGAGCTCGTTGTAAGTTGGATGTTGTAGGTTAGAAGTTAGGGTTGTTGTTTGTTAACAGAGAATGTAATTGGATTTGGTTTTGTGGGATCTTCACAAAAAGTGATTTTGTTGTTGTTGTACTGCATATGTTTTGAATCTGTTGTTGTTGTTGTTTTTCATTGGGGTATCACACGAAAAATCTGATTTCGTTTACACTGAATGAAGTTGTAATTTGAGACCGTGGATTTGTTGTAATTTGTTGTTGGTTAATTGTTTTGACTTTCTTCGTTTCGTTTACCTTCACCACAACTGTTAGACAACTAGCAACACCACAAACCGCAACACTCAAACTCAAGCCCGTCAAATCGCAGTTGACTTTTAGTCAACTCGCAGTTGATATTGTTATTGCAAAACGCAGTCAGCAAGTATCAAGTCGCAACACACCAAAACACAACAGCTTCAAATCGCAACTGTTCTTGAGTCAAAACGCAGGAGCAACGAGACAAACCACAAAAGGTAGTATAGTCACTTTCAGTGTTTTGTCTTTTTTGCCTTTTACGGATATAGGCCAAATCGCAACCAACTTACGTCCAAACCGCAACAATAGCCTTCCCAATATACCTCAAAACGCAACTGTAAATGTCACAAACCGCAATTCCAAAACGCACCTGTGAATGTCACTTTCGAGAAAGTACAGAGTGTCACTTTCCCAGTTTTTTCACTATACCCAATTTGGCTACTATCCAAATCGCAGTACGTACAATAATCAAAACGCAACACAGTTTTTCTTTTATAAGTACAAACCGCAAACAATAATGCCACCAAATCGCAGTCAAGAAATAGTGCCAAGACTCAACCAAGAAAACAACCTTTTAAAGCACACTTTTAACCTCAAAATAGTTTTAATTAAATCGGTGAGACATAAACAGTTAATGCCCAAAGCTATTATGTGAGATGGAACAATTGGGCTCGAAAATTAAGCAAGCGAACCAACACCATAAACAGTTAATTAAACCCAAAGCTATTATGTGAGATGGAACAATTGGGCTCAACATTAAGCAAGTGAACCAACACCATAAACAGTTAATGCCCAGAACAAAGAAAAAAATTGTTGTAAACTGATGAAGCGAAAAGTGTACCGCTTTTGGGGGGTCATTTAAGCCCGAAATCGTATTTATTTGATCAAATATTGCCCTAAATCGTTCCTTTTGTCATTTTAGGTACTTTGAAGGAGAAATCTGGAAAAGGAAGCATTTTGGACGTTTTTGGAGCATAAAAGTGAAGAAAACGACAAAGTCTCAAATCTGGCTGAAAGTTTACACGAGACGGCGTCAGCCTTGGTCTGACAGCGTCAAGCCTAGACGCGCCAGAGAGCAATTTCTGGGATTTACACGAGACGGCGTCAAGATGGCTATCAGGAAACCCTAAACACGGCGAGCTGACGGCGTCAGCCCTACAACGTGACGCCGTCAGACCCAATATTCTATATATAGTTTTGCAATTTTCATTCATTGTGTGCCACTTTGTAAGGAGAAACCCTAATTACGATTTTCAGCCACTTTTAAGGGTTTTTATACCCTTGGATCTTCCATGTTCAATTGAAGATAAGTAACCAATTAATCATTCAATATGTCTATGTGTTGTTTGATTCTATCTTGTTCTTGTCTTTTATTTAACATGTTAGGCTAGATTTATCTTGTGTTTGCTTAGATCTAATGAAACCTAACTATTGATTATTGGTTGTTAGTGTGTTATTGGTTGTATTGGATGATTGTTTATCTATGTTAGGCTTAAGAAAACTGGCTAACCTCCTATACGGTAATTTGCTTGAACGTCTTAAGAAGCATGAACCAATGCGTACTAGGTTTTTATGGTTGTATTTAATGCATGAACGAATTCTAATGATCCCATGTTAGGAGCTTCTTAGCCGGCTCGACATAGGAGTGAAGTAGGAGTTCATAGAGTTGGGGAAGTACGTACGCCACCCCACGATTGGTATTAAGGAATACACCCGTCATCCACGCAATTAATACACACTGATTAACCGGTAAAAGATAGTTAGGGAGTAAGGAAATCTAAGTAAACACATCTCCTCATATAAGTTCCACGACCCTTTATTTTATTTGTTATTTATTTTATTTGCATTCGTAGTCATCTGGGTTAGTTGACTAGCAACTAATTCCGCCCTATCCTTCAAACCCGAGATTTTACTTGCTTTCCATAAAATATAAAAATACAAAAAGAATCTTCCCTCACCCTTAGACCTATTAGAGTAGTTTTTCAATCCTAACGACACTATTCCCCTAGAGAACGATCAATCCCCCGGTACTTGCCACTACACTATACTACATCGGTCAGGTACACTGCCTGGTGGGGATTGCAAGCTTCTCGAGATCCCTCGAGAAGTAAAACCTGTTGTAAGGTCGCAAAACCACGCATCAAGTTTTTGGCGCCGCTGCCGGGGAATAGTTATTGTTTAGGTTGAATTTTTATTTTATTAGGTCTACTCACTAGATTCCTTTCTAGTGAGATTTTTGTTTTATTTTTCTAGGTTTTCGTTAGTCTATCTTATTTCTTTGTGTGTTTGTTCGTAATTTCCATTGACTCTTCCGTTCACCATTATGGAGAATGCGAATCCACCATACCACCAACCACGTAATTCACCCGCTCCATATGACATCTTGATGTTTAAACAACATAAAGATGAACCTCTCTATGATGCATGGACTCGTTTTAAATATTTACTCCAAAAAGTCCCTCATCATAACTTCGATTTTTGGTCCCTAACTCATATCTTTTACAATCATGTCGACCGACATGCCCAAAGGGACATTTACCATGTTGCCGGCAGGGATCTTAGGGAATTAAGTGCTGAGAAAGCATGGGATGCTATTGAGAATTGTGCCCAATATTATTATATGGTAGACAACCCAACAAACATTAATACAAGTCAATTGACCACAAATTTCAAGGATCATGAAACAAGTTTGTTTGGGGATGAATATGTTAGTGTTGAGATACCTAAGTGGATGTCATGTAATTCCATAGTACAAAACAAACACATAGGTGACCTTGATGTGACGGAGGATTTAGCCTAACATGATCACATTGATCAAAAAGACCTAGGTTTTGTGATTGATGACGTCGAATCTCAAGAAACACATGATGAATCTTTTAGGCAGTTTGAATATAGCAGTCAGAATATTGAGGATGATCCGTATGATTCGGACATAGAAGTTGAGATGCCTAGAGAAGCACTTGAGATACTTGGGAAAATGTTAGGGTTAGATCCTACTAAAACGCATGATGAGGTAAACACCATAAGCCCACAAAATACTCAACCATCATTTGAGGCACCCACACCGCCCGTGACTTACCCGGAAGATGTAGAAGAGACTTTAGGAATCCCGATGGAGGTAGAACCTTTGAACCAAACACAACTAGAGGATATAGGTTTGGACACTTGTAATGATAACCTTACTCTTAGTTCTAGGGAATTTCCTAGTGTTGATGAGCCGGAACCTCAACCTTTACACAACTTTTCATCCTTAGATTTACATCTAGGAGACAAAAGAGGAACCGACCCACCCATCAACCAATATTATCCGGGTAGTTTTAGGATGAAGGAAGCCATTCACTCACCCCCTTCACCTCACGTGGCATATTTCCACCCTAAGGGTGTGTATCGCTACTTTCACCCGCACTTAATCCTAAGTGTAGGGAAAACCTCCCCTATTTCCGTTAAATAAGGGTAGAGTCAGGCTCGTGACTCGAACAAAAACAAGCGCTTATTGGGAGGCAACCCAAGCTTTATTTGCTTTATTTTGTTTGTTTGTTTGTTTGGTTGTTTTTGTTTGTTTCCGTATGTGTGTTTTATTTTTATTGTTATTGGTTCATGTTTCAAATTAAATTGTGAAAATGCTTTATTTTGTTTTTAACTTCGTCTTAACTACATATAAAGGTATTTTGCAAAAGATAAGTGAAAGGGAAATCTAAATCTGTTTTAAAGAACAAGATTGTACATGAATCAAAACAATATTAAATTAGCATACATATTAGTGTTTGTTTGAGTCAAATGCTTGTATCGAGTCATAATGATATTTTGCAGGATTTCCAGGAAATAAGGGTTGAGTTTTTCCAGAAATTTTCAGAAAACTTAAAAAATCTGTCAGGTCATACCTGACGGCGTCAAACTCAAATCTGACGGCGTCAGGACCAATTTTCTGAAATTTTTTGAAAGTTTTGTTTTTCTTCCGGAATCATAAATTGGTTTATTAAATCTCAAACTTATAAACTCCAGGAATCTGCAAAATAATCATTCCACAAGCATTATATCCTTATATAGATTTATACCGCCGATGTTATGCAGGTTTTCGTGTTTGTTTTCTCTGGTTTAACAGGTTATTTTGGACAAGGAGATGTATGTGGAATCAAGCTTTTGGCGATGCTTTAATCTTGGAGTTTCGACATTACCTTGGAAGAAGATCTAACCATGTTACCACTTTATCCATCGAGCGAATCAGGGGAGTATTTGATTTCATTCTTTTACCTTATTTTCTTTTACATCTTATTATTTGAACATTGGGGACAATGTTCATCTTAAGTGTAAGGGGGGTAAAATACGATACTTTAGAGAATACAATTGCACTTGATTTTCGTTTGTTTAATGGTAGATGTGTAATAAAACTGAGAGAAATACCTGTTAAGGCAATTTTAGTGCCAAATTTAAAATTTTTTACAACATTTAGGAGTGAAACTTTGGTCTTAATGAGCGTCTCATGGATAGGAGTTATATGACTAGCACAAAACCGTACCACTAAAAAATTTTCCACCCCAAATATGTGAGGTTCGCCCCTAGAATTGGTAGGAAAAGCATTTATGCTATGATGTGTGTACCGGTAGCACTTAGATTCTAGAACTTGCGTTAGTGATTCATTCCAAGTCCACAAGTGAGACTACATTCGTGTAGTTAGATTTACTACATGATAAGAGGCATTAGGATTAACCCATTGTTTTACACCTGTTTTTTTGTTATAATTACATTGGCTACATTGGTCAAGTAATTCTCCCACACCCTTTGCGTTGTACTCATTTTTAGTACACGATACCCCTAGTACACCCCTCAGAGCCTATCTTTTCGTTTCGACCTTTAAGCATTTTACTTAAAGGAAGAATTTGTTTACACCCCACTTAAATGTACACCCAAATCGCCTTAGCCTACCTTGTATGCACTCACTTTTAGTGCATTATTGTTACAACATTTGTTTAAACCCAAGTTAATTATCTAATTGGTTACATGGTTGCTAAGTCGAGTCATATCCTTGTACATATTGTTTTGGGACGATTGGGACTCATGGGTAAAGTACTAGTATAATGGAGTAATGGGGAAGAACAACATTATTACCCCCATATGTGCTAAATGTTTTAAAAGTACTCCAAGTGTTTTGATTATCTTGATTCGAGTCGATAGAATAGTAATTGTAAAGTATGTAAAAGTTCAAGTGTAAGGGGAGAACCGAGACCCCTTTGATGTATTATTTTGGATGGTAGGGCAAGAGTGTATGAAAAAAAAAAAAAAAAAAAAATGAGAAAAAGAAAAATAGAAAAAACATACGGACTACCATCCCGTTTCATTTTATGTTTATTTTAAGTCTTTGTTATTTTTGTTTCATTAGCTTAAGTCGAGTCTAGTCTTGGCTTAGCAACGCCATATTGTACATGTAATTAATCAAGATCTTTAACTCGCCACCAGTAAAATATCCTTTATCCAACCAAACCGTGTTTATCATATCCCTACACCTAACGTTATAACCCGTTTAAAAGCCCTCTTTGATAGTTTATCTTAGGTGCTTACGCCTAGTGGAGGAGGTTTTTGATCCTTTCCCAAGCCTATGGTAATCTATTTGCTATGACAGGTAGAGAGAGATATTATTCATTTCCATTTACGAGATATACTTTTATGACACTTGAGAGATGTGAGTATCTAAACACTACTTGTGAGGTGCTAGTGTGTAATCTCCGTGTTTATTATGATTAAAGTGGAACGACTATTTGTTGTAATTACTTTTATATTAGCGTTAAATGACCCCTAACTTGTATTTTGATTAGGATAAAAGCACATTTGCTTGAGGACAAGCAAATCTCAAGTGTAAGGGTATATGATGAAGCGAAAAGTGTACCGCTTTTGGGGGGTCATTTAAGCCCGAAATCGTATTTATTTGATCAAATATTGCCCTAAATCGTTCCTTTTGTCATTTTAGGTACTTTGAAGGAGAAATCTGGAAAAGGAAGCATTTTGGACGTTTTTGGAGCATAAAAGTGAAGAAAACGACAAAGTCTCAAATCTGGCTGAAAGTTTACACGAGACGGCGTCAGCCTTGGTCTGACAGCGTCAAGCCTAGACGCGCCAGAGAGCAATTTCTGGGATTTACACGAGACGGCGTCAAGATGGCTATCAGGAAACCCTAAACACGGCGAGCTGACGGCGTCAGCCCTACAACGTGACGCCGTCAGACCCAATATTCTATATATAGTTTTGCAATTTTCATTCATTGTGTGCCACTTTGTAAGGAGAAACCCTAATTACGATTTTCAGCCACTTTTAAGGGTTTTTATACCCTTGGATCTTCCATGTTCAATTGAAGATAAGTAACCAATTAATCATTCAATATGTCTATGTGTTGTTTGATTCTATCTTGTTCTTGTCTTTTATTTAACATGTTAGGCTAGATTTATCTTGTGTTTGCTTAGATCTAATGAAACCTAACTATTGATTATTGGTTGTTAGTGTGTTATTGGTTGTATTGGATGATTGTTTATCTATGTTAGGCTTAAGAAAACTGGCTAACCTCCTATACGGTAATTTGCTTGAACGTCTTAAGAAGCATGAACCAATGCGTACTAGGTTTTTATGGTTGTATTTAATGCATGAACGAATTCTAATGATCCCATGTTAGGAGCTTCTTAGCCGGCTCGACATAGGAGTGAAGTAGGAGTTCATAGAGTTGGGGAAGTACGTACGCCACCCCACGATTGGTATTAAGGAATACACCTGTCATCCACGCAATTAATACACACTGATTAACCGGTAAAAGATAGTTAGGGAGTAAGGAAATCTAAGTAAACACATCTCTCCTCATATAAGTTCCACGACCCTTTATTTTATTTGTTATTTATTTTATTTGCATTCGTAGTCATCTGGGTTAGTTGACTAGCAACTAATTCCACCCTATCCTTCAAACCCGAGATTTTACTTGCTTTCCATAAAATATAAAAATACAAAAATAATCTTCCCTCACCCTTAGACCTATTAGAGTAGTTTTTCAATCCTAACGACACTATTCCCCTAGAGAACGATCAATCCCCCGGTACTTGCCACTACACTATACTACATCGGTCAGGTACACTGCCTGGTGGGGATTGCAAGCTTCTCGAGATCCCTCGAGAAGTAAAACCTGTTGTAAGGTCGCAAAACCACGCATCATAAACCAAGATGATGTTCGAACCTAAAGTAAATAAAACCGAGAAAAATAGAAACCGCGAATCCAAGCACACACAATCAATCGAACCTAACCATGGCTCTTGATACCAATTGTAAGATACTCTAAATCATAACACAAACACAAGATTAATGCTAGCTTGATTTCTAGAAAGAGAAAGAGAAGAAGTTGGGAACTTTTCTAGAGAGAGAAAGTGAAGAGAAATATGTGAAGGTTAGATTAGGTGAAATGAAAAGCTCCAATCCTTCCCATACAAGGGAAGTGGTATTTATAGTTCTAGCTAAGATGCCCCTAGTGGGCTGTGGAGTGAGCTGACAGTGGGTAAAGACCCGACCCACTCCACGAATACTATAATAACTAAACTAATACTAATAATCCTACTAGCTATATAAATGCTAAATAGATACTCGGGGTGATCGAGTCTTCATATAAATATTTATATTCCTAACAATCTTCTCTTCTTCTTCTTATTTCTTATGAGCAAGCATCCGCTTGAAGTGGTGTTAATTATCGATATTTCCAAATCCGGGTCGTATCAATTGGTTCTTTCATTGCTATCATGAGCGTCGACGAAAACACTATTCGGTTGTTGCTCAAAGAACAAGTTGGCACAGTTCAACAGATTGCACAACAACAAGCTGCGGGTTTTCAGGAGCAGCTTAATGCCTTGCGTTCTGAATTGCAGGCCACACGAGGGTTGCTTCAGAATCGTCCGGGTGGTGGCGATCAAGGGTTATTGCCATGATCGATGCGTTTGGATGTTCCCAAATTTACCGGGGATGATCCTGAACGATGGATTTTCGCTATTACAGATTATTTTTCTTTACTTAACACACCCGCGGATCAACGTTTGCGGATTATGGGTTTTAACCTCGAAGGCGCAGCGGCGGAATGGTTTCGCTGGATGTCGAAGAATGGGTTGATCACCGATTGGGATCGGTTTGTGGAGAGTGTCAAAAGCATATTTGGACCTTCAAAGTACGAAGACCCACAAGGTGCTTTGTCGAAGCTTTTACAACTAGGTACGGTTGAGGAATATCAACGTGAATTTGAGAAATTAATGAATCGAGTTACGGATATACCGGAAACGTTGCTCATCTCTTTTTACATCTCCGGGCTTAAGCTTCATCTTCAGCGCGAGTTGTTAGTATCCAAGCCAACAACGTTAGGTGACGCGTTTTCGTTGGCGTGTATTACTGAAGCACGTTTGGATGACCAAGTTACCTAGGTGTCTGTTGCAGCAAGTAAAGCAGTGACGAGTTCTGGAGGGCAACGTCATACCAGTAGTCATTTTGGGGCCCCTGCAACATCAGTCCGCACCACTACATCAACACTGTTGCCAACACCGCCTCAGTCCGCTGCTAATACAAACTCTAAGCAACTTGCTATTAAATGGATTTCGCCGGCGGAACGTCAGGAACGTTTGAACAAAGGGATGTGCTTTAATTGTAATAACAAGTGGATGCGCGGGCATAAGTGTCCGGGTAAGTTCTTACTAATAATGGTGGATGAGGGGGAGGACGCGGAACCCGAGACAGAAACTACCACTGTTGATGCGGTGGAAAGCGGCGATATCTCTATCTTGAATTCTTTAATCGGGCAAGGCAGCCCTCGGTCTCTCCAGCTCTGGGGCTCGATTGGGTCTGGTAATGTGCACGTTTTAATTGACAATGGTAGTACCCATAATTTTGTTAGGCCTGATGTTGTTGAAAGAATGCGGTTACCGGTTCATAAAACCACAACTTTCAAGGTTTATATTGGGAGTGGGGAGACGTTACTTTGTGAGAATCTTTGCACAAAGGTTACGTTAAGCATGCAAGGATTAATAATTGAAGCAGACTTATACGTTTTTCCAATGAAAGGGCCGGATGTGGTCTTGGGAATTCAGTGGTTGCAAAACCTTGGCAAGGTTACGCATGATTATGCACACCAGACCATGGAATTCACACTTGGTAATACCACATATATGTTGAAGGGCGACGAGTCCCTACGAATGAAAAAGATCAGTCTTAATCACATGCGTGCGTTACTGGAAACCAATGATGTGTATGGCGTATATGAATTATACACCGTAACGAAGGAGGCGGAAGAAGTGGACACGTCATCATTGGGAGCGGATTCGACATCACCTGAGATCGAGAAACTCTTGGATCGGTTTGATCCCGTATTTCAGGTACCAACGACTTTACCTCCCCATCGTGTCATTGATCATCGAATCCATTTGTTTCCTAATACAAAGCCCATCAATGTACGGCCTTATCGCTATCCTAATTATCAAAAAGGAGAAATGGAAAAACTTGTTAATGAGATGATGGACCAAGGAATTATACGGTTTAGTCAAAGTCCCTTCTCATCTCCCGTATTGCTTGTTAAGAAAAAGGATGGGAGTTACCATTTTTGTGTGGACTATAGGGCGCTTAATGCGGTGACGGTTAAAGATAAGTTTCCCATTCCGACTGCGGATGAGATGTTCGATGAACTTAGGGGAGCGGTTATCTTTACTAAATTGGATTTTCGAGCGGGGTATGACCAGATACGCGTTCATGAACGGGATATTTACAAAACAGCTTTCCGCACACATGAGGGACACTACGAATTTTTGGTTATGTCATTCGGGCTCACCAACGCCCCTTCTACTTTTCAAGCTACAATGAACCGGTTGTTTTCACCCTACTTGCGTAAATTTGTAATCGTTTTCTTTGACGATATCTTAGTTTATAGCACGTCACTTACGGCCCATGTGGAGCATTTGGAATGTGTTTTGTCTTGTTTACAGGAGCACGAGTTTTATGTGAAGAAATCTAAGTGTGCCTTTGGGGCATCCTCGTTGGAATATCTTGGTCACATAATTTCAGGGCTAGGCTTGGAAGTAGATTCAAAAAAAGTGGCTGATGTTCGTGATTGGCCGGTACCGCGGACGCAACGGCAGGTGCGTGGATTTCTGGGGTTGGTCGGGTATTATCAGCGTTTTATCAAGGGTTATACAACTATGGCTGCTCCATTGACTAATTTGTTGTGCAAGGATGGGTTTACATGGGGTGATTCTGAAATGACAACTTTTAAAACACTCAAACTCCACTTAGCAACTACTCCGGTGTTAAGTTTGCCAGACTTTGCTCAAACTTTTGTTGTTGAGACGGATGCCGCTGATAAAGGCATTGGGGCGGTGTTGCTACAAAATGGTCGTCCAGTGTGTTACTTTAGCCGACGGTTAGGACCACGTATGAGAGCCGCGGCCACATACCAGAAGGAATTGTTTGCCATTATGGAAGCGGTCTTTAAATGGCGACACTACTTGCTTGGGCGTCGGTTTGTTATCTGAACCGATCATAGGAATATTAAGGAGCTTATGAAACAAGTAATTCTCACTCCGATTCAGCAAATATATGTGCGTAAGTTGTTAGGGTTTGACTTCAGTATTGAGTATAAGCCAGGGGTACAAAATCAGGTGGCTGATGCGTTGTCTCGTATGCATGAAAATACCGAGTATTTGGCAGCCTCATTCATGTCGATGAGTCAACCTCTGACCGAGCTATTGGACGCACTAAAGGCAGAGAATGGTGACTTGGAAGAGTTACGTGTCTTACATCATCAACTCGACCAAGGGACAGCCCCGTTTGGGTTTAGGCGATAAGAAGGGTTGGTGATTTTTCAAGACCGATATTTTATCGGGGCAGAATCAAAATTAAAAACATTATTGTTGCGTGAGTATCATGACCCACCTAGTTTCGGGCATGGCGGGGTCAAGAAAATTTTGGTCGGGTTGGCAGCTTTATTTTATTGGAAAGGAATGCGTAAATCAGTGGAGGAATATATTAAAAATTGACGTGTATGTCAGCAGACCAAGTATTCTACTCAAGCGGTTGGGGGCTACTTACAACCCTTAGCTACGCCTACCGCGGTTTGGGAGGATGTATCTATGGACTTCGTTACAGGTATGCCATTATCAAAAGGGTTTACTATTGTTCTTGTCGTGGTGGATCGATTCACTAAATATGCGCACTTCGCTCCCTTGCCGTCTGATTTCAATGCTCACAAGGTGGCGGAGGTCTTTGTGGAAACTATTATCAAACTCCATGGGATACCAAAAACTATTGTATCTGACCGTGATCCCATTTTTGTTAGCAAATTTTGGACGCAGCTATTTAAACTTAGAGGAACACAACTCAACCATAGCACGGCTTATCATCCTCAATCGGATGGACAAACTGAAGTGGTCAACCACAGATTAGAGCAATATTTGCGGGCCATGGTGGCTGACCGTCCTACTCAATGGGTTCATTTTTTACCGTGGGCTGAGTATTGTTACAATACAACTTACCATAGCAGTATAAAAATGACGCCCTATCAAGCTTTGTATGGTAAGGTTCCGTTAGCCATCATTCCATACCCATCTGGTTCGTCAAAAGTGGTGGCTGTGGATGATTTATTGAGTGAACGAGATTCATTGTTGCGACAGTTGAAGCAAAATTTATTAGCAGCCAAACATCGAATGGAGGAAAAGGCTAACCGCAAGCGTCGTGACGTTGAGTTCAATGTGGGGGATAGAGTGCTCATTAAGCTTCAGCCTTACCGTCAGCTCACCTTGGCTAAACGATTATCCATCAAATTGGCTAAGCGTTACTATGGTCCGTATGTGATTTTAGAGCGTATTGGGAAGGTAGCTTACCGTCTAGATTTGTCAGCCGATAGCAAGATCCATACGGTGTTTCATGTTTCCATTCTCAAACCGTTTTCGGGTGACGATAATGAGGAAGTAACGCGCCTGCCTGAGGAGGTTGAGGACGGGCGGCCAATTGAACAACCCATAGCTATTTGTGGGTTGCGAGTTATATTGAATAATGGGAAATTGGTGCAACAAGTTTTGGTATAGTGGGCGGGACGGTCTCCTGAGGAAGCAACCTGGGAGTCGTTGTCTGAGTTTCAAACTGCTTATCCAGCTTATGACCTTGGGGACAAGGTCATTTTTGAAGGAAGGGAGAATGATACGCCAATGAATGTTGCTGGACTGAGGCGAAGTACCAGGACGTCTATGGCTCCTGCGTGGCACAAGGACTTTGTGTTGCATTAGGATAACTACTATCTTTATGTTTATCTTTTGGTAGGATATGTCATTGAGTCGAGTTAGGATAAGAGTCATTATGAGTCATTGTTGAAGTAGGAAACGTCTTTGTGTTTGATTGGGATTACCCACAGGTCGTGTAGGCTATTTAAGCCACATTATGAATGAAATCAATTAGTTTTTGGAGTCAATTAATCTTCTCTTCTTCTTCTTATTTCTTAGGAGCAAGCATCCGCTTGAAGTGGTGCTAATTATCGATATTACCCAATCCGGGTCGTATCATAAACCGTAACAGCATTCACTATTTCACCAGTCCTCTCCACCCTGTAACTCAACTTTTTAGCATTCAAGTGTGCATCTACATACACCGTCGTGTTTTCTTCAATCTCTTTCTTGATCAGCATGTTTGATAGCTCGGTGACCACCCTCTTTTCTAACCACCAACCAGGCCTCGCCCCATACTCCTATATATTCCACATATGAAACCAAAAGTATGAATTGTAAACATGAAAACTGATGACAATAAATCAACAAATCAAGATGAATTTGATACTTACCAGATTACAACTTTCTTTCAAAACAAAGTCTAAAGCTGCTTCTGTAACTTCCAAACCAATACCCTTGTCTGCAAGACGTACTGCCACGTCGTTTAATTGAGCGCTAGCAACTTTCCTCAGCTGGTCATGAGAAAGGGGTTCGAGAACCACAATCTTATCAAGCTTGTACAGAAGCTTGGGTTTAAAGAAACTGTTAACCTGTGACGAACATGTGTTAGTTCAAGAACTCCTTCCAGTATATATTTATATCATACTTAGTTATTTACCTGTTGCATCGCCATTTCATGAGCATTGTCCATAGTGATCTCACCAGAAAACCCCTTCAAAAGATGCTCGGCTCTAAGGTTTGAACTCATCATGATGATGGTGTTGGTGAAATCCACACAGCGACCGTGACCGTCTGTCAAGGTTCCGTAATCCAACACTTGAAGCAAAGTGTTCAACACGCAAACATGTGCTTTGTCATCAAGCAAAACAACACTGTAAGGTTTTCTTCTCACAGCCTCGGTGAGTTGACCAGCTTCTTCAAGACCAGGGTATCTGAAAACCAATAAAAAAACACAATCAACATAATCCGCCCAACATTTGAAATAAAGACAGACCGCTAAAGAATAGGCGGTCCACTTACGCTCGTGAAGCGCCAATTAGTCGATCGACAGACTCTTGCTCTATATACTCAGACATGTCCAGCCTGATCATGGCCTTCTCATCGTCGAATACCTGTTCCGCAAGAGCTTTAGCAATCTCCGTTTTCGTAACACCTGCCGGCCCTAGAAACAAAAATGAACAAGTTGGCTGCTCAGCCCTCCCCAAACCAGTCAAACGACTCAAAACCGCCTCAGTCACTGCCCTAATTGCTTGATCTTGACTAGCAACTCGCTGATGCAACCTATTAGACAGCCCACTAAGCCTCTCTTTCACAGTAGTCCTGAGCCTAGTCACTGGTATACCAGTCCAAAGACTCACCACCTTAGTAATCTGATCAGGTCCCACCGTCTTTGTCAGCACTGAATTTTCATCAGTGGTATCTTTAATCTTTGAAATAGCAGTGTCCAGTTTATGATGTTCCCTAGAACTTAAGTTTGAAGCTCTTTGAAATAGCAGTGTCTCACTATCCATTTGTACCCTCATTTTCGCACACGCTTCATCCAGAAGGTCAAGAGCCTTATCAGGTAAAAATCGTTCTGTAATCAAATACCAAAGGAATAATATGCATCGTCAATTAAAAGATTCAGACAGTCTAGTGAATTAATTTTCAAAACATTGGAAATGAATCATACCACTTATGTATCGGCTTGAAAGTTGCACTGCAGCAACAAGAGCACTATCATGAATCAAGACTTTATGGTGGTCTTCATATTTTTTCTGCAAACCTCGAAGAATATTTATAGTGTCGGTAACACTAGGCTCGGCCACCAAAACCTGTTGAAAACGTCTCTCGAAAGCAGCATCTTTTTCAATACATTTCCTATGCTCCTCCAACGTAGTTGAGCAAACATACCGAATCTTACCTCTATCAAGCATAAGCTTAAAAAGATTTGCAACATCCCTTGATCCTTCTTCAGCACGGCATGCCCCAACAAGAACGTGGAGTTCATCAATAAACAATATAACCTCCCTTTCAAATTTTTCCGCTTCTGTCAAAACGTCTCCAGGTCTTCCCTCAAAGCGCCCTCTATACTTAGTTCCAACTGTAACACCCCAACCCGATAAGGGTAGAAGTATTACGTTATGGTGACATATCAAAGCAAACATAAGCATATGACTAAATAATACAAATAAATTTCAAAGGTTACAAAGGGAAAATCTGAAGATACAAGGTTACAAAGGGAACAATAATAAATTCTAAGTCTACAATTTGTAATCACTTCTAGTCATCTCTAATCCATAATAGCTAGTAAAGTCTTCTAAGTCCAAAGTACTCTCCACTCAAAACCCAGCTTCCAACTAAAACCTGCCGCAGGAAAAGAAATGCGGCTGAGCTTAAAAAGCCCAGTGAACAGATATGCAAACAAAGTAATGATAACGAAACAGAAATAAGATAAGGTGCAATGGGAAAAATATCATAAGGTATAAACAAAGTGAAAGGATAAAGAAAAGATAGGACAGTAATCCACCACGAGCCCAGAACAGATCATATCATAAATAATGTAACCATATAAGCATATAGAGGGGAGACCTCTTGTATAACCAGATAATATGAGGGGTGTCCTCAGTAACCAAATGGAGTAGCTAGCTCCCAGAAATATGAAAGGCGTGTATTGCACACAAGCACCAGTCACCAGACATATATCATAATCATATAACAGATAATCCACTAAACAGTAAACAGATAACAGATCTAGGATGCATACATACGCCCCTGCATTGTGAAAGGCGTGTCTTGCACACAGCACCAGTCACCAGAAAATAGTGGCCAAACTAAATACATAATAAAAAGGGACGTGATGGGTCATCACTCCCCCACCCTAGAGTCATGCCATTGGTGCATCAATGACACGGACATGGAACCCCCATGCCTAGTGAAAAATGGCTCGGGTATCAAACTGAGAGTCAGATATCATATCATAAATAGAGTGTCATATCAAAAGGTTCATATTCAAAAAGGTTCATAACAAATGGTTCATAATCAAAGGTTCGCAATCAAATGATTCTTAGCGAGGTTCAATTCCAAAATGTCTATCAAATATTTCTTTAAAGAAATTTGTTAATAATGGTTTTCCTAATGGTAGTCCTTAAGGTAATTTTCATAAAAAGGTTGTAAAATCTCATATAAAAGTGGTATCGCATCGTGCTCATAACATCGTTTTAAAAATAGTTTTTCTCAAAACATCTCCATGGTATAATTAAGAAAGGTTTTTACATCCAGTTAAAATATCAAATGAACCTTCCATGAATCAAGTGATTCGAATACTCATGTCACAGGGTAACGAAAGAATTATGTTAAGTATCATATCACAAGGGTCATAATGAACGAATGTCAAATGGATCATCATATCAACGAAGCATATCAAGCGAATGAATCAAAGTACAAGGGATCATAACAATGGCTTAAGGGAGTCATATCAGAATAACGAATCAGTAATCAAGATCAAGTCATGAGAGTGAAAGCACCCTTACTGAAAAAGGGTAGAATATCTGTACCTTAGACTGCAAATGAAAACATGTCACACCCCCAAATTATCTAGATTGCAGCGGAATGTTGCATTCAAGGGCGTGACTGAATCATAGCATCACAGTACAGTTATATTGAACGACCTAAAGTGTCGTTTTGAAAATACATCGTTTGATTAAATAAAACATTCAGAGTACAAAAGTTTAGGTCCCAAAAGGTGTTCCAAGTTTGCGGAAAATAAGTTTGTTACAAAATCAAACGATAGATAAGTGCATAAAATAAGGTGAGACGCGTCGTCAACGCGACTCCATGATATGTCCTCATGCAATCCAACATGCGTTACCTTAATTACCTGGAAATACATTGCTAAAAATGGTCAACAATAATGTTGGTGAGTTCATAGGTTTATGTAAATGAAATGTTCTACGGATACCACAAGTATAAAGTGTATGACAAAACAATGCCACATAAAAATAATACATTAGCTCTTAAGCTCATGACCCCGAAGCTGACTGAATGAAATGCCCCAACTGAGTGTTTGCCAGTCACTCTAATATGACAGAAATGAGATGCGTTCGTTTGACAAGTTGGCGCTACCAACCCGAACGGAGGAGTCACCCTCAATAGATCTATTCACTCACTCTCGCTTGCTCACAATTAACGGTTCATGATAATAAAGGGGACTTTAATCTGGGCAATGATGTAACTTAAGCAATGTAAATGATTTGATACTGTGGTCCGCATAAAAATGGTGCAATGTATTCTCCCCCGAGAATTTAGAAATCAAATAATAAATTTAAAACGGGGCTATGAAAACTCACCTGGTATGATAGCACAATGATAATGATGAGTAAGATGAAATGGAACTCGGCCTCTAAACGCGACCTATTATGAATGATATGACTCATGTAAGCAATGATACAACTCAACTCATGCAAATACTTATGTTAACGATACCACTTGTTGCTTTGGAAAATATCATTTATTGTCGAAAAATACATCTTTGACATATCGATAAGTCATAAAATACTCTTCGTGAAAATGGGTTGAAACGGTACTCCATGATCCTTATTCGGTGTTAGATAGTCAAATATAATAGTTTCGCCGCAAAATAATACTTTTCATAACTTGTGAAAATATGCCAAAACGGCCTCGTGAAACTAGTCGTGAAATATAGCTCGATAAGTGTTAGTGATCAAACTTGACGTTTTTGAAATCCTTGTAACATTATCTAGATGTCGTCTCATTTAACTTTTGCTCAACCGCGCCTCGATCATATAGAAAAACGGCTATCAACTTGGTAACTTGTAAAAGTACTAGTTTTTATACTTAGTTTATTTTCCAAAAGTGGGCTGTCAAAATAGTATATGAATTGTCGGGCTTTAAAAATGTATATCTCGGTCGTTATAAGCTCGTTTTCTATGTTCTTTATATCCACGGGTTCGTTATAACATGAACTAACATGATTTCAGTGGCTCGGCTCATCTAGATCACGGTTAACGCCTCGTTTCATCCCTTGAAGTTCGGCAAAACAGCACACAATTTTCAGAAAAATAGTTTTCGTCGCGTAACTTTAATAATTCATAACTTCTTCGTTATAAGTCGGTTTTTAGTGATTCAAGCGCCCACGTTTTTGTTTTTGAAAGAAATTTCTGATTATGAAGGCCAAAATATTTCAAAACTTTCTGAGTTTTCCAGATCTGGCGTTTTAGGACAGACCCTTATTTACTTTGTTTAAAATCCATTTCTAAAGTTCTAAACTTAATCAAATCACTTCATATCAACTCCACAAGTTCGCAAATCCTACCATACACCTTCTTAGGGTGTCATGGGGTCCTAAACATCCTAAACTATAGTATGTTTCATGAGGATCATAATAAAATTAGTGGATCTATTGTTAAAGATGATTTAGATGTAAAAATGGTATCATAACATATGTATCTTGCATTTTTAACCAAAACCACTTGAAAATACATAACTACTTGGATCAAATGAGAATATAACTTGATAAAAACATGTTCTTGAAGTTACTTACAATGTGTGATGAGATTGATGAGAAATGGATGAAAACCTTGAGGTTTTTATTTCAAAACCTAAACAAGGATCATGAAATGAACTAGTATAACACTTGAACTTGAAAAATCTATGGTTTCTTCTTGTTCTTCCCTTGTGGCCATGGGTTTTGAGGAGAGAAAGAGAGATGGGTTTGATCTATTTTACTTGTGAAATGAACTATGTTTATGTGTTATAGAAATTAAATGGTTAGACAAAGAAACATAAGTAATAAATGAAGCATGGCTAAGCAAAGAAATTGGATGAAATACCATGGGGGAGGGGGGGGGGGTTTGAAAGAAAAATGGGCAAAGTAAGATATTTTATTAGATATTGTAAGTATTAGTTGATTTGGTGTATACTTCGGGTGTTATCGGGTACCGAGTTGTCTTGAAATAAATACTGACGAAGTGAAATAAAATACGATGAAGTTGTAAAAATTGTAAAATTATGTTACTGATAGGAATCGGGTGTTAAAATAATTGTCGGGTTAAACTATCGTAAACCGACGGAGTTATAAGCGTCAAATGAAAAATATAGCGATTGGTTTAGAAACACCGGGTAAAGTAATAATATAATCTCTATATTATTAAAATTAGTATGAAAATACACTAGGATCATTGTCGGGAGTACTGGGTATAATGTTTAGTAAAATGACTGAGTGGTAACGTTAATTAAATAGATAACCATACGTAAATTATAATAATGCATACCCGTGCATGAACTAATGTACTGAATATGATATTATTGATGATATGCAGAATCCTCTAGTCTACCTGATGTGTCCTTACTGACAATGCATGAATTCACAGCTAAACCTAACTGGTTACGTGAATTTTACAAACATCCGTAAACTAGGTTTACGAATAAATGAATGACGGTCATGAACGGGAATTTTTCTTCGGGATTGAATAGTGTCACGTGAATAGTAAAATTTCCGAAAGTTTCTCAAATTCACAAATTGACCTCGATAACGATGAATAGTAAAATGCGAATAGTGATTGGTGAATAGTAAATTATGAATAGTAACTCGTGAATAGTAAGTTGTCGAGGTTAGGAAAATGACCTGAAATTACGAATTGTGACAGTCACCCACCCTTAGGGAATTCAGTCCCTAAATTCAGCTGATGTTGGTCTCTGGGATGGTTTCGGGGAAAAGATGTGGGTATTTGAGTCGCATATGGTCTTCCCGTTCCCAAGTAAACTCAGGACCTCTTCGAGAATTCCAGCGAACTTTGACGATCGGAATTCGACTTTGCTTCAACTGTTTAACCTCACGGTCCATGATTTCTGCTGGTTCTTCCACAAAGTTAAGCTTATCGTCGAGCTGAATTTCTTCCAATGGTATCACGAGCGTTTCGTCTGAAAGACATTTCTTGAGGTTTGAGACATGAAACGTGTTATGTACGTTACTGAGTTCTGGCGGAAGTTCAAGTTTGTAGGCTACCAGACCAACCCTTTCTATGATCTTGAATGGCCCAATGTATCTCGGGTTCAGCTTCCCGCGTTTCCCGAATTGTATCACGCCCTTCCAAGGCGAGACTTTCAACATGACTTTGTCTCCAACCTGAAATTCTAGTGGTTTGCGTCGAATATTGGCGTAACTTTTCTGTCGGCTTCTAGCTGTTTTGAGTCTTTCTCGAATCTGAACTATCTTTTCTGTGGTCTCTCTAACCAACTCTGGACCGGTTAGTTGTACATCACCAACTTCGGCCCAACATACTAGGGATCGGCACTTGCGACCATACAATGCCTCAAATGGTGCGGCCTTTATGCTCGAGTGATAACTGTTATTGTAAGAGAACTCAATCAATGGCAAATGGTTAGCCCAACCATTTCCAAAATCAATCACACATGCCCTGAGCATGTCTTCTAATGTCTGAATTGTTCTCTCGCTCTGACCATCGGTCTGAGGATGATAGGTTGTGCTCATGTCCAATCTGGTTCCAAATGAATCTTGTAATGACTGCCAGAAGTTTGAAGTAAAACGACTATCTCTGTCGGAAATGATGGAAATTGGTGCTCCGTGCCTTGAGACTATTTCCTTGACATAAAGTCTGGTGAGCTGGTCCATAGTATAAGTCTCCTTGATTGGAATGAAATGGGCTGACTTGGTGAGACGATCAACGATTACCCAAATAGCATCGTAACCGCCTGTTGTCTTGGGAAGTTTAGTGACGAAGTCCATTGCAATCCGTTCCCATTTCCACTGTGGAATTTCTGGTTGCTGAAGTAATCCTGATGGTTTCTGGTACTCGGCTTTCACTTTAGCACAAGTAAGGCATTGGCTAACATATGTAGCTATCTTTGCTTTCATATTCGGCCACCAATAAAGTTTCTTAAGATCCTGATACATCTTATCAGAACCTGGGTGAATAGAGTACCTTGACTTGTGTGATTCGTGCATAATCAACTCTCGTATTCCACCATAGAGAGGTATCCAACTTCTGTCCTTGAAGCATAATACTCCGTCTGACCTTCTTATTAAACCGTTTGCATTATCTTGCATTCCCTTAAGTGTTTCACTTGGTAAGTTTTCCTCCTTGAGTGCTTCTACCTGAGTCTCGAGGATCTTTGATGGTAGTGGTGAAATAATTGTCATGCCCAATGATCTGACTCTCAAAGGCTTGAGTCGTTCTTTCCTACTGAGTGCATCTGCCACAACATTGGCTTTTCCCGGGTGATATCGAATCTCACAGTCGTAATCACTAAGCAATTCCAACCAACGACGTTGCCTCATATTAAGTTCTTTCTGATCAAGTATGTATTGCAAACTTTTATGGTCCGTGAACACGACACACTTAGTACCATACAGGTAGTGGCTCCAAATCTTGAGTGCGAAAACCACTGCACCCAATTCTAAGTCGTGTGTGGTGTAATTCTTCTCATGCTTCTTAAGCTGTCGAGATGCATATGCAATCACCTTCTCGTTCTGCATTAACACTGCTCCAAGTCCTTTATGTGATGCGTCACAGTATACCACGAAGTTCTCAACCCCTTCGGGTAGTGCCAAAATCGGCGCGCTGCAAAGCTTCTGTTTCAATATCTGAAAAGCGGACTCTTGTTTTTCTCCCCATTCATACTTCTGGTTCTTCTGTGTCAACTTGGTCAACAGCTTAGCTATCTTGGAAAACCCTTCAATGAACCTCCTATAATATCCGGTAAGTCCTAAGAATTGACGAATTTCTGTGGGAGTCTTTGGTGTTGCCCAATCCTTAACTGCCTCAATCCTTGCTGGATCAACTTGTAATCCCTGACTATCAATAACATGACCAAGAAATTGTACTCGGCGGATCCAAAAATCACACTTTGAAAATTTGGCGAACAATTTCTCTTTCTTGAGCAGTTCTAAGATTGTTCTGAGGTGTTCTCTATGCTCTTCTTCGCTCTTCGAGTAAATCAAGATATCATCAATGAATACAATCACAAACTTATCCAGATATGGCTTGCACACCCTGTTCATGAGATCCATGAACACAGCTGGTGCGTTGGTTAATTCGAACGGCATTACCTGAAACTCATAATGACCATACCGCGTTCTGAATGCTGTCTTCGGGATATCTTCCTCCCGAACTCTAAGTTGATGGTATCCTGACCTCAAGTCGATCTTGGAGTAATAATTGGAACCTTGCAATTGATCAAATAAATCATCGATCCTGGGTAGTGGATAACGATTCTTCACTGTCAACTTGTTTAATTCTCGGTAGTCAATGCACATTCTGAAAGATCCATCTTTCTTTTTCACAAACAAGACCGGTGCTCCCCAAGGCGAGGAACTTGGCCTAATGAATCCTTTGTCCAAGAGCTCTTGCAATTGGTTCGAAAACTCTTGCATTTCCGAAGGTGCAAGTCGATAAGGTGATCGCGCAACTGGTGCAGCTCCCGGCACTAAGTCAATCTGAAACTCTACTTGGCGAGTAGGTGGAAGTCCTGGTAATTCTTCAGGAAACACTTCTGTAAAATCTTTAACAATTGGTACATCTTCGAGTCGTTTCTCATCCGACTTCTTTTCTGTGATGTGCGCCAAGAAAGCATAACAACCCTTCTTTATGTACTTCTCGGTTTTGATGCAAGATATAATACTGAGTCTGGTTCCACTTCGTTCTCCACGAATGACCAATGTTTCACCGTCGTAAGGAATATGAACAACTTTTTCATCACAAATAATTCTTGCATGATGTCGAGATAACCAATCCATTCAATAACGATGTCGAAACTTCCAAGTTCTACGGGCATGAGATCTATATTGAATGGGTGATTTAGAAAATTGAGAGTGCAACCACGAACAATGGTGTTGGTGCCGACTACTGAACCATTAGCTAGTTCGACGTGATAAGGAGTGTCTAATGTGGTTGGTTCAATGTTGAGTAAAGGTGCAAATGCAATAGAAACAAAACTTCTATCGGCTCCTGAATCAAATAAAATGGATGCATAACGATTATTGATGAGGAACGTACCCGTAACGACATTCGGGTCCTCCTTGACTTCTTCACCTCCAATGACGTAAACCCTTCCTCTTGCAATTCCACCTTGGTTTTCATTTTTCTGATTCTTTCCTTTTGGACATTTATTCTTAAAGTGTCCGACTTCTCCACAACCAAAGCATGTTACTGGGGGTTTCTGATTATCAGCCACAAACGGAGCTTTGCAATCCCTGGTCGAATGACCAACTTTCTTACAATTCCTACAAGGATTCGGATAGTTTCCAGGGTTATGGTGAGTCTGACATTTGTTGCACTTGGGTAAGGTACCATTGTAACCTCCCTTTTCAGCTGGGCCTGCAGCATAAACCTTTGCAGTCTCTTGTCTCTTGGGTGGTGGTTGAGTAGTATTGCCACTCTGGTTATTGTCCCACTTTCTTTTGTTGTTATTGTTATTGTTGGAATTGTTTCGGTTATTGGTATAGTTGTTGTTGTTTCGGTAGTTGTTGGAGTTGTTGGGGTAGTTACGGTTGCTGTTGGTGTTGTTGTTGTTGATTGGAGTAGTTCCCTTCTTTACTATCTGAGCCATGAGTTTCTGAGACATCCTAATTGCCTCATCCAAAGTCTGCGGGTCAAAAGAGATAACATCTCCACGGATGTTGTTGGGTAGTCCACCAATGAAATTTTCTAATAGCTTTTCATTGTCTGGGACCATAGTTGGACACAATGCAGCTAATTCCTGAAACCTCCTGATGTATGTCTCGATGTCATTTCCTGCTGTCACTAGTTCATAAAACTCAGTTTCCAACCTTTTCACTTCTGTGCGGGGGCAAAACTTCTTTGTCAACAACTTCTTGAATTCGTCCCATGTAAGTTTTTGAGCATTTTCCATTCCCATGGGTTTAGCATACGAATTCCACCACGACATGGCTTCATCAACAAGAGTACTAGTAGCAAACTTTACCTTATACTCTTCTGGACAGTTGCATAGGAGAAACACAGACTCAATCTTTTCAAACCAACGGATCATGGCAGTGGCTCCTTCAGTGCCTTTGAATTTTGTGGGGTCACCACCTTTGAAGTCCTTGTACGTACATTTTCGACCATTCGTACCATTAGTAGCTTGCCCAGCAGCTTCTGCCGTCTCCGCCTGAGAAGCGGCCTCAGCAGCCCGTGCAGCTACAGCAGCTCTTTCAGTCACTAGCGCTGCCTCTATACTGTCAGCAACAAGCTTTCTGATCTCAGCTGGTGTCATAGCAGTAGTAGCTCTTTTGGGTGGCATGATTCTTCACAATCACAAAAGATAACAACAATGAGAACTTACAATAGAAACAATCATCATACATAATATATACAACCACAACATGTATATACATCCACAACAAGTATAAATACAACCACAACCTGTACCAATACGATGAGATCACAATGAGAAACAACCACGAAACATCATAATATAATCACAACACATGAATATAATACATGAAAATTTCGGTCTACGTGGACCGATATCATAAAGTAGCACAACAAAATCCGGCATAGTAGAGTCACACTTTGACATATTTGTTTGTACTACAAGCAAAAGACAACAGTTCTAACTATGTCCCACACCTCGGGACTAGGATAATAATGTACAAGCTACATAATAAAGGTCTAACACTAAGCACTCCCTGGTGCTCCACCTGGTCCACGCCTGAGACGGCGGATCTCTCTGTCCACGGCAACAATGATCTCCTCCAAATGCTCCACTCGAAGCTGAAGGTCTGCCTCTCGGCTCTCTGATGCGGTCAATCTAGCCTGAACTAATGTCATCTCACTGGCCTGGCGGTGCTGCTCCTCCTGTGCCATCTGTGCCCTGTCAAACAACTCGGGCATCTCCTGCCTCAATCGAGTAATCTGCTCTGAACTCTCCAACTGTCGAGCCTCCAACCCCTGATGTGAAACATCTATGGAAACCCTGCCCTGTACTAACCCCTCGACCTCCTCCTCTAAGGTCTCAATCCTGCTCACTGGAATCTCCTCCATATGGCCTAATGCCCTGTCAACCTCTCTCTGTAGATGATCTAGTCTCGAATCAATAGTAGCAGCGGTGAGTAATCTGGCAGCAGCAGCTCTCGCCGATCTCGAATCGACTAGGCGGTGTAGTCTCTGTAGAATCTGTAGTATCTGATGATGAGGAATCAACACGTGCATGCTTCTTGAGCGGCAGATCAGAAGTAGGTACAGGATCCCTGATATGGACTGATGCTGATGGTAACTCAGACACCGACAAAGGTGGTAGAGGTGGTGATAGTGATGACAGAGATGGTAATGATGGTGAAGGTGAGGATGATGGTACTGTACGGAAAGCTACTCGCTTACGCGCTGTCAAGCGACGTCTACAAGAATGAGATGGAGTATGCTCACTAGGATGAGCCACAGTAGTCACAGTGAGTGATGATGGTGGTGGTAATGGAACAAAAGCGGCTGGTGACCTGATAGCAATACGGTGAACCCGCTTAGCAGCAGTGCGCTTCATGCGCGGCCCACCAGGGTAACATCGGTAAATCTGACCAATAGGAAACTGCTGTCCCGGCTGGATGACTGGTACAACATCAGGACCACGACGGATCACTGGTGAAGCTGGTGGAGTAGGTGCAACCTCCCCCTCTTCAAAGGGTTCAGTCTCACTCTCTGACATAATGGGTGAAGATTGTGGAGTGTGCTCCACGGATGATAAGATAATAGTAGGTGGTGATGGTGGTGAAACTGACTCTAGTATGATAGATGGAAATGATGAAGTCTCATCCGTCTCAGAGTCCGATGAAATAATAATAGGATGTGTATCAGAAGACATCTCTGTGACAATCGATGTGAAAAATAAAAGTAAATAACCATGTAAATAATGTAAGTTATGATGAAATGGTGCATGTATGAAACTACGTGTATAAAGACTATGCACTTATGCTATAATGATGAAATGCTATGATGGTGTGGTTATAGTCTAGGGTCCAAGATACAACCTAGTTCGCTATAACCTTAGCTCTGATGCCAATCTGTCACACCCCCAAATTATCTGGATTGCAGCGGAATGTTGCATTCAAGGGCGTGACTGAATCATAGCATCACAGTACAGTTATATTGAACGACCTAAAGTGTCATTTTGAAAATACATCGTTTGATTAAATAAAACATTCAGAGTACAAAAGTTTAGGTCCCAAAAGGTGTTCCAAGTTTGCGGAAAATAAGTTTGTTACAAAATCAAACGATAGATAAGTGCATAAAATAAGGTGAGACGCGTCGTCAACGCGACTCCATGATATGTCCTCATGCAATCCAACATGCGTTACCTTAATTACCTGAAAATACATTGCTAAAAATGGTCAACAATAATGTTGGTGAGTTCATAGGTTTATGTAAATGAAATGTTCTACGGATACCACAAGTATAAAGTGTATGACAAAACAATGCCACATAAAAATAATACATTAGCTCTTAAGCTCATGACCCCGAAGCTGACTGAATGAAATGCCCCAACTGAGTGTTTGCCAGTCACTCTAATATGACAGAAATGAGATGCGTTCGTTTGACAAGTTGGCGCTACCAACCCGAACGGAGGAGTCACCCTCAATAGATCTATTCACTCACTCTCGTTTGCTCACAATTAACGGTTCATGATAATAAAGGGGACTTTAATCTGGGCAATGATGTAACTTAAGCAATGTAAATGATTTGATACTGTGGTCCGCATAAAAATGGTGCAATGTATTCTCCCCCGAGAATTTAGAAATCAAATAATAAATTTAAAACGGGGCTATGAAAACTCACCTGGTATGATAGCACAATGATAATGATGAGTAAGATGAAATGGAACTCGGCCTCTAAACGCGACCTATTATGAATGATATGACTCATGTAAGCAATGATACAACTCAACTCATGCAAATACTTATGTTAACGATACCACTTGTTGCTTTGGAAAATATCATTTATTGTCGAAAAATACATCTTTGACATATCGATAAGTCATAAAATACTCTTCGTGAAAATGGGTTGAAACGGTACTCCATGATCCTTATTCGGTGTTAGATAGTCAAATATAATAGTTTCGCCGCAAAATAATACTTTTCATAACTTGTGAAAATATGCCAAAACGGCCTCGTGAAACTAGTCGTGAAATATAGCTCGATAAGTGTTAGTGATCAAACTTGACGTTTTTGAAATCCTTGTAACATTATCTAGATGTCGTTTCATTTAACTTTTGCTCAACCGCGCCTCGATCATATAGAAAAACGGCTATCAACTTGGTAACTTGTAAAAGTACTAGTTTTTATACTTAGTTTATTTTCCAAAAGTGGGCTGTCAAAATAGTATATGAATTGTCGGGATTTAAAAATGTATATCTCGGTCGTTATAAACTCGTTTTCTACGTTCTTTATATCCACGGGTTCGTTATAACATGAACTAACATGATTTCAGTGGCTCGGCTCATCTAGATCACGGTTAACGCCTCGTTTCATCCCTTGAAGTTCGGCAAAACAGCACACAATTTTCAGAAAAATAGTTTTCGTCGCGTAACTTTAATAATTCATAACTTCTTCGTTATAAGTCGGTTTTTAGTGATTCAAGCGCCCACGTTTTCGTTTTTGAAAGAACTTTCTGATTATGAAGGCCAAAATATTTCAAAACTTTCTGAGTTTTCCAGATCTGGCGTTTTAGGACAGACCCTTATTTACTTTGTTTAAAATCCATTTCTAAAGTTCTAAACTTAATCAAATCACTTCATATCAACTCCACAAGTTCGCAAATCCTACCATACACCTTCTTAGGGTGTCATGGGGTCCTAAACATCCTAAACTATAGTATGTTTCATGAGGATCATAATAAAATTAGTGGATCTATTGTTAAAGATGATTTAGATGTAAAAATGGTATCATAACATATGTATCTTGCATTTTTAACCAAAACCACTTGAAAATACATAACTACTTGGATCAAATGAGAATATAACTTGATAAAAACATGTTATTGAAGTTACTTACAATGTGTGATGAGATTGATGAGAAATGGATGAAAACCTTGAGGTTTTTATTTCAAAACCTAAACAAGGATCATGAAATGAACTAGTATAACACTTGAACTTGAAAAATCTATGGTTTCTTCTTGTTCTTCCCTTGTGGCCGTGGGTTTTGAGGAGAGAAAGAGAGATGGGTTTGATCTATTTTACTTGTGAAATGAACTATGTTTATGTGTTATAGAAATTAAATGGTTAGACAAAGAAACATAAGTAATAAATGAAGCATGGCTAAGCAAAGAAATTGGATGAAATACCATGGGGGGGGGGGGGGGCGTGGGTTTTAAAAGAAAAATGGGCAAAGTAAGATATTTTATTAGATATTGTAAGTATTAGTTGATTTGGTGTATACTTCGGGTGTTATCGGGTACCGAGTTGTCTTGAAATAAATACTGACGAAGTGAAATAAAATACGATGAAGTTGTAAAAGTTGTAAAATTATGTTACTGATAGGAATCGGGTGTTAAAAATAATTGCCGGGTTAAACTATCGTAAACCGACGGAGTTATAAGCGTCAAATGAAAAATATAGCGATTGGTTTAGAAACACCAGGTAAAGTAATAATATAATCTCTATATTATTAAAATTAGTATGAAAATACACTAGGATCATTGTCGGGAGTACTGGGTATAATGTTTAGTAAAATGACTGAGTGGTAACGTTAATTAAATAGATAACCATATGTAAATTATAATAATGCATACCCGTGCATGAACTAATGTACTGAATATGATATTATTGATGATATACAGACTCCTCTAGTCTACCTGATGTGTCCTTACTGACAATGCATAAATTCACAGCTAAACCTAACTGGTTACGTGAATTTTACCAACATCCGTAAACTAGGTTTACGAATAAATGAATGATGGTCATGAACGGGAATTTTTCTTCGGGATTGAATAGTGTCACGTGAATAGTAAAATTTCTGAAAGTTTCTCAAATTCACAAATTGACCTTGATAACGATGAATAGTAAAATGTGAATAGTGATCGGTGAATAGTAAATTATGAATAGTAACTCGTGAATAGTAAGTTGTCGAGGTTAGGAAAATGACCTGAAATTACGAATTGTGACAAAACACAATAGAAACATACGATCGGAAGCAAACACCATCATCAGCGGATCTACACGAATTCATGATCGTCTTATTAATAACTTATTTTAAGTCAGATTACTTATTTTAGTCGGCTTTCCATTTTTAGTAACTTTCCTTTTATAGCAGCTTTCCAAAAATAGTAACTTACAAAAATAGTAAGTTTCCGTTTTAAGTAAGTTAACCATTTTAAGTAACTTTCCATTTTTAGCAGGTTCCCCGAATTAGTAAGTTTCCAAAATTAGTAAGTTCCCATGTGTGGTACCTTAGGGTTAATTATATCTTAAATAGGGTTTTTAATCATAGGTTTAACATTCAATACATGTATTAATCATGTCATATGCCAATTTAGGTTATGAAGTATGAAGGTATTTTAATTACACATTTAAAGGTTATATTAATGATAAAGTACCTTTAGGTTAAAGCATATTAGTAACAATTAGGTTTAAAACTCTTATTTTGCCCTTTATACCTTTTATCAGCTTTTAACTATGAACTGATCACAACTTGTCGAATTTATGAACCATATTAGAACTCAGAAATAAAATCCACAAAAATTACCACAGACACTTCAATGTCTTGAGAACCCACACGAATTTTCCCATAATTTATTGATTAGTTTAACCCCACATGAAAAATACTCTAACTCAGACTACCCAGAAAACATGTCTGCTGTAGTACCCAGAAAACATCCACTTGGTTTACCCACCAAAACCTCCAGGAAAAATCCCCAAAAATTCATAAAATTACTAGGCATATAGAAGTTAAATACTAGAAAGTGTCATGACCTAACTCTTCATAGTTTATAAATGAAAAATCGTCCAAGTGGGCTGATTTCCAGACTTCCAAAAACAGTTTTGATATTCGAACTTGTAAAATCAAAAAGTACCTTCTCTCGACCTCTAAAAATTACAAGGCTTATATATTCAAAAGCGCTTTTCCTAAAATTAATTTTAGACTCAAGAATCATTCAAAAACACCTTACCATCATCAAGATCCACCCAATTCAATTCGACTTAATTTTCTGGACAGAAACTAGGTTTATGATTTTATGTGATCTCTTTAGGTTTTGTTATTCCCACGATTAACCCTTGATATAAAACGATTACAACACAGATATAGGTCGATTCTTATGTGGTGTTAACATGAATACAACAATCGAAACAAGACAATAACAAAGGTCGATTATATGAGGTTTAGTTCATGATTTTATGTGATCGAATGATGTGATCTTATGTGGAACAAAACTCGTATTATTAGTGTACTTTTAATTCGATTCGAACAGCAACAAAACTATTATAACAACGTATTAAGAAAGGTTTGAACAAGGATGATACCAAGTACCCTAGATGCGTGATAAGGAGAAACAAGGAGGGGATCGAAACACCACAAAGAGTTCCAGCCGATCGAACCCTAGCCACTAATTCCCTTTGACAAGCTTTCTTCCACGATCAAACTATCCCTTGGACCTGCTGTAGCACATCAACAACACCACCAAGTAGAGCACGAAAGAATCTCCTTGCTGCTGTGTTTTGAACCGAACAGGAGAGAAGAGAAAGGTAGCAGCCGATACCTTGGTTTGTAGCTTTTAGGGTTTTTCAAAAAAAATAACCTTCAGTATAAAAGATGTAGGGAACCGAACATAGGGAGGAACATGGGCCAAGGCTTGCAAATGCTGTCTTCAAGTGTTTAGGCCCAAAGGTTTAGTGCTAGTGTGTGAAGGAATTTTCGGCCCAAAGGAAACACATAAAGAAGAAACGGGTGAATGGTTATAAGTAGAAGCTTGTGTAAGTTAAAGTTAGGTTATTGTCATAGTTAAATGGTTAAGTAATCTTGTTAGTGATTTAGGGATTTAATATCTTAGGCATTTTGATTTCATAATGTTCTTATAGATTCAAGATCATAGGGGCAAATTAGAAATTTCAAATGTTTTAGATTTTAGGGTTTTACAACTCTTCCCCTCTAGAAAAAAAATTTCGTCCTCGAAAATTGAAGTGAAGCGAACAGAAAGTACAACGGACCGTGAACAGAAATGTGAATGACTTGTTTCTCATGACTCTATCTTGTTGATCAAAAAGCTTCGGTTTCCTTAGAAACGACATGCCATACTAAATTACAAATAAACGAATAATATGCCAAACGTAACGGATGATAATTGTATCCCCTCAGAAGAGATACTAGGAAGACATAGGATTGACGGACATCTCATCCATGGAAAAGAAAAAATAGATACAACAGATGAGATCGTAATGAATCGCAGAAGATATGAGAGTGATATAAACGCTTAACTCTTCAGATCATCAAATAGTCTCGTCTCCAATATAACCTTTCAAAGGTATCCTCATAAACAGACAGAATCTTGTTTTCCGAACAGATCAACGAATGTGAGACGTACATATGGCAACGCATAGGTGTACTCCTTTATAGTAACAGATTGAATCCAAACCGACCAGAAACAGATTGTTTGAATACACCAAACGGCAGAAAGCTCTACAACAGAACCTAAGATTCAGAAGCACAGAGGTCAACAACCACATGCCGAGTATCCAAACGTATCAAGTCACATATCGATGAAGGCCGATTAAACATTTAGGTAGAATGAACCTAAAGTCTCACTAAACACATATAATCTCAAACAGCTATCAGAATTTCTAAGGCTTCTAAGGCACTTCTCGAAACATCCTATGATCACAATAAGTGCACGTTATATGATGTAAGTATTATCACGTTGATCAGGCGTCATAATACTAGCATCATATAAATATGCCCTCATGATGGTCATACTTTATCTCAAGTCGTGAACAAAACATCCTATCTTAATCCACAAAATCCTTCTACAGTCTCAGAGGTCATCAAAATCAAACAACATAACTAAGAGGAGAACGAAACTACTCGTAAGAGTAACAGAAATCCTAGAATGTCTATCAGAAATAAGGTACGTCGTCAAAAGTATCAGATCTTCCACAATTCGTCGAAATTCGCATAACAAAACCATCATCCAACAAACGCAAAATGAACACAGAACGGAATTACTAATAGAGAACCTAAATCATTCAAGGATCTTATCATCAGGTAACGGAAACTTAAGTAGGTTAAGAGGAAGTGAATTTCTTCATCAATAGCTTCATCCTTCACAGAATCAACTCTTCCAAACCTAAACGTTTGCTTCAAAACTCATCCATTCAAATACATGATCTCGAATCTCTTCCATCCGCAAGTCTGCTTCTGTTCTCAATTCATCTTAGTACAACTAAAATGAATAGAGAAGCAAGACTGCGTGTCTTCGACAGGTCTTCTAGCATAGTTCAAAATTCGCCAACTCGATATCATTTTCCTTATATGTTCGCAACCATGTTTGTCTTGCAAGCAATGTCTTCCCATCTTCAAGGTAAACACTACTGCTGCCAACTCCTGGTTATGTGCTGAATAATTCGTCTCCTACGGTCTGGTTGTCTTGATGCCCGAACTGAAATCTCCACGTGCTGCATGAAATATAATCGAGACCCTTCTAAGTTTCTCTCTTCTTCTTATATGCTTCTTCCACGGTAACGCCTGTCACGAACATCATGTACTACTCTTCTACAAGGTTTCTAACTCCGATAACGGTCTTAAATCTTGGTCCTTTCTGTGGAAACTCTGTCATCGCAGGATACCTGGTAGTGCTGTCTGCTACAATCTCTGAACGCCAATCAAACCTACTCTTCCAGAACAGAGGGTCATTCTACTTAATACGAAGGTGATCTACATGTTTATCTTTCATCTCTGAGCACAAACACACTGTCATACTATGACAATTGTCCAAATACTCGCGAAAACATGATTCTTTTAGCCAATACAATTGGCATCATTTAAAACTCATAATGATCACAACGAGTACGAAAGCAGCTTCAGGAATCGTCTTAAGGAAACTTCATATCTACTTCACATAACCAATCTTCTTCTTCACGAATAAAACTGAAATGCTTCGCGGGGTTACTCTCAGTTAGTCAATTCCCTTATTAGAAGTTCTTGTGATTGCTTCTTCAGTCCTTCAAACTTAAATGAGGCCGTCAGATACGGAGTTTCAAGATAGACCAAATCAATCATTGACGCGCGGAAATTATTACGGATAGTGATACAGCTAAGTTCACGATAGTCGATACGCCGCCGCATACTTCTCTCTTTTCTTCTTCATAGACCAACAGGAGCATTCAAAGGGAACACTGAGGTGAACAAAATCACATTCCATCAGCTCCTTCAATCTCTCAACTTCTATGGCATCATGGTGTCGTCACTTGAGATCGGTTCAAAGTCAACTCTACTTCCCAAGCAGGAGGGAATCCCAAGAGGTTCATCAGAAAAACACCAGAAAAATTTGTACAACAAATACTTCCAATGCCAGAGCTTCCTAAGGGTGGATACTAATAGGTGTCAGGAGAAATTTAGCAATAAAATGAGATCGGAGTAAGTATTTCCATAGTAGCATTAATCTTAAGAGATTTAAGTGGTAGAGAGCCATCATAACAAAGTAGGATGAAAAATAGATTGCTAAAGGTCCTATATCAGATATGGTAGTCTCTGGTAGCTTTATGAAGAGCCAGCCAATCCATAACCAAAAGACTTCAAAATCAAATATATCAAGGTAAATGGATTCGTTGAACGAATACGGTCGTCAAGCCAGACGGATAGTTCATGTATCAAGGTCAAGTGCATGGTTCATTATAGTGTGGAGATAGATAAGCGAACAGTCCAAGGTGTTGGAATTTTGTTTAGCTTTTTAGCATAAGTGGCAGGTAGGGTGTGTATCATCGGTAATACGAACATCGTATAACTATCAAAAGTGAGGTGTATGGAATATTAGTTATCAGCATCATCATGCTCAGTTAACAATTCCGTACTGAGATAGTATTCACATCATATCCTTCCAAAGGAACTGGTTGGCAAAGGGAGGAAAATAAACTTCCTATATCCGTGGTTAATAATGTCTAGAGTTCTCATAGGGGTAGTAGTGAATTATGCAGAGCTGAGTAGTATCAGATGATACATCTTATATCCAGCATACGTAATGAATTTATAGAATGTGTCAAACACATTATGGTCGAATGACCTTCGGGATGGTCGAAAAAGTATCAAACTGTTTATCAAACAGATCGGAATTAGAGATAAAAATCAGAAGGTGAAACTTAAATGGTGTTAGGTATCCATGTAGTTCCCGAGGTATTCCAAACTTACTTGGTTACTAACTTAGGTTGCAAAACTTTCTAGCTTCTGAAACAAGTGTTCTTATAAGGCATAGCTAAAGGCAGAGGCACGAATCAGAGTGATGCGGAAGTAAAACTACTTACATAGATGTCCTAGTCTACCCATTCCTCACCGGTTATAACTTATGTTCCTATGGGGAGATCCCAAAGCAATTTCTCAAAGGAAATCTTATGAGCGCCTACAGTGGAAACTTAATGGTCCAAACTTCACAGGTCAAGGTTAGATGTACTAAAAGTCGCAGCCTGTCTCTCTGATACCATAATTGTAACACCCCAACCCGATAAGGGTAGAAGTATTACGTTATGGTGACATATCAAAGCAAACATAAGCATATGGCTAAATAATACAAATAAATTTCAAACGTTACAAAGGGAAAATCTGAAGATACAAGGTTACAAAGGGAACAATAATAAATTCTAAGTCTACAATTTATAATCACTTCTAGTCATCTCTAATCCAGAATAGCTAGTAAATTCTTCTAAGTCCAAAGTACTCTCCACTCATAACCCAGCTTCCAACTAAAACCTGCCGCAGGAAAAAAAATGCGGCTGAGCTTAAAAAGCCCAGTGAACAGATATGCAAACAAAGTAATGATAACGAAACAGAAATAAGATAAGGTGCAATGGGAAAAATATCATAAGGTATAAACAAAGTGAAAGGATAAAGAAAAGATAGGACAGTAATCCACCACGAGCCCAGAACAGATCATATCATAAATAATGTAACCATATAAGCATATAGAGGGGAGACCTCTTGTATAACCAGATAATATGACGGGTGTCCTCAGTAACCAAATGGAGTAGCTAGCTCCCAGAAATGTGAAAGGCGTGTATTGCACACAAGCACCAGTCACCAGACATATATCATAATCATATAACAGATAATCCACTAAACAGATAACAGATCTAGGATGCATCCATACGCCCCTGCATTGTGAAAGGCGTGTCTTGCACACAGCACCAGTCACCAGAAAATAGTGGCCAAACTTAATACATAATAAAAAGGGACGTGATGGGTCATCACTCCCCCACCCTAGAGTCATGCCATTGGTGCATCAATGACACGGACATGGAACCCCCATGCCTAGTGAAAAATGGCTCGGGTATCAAACTGAGAGTCAGATATCATATCATAAACAGAGTGTCATATCAAAAGGTTCATATTCAAAAAGGTTCATAACAAATGGTTCATAATCAAAGGTTCGCAATCAAATGATTCATAGCGAGGTTCAATTCCAAAATGTCTATCAAATATTTCTTTAAAGAAATTTGTTAATAATGGTTTTCCTAATGGTAGTCCTTAAGGTAATTTTCATAAAAAGGTTGTAAAATCTCATATAAAAGTGGTATCGCATCGTGCTCATAACATCGTTTTAAAAATAGTTTTTCTCAAAACATCTCCATGGTATAATTAAGAAAGGTTTTTACATCCAGTTAAAATATCAAATGAACCTTCCATGAATCAAGTGATTCGAATACTCATGTCACAGGGTAACGAACGAATTATGTTAAGTATCATATCACAAGGGTCATAATGAACGAATGTCAAATGGATCATCATATCAACGAAGCATATCAAGCGAATGAATCAAAGTACAAGGGATCATAGCAATGGCTTAAGGGAGTCATATCAGAATAACGAATCAGTAATCAAGATCAAGTCATGAGAGTGAAAGCACCCTTACTGAAAAAGGGTAGAATATCTGTACCTTAGACCGCAAATGAAAACACAATAGAAACATACGATCGGAAGCAAACTCCATCATCAACGGATCTACACGAATTCATGATCGTCTTATTAATAACTTATTTTAAGTCAGATTACTTATTTTAGTCGGCTTTCCATTTTTAGTAACTTTCCTTTTATAGCAGCTTTCCAAAAATAGTAACTTACAAAAATAGTAAGTTTCCGTTTTAAGTAAGTTAACCATTTTAAGTAACTTTCCATTCTTAGCAGGTTCCCCGAATTAGTAAGTTTCCAAAATTAGTAAGTTCCCATGTATGGTACCTTAGGGTTAATTATATCTTAATTAGGGTTTTTAATCATAGGTTTAACATTCAATACATGTATTAATCATGTCATATGCCAATTTAGGTTATGAAGTATGAAGGTATTTTAATTACACATTTAAAGGTTATATTAATGATAAAGTACCTTTAGGTTAAAGCATATTAGTAACAATTAGGTTTAAAACTCTTATTTTGCCCTTTATACCTTTTATCAGCTTTTAACTATGAACTGATCACAACTTGTCGAATTTATGAACCATATTAGAACTCAGAAATAAAATCCACATAAATTACCACAGACACTTCAATGTCTTGAGAACCCACACGAATTTTCCCAGAATTTATTGATTATTTTAACCCCACATGAAAAATACTCTAACTCAGACTACCCAGAAAACATGTCTGCTGTAGTACCCAGAAAACATCCACTTGGTTTACCCACCAAAACCTCCAGTAAAAATCCCCAAAAATTCATGAAATTACTAGGCATATAGAAGTTAAATACTAGAAAGTTTCATGACCTAACTCTTCATAGTTTATAAATGAAAAATCGTCCAAGTGGACGGATTTCCAGACTTCCAAAAACAGTTTTGACATTTGAACTTGTAAAATAAAAAAGTACCTTCTCTCGACCTCTAAAAATTACAAGGCTTATATATTCAGAAAGCTCTTTTCCTAAACTTAATTTTAGACTCAAGAATCATTCAAAAACACGTTACCATCATCAAGATCCACCCAATTCAATTCGACTTAATTTTCTGGACATAAACTAGGTTTATGATTTTATGTGATCTCTTTAGGTTTTGTTATTCCCATGATTAACCCTTGATATAAAACGATTACAACACAGATATAGGTCGATTCTTATGTGGTGTTAACATGAATACAACAATCGAAACAAGACAATAACAAAGGCCGATTATATGAGGTTTAGTTCATGATTTTATGTGATCGAATGATGTGATTTTATGTGGAACAAAACTCGTATTATTAGTGTACTTTTAATTCGATTCGAACAGCAACAAAACTATTATAACAACGTATTAAGAAAGGTTTGAACAAGGATGATACCAAGTACCCTAGATGCGTGATAAGGAGAAACAAGGAGGGGATCGAAACACCACAAAGAGTTCCAGCCGATCGAACCCTAGCCACTAATTCACTTTGACAAGCTTTCTTCCACGATCAAACTATCCCTTGGACCTGCTGTAGCTCATCGACAACACCACCAAGTAGAGCACGAAAGAACCTCCTTGCTGCTGTGTTTTGAACCGAACAGGAGAGAAGAGAAAGGTAGCAGCTGATACCTTGGTTTGTAGCTTTTAGGGTTTTTCAAAAAAAATAACCTTCGGTATAAAACGTGTGAATGGTTATAAGTAGAAGCTTGTGTAAGTTAAAGTTAGGTTATTGTCATAGTTAAATGTTTAAGTAATCTTATTAGTGATTTAGGGATTTAATATCTTAGGCATTTTGATTTCATAATGTTCTTATAGATTCAAGATCATAGGGGTAAATTAGAAATTTCAAATGTTTTAGATTTTAGGGTTTTACACCAACAATCAAAGCCCCCATATCCAACGCCACAATTCTCGCATCAGCAAGTTTGCTGAGAACATCACCTCTTGATATCTTCTGAGCGAGTCCTTCAATAACTGCAGTCTTACCCACACCGGGTTCCCCAATAAGAAGCACACTGTTGTTAGTCTTTCTCAATAATATTTCAATTACTCTTCTAATCTCCTCGTCTCGACCAATCACTGGGTCGAGCTTACTAGCTTGTTCCACAAGGTCACGACCGTAAATCTTCAGCCATCTGAATTTCCCTATTTTATCATCACCAAATGCACTATGCACCTTAAAGTCCTTGCCTCTAAGCTGCTCAACCTCTGTTGTGCGACGAGACACACTAACTTTGGCTTCACGCAAAAGGTCCACTATTTCAGAAACTTGAAGAAGACCCAACATAAAGTGACCAATAGCCAAATGGGTGTCGCCGATTTTCCTTTGAAGTTTCTGAGACCATCGAAGTGTTGATAACACATCAACACCTACGGGAACACAATCAAGGGTTGTCGACTATGAAGGGAGTTTCTTTATTGCTTCATTAAATACGGCCTCAGCTCTGTTACTCGTTTATGTTGGAATTTAATAACATGACAATCATAAATTAAACACATAACATCAAAGTGTTGCGGAAGCGTAGGAACAAATAACATGTAAATAATTAACCGAATATAAAAGTATGCGTACCTTTTTTATTCTAGCAAACAAGAATCAATTCTTCAATTAATCAACAAGATGAACCCTAATTAGGGTTTATGTGGATTAAAAGAATTACCCCTTATCGTTTTGTAATTCAATCCAATATTCAAACAATAGTGTGTTTGAATCACGTTCTTGTACACACGTACTAATACCAAGTAAACGTTAATGCTAGTTAAATAAAAACACAAAACAATTTTGATTTCAAAAATCAAAACCGAAAACCCTTGTGGGTTTGTAGTTTCGGTCGAACCAAACGAAGAGGAGAAAAAAAATCTTAGGGTATTGTGTGTGTACAAAAGGTGCAAAACCAATGACCCTAGATTTGTTTATATAGTGTAGATAACTTGGAAGACAAGTTGGTGTAGGATTGGGTTACCCCAATCCCCCACCGATCGGTTATAGCCCAAAGGAGGGATCCGGAACCTTCTCGACTTTCCAATTATTCACTCTATAATTCTTTCCTTTTATTAGTTAACGGTCGTTAGTCATTATCCGTTAAATACTAACGGTCGTTATATGTTTTGTGTTATTTAATAATTATATATAACGTTTTATAAATAATTATTATTCGTTAACTCTTCATACGTAAAGTGTGCAATCCCGTGATCTCGAGTTCGATCCTAACACACATCTACTAATTTATGTCCACAAAACTAACAGCTCCTACTTGGACATATTTTAATAGTGTGATCACATCGGTTAGCGTCTAGCAACACTTCGATGCCTCTAGTACAACTCGAGTAAGGTCTCCTGGAAAAACCTTTTAATGATTCATCATTATTATTATCTTTTTGTCACTAATACCATGTTAAATAAGGATATGGATCTAAGTTATTCCTTAATTTAACTTATTCTGTTTCTCCTTGTTTGTGATTGAGCAAGATTACCAAATCTTCTGAACATATTCCAGAAAATCTTGGGCATGGTCATGCAAACATCTTGTCAACCCTACGAGGGGCCCAGCAGTATTAAACTTCAAAACGAATTTGAAGGAACAAATTCTTTATTGACTACAAGCAAAACTCATGAACTTTGCAACACTTCTGAAAACAATCCTTATGACTACCAGTTACGTATAACGTTAAATTAATTTACAGAAATGCACTACATCCATGACAGTTCTCTGGTATCTCAAGTCTGAGGATAACTATTCATGATTACTTAATGACAAGATCCATAAAGTACAATCATGTAGTTTGGGATAAGTCATATATTCAATTCATTGAATATCATGTGAAATTGGTAAGTCAACGCATCAATATACTTTCAAGTATATTCTACCAATACTCAGATTTGTCTTAGTTTAATGATATTCCCATATCATTAATTGACAACGGACAATTTAGAATAACATAAGTTATTCATGGATTTAAACATGCAAATATAGGATACAATATATTATAAATGAAATCAAACATACCAAGTATTTTAATTCATTATAATAATTGTTTAACATCCCTTATCCAAATACTAAATAGATCAATGCATAAAAATTCTAGTTGATGAATTATGTCTCAAGTCATGATAATCATACTTGTTAACAAGGCATAAATCAACCAACTTTGATCTACCGGAATTTTGAGAATACTTATTTCAAGAATTCAACTAGTTAAGTTCTTATAGGTGTGCATTCAAATAATTTGATATTCCCACATAATATTTCATAAAGTGTGTGACGACCTCAATCACCAATTTATAATAATCAAACTTTCAAACATTTTTAAAGTTTAAAGTATTCTAATTCTTTAATGTATAATGCAATTATAACTCCGTAAACTTTAATATCTATTGTGTAATGTTTGATACTTTCCAAACTTTCAAGTTTGTTGGCTATAACAATTTGCAAAACAATTGACATATTGTTCATTCTTAAAATCTAGGAGCAATTCCAGGTTGAGGAATGTAATTCTAAGTCCAATTATATTCCATTAGAATATTCATTACACAAGTTATCTAATAACTTTCAATTAGATATCAATGTTGTCAAATCATCTTTCATCCAAGCATGATACAACAATTTAAATAACATGATGTACATGAAAAATCTTTGAGTCATACTTAGATTTTATTCATATTCTATCTTATCAAAAGATATGTATTCATTTAGACTTTCCAAATGATATATCATGTTCTATTAGATTTTACTTACCGCACATGTTTATAACAATAAACATATATTCCAAGGTTGTATGTTTTACTTCTTAAATCTTTCAAGTGAAGTTTCATTCCATACTAAGACTTAACACTTTCTTATATGGAATGTTACTCCTATATGTTATACAACATATATGATTTAGGAAATTAAACATAATACTCCCACTAGCTTTCAAGAATACTTAGAAATTATCTTTTTTTTAATTATAAATCAAACTTGAATTTAATAATTAAACATACGAATAATCTCATAGATGCATGCATTTATCCATTCATGGATTATTGCACTTTGTACACTTCCAAAGATTATTTGAATTCATAAACTCCTTTTGATTACTTACCGTCCTCGCACAAGTAATCTTTCAAGAAAGAGTTTTAATGTTCTATTGTCAATTTCATTAAATATGACAATCATAATCTTTATATATTTATTGTGTTTAGGAAAGAATATTCAATCACAGTTAATTGCTTAACTGTGATTAATAATCTTGTCATAATACATGCATTAAATATGTGTACAATATTGTCCATATGACTTCTACACAAAGATTTAAAATCTTTGAAGAAACTTATCTTCATTCTATAGTCTAACTATTTACAACTAAGATAAACCAAGTTTCTTGATATGTGTCTAAATACACATATATTTTATATTATTTAAACCCACAAAAACGACAAAAAATACACAAATGACCATATAAATGTTACAAATATCATTAACATGTGTTTTTATGTGATTCAGGTACAAAAAGATTGAAAACAAGTGAAAAATAATCAAAGTTCACACAATTGACATTTTCAGTCCCTGAAGTTTCACAAAATGGCAAAACTAGTCCCTGAAGGTTTAAAATGAAAGAAAAGTCAACTTAAGTCCTTGGACAATCAAACTTGTTCAAAATAGTCCCTGGATGAAAGTTTTCTACAATTGGCAACTTTTACCCCTCAAAATCCAAAATTGACATAAAAGGTCCTTGGAGGTTTTAAAATTGTAAATTTACAATTATGGTCCTTGTACTAATATTAATTGGCAGGTGTGATCCCTTGAATGAAGTTTGGAAGTTTGTCACATCAGGCCCCTCAAGTTTCAGAAATTACAACTTTAGTCCTTGGGCTTTATAAACACTAAAACCAATCCGGACCCTTTTCATAAATAACCCAACAAACAAACAGGCCAACCCCTTTTGAACCCCAGCCCACAAAGTGAACCCCAGTCCAAACCGTACACCCCTTATAATAAATACCAGTCAAACCCACAAGTCAAACCCACCTTTCCCACCTTTATCCCTGTACTTCCTCCTCTCCCTCACCTGCAAACGCAAAACCAGTGGTTTCACCACCAACTCACCACCTTTCCAGCTCACCTAGCCTACACTACCAGCTCATCCCCCCTCCTCCATACACCAACCCACTTAGCAATAAATGCTCCCCTCCCACTCCTCAACTGTTATACTCACTTTCCCTGCTTTTGCTTTCCAACTCACCCCTAGCTCAATATCTACTACCCAAAGTGTCCCCTCCACCTCCACAAGACTCCACAATTCTTTAATTGCAATAAAAACTGCCCCAGCCACTTGATTCTACTTTTGGCGCCAAAAGTGAGTTTGACGGCTAGGATGATTTACAAGAAATCAAAGGCCAAGATCAACTGGGAAATGATCAGAGGTCGACAAGGAAGCTTTTGGGATGTATAAATAACAAGATGGAGCAAATGGAAAAGGTTGCCCAGTTTTCATGTCTTAGAAAACTTTGGCCACCATTAGAATAGATCACTAGTTGTAGTTTTTACTGCTTTCTTTTACTTTCAATGTCATTTACTTCTTTCAAATGTTTGTTAAACACTCACTAGTGTAATGGAACATCAGTTTCAGTTTAATTTCAAGTCATCTTTAAATTTCATGTTTTGTCCAATTCGTACCACATTTAAATTTTCATGTCTTTTACATTCTTGTTGATGATAGTTGTTTAGTGGACTCTAATAGCACATGTAGGCTCCTGAAAAAGCCTTAAGGCTTTTAGATACATTAAAATCAGTTTTAGTCTTTAAAATTTAGAAGTAGATAAGAAATCAAGAAAAACCATGAAAAATCAAAAAGAAATAAGTGTTCCTGATGAAACAAGCTTGGAGCAAAGTGAATCCTGGATGGCTTTGGTTTAGAAAGTCTCATGGGAGGCTATAGGTGTGATATGGTCCTTGGTTCCTTTGGTTCTCAGCCTAATGCAGTTGTAAGCCACTTTTTACCATTTTTTGCATTTTAGTGTTTCAGTCTTCTATATGCTTTGATTCTTATGTTTTCTTGTTTATTTGTTGTTATTAAGTGTTGTTTAAGTTTAATATAGGTAGTTTGTTCATTGGATTAACTTGTGCTTAAATTTTGAAATCACACAGTCTTTAGTGCAAATATGGCACTTTTGTGTTTTCTGCTTATGTTGTGTTTCAGTCTTTAAACTGCTTTGATCTTCATGTTTATATGTTTCTTTGCTATTTGTTAATGATATTATAGCTTAATCTTAGGTGTTTATGTTTTGGATTTGACTGTTGGTTTGAAATGGTATGTTGACTGTCAATATGCTATGTTCTTGAATATCCTAGGCTTAGGCATTTGTGACTACTTGTTTATGCTGAAATAGGTCCATTTTGACACTTTGTGACCTCTGGATTGGATAGGATTGGTGTACACAGTCTATTGCTTTGAAAAACTTCAGTTGGGTCCATTTAAGGATTGTTTGGATTTAATATTGATACTGTGGTGGAGGGTGTTTGAGTGGTTGTTCTTGTTTGATGTACTCCTCTTATGGCCTATAAAACTCAGTTGAAACTTAACCAAAGGGTGTAGCATTTGAGAAAGTCAAATTGACACTTGATGATCTCTAAAATGAGCACTGTGAGGTTGTTGAATCATACAATCCTGCATATCTGTGTATAAGTTGTTAATATAGCCTTATTTCATGTTATTGTTGCTTAATATAACATAATCATGCAGTAGATTAGGTTTAAAATTCAGTTTAGTCAAACTTTTGTGTTTTTGTAAAAAGTCAATTTTGTGTTCTTCAGTTTTTTGCAGATCTTGTAAATTTTTGTATGCTCTCAATATTAGGTTTTAGTTTAAATGCTTTTAGGGTTTTAATCTTTTGCTGCTTATCTTCATTAGGATATTTTTAGTTTGGTTTTTATAACCTTGTAAATTGCTTATTTGTTGCTTTCTTTTTAGTGCTTTTCTGAAAATGTGCCATGTGCAGCCTGTTTTTCAGTTTTTTTTTATAAGCTTGCATCATCTTTATTAGTTAGGATTAGCTTGTATGATTTATGGTTTTGTGTAGCCTTTGTGGCCTATTTGTTATGTGAATGCTTATTTTCAGTTTGTAGCTTAATCTAGATAGCATAATCAAACCCCTTATTTTGTCCCAACTGACTCACTTCACTGAAGCAATCAGTGAAGTTGGAGTAGTTTTCATAAGCTCATGAAAAGTTCCTCATTGAGCCTGAGCTTGTGATATTTGGCTTTATGTGAGGCTAATCAATCATACTCAGAGTTTTAGTGCTTGTTGAGCTATCTTAAGCTTGTTTGATAAGTTAATAGGAGCTTGTTGTTTGCATTTTTCTGAGTACACTGAGAAATCAGTGTAACTCAGGCCATTTTCATAAGCTCCTAAAAAGCTCATTAGTGATCTATAGCTTGTGTATCTTGGCTTCAGGTGAAGCTTATCCACCCAACTATAGGATCCTATGCTTAAATTTCCCTTTGTAGCTCATTTGGTAGGGCTGCAAAGAGCTTTTAACTTGTCCCGTTTTTAAGTGTGTACTGAGTGTTCAGTATACACATGCATACTTCATAAGCTCTCAAAAAGCTTATTCCTAGGACTTAGCTTGTGAAAATGGTTTCTTTTAGAAGCTTATCCACTAGACTCTAAGTTCCAGTGCTTATTTTCAATGTTGCAGCTTATTAGCTAGGGCTGCAACTAGCTTTTTGTTTGTCCCATTTTCTGAGTGCACTGGTTTATCAGGATACTCAGTGATCGGGCTCTTTTCATAAGCTCCTCAAAAGCTCATCTGTGGACCCCACAGGTTGAGCTTGGGCTTTTTGGAAAGCCAAACAGCCCTGCTTGCTACTCCCATACTTGTTTGCTACTTGTGAGCTTATTCTTATAGCTTAAACTGCCCTTGGAGTTAGCAGCAGTCTGCTTGGTTTAGCAGCAGTTTGGATTTGGAAATTGCTTATTAGCTTATTTGAGCTTATGAGTGGAATCTAGTGCAACAATCTTGTTCATAGTTGTCCATAACACTTGTTCACATGTTCCTTTTTCTTTATTTTCTTTTGTAAAGCTTTTTCAAGCTTATTTCAAGCTTAGAGTCCACTGTGAGCCAAAAGCTTGACTGAATGACTCTTAAGCCTACGAATTGCTTATTTTCTTAGTTTTTATAGTTTCATCTTCATTAAACTTGTATAATATTAGTATGTACATATTATTTCACCATTTGTTCCAACTGAGAAGCTTATTTCAAGCTTATTCAAAGCTTGAGTTCCAACAGTCAAGCCAAAAGCTTAACTGTTGGACTCATAAGCTCTCAATTTGCTTATTTTGAAGTTTGTAAAGTTTTGTTTTCATTAAACTTGTTTAATATCAGTATATAATAGATTCAGAAAAAGAAAATACCAAAAAGCACCACATAAAGCTAAGTGATAGCTTCTATTTAAGAAGCTTAATTGCTTATTAGCTTATTTTTGTTAAGCACATATAGTTTTTATATTTTTCTCAGATTCATTTATTTATTTAATAATTATGTAAAAAGTTTGAGATTTTTCTTTATTCATTTAATATTTTTAATAAATCAATAATAGTTTTTAGTAATTAATAATAGTAAATAATTAATAATAAATAGAATAATTGTGTAAAAAATACATTTTCAGTTTTAAAATTCATTTTATAATATTTAAGATTTTTCAGATTCATTATTTCATTTATTTAGGTTAATTTTAGATTTTCTTATTATTTAATTCATTTTTAAATTCATTTAATTCATTTTTAATTTATAATAATTAAGTAAATAGTGTAAAGTTTTATTTTAATTTTCTAATAATTTTCTTATCTTTTTAGGATTCCAAAAATATGATTTTCACATTTGTGGGAGTTATATTGGACAGAATCCACGTTTTATTTCGTACGTTTACGTTTAATTTAATTTAAACGTACGTTTGTATATCCTTTTACGTTTTTAGGTTTCTGATTGCACTTTTTAACGATATAGCTGTGACAGAGCTATTGCTATTCACATTCCAGTGTTAGTCAATCAGATTCCTGTTTTTGTATATTCAATATCATTTCAGCACACACATTCGTTGTATTACATCTTACACACCTCGTTGGGAAGAACGACCCAGGTTTGCAAATCTCTTTTGCAATACTTGGAAAACTCTCTATACTATATTTGATCTGTTTCAGCCCCTAAAAAGGCGTACATCATTTCTAAAAATTGATTATCTTCATGGACAACATCTTTAACATTCATAGCATAAGTACTTTACCCAATTCAATATTTGGTAACGTATCATAATGATTATCAGGTTTACCATAATCCTGTAACTCATATTTCTCAGCATATTAATCAAATATCTGAAATATCCTTGCAGATATATGAATGAGAATTCCATCATCTTGAAGTTTAACATTTACATGTTTAGCCTCATCATGATATTCACTAGTGTATTTCAGAAGATTATGTATCTTGTAATTTTATCTTTTCAAGATTAAAACTCCCACTTGATTTTAGTAATTTAAAGACTATCTATAAATACTTAGCAAGTAGAGCAACAATACAATGTTCTCTTTTGGGGCATTACAAAACACAATGACAGTTTCTGACATTAGTTTGTTAATAACCTACTCATAAGTAGTTTAACAAATTCATAACTTCATTTTAAGACTTGATGTGATTCATCACATTCCATAACAAAATGGTGTCTTATTAATCATCTAATTTGGAGTCTTATTGAGTATATTCATTCCATACTCAATTTTCTAACATTGATAACTTTTGGAAGAAAAGAAAATATAATTATCTTGAATCAAACAATATAACAAGAGTTTGATTTTCCTAACTGAACATAAACATGTGGTATTTCATTAGAATTAATATTGTGAGACAATCTAACAATATTTAAGATAACCATATATCTATTGGCTTACCTATTTACCAACTAAGTCAACTGATGAGGCGAAAAGTGTACCGCTTTTAAGGGGTCATTTAAGCCCGAAATCGTATTTATTTGATCAAATATTGCCCTAAATCGTTCCTTTTGTCATTTTAGGTACTTTTGAGGAGAAATCTGGAAAAGGAGGCATTTTGGACGTTTTTGGAGCATTAAAGTGAAGAAAACGGCAAAGTCTCAAGAATCGGCTAAAAGTTACTCTTGACGGCGTCACAATTAACATGGGACGGCGTCATGCCTTGGCAAGAAAAGTTGGATGTGAAATTTACTCATGACGGGCCAGTGAGTTTGCATGAGAATTCTGACGGCGTCACGCTTTAACTAAATCAAGGGCGTCACGGCTTAAATCATAAGGGGACGGCGTCACGTTCAGGATCCGACGGCGTCAAGCCTTGATAAGCCAGAATGGATTTTTGAAGAGCTAAAGAGGGACGGCGTCAAGATGGTCATCCGGGAACCCTAAAAGCGGCGAGGTGACGGCGTCACAATGCATAAGGTGACGCCGTCAGATGTCAAAGTCTATATATAGTTTTCTAATTTTTTGTCATTAAGAGAGAGCTTAGTGTGTGGAATTTTGGGATAAAACCCTAAGACGATTTTAGCTACTTTTTCAGGGCTTTTTGCCTTGAGATCTTCCATGTTTCATTAAAAGATAAGTTATCAATTAATCATTCAATATGTCTATGTGTTGTTTGATTCTATCTTATGCTTGTCTTTTGTTTAACATGTTAGGCTAATTTTATCTTGTGTTTGCTTAGATCTAATGAAACCTAGCTATTGATTATTGGTTGTTGGTGTGTTGTTAGTTGTATTGGATGATTGTTTATCTATGTTAGGCTTAAGAAAACTGGCTAACTTCCTATTCGGTAACTTGCTTGAACGTCTTAAGAAACATGAACCAAACGCGTACTAAAGGTTTTTATGGTTGTATTTAATGCACAAGCGAATTCTAGTGATCCCATGTTAGGAGCTTCCTAGCCGGCTCGACATAGGAGTGAAGTAGGAGCTTGTAGAGTTTGGGGAAGTAAGTACGCCACCCCACGAATGGTATTAAGGAATACACCCGTCATCCACGCGACTAATACACACTAATTAACCGGTAAAAGATAGTTAGGGAGTAAGGAAATCTAAGTAAACACATTTCTCTACACATAAGTTTCTCACCACTTTTCATTTTTGTTATTTTATTTTATTTGCATTTGTAGTAATTTGGGTTAGTTGACTAGCAACTAATTCCGCCCACTCCTTCAAAAACCCGAGATTTTACTTGCTTTTATAAAATATAAAAACATAAAAAGAATCTTCCTCAACCCTTAGACCTAATTAGAGTAGCCTTTCACACCTAACGAACACTATTCCCTGTGGAGAACGATCAATCCCCCGTACTTACCACTACACTATACTACATCGGTCAGGTACACTGCCTGGTGGGGTTGTAAGCCTCTTGAGATCCCTCGAGAGGTAAAACCTGTTGTAAGGTTGCAAAACCCACGCATCAAGTTTTTGGCGCCGCTGCCGGGGAATAGTTATTGTTTAGGTTGAATTTTTATTTCTATTAGGTCTACTCACTAGATTCCTTTCTAGTGAGATTTTTATTTTATTTTTCTAGGTTTTCTTTAGTCTATCTTATTTCTTTGTACTTTTGTTTGTGATACCTTCCACTTACCTCATGAGTAACATTGGTCATTTGATCCCTGTTATTCGTGTTTTTCGCCGTGCAAATTTTCAACTACCCGTTCCCGCCCCCATAGTAGCAAACAACAACCTTTCACCCGACCACCACTTTGGTAACAATTCTGAGATGGAGGAGTCTGACCATGAGAATGACTATGTTAGTCCATTTTACTACTCAGACTCCGATGAGGATATCGGTAATGGAGAAGTAGTTAACGAGGAATGGGGAAAAGAGGAAATTGATCCCTTTAAGTATGTTGACCCTAGGACTAAGATCGAAAAGGATAGCCTCTTTAACATGCAATTCCCGTGTAAAATTGGTTATCATGATTTTTATGCTTATCTTAACTCGTCTTTGCCTATGAACATTATCTCTCGCGCTAATTATAATAAAATCATGGTAGATGAGCTTGAATATCAAGAAGATAACATTGTTGCTAGGATTAAGCCACTACACGTGTTCGTAGGAAGTTTTGTGTATGTGGTGGATTTTATGGTTATGGAGAACTTAGGAGAATTTATCGATGACAAATTAACCCAAGTCATTTTTGGAGAACCCTTCAAAAGGTTGACCAACCTTGACGAAAAACGTGTGGACGGGTTAATTACATTCTCGGATGGGGATGAAGATTTTGTCTATCAAATGCCCCGAGCACATCCTAGGTTTAAGAACTACCCCATTGAAGCTTGCAATAGGATTATGCCTATCGACTTGTTAAGTGAGAATGATAAGGGGAAGGGGCTCAAATATCCACATGAGAAAAATAAGAGATACTATCATGGATGTTTGGAGCTAAATGATGAATACAAGAAAGATGAGGCAACAATTAGATGGCTCACACTCGGATACGTGAGCATAAGCGACACTAGATGAGCCTTACTTTGAGTCTAGCTACAAGACTCGTTAATAAAGAAAAGCGCTTCTTGGGAGGCAACCCAAGCTTTATTTGTTTTATTTGCTTTGTGTGTTTATTTATTTGTTTGTTTGATTTTATTTGTTTCCGTATGTGTGTTTAATTTTTATTCTTATTGATTCATGTTCAAAACTAATTTGTGAAAATGCTTTATGTTGTTTTTAACTTCGTCTTAACTACATATAAAGGTATTTTGCAAAAGATAAGTGTAAGGGAAATCTAAATCGGTTTATTAGAACACAAATGAACATGAATCATAATAATAATAAGTTAGCATACATATTCGTATTTGTTTGAGTCAAATGCTTGTATCGAGTCATAATGATGTTTTGCAGAATTTCCAGGAAGTAAGGTAAAGGTTTTTCCAGAAATTTTCCGGAAACTTAAAATGAAAATTTTTGTCAGGTCATTTCTGACGGCGTCAGGGGTTATAACCTGACGGCGTCAGATTTAATTTCCAGAAATTTTTGAAAATTTTGTTTTCATAAAAAGTTTTTATTAAAATCTCCAACTTATAATCTCCAGGAATCTGCAAAGTTATCATTCCACAAGCATTATATCCTTATATATAGATTTTATCCCGCCGATGTTATGCAGGTTTTCGTGTTTGTTTTCTCAGGTTCAACAGGTTATTTTGGACAAGGAAATGTTTTGAATCAAGCTTATGGCGATGCATTAGTCATGGAGCTTCAACATTCTCTTTGGAGGAAGATTTAACCGTGTAATTTCATTATCCAACGAGCGAATCAGGGGAGTATTTGATTTCATTCTTTTACTTTATGCTTTTACATTTGTCATTTGAACATTGGGGACAATGTTCATCTTAAGTGTAAGGGGAGGGTAAAAGTACGATTTTTGAGAATACAATTGCGCTTGATTTTTGTTTGTTTGATGGTAGATGTGTAATAAAACTGAGAGAAATACTTGTTAAGGTAATTTTAGTGCCAAATTTAAAATTTTTTACAACATATAGGAGTGAAACTTTGATCTTAATGAGCGTCTCATGGATAGGAGTTATATGACTAGCACAAAAACCGTACCACTAAAAAATTTTTCCTCCCCCAAATATGTGAGGTTCGCCCCTAGAATTGGTAGGAAAAGCATTTATGCTATGATGTGTGTACCGGTAGCACTTAGATTCTAGAACTTGCGTTAGGACCATTCCGAGGCCACAAGTGAGACTACATTCGTGTAGTTAGATTTACTACATGATAAGAGGCATTAGGATTAACCCATGTTTTACACCTGTGTTTTTGTTATAATTACATTGGCTACATTGGTCAAGTAATTCTCCCACACCCTTTGCGTTGTACTCATTTTTAGTACACGATACCCCTAGTACACCCCTCAGAGCCTATCTTTTCGTTTCGACCTTTAAGCATTTTACTTAAAGGAAGAATTTGTTACACCCCACTTAAATGTACACCCAAATCGCCTTAGCCTACCTTGTATGCACTCATCTTTAGTGCATTATTGTTACAACATTTGTTTAAACCCAAGTTAATTATCTAGTTGATTACATGGTTGCTAAGTCGAGTCATATCCTTGTACATATTGTTTTGGGACGATTGGGACTCGTGGGTAAAGTACTAGTGTAATGGAGTAATGGGGAAGAACATCATTTATTACCCCCATATGTGCTAAATGTTTTAAAAGTACTCCAAGTTTTTCAATTATCTTAATTCGAGTCATTAGAATAGTTATTTGTAAAGTTATGTAAAAGTTCAAGTGTAAGGGGATGCAACGCCCCTATGATGTATTATTTTGGATGGTAGGGTAAAAGTGTATGCAAAAAAAAAAAAAAAAAAAAAAAAAAAAAAAAAAATCAAGAAAAATACAAAAAAAAAATGAGAAAAAAAAAAAGAAAAATAGAAAAAACATACGGACTACCATCCCGTTTCATTTTATGTTTATTTTATGTTTATGTTTTGTTATTTTCTTTCATTAGCTTAAGATCGAGTCTAGTCTTGGCTTAGCAACGTTGTATAGTACATGTAATTGATCAAGATCTTTAACTTGCCACCAGTAAAATATCCTTTATCCAACAAAACCGTGTTTTCCTTTTCCCTACACCTAACGTTATAACCCATTTAAAAGCCCTCTTTGATAGTTTATCTTAGGTGCTTACGCCTAGTGGAGGAGGTTTTCGATCCTTTCCCAAGCCTATGGTAATCTATTTGCTATGACAGGTAGTGAGAGATATTTTCCGTTTTCATTTATGAGATTTATTTTGATGACACTTGAGAGATGTGAGTATCTAAACACTACTTGTGAGGTGCTAGTATGTAATCTCCGTGCTTATTATGATTGAAGTGGAACGAATATTTGTTGTAATTACTTTTATGTTTGCATTAAATGACCCCTAACTTGTATTTTGATTAGAATAAAAGCGCATTTGCTTGAGGACAAGCAAATCTCAAGTGTAAGGGTATTTGATGAGGCGAAAAGTGTACCGCTTTTAAGGGGTCATTTAAGCCCGAAATCGTATTTATTTGATCAAATATTGCCCTAAATCGTTCCTTTTGTCATTTTAGGTACTTTTGAGGAGAAATCTGGAAAAGGAGGCATTTTGGACGTTTTTGGAGCATTAAAGTGAAGAAAACGGCAAAGTCTCAAGAATCGGCTAAAAGTTACTCTTGACGGCGTCACAATTAACATGGGACGGCGTCATGCCTTGGCAAGAAAAGTTGGATGTGAAATTTACTCATGACGGGCCAGTGAGTTTGCATGAGAATTCTGACGGCGTCACGCTTTAACTAAATCAAGGGCGTCACGGCTTAAATCATAAGGGGACGGCGTCACGTTCAGGATCCGACGGCGTCAAGCCTTGATAAGCCAGAATGGATTTTTGAAGAGCTAAAGAGGGACGGCGTCAAGATGGTCATCCGGGAACCCTAAAAGCGGCGAGGTGACGGCGTCACAATGCATAAGGTGACGCCGTCAGATGTCAAAGTCTATATATAGTTTTCTAATTTTTTGTCATTAAGAGAGAGCTTAGTGTGTGGAATTTTGGGATAAAACCCTAAGACGATTTTAGCTACTTTTTCAGGGCTTTTTGCCTTGAGATCTTCCATGTTTCATTAAAAGATAAGTTATCAATTAATCATTCAATATGTCTATGTGTTGTTTGATTCTATCTTATGCTTGTCTTTTGTTTAACATGTTAGGCTAATTTTATCTTGTGTTTGCTTAGATCTAATGAAACCTAGCTATTGATTATTGGTTGTTGGTGTGTTGTTAGTTGTATTGGATGATTGTTTATCTATGTTAGGCTTAAGAAAACTGGCTAACTTCCTATTCGGTAACTTGCTTGAACGTCTTAAGAAACATGAACCAAACGCGTACTAAAGGTTTTTATGGTTGTATTTAATGCACAAGCGAATTCTAGTGATCCCATGTTAGGAGCTTCCTAGCCGGCTCGACATAGGAGTGAAGTAGGAGCTTGTAGAGTTTGGGGAAGTAAGTACGCCACCCCACGAATGGTATTAAGGAATACACCCGTCATCCACGCGACTAATACACACTAATTAACCGGTAAAAGATAGTTAGGGAGTAAGGAAATCTAAGTAAACACATTTCTCTACACATAAGTTTCTCACCACTTTTCATTTTTGTTATTTTATTTTATTTGCATTTGTAGTAATTTGGGTTAGTTGACTAGCAACTAATTCCGCCCACTCCTTCAAAAACCCGAGATTTTACTTGCTTTTATAAAATATAAAAACATAAAAAGAATCTTCCTCAACCCTTAGACCTAATTAGAGTAGCCTTTCACACCTAACGAACACTATTCCCTGTGGAGAACGATCAATCCCCCGTACTTACCACTACACTATACTACATCGGTCAGGTACACTGCCTGGTGGGGTTGTAAGCCTCTTGAGATCCCTCGAGAGGTAAAACCTGTTGTAAGGTTGCAAAACCCACGCATCATCAACTTAATGATATAATAGATTTCCAAGCCAATTGCATGCTTTATAACACAAGTACTTTTGACCAAGTCACTTCATGTCCATGTCTTAACAAGAAAACATAAATTGTTATAATTCCACTATACGTTATAAATCATTGATCAACTCAATGACTTCTTGTATATGTCTTAACATAATAAGTTAACGTCTTACTTTATTATAAGTCTTGTAACAGTTAAAAGACTTCATGTTTGTGACTTTACAATAAAACATAACCATTTTTAACTAAAGTATTCATGAACACCACCAATTTGGTTTCATTAGCAATTTCAAGTTAATCTAATTACTTCATTTGTTTATTTCATTCCAAGAATACACAAATTTCAAATTTAAGTATATTAGATTACTTCATTCATTTATGTCATTTCAAGAATTCATAAATATTAAAATTGAAGTAGTCTTGTTATCATATTGACACATGTTCTAATAAGTGTCTAATTTAGAAACTGTAAATTTATCCATGTACGGTCTCACCTAATCATGGAGATTTACCTTGTTGTTGTAATCTAGCTAAGCTCTCACATAACGTAAATTGCAACACCAAGTGTTTCTTGGATTAGATGTGTATAAATCATATTAGAACTTTAGTCTCTTACCTTGCAGTCAAGAGAATCCTTTAAATCATATTCCTATGTGTTGTACCTTGCACACAATAAAGATTTCTCCCACTTGTGCATGGAACAACATCATGTAGCAGATAAACAACATGACATGCGTTTGTTTATGAGAACAATATGATCGTGTCATTGATATTAGCATAACAAGTAGATATAGGATGACAGTGTCTAGTAAGGAAACGTTCAAGACTATCCTTAAAAGCATGAATGTCTACATTTAGAAAGTAATTATCTTGAGACATTATAGAGATAATGTAGATTACTACCAAGACGACAAATCTTGTAGCTCCCACTGAATTAGAGATCATTACAAGAATTCCTTATTCAGTAATAATAACACAATGCTCCCACTGGATTTAACAACATTGTAAGTATTTCATTAACAAGTGAAAGAAAATAGTGTGCTATTTACTTTCCTACACCTTTGAATGTATATACGTAACAATTACTTATGCACTAAAAGAGTGTATCCTACTACGTAAATGATGGACTATCCATCAATGCTATTAACTTGAAAAATTGGGCATGCAATTTCTTCCTTAATAGGTCTAGCATCCCTACAATGGTATGTAGCACCTATAAATGGTCAAATCAAAACAACTAGATAAATATACTAGTTTGTCTTTTACATTTTGCGGTAATTAGTCTAGCTTATAATTTTAATAACTCATAAGGTGTCATGCATATTTTCCTGTTAACCAAATATCATATTTGTTACAAAAGAATTTAATCACCGAATGAGGGTGATGAAATCTCTATGGAAAATGTGCAATTCTCTTAACTATTAAAGTTTGCTATGAGTTATTTTAGAATTTAGACAACTCTAATGTTCCTATCATACCTTTCTCATTCATGAAAAGGAATAGGATTGAGTCTCACTCTTCTTTCATGGAAAAGAGACTATGTTTGTCTTTTAAGTAAATTTTTTTTAATCAAACATTTGTTTGAAAACAGAACTAGATAATTTACCAAAGCCCAAACTATGTTCACGGTTTAGCATTGCATTAATACATTTAAAAGAATTAACAAAATTCAATTTTAGTATTTTCGATAATAAAACCTTTAAGAAAATAAAATACCCGTTGGTAAATATTCATATAAACCATAGTATTTCCTTAAAGCTAGGATCCTAATTGACATAGTTCCATTACATCATTTGATCTGCTAATAATGAAAGTATTCAACAAGGTAATTGTCGAACAATAATTGGCAAACATTTTCCAATTCCTATATCATTATGGGATTTACATTGCCAAACCTAGTTGCAATGTAAGCATGTTTTATCCCCATCTTATGCCTTGAGTCCAAGCTCTCACTTACAACTCAATTAAGTCGTCTAATTTAAAAAAACTGCAAATTACCATAGTTTCATTACATCAGCTGATCTGCTAGTAATGAAAGTATGAAATTTACCTTTCCATTGCAATCTAGTCCAAGCTCTCACATGACGTAAATCACAACTTCAAGTGTTCTTTTAATTAGATGGCATTAACTTAATTTTTAAGGGTACTAGTTTTTTATGTGTATAATCAAAAATATGTACGAAGAAGCATGCATACAACTTCGTATCATAAGTTTTAATAAAAACCTTTTTATTAAACAATTCACTAAGATTAAATTAACAAAGTTTTGATTGAGGTATTGGGTTCACCAATCAAAGAATTTACCTTTAATTATCGTCCATTATATCGTACTTTTGCATAAGTCCAAAGACTTAGTGTTTCGGATAAATACCACAAAGTGGCGCATGGAATTAAAGCTAATTCACCCTTAAGATGATTTTGTACCAAAAAAATAGTCGTACTTGGTAGCTCCAATTTGACGCACAAAGGAGCGGAGAAACTAAGGTCAGCTTAAAAAGCCAATTAAAAACCCGTTTCTTTCGGTTTTACAATTTAATGTCAATCCTCCTTATACCCCTCTTATAGTTTGTCACAATTGGGTGAGTCGTTCTAACTATTGGTACAAAACTCATCATCAATTAAACTATTGAAAATTTAACTCTTCTAGCAAATCAAATTTCATAATTGATTAGTCCGATTTATTTTTCTATTCAAAATTACCCTTTTGTTTAAAACATGTCAATACAAAAATAAACAAAGCAAGTAATAATAAAAAATAAACAACTAAACAATTACACACATAACTTAACAATTAATATGTGAAAACATGTAGCCACATGCAAACTTTATTCGATAAAACCTATTAATAATCAATTCTAGATTTATAATGCATATATTTAACTAAGGCCCTCCCTTACAAAGGAAGTGAACCACATGCATCGAAGAATCGATTGCGTAAGCCATGTGACTCTCAAATAACTAACCCGATTAAAACCATGTGACTATCAAATAACTAACCCGATTAGTGACTACTGCTACTTCACTATCGTTACAGGATTCAACTATTGTTGTGGCTGGAAATTTATTTTAGTCATTTTCTGAACTTGCTACCATAATTAACTAACTCGATTATACAATGGCTACAACTTCATCTAAAATATATCTGTTATTATATGATGTGTGCATATATTATATGGAGGTGTTTGGTCATGCGTATTTTCAAATTTTGATTCATTTCACTGACACGAATTATATATGGTTGTTGCTAAGACGGAGGGTGACCGACATCTTGGTCTAATGCGAGTTTAACATATACTAATTCTTCAAGTATGTTGGTTATTTGGTCACTACGTAGCAGGTCTCAACAATTGATCATTTGTCTCAACAATTGATAATTTATTTGTTAAATGTCTTCACATAATATATTTTCTACGGATATTGGTTATAAATGGATGAATACCATATAATTTGTAATTGAACACTTTTCACTTAAATTGATAATCATCGGTGTGGTTTTCTACATACATTTTATGTTGATAGTTTCTGCTGCTATTAAACGGCTTTACAATATAACATGATTTTTCACTTAACAACATTTTTTTGGCTAAAACCAAAACTGCAATCACCCGTGATGTCACATGTTAATAAGCTATTCCCTCCGTCTCAAAATTATTGCCAGGAGATAAAAATTATAAAGTTTAATAAAAGTGGGACCATTATAAGTCTCAACCACTCAAATAGAATATTACTTCACTAAATTCTCCTTTTCTTACTTAAAATGGAAAGTGAACAATTATTTTGAGACATCTCAAAAAGGAAATGTGGACTATAATTTTGAGACGGGTGGAGTATTTAATATATGTATGCAAATAGTTATCATCCAATTAAAAAAATCTTTCGTGTGTCATGGTGGAAACTTGATTTTATCAATGGTACTTCATAAATATACATGTGTGGAAACTCAATATGTGTTAAAATAAAGTATTTCATAAATTTAATGGTAGTTTATACAAAGTACATACCAAGACAATTTTATTATTTTTGTAGCATGCATATAATTTATTTTATATTTATGTATCATGACAAATTATTTACTCTCATCTTACATATTATTTACTCACATATTTTCAACAATCATTTTCACGGTTTTTCATTTAACCTCGTGAATTCACGGGTCAATAAACTATTCAGTTGTATACACAAATGATTACAAAAACTGCAAGGGGGTGCAACTATTCAGTTGTAAGTCTCGAGAATTGAAAGAAAATGATTAGGGAAGTAAAATAAAGTTTTTATCCCTTAATATTGAGATTAAAATTTATTATAGTAAATATGATGTAAAAAATAACACTTAATTTATTTCCTGTATATTTTCTTTTTCAATATTTTCGAGACATATATCTCAGATTTTGTAAGTGTTAATAAAAAAATTAATTTTAGTTATCAAACTTTTATTAAATGCCATGGAACAAATAATGTGTTTGTTTTTACATATATATATATTTTTTATGTTGCTATTACATTATTTTACTATTTTCAAAGAGAAATATTTTCAAAATTATATATCATCAAAAATTAAATGTCTTTTATAGTGTTTCAATATCATTTAGATTTTTATTCATACATATGTGTATATAACATATCATTTGTTTACATAATATCACAAATCAATTTCTTATATAAACACTATTCAACGGTTTCAAATTTAGGCCCCGTGAATTTCACGGGTCAATAAACTAGTAATTAATTATATACCACATAGCTCGTAATTGATTCATTAATTATATTGGAGTCTTCCCCAATTCAAGATTTATCAGAATAATACATGTGAATAAAAACTTAACAATTAATTCATATAGCCAATCTTAACAAATTAAATTATATTGACAATAATCCATGACAAACATGCACGTTTTTCATGGATTCTACATAACAATTATTACACGTTGTCACAAGATCGCAAACAATTAACACGTAATTATATCATGCAATCCTAGGGTTTCTAATTCAATTAAAACAAAATAATTTTTTTTTTCTAATTATGAGGCAATCGCCCCCCCCCCCCCTAAATTTAGGGTTTCGAATTTTCTTAAACCCTAAAATTCGACATATATAATTAAACACAATCCAAGATTCATTTTTTACGTGTTTCGGTAATTAATTACACATTAATCAAGGCTCGTGATGCCACTGTTGGAATTTAATAACATGACAATCATAAATTAAACACATAACATCAAAGTGTTGCGGAAGCGTAGGAACAAATAACATGTAAATAATTAACCGAATATAAAAGTATGCGTACCTTTTTTATTCTAGCAAAACAAGAATCAATTCTTCAATTAATCAACAAGATGAACCCTAATTAGGGTTTATGTGGATTATAAGAATTACCCCTTACCGTTTTGTAATTCAATCCAAGATTCAAACAATAGTGTGTTTGAATCACGTTCTTGTATACACGTTTGATTTCAAAAATCAAAACCGAAAACCCTTGTGGGTTTGTAGTTTCGGTCGAACCAAACAAAGAGGAGAAAAGAAAAAATCTTAGGGTATTGTGTGTGTACAAAAGGTGCAAAACCAATGACCCTAGATTTGTTTATATAGTGTAGATAACTTGGAAGACAAGTTGGTGTAGGATTGGGTTACCCCAATCCCCCACCGATCGGTTATAGCCCAAAGGAGGGATCTGGAACCTTCTCGACTTTCCAATTATTCACTCTATAATTCTTTCCTTTTATTAGTTAACGGTCGTTAGTCATTATCCGTTAAATACTAACGGTCGTTATATGTTTTGTGTTATTTAATAATTATATATAACATTTTATGAATAATTATTATTCGTTAACTCTTCATACGTAAAGTGTGCAATATCGTGATCTCGAGTTCGATCCTAACACACATCTACTAATTTATGTCTACAAAACTAACAGTTTCTTCATCGTCTACATTGCTGATAGCTTTTTTGAACATGTTGTTTGGAAAAGAGATTGAAGCAGCAGCAACGTGTAGATGTGTGAATTCTGCATTTCCAGCAGTTTTAGTGATCTCATGAGCCGCAATGAGTGTATCATATGTGAGACGAGTGAAAGTGTTAAGATTGAACATTTTTTATGATAGTTGCTATGAAACCTACAGGCTACAAGGACAAACACAATAACATTATTCACTAGATCATCCGTCCAGATCAATTTAACAACCGAGCAAACATAGCTTAAATATAAGCTATCAGATAGATCAAAAAGTCATCTAACAAAGCGTTAATTACATCCGAACACCAACGTTAGGGAAGATTTTGATCATTTTTTTGAGCTTACTAGCTTATCAACTTACATTTATAAACTCAAATAATTCCTAAGTTCAAAGTTTATAAGCTAATAAGGCACAAAAAGTGAGTTTATAGGCTTTTCAATATTTCAATAAAACGATAAACTCGCAACATAAACTTATTCAAACACCCCCTCTAGAGGAGCTTATTTGATGGGCTAACAAAAAAAGGTTCGGAAAATACGATAAACTCATGTTAAACTGCTTATGAGTTTATAAACTTAAGCGTATGGCTTATTTAAGACCATAAGCTTATAATCTACAGATTCTAAGGTTACTGGCTATTCCAATTGTCAAATAAGCTAATCTAAACACCTTGGTCCCGGTGTCTGGATAGGTTATTTAACGGGCTTATCGGCTTATTGAAATTTTGAAAAGCTTATTAGGTCACTTTTTTGGCTCATTAGCTTATTTTACTTTATAAGTTATTTTGATAAGCTCATAAGACAAAATAAAAGATCTTATGAGCTTTTCAAGATTTTTAAGTGTTTTTTAAGCTTATTTGTGGACTAACAAGCTTAAGTGATTTCCGTTTATATTTGATAAGCAAATTACTTTCAGCTTATTTTCAAACTCACACGTGATATTACAATAAAAGAGCTTAGGAGGAACTTTTCATAGTTTTTTCTAGCATCTTTTCTTTTTCGGATTCTTTTATTCTACCATCACGTGTTAGCTTATAAGTATAAAAATAAGCCAAACAAATAGGCTTATCAAACATATGTCGAAAGCACGTAAGTTGATAAGCAACCACCAATGAATAACCTAGTGGCAAGACACTTGACCTCCTCACAAGAGGTTAAGAGAGTTCAAACCTCACCGGTTACACATGGGTGGCCAGGAAAGGGTCGGGATACCCAGGTCGTGTATATTTAAGTTATAAGACTTAGCTTCCCCATACAAAAAATAAAACTAAAGAGCACAACCACTTATTATTATTCTTATTATTTTGTTATGTCAAATACAATATGAGTTGACCGAACTACGAATATTTATAGGTCCCTTAAAGCGATCAGCTAATAAGCATTTAAAATATTAAGTATGTCGGCGTATGTGTCCGGACGTATTAGCTTGTCCGGCCGTCCGGACGATATAGAATCATTCGGAAAGGACCAGCTCGTCCGGCCAATACAGCTGTAAATAACAGGACAAGTGGCATCACTTTTGTGACAGATGGCAGCAGCAGACACCGCCGCCGCCGCCGCCCCAAGATTTACGGGATCATGTCTGCGACATGTCCCCGGAAAATCCGGCGCCGCCAGTTCAAGTATCAAGGCTGGGTACTATAAATACCCAGCTCATTTACTACTCTAAACCAACTTCAACCACCTATATCTACTCTACATTACTGCTTAAGGTCTCTCGGAATACCCAATACTTATTCTCGCACCGGAGCTCGGTCCTGGGATAACACCCGGGGCGAGCCTAACGTGTGCTGTTGTGTGCAGATATCCGAAAGACACCAGAAAGCCGAAGAGATCAATACCCCAGCCTTTCGGGAGAGCCCTCGCTTAGTTCATCCGAAGGGCCCCATTTATTTGTCCGAAGTGATTGCAGAAAATTACTTCAACAAATTGGCGCCATCCGTGGGACCCTCCATTCGATCTACCTGAAGTTCAGAATGGCTGGTCCTGCACCTGTTACACCTGTTATACCTGTAACCCCCATCCGAAACACAGGAGGAGCCGGAGGATCTGGAGGGGGCGGGCAAGACCCTCCGGGTGCTCTGGCCGTCATTGAGGGTCACATATCGGCTCTCAAAGAGTTGTTTAAGCAACAAAGCAACCGTGATTTGGTAAGCCCCATGATGTTGAGATTCGAAGAAGAACATACAGATACCTAGGAAAAATCTGGCGAAAGACCGCTGCACGGTAAAGGAAAGGTAGTGATAGCGGATGACTTGAGCAAGCCATTCAAAGAGGTAATAAAATGTTCGTTCACGAGAAGGATCATAGAGTTCTCAGCTCCCAAGCACAAAATACCGACGAATCTTAAACTGTATGATGGAACAACCGATCCGGACGATATCAATCGTTTTACCGGAGCGGGGAATCACGAAGAATGGCCCATGCCTGTATGGTGTCGAATGTTCCAGTAAACCTTGGACGGGAAAGCCAGAGGATGGTTCGACAAACTACCAACATGGAGTATAGACAGCTGGGATGAGCTTCAAAGGAGGTTCTTGAATAGATTCAGTATGTTAAGATTAAGCGTCAAGGATCTTACGGAGATCAATAAGATTCATCGAAAGGCCAATGAGAGCCTCCCAGACTTCAAAGAGAGGTGGGTAAGTGAGGCCAATTATATTCCGGACGCTCCGGAAATCATGCAAATCGGTTCATTCCTAAATGGCCACCACTGCCCGGAGCTGGCAAAGAAATTTTCGGATAAGATTCCTAAGACGGTCGATGAGATGTTGGAAAGGATTGATGATTTTGTTCGTGCAGAGGAAGCTTTCCGGACTACGGATCTGCCGAAAGGAGAGAGAGTGGAACCTCGTCCTAGTCCGTACAGCAGCAGAAATGATCAACATGCACCGAAGGCCCCTTTCGGAGGAGATCGCCGCCGGAACAACCTCAAGATTGAATTCAGAGGTCGCAGGAATGATTATTACGCTCCTTATGTTCCTCCAAGAAATGACAACATTGGCAGAACTAATCCCCATCGCAACGACATCCGCCGAAACGATACTAGACCGATAGATTTGAACACTCTGACAAAGACCCCAAAGGAGATACTGGCTACCGAACATCAGCTAAAATTACCACAACCTCCCCCTACGAAAGGAAAACCCCAAAAAGAGTAAGCGGACAGGTATTGCGACTACCACGGCGAGAAGGGACATTTCACCGATGATTGCTGGCAGCTCAAAGAGGAAATAAGAACGACATTAAACACGGGAAAGTTGGACCACTTGTTGAAGGATCTCAGGAAGAGAGGAAGAGCACCCCAAGGAGGCAATAACCAGGCGAACAAGGGGAAGGTTATCAACATAATCCGAAGCTCGGTGGTCGCCCGGGGATATGGAGGGATAGACGCAGAAGAGTGGATGAACGCCTCGATCGGTTTCCCACCCATCCGTCCCAAAGATATGTCGGATGAACCTTTAGTTATTGAAGCAGAAGTTGAAGGGCTGAAGGTACAAGGAGTTTATGTGGACCCTGGCGCTTCAGTAGAAGTGATATATGAGCACTATTTTAAACGTTTGGACCCCTCCGTCAAGGCCCGGCTAAAGAAGGCAGACACGATGTTAATGGGATTCATGGGGAGATCGGTTAAACCGCTAGGGATGATAGGACTGAAAATTTGCTTCGGGAGTCAAGGCCTGTTTTGAAAGGTTCGAATGGAATTTGCCGTAATCAAATCTTCTGCTCCCTACAACATCATACTGGGATGTACCAGATTGAAGAAGCTGCGAGCTGTTCCCTCCACTATCCATTCAATGATAAAGTTCCCCACCCCAGGCGGTGTAGCAACGTTGGTCGCTCGGTCAGCGAATACTCGAGAATATCACGGATCAAGGGAAAAACAGATGATAGAAAGGGAGATAAAGAAAGAAACCCGGGACGTCGAAGTCGTAAGAGGCCCGACTGGGAAGACAGGGTCCCGTAGCACTGTGCGGGTACCGCGGAACACACCGCAAGAACAAAGGGAAGAACCTTCCATCCGGAAGGAGAACGGTGAAAGGAAGATGATTCAATGCTACCTCCGTAAGGCTCATGGCGGACCATTCAAGGTAGGAATAACAGTTCAGGTAACTTTATTAAAACAAAATACCATCAGAATATGTTGCTACTCCATTATTGCCAATATCTGTTTTTACTATGAACTAACGGAATAAACAAAATACATTCATAGCCAAAGGCAGGTGATCTCATGTGCCGGGGAGACAGAACCAACAGGAATATAAATCAAGAAAAGCCTGGACCCACTGGGGGAATGAAAGCTTACCGAACGGGATCACACGAGTCATGCAAGGAAGGGAAGGAAGGCACCACGGACGTAGTAGGCAACCTACTGCAAAAAATGTGTTTGCAGTAGGCAACCTACTGCAAAAAGTATGTTTGTAGTAGGCAACCAACTGCAAAAAATGTGCTTATGAATGTTTGGTTTATATATCTTATGTAATGCCTGAAAAGGTTTAATGTTGGCTCTTTGAATGATAAATGCAGCCGTCCTGCCGCCAAGGGGATGCAATTTTCCTATAATGTGTTCTTACAATACTTGTCATGTTCTGAACATAAGTCGAAAGTGATCCCTCCGAGAGGCTGGCCACCTCCGGAGATTAGTGGTCAATGTTCAAAGATGGTATACCCAAAAAGGGGTTGCCATGTAATTATGGCAAAAATGCCGAACGGTACCCAAAAAGGGGGACCGCACAATCATTTATCACATTCTGAACATAAGCCGAAAATGATCCCTCCGAGAGGTTCGCGCCTCCGAAAATTAGTGGTCAATGTTCAAAGATGGTATACCCAAAAAGGGGTTGCCATGTAATTATGGCAAAAAGGCCGAACGGTACCCAAAAAGGGGGATCGCACAATCATTTATCACATTCTGGACATAAGCCGAAAATGATCCCTCCGAGAGGTTCGCGCCCTCCGGAGATTAGTGGTCAATGTTCAAATATGGTATACCCAAAAACGGGTTTCCATGTAATTATGGCAAAAAGGGCGAACGGCGTGTGTCGCCCGAAAACGCATAAGCTTGTACTTCCGGAACTATGAAAATAGTAAAGGTAATAAAAACCAAGCATTATACGTTCGTAGTCAAAGCTCCACCCAGACGTAAGCTTGTACCTCCAGAGCTATGAAAGTAGCAACGGTAATAAAAAACAAATGTTGTACGTTCATAACCAAAACGTAGACCAAACGTCAGCTTGTACCTCCGGAGCTGCGCGAGCAGCAAGGGTAATAAAAAACAAGTGTTTGGTATGCGTTTGGGATCGAAACACAAGGGATGTACGATGGCACTTCGGAAATGATAACGATTATGACGGAAGAATGACCCTTCGCCTACACAAGAACAATTATAGTGATGTAAAGCTAGAGTCACCAAGCGGCCTATAACCATTCAAAGGCAGATAACCATTAGCCAGGACAAATGCGCTTGATCCGATGGAACTCACACATCCGAACATTTAAAGAAAGATACCATTACATAAGCCAAGGTGAAAACACCCTAAGGCTGAAGCAAAGCCAAACGGCCCTGCAGACCAGAAAAGTAAATCGCTTTGGAAGCAGGGATAAAATGGCACATAAAAATAAAGACGCAATGCATTCCGTAGCAAGTAAGACAACCATCCGGCTAGGTATAAAAATAAACAGACAAATGTACAAATTATTCAAAATTATTACAATCCTTCGAATCACATAGGTCATTTCATAGACGTAGTCCAACGGCTCGAAAGCCTTACATTCCCAAATGTTTTTAAATAACAAATTTAAAAAAAAAGCTTCACATGAAAATCCGAAGTAATCGTCACCCGTAGTCAAAACGGGATTACCCAAACTTCTGTAACAATCCAATCTCCTAAGGGGCCGACCCACCCTCTCCCGCCGTAGAACCTTGGACATCGGCAGTTTAGGTCTCTGTAACTTTAGGAGTTGACCCGGTGGTAGCTCCGGCAGCCTGGTTTTTGGTGGAGGTGGACGGAGCAGGGTCAGGAAAGATCTTCAGTATTTCATCGAGCGACTGGAGATAAGAATTGCTGATTTTCTTGATGTAGGGATACTCGGCAGAAAAAAGTGCCTCATACAGAGGTGTAAACTTCGCATCAGCCTCCACATCTAGGTCATCCGTCTCGGCTACAATCCTAGCCACATCCTCCGGCTTGCGACCCAAAGTCACACCCTCCAGAAATCCGGATTGAGAAGACAAACTGAAGGGACCCGCCAAATGCTGCTTGTATTCATGACTACTCAAAAGTCAGCGAACCACCTCCGGAATGACATCCTTCACAACCCTAAACCGATCCGTCTCTGTGCGACCCACTCGGGCAACAAGATCTTTCTTTTCCTGACGAAGGGCCATGTTATTCTTCTCCTCCTCACGCAGATTAGCCTGGGCTTTATCCAAATCAGCCTCCAAGGCGCTGATTTGTTCCGTCGCGGCCTGCCTCTCGTCCCCCACCAGCTTCTCCAACTCTGAAACCGGACCCATCAACTCCGACTCCTTCACCATACAATTGGAATGTTCGGTTCTCAGCTGTTTGAGCTCTTCCCCCTCCTTTCCGATGCTCCCACACTGCTGGTGGGCTCGATATAACTCATGATGCTCGTGAAGAAGGTTTTCAAACCGGAGCAGCAGGTCCGACTGAGCTATGGCCCCCATTCCCAGCAGCTTCCAATCCCTTTGGGCAGCTTCAGCGTCACCCAAACTCTCAAGATACGACTCCTCCTTCGGAGTGGGCAGATTCAGCATCAAATCCCGACAAACTTCCCAGCCATCCAATCGATCGTCCTTCCTGACCGACCACCCTGGTACATGCAAAGCTGTCGGGTCATCCACACCGGTTACCTTTTCCTTCCCACGGCCAGGTTCATGGCCGGAAGAACCTCCTAAAAAAGAAATAGATACAACTGTTATCGTTGAAATAAATGCAAAGAGGCAAAACACAAAGATTGACACTTCCAAAGAACTTACCAACACCAGCAGTCTCGGACGTAAAGCCCACGCCAATATCCTCTTTGCCCGCCGGCTGTTTCCTTGCGTCCTCCGGATGCAGTGACCGGAGGGGAAAAGGGCCGGGAATGGGCTGCTCCGTGGAATCTAGATCCACCACCTCAGCATCCTCATTCGGCCTGCTTCGCTTGATTGGCTGGACCACACCACCTCCTTCCTCGCCGCGCTGAACGCGGAATCTGGTCCCTTGTGACTGGGACTGAGACATTTGCCTGGCGGCATTCTGCTCCTGCTTCCTCTTTTTTGCCTCCAATACTTTGTCATCAGGCACTTCGACCTTCTTCAGTTCGTCCGTCTTCTCCGAAATCTCAGCATTAGAGGTGGCAGGAGTGGTCACGTGCAGTTCGTGGGAGTGACCCTCCCGATATTGATCCCCCCGTACCACAGACGCACCCTTTCGGATTTTTGGCTTCTTTAGATATTCAGACATTGTTATAGCTGCAGAAAACAAGAATGTCAAACAGTTAGAAATAGAGCACGCAAATACAATAAAAAAAGAGAGAAAAAAGGGGGGCAAAAGCAAAAACTGTAGGGCTATACCCTTTCCCTCGGCATCCTTTATCGCCGCCCGGTAACCGAGATGCTCCCAATGAGAAGTAAGCCCAATGGCGTAGAGAAAACCCCGAGGAATTTGGATGAGATCGATTACATTTTGAGCCAGTCGGTCGGCATCCACAACATTGAATTCCCCCTTCGGAAAAGGATCCGATATGTCCGAGTCATGATGCCTCCAAGGCATGGCAAATGGAATGGCTCGTCTATCTATCAGAAATAAGTCACGTTTCCAACCCTTCAAACCAGTAAGAATTTCCCGGAAGCAGACCCTTTTCTCCCGGCCACCCCTCTTTTCGAAAGAAAACCAATGACCTTGCTTACTCAGTTTGTAGAAAGCTCGGAACAAAGGAGTAGTAGGATCGATATGCAAGCTTCGGCAATACACTTCAAAGAGGGTCGCACGGTGCATACCCAGCAGAACCAATTGAGAAATATGAACCTTATAGTACTTAAGAACACCCAGCAAGAAGGTAGAAAAAGGCACACTGAGGCCACCCTCAATAAAATATTCCAAATATAGGCCGATAGCATCGTTCGGTAATACGTCCATCGTCATACCTTTCGGAGGTAGGCGCGGATGTAGGTCTGCCGGTATCCCAAAGTCCGTTGTTACCTTGTACACTGCCTGTTCGTCCATCAGAGAGACGTATTTTTGGATATCAAACTTAAGAAGGAATTTCCCAGTCTCCTGGGTATCCTCGTCATGAATCGAAATGGGAGAGACCGACATAATTGAGCCGAGGGAAAGCGGGATACAGCTGAATAGAAAAGAAAATACAATATATGAATGATTCGGAACGTACCTTTATGGTCGAGAGACTAGTATGAGACCCGCTTGAGTTGATTCACAATAGTGGTTCGGAAAATAATACCAGGAGGCGTCTCAGAGAAATATATAAGACTACGGTAATAGAAAATGACGCAAATGACACTATTTATAGGTAAAAAGAAAGACATTAAACGTCGCGCCCAATCAGACGCTGACATGGCAGCATTTTCGCCCACGCGCTGGACACGCGCACACGTGTCAACAATCTATGATTACGGACTTTTTTCAAAAAAAAAAAAGAAAAAAAAAAAAAAAAAAAACGGTACTCCAAAAAATAAAAAGCCGAAATGATTCGCGGCAATTCAAGCATGACACCCGCGTAACCAAGCCTAACGGTTCAGACCTTCTGGAAGTTAAAATGGGACTCCGTAATTTGTTTAAAGTATCACACTATCGACACAGCCAATACTATGATACTAGGGGGGACATGAAACCCTCCGGGTGAAGACCAAAAAGCACACTGACTCACCTGGCAAACGTGACAGCTGTTCTTCAAAGGAAACAATAGTAATTCTTGGCAACTAAAGCTCTTCGGGATTGGTAAAATGGGACTTCAAAATTTTCAGAGTATCACAATATCGGTAAAACCGATACTATGATACTGGGGGGGACATGTCGGCGTATGTGTCCGGACGGATTAGCTTGTCCGGCCGTCCGGACGATATAGAATCATTCGGCAAGGACCAGCTCGTCCGGCCAATACAGCTGTAAATAACAGGACAAGTGGCATCACTTTTGTGACAGATGGCAGCAGCAGACACCGCCGCCGCCGCCCCAGGATTTACGGGATCATGTCTGCGACATGTCCCCGAAAAATCCGGCGCCGCCAGTTCAGGTATCAAGGCTGGGTACTATAAATACCCAGCTCATTTACTACTCTAAACCAACTTCAACCACCTATATCTACTCTACAATACTGCTTAAGGTCTCTCGGAATACCCAATACTTATTCTCGCGCCGGAGCTCGGTCCTGGGATAACACCCGGGGCGAGCCTAACGCGTGCTGTTGTGTGCAGATATCCGAAGGACACCAGAAAGCTGAAGAGATCAATACCCCAGCCTTTCGGGAGAGCCCTCACTTAGTTCATCCGAAGGGCCCCCTTTATTTGTCCGAAGTGATTGCAGAAAATTACTTCAACAAAGTACAGAGTAGAAGAATAAAGGTAACACGTATGTTAAACGATAAGTGAATGCTTAGCAGTAAATAACAACCTCAGGATGGTGGTGCAACGGCAGTGTGGTAGGGTAATATGAGTTGACCGAACTACGAATGCTTAGGTTTGTTTGCACGTGTATGATTCTTTTAAGAGTCCGTTTGGTTTGTTAATGTTTTAAGTTGTGGTTCGATTTGGGGTTTTATTTTGGTATTTAGCATTGTTAGTAGTTCGTTGAATCAATATTTGGCCGTAATAGAGTGAATAATCGATGAACGGTCGTGATATTTTGCGAAATTTGGATATCTAGGATCTAAAGTACCATGTTATAATTTTTAATACGATTTCCCCGAAAAATATCAGAGTGTTGTATCAACATTTTGAAAGCGGCCGGACATGTTGGTTCAACCGGTTGAACCGAACACCGGTTGGTTGGAACAGGCCATTTGAACTGGGTTGGATTGAAAAAGCCGGATTGAACTAGAAAATGTTTTTTTTTTAAAACTAAAAAGGAAGCTAAGATCACAAATTTTACTATTATACTTTTCTATTTATTTAATGATACACAATAAATATCGCAAGTTATAGGTGTAATAAATATGAGATAAAAATTTTTTTTAATGAAAACTCGCATTAATTATAAATATCTTAAATTGTCCATCTTTTATTGAAACAAGGGAATTATAAAATATCTTATAAATAAGAGTTAATTACATAAATGGTCACTGTGGTTTGTCGAATTTTTCAGGTTTAGTCACTAAACTTTTTTTCCGCCGGGTTACATCACTGTGGTTTGCCTATGTTACGGATCCAATCCATATTCAAATTGAAATGACCAAAGAGCCATTGTCAGCTTCTTTTTCAAATCTTTTGACAATTAAGTAACGGTCGTTAGTCCTTTATACTAACGGCCGTTAGTAAATAACCGAAAATTTGGTTTTCTTACATTTTCGTCCGTTTTACACGTTTTCGTCCGGTCTTTATACGTTTTCGTCCGTATCATTTATGGGAGTGTGCAAAAATGAACAACACGGTGTAAAAACGGACGAAAACATGTAAAACGGATGAAAACTTGCAAAAACGAACGAAAACGTGTAATAATGGATGAAAACGTGTAAAAATGAACAAAAACGTGCAAAAACGAACGAAAACATGTAAAAGCGGACGAAAATGTGTAAAAGTGGATCAAAACGTGTAAAACGGACGAAAACGTGCAAAAACGGATGAAAACATGTAAAAACAGATGAAAACGTGCAAAAATGAACGAAGAGGTGTAAAAACGGACGAAAACATGTAAAACGGATGAAAAAGTGCAAAAACGGACGAAAACATGTAAAACGAACGAAAACGTGCAAAAACGGACGAAAAGGTGTAAAACGGACGAAAACGTATAACAACGGACGAAAACGTATAAAGATCGGACGAAAACGTATAAAAACTGACGAAAACGTAAGAAAACCAAATTTTCGGTTATTTACTAACGGCCGTTAGTATAAAAGACTAACGGCCGTTACTTAATTGTCAAAAGATTTGAAAAAGAAGATGACAAGGGCTTTTTGGTCATTTCAATTTGGATATGGACTGGATCCGTAACATATGCAAACCACAGTGATGTAACCCGGCGGAAAAAAAGTTTAGTGACTAAACCCGAAAAATCCGACAAACCACAGTGACCATTTATGTAATTAACTCTATAAATAAACTAGATTCAATGCCCGCCCCGATGGGGCGGCTAGCTTTAAAATTTTGATTATACGATAAAATTAATAGGAAAAAAAGTATGAACGTGTAGTCACATCCATGAAATAAAATAAACATGTCATTATCAAGAAAATAATAACGTTAAACAAAACCTAACGTTCAAAATAACCGAATTACATATAGTTTATAATCTATCAAGAACTTCTCTATATACAACGTTGGTTGTAGAGTTGGTGTAAGTATAACTTTGTCAACTTCCTCATGTGTTGGTGCAAGAATGGCTCGATCTTGGAAATAAGATGGATCCCAAAGATTTTGCTCCCAATTTAAAAAACGTAACAACACATTCAAAAGTCTAGAGAATTTTTCAGTTGAATATTTTAACCTGAATCTGGTCATGAACTGGGTCTAGCATTTATACTTACAAAAACACCTATCACATATTCAATAAACCTTTAATTTGAATACTATACAACAATTCTAGTTAGACAAATGAAAGAAATCTTTAATTGTTCTAAATTCATGGTATGCAAAGCAAGGGCAACACATTCACGAATATCTTCAAGCCTCAATATTTAATTAATCTACTCCTAATTTTTCATTAAATATAATATAGAACCTTCATTCCCATTGTTTCAAAGGGAAAACCTTAGACACCCTTTGTGTAATCTCAAGAGCATCATGGGATAGGAAATTAGCTGTCAAAAAGAAAACAACTATGCTACATTACCTTGAACATTCATTATTTCAGGGGTTTCGATAAGATTATATTATATGCTTATAGATAAACATTAGTTGCAAAAAGCTTTACAAACTCGTTATTTTCTGGCTTATAGGTTGTGCTTATGAACTTATATAAGCAAATAGGTCGACATTTCCATTCAATTGAAAGAACTCTAAAAAGTAAGTTCTGCACCCACATTCCATTTTTTGTAAGTAAATTGCATAAAATAGCATAAATAAGCTCATAAACTAAAAATTACCTCCTTAGTTGTTTATGTATAGCAAGTAGCATACATAGAAGGTGGTTAAGCATGTCTCATGCAAGTGAAGATAAAACTTACCTCGACACATTTTATCAATTAAAAGAGATGTATAATTGATTGTCTCTCATAAGCTTTTGGCAACAATATTCATTTGATGTTGTTACAACCCTCTTGGACATTATAAATTTTGGTGTGGCTTCCCTGTTACAGAAACGCATTATAAGAGTATCGTAACTGTCCTTGTACAATTTATAGATTTGTGAAACGGAAACCAAAGTTTATGTACTTATAGCTCAAGATGAACTCAAAGGTTTTAAAGAAACGCACAGTAAGAGTACCGTAAATGTGTTTCATGAAAGTCATCAATGCCAACTTTTCTATGAGACAACGTTGCCAAAGAAAGTTATAGAGAATGCTTGTTGAAATAATTACCCATTACTCTTGTGCTATTAATAAGAAACAAACCATTACCTGTAATTTTGGTTTTTCTTCAACTTTTCTGTTGTTTTATTAGCTTCAGCTTCCTCCTACACAGCCGGGTCTGCACGGTCAGCTTGACTACCAGCAAATTTATTCCAAAAAACTCTATTTTCTTCATCTTTCTGCTCATCATACTTATTTGAAAAAACAATACTATAATTTAGGCACTCGAAATTTTTCTATAATCAACGAAATAACATGAACAAAAACCAAAGTGGCTGTTTTCAAAGTTTTGGTTTTAGATATATTATTTTTACCCGTTTGGACCATTTATAGATAAATCATAAGCCAATTGGACCGATTGATAAGTAATACGGGTCACAAACTCTAGATATATTGTATTAAGAAATCATCACATGATAGATAATATCAGTTCAAATATGGTATTAAGAAATCACCCCTGTTAACCATGAGTTGAAATCATTAACTTTAAATTTTCATATAAATGATAACTGTGTAAAAAATGTTAACAAAAATCATGTCATTCCAATAAAAGTCCAATGTTCTGAATAAGATGATTTAGGATGTTATATTCTTCAAAAGACACTTTGGGTGACTTTCAACCTGTTTTACCCGTTTCCTTCTTAAAAAAAATCTCATTTGACCCATTAGAGATAAAAAATAACCTGAATCGACTCATTATAAGCAAAAGGGTCAAACTTGCCTCCTCTAGTTGCCTAGATAGAAATCAGTTGCAACCCACTTAAGTTCCAATGTTCTGTCTTTGTACACGTGCGTCTGTGTTTGAGTAAACTGAATAAGAAATGGTGAACTGAGCAGGCTAGGTAATGGTCAAAACCTTTTCGTCAGAAATCAAAAAAGTGAACCACAAAACACTTCGGTAATCAATTTCTAAAATATTAGATGTCATTACAAAACCAAACATCAAGTTGTCATAGGCATATGATCGACTTCTAGATGCATATCCAAAGATCCCTAACAGAAAAATATAAATTTCACATAAATGCATAATTCCATAGGGAACGATAACCTATGTTGTCAGAAACGTAGAATAAGTCTAGTCCCGTTGCAATTGTTACCAATGATGCCATGTAAATTTGCAAAGGCGAAAAGCATATATGTATAAGCTAAATGAATGTACCTGAGGAAGTGAAATAGGCAATGCCATGCTTAAATGGTCTAGAATGGCGCTACTTGTCCCAAAAATGCCTTCACTATTATCAAGTCAACTGGGTTTAGTTTGTGAGGCAGTGTTACTGACCCGATTTCACCAACCTTCATTACCTGCATAAATATATAAAATAGCTGTCAGGGGGTGTTTGGATGACTGCTATAAGGGGGTGTTTTGTTGCTTTCAGGGGGTGTTTGGACAACTACTAAAAGGGGTTGTTTTGTTGTTGTCAAGGGGTGTTTGGATGGCTGTTGTAAGCGGTTTTTTGGTTGCTGCCAGGGGGTGCAATGATGGTTGTTGCAAGGGTTGTTTGGTTGCTGTTATAAAGGGTCAAATGGAAGACGTTCAACGAAAAAACGTCATGGCATAGTTTGAAACATCTACCATTAGATAACGTAATGTGAGGATTATTCACTTGAGATTTGTAGTTTTGCATATTAAAAGGGTCCCCTAATGAATTCGCAATAAACAATCCCAAAAAACATTTATATGTAGCATTTTGAATAAGCAACAAAAAACCATCATTTTCTCTTGATTAGCAGTTTCATCAAGCATTCCAAAACGAACCCTATAAGATAAAGTTTCAATAAGTGATTCCTTAACATTGTCTTTATAAGTAGTTTCAATAAGTAACCCAAACAACCCCTAAGAATTAATTAGTATAATAAGATAAGATTGCGTTAAGAATGTTAACAAAAGCTTAGTAAGAGAGCAATGCATATTAAATTTTTGGCAAATAAAAATACAAACCTCCATAGGTTTTGTACTGCTGACCTTTGTTCTTTCTTGTTTAAAATGACCTTTACGAATCGCCACATGCTCAAGTTTCAAGTTACTGAAAGCTCTTTTTGGCATTCGGTCCTAGAAGAACTCACATGATATTCTCATTAGATGATGTGTGCTGCAAAGTGGAAATGAAACATATGGTATTATATATGAAAATACCTCAACAGACTGTGCAGTTGCAAGCTTGTACACATGAATAGGTTTTGTCTGGCCAATTCTGTGACATCCATCCCCTAGCAAATGGATTAGAATCACTCGTAGTCAGTTGGGTCACAAAGCCGATAAAAAATGATATTAAGTAATAAAAGGCTAAACCACAATAATATAATTAATTTATGAAAGTTTACCCAATCACTATCATATAAAATGCAGGTATAGGCTGAAGTAAGATTAATCCCTAGCCCACCAGCGCCCTTGTGCTTAAAAGAAAATTTCAGTGACTACTATTCGCATCATTGAACTCCGCAATCTGTTGCACATTGCAAGTAATTGACAATCTGGTAAACATAATTATAACAAAAAACAATTAGGTAAACATAATAAGGTAAGCATAGTGTAATGTTTCCTTATCAGCTATATGTATCTGTACAATCTGTACTGGAGGGGCAATAACCTATTATCCGCTCCTTAAAATTTTGTTCTATTCTTGTGCCTCTATTTGGTTTTCTTCCTTTTTTACCATCTGGTTTTTTTATTGCAAGTGTTCCTTCACTGATCTGATTATCATCAGAAGAACATCTAAATATAATAAGGTTGACCTAATTTACATGGAATCAAAACAATTAATCTATTGTATAGATACCTGATTATAGATCGGAAAATGAGACAACCATCCTATAAACTTGAAAATGGTTACATTTTCCTCTTCAATCGATTGATAGGGATATGCTTCCAAACACATCTGACATTTCATCAAACACTTGGTTAAGTGAATACCTTCCTCAAAAACCTATGAACAAAAGATAATTGTTTAGACATATCATACAACCATCAAATATTCATAAATCGATTAAAAATAAGAATAAAATGAGAACCAAGTTTAATTCATTAAAATAAAACTTCAATCGTAATCTTACCTTTGGTGTAGCATCAATAGTTTTCAGCTTGATAATCTCTCAATAACCCTAATTACAGGTTCATAAAAGCAAACAAAAATCAATTTAATTTTTTTGGCATGATTATGCACGACATGATTTAGATCTCAAAAGTTATCGGTATCAGCATCCAATAAACACCGCCATAATGTTTTTTCGTGCATAATCGAAGAACGTTTCTCTCCCAAATGAAGGAATTTTGGATCTTAATAATGTTTTACTGAACTGATTTGGGGGAGGTGATGGTTTGAAGGGTTTCGGTTATAGATGGATTTCAGTTAGGGTTTGAGGGAGAGGGTTTGAGAGGAGGAGATTGTGTGTGTGTTTTGTTTGTTGATGTGAAAGTTGCAAATGATTCTTTCATTAGGAGTTCCGCCCAAATTGTCCCCAAAAAATGGACGGTTGTGATAAATCGGATTTTACACGTGGAGGTTGATTAAGATTTTTGGGGGAGAAATAATAGGACAAGCTTGCTTTATATAGGAGGTAGATAAGATTCAATAAAATAAAATTTTCTATTCTGATTCAATTGACAATAAAATACGGAGTAGGAAGTTAACAAAATTTAGGGTGAATTGCATATATACCCATTAAAACTTAAATATTTGCATATTTTCTCATAATACAAGTTTTTAATGCATGATATATAATGCAACTTAACCATGTTTTGGGTATATATATGCAAATATGCAAGTTTTAGTGGATATATATGCAATTGACTCCAAAATTTATATGTAAACTTCAAGATTATTTTTCCACGGAAGTGATTTAGTGTGTACACCAAACACATTTCACTATTTGTGATTGCATCTTGAGACCAAACTACTTATCAAATAACTTATGCATAAAATAAATTCTTTTGATTCGGGGAAATAGACATCAGAAGTGAATTTGAGGACCGCGAACATATGAAAATAGTGTTGGAATATATAATCTAATTATCATATAATAAACACATAATCAATCACAAGTACGTAGCGGAAAATAGATCATATAATGTAAAACAATTAACCTAAAAGTAAACGTACCTTGTTAGCTTCCACGCAAATCAAATACAAGATCAAAGATCAAATAAACCCTAAATTATGGTTTATATAAATCGACCCTTAATGGGGATCGATCACTTCACCACCAAAAATCCTAACTTGGATTATCTACCATCTTGCACACACGTATTATAGCGATTCAATTAGAATGCTAGTTCAAGGATCATAATAACTAGCTTAATCACTTTGATTTCGTTCAAAATCACTCGCAAATCCCTTGTGGATTTGTAGTTCGATCGACAGAGACAAAAGAGGAAGAGAAAAGAGAAGAAAATGCTAGTTAGGGTTTTCCAAAAGTACCAAATAATGAAACAAGGGGTTTGTTTATATAGTGGTAAATCTTGGAGTCCAAGTTTGAGTGGGATTCCCTTTGGGAATGCCCTAGCCGATCGGTCAAACCACAAGGAGGGGGTTCTAGAACCTTCTCCTTGTTTAGTTACACTCTAGTCCCTTTTGTTTAACATTTAACGACCGTTAGCTAACTACCGTTAAGTATAACGATCGTTAGTCATTTATTATTGTGAAATAATAAATAATATAACTATTATATATAAATTATATAATTGAGTCTCATACGCAACGCGTGCAATCCCATAGTCTCGAGTTCGAACCGGACATACGTCTATAAAATATGTTCATAAACTAACAGATAGTTGCGTATTTTTAGTTTTTTTACAGCAATAAATCGAATTTAATTTTGACCAAACTTTGTTTTAAATTTTAACTTTTATTAACAAAATCATAATGTTATGTTTTGCTAACCGGTGAAATTAAACAATATGATTAGCCAATTGAATAATCATAACTTTTTTATTTCGCTGGAAAATCTTGAAAATGTTTATTCTCCTATTATTTGAAAGATTTTGTAAAGAATTTGTAGACTTAATTTTGGTGCAAAAGGCCACATTCATATAAAAGACTCTTTTAAGAATATGAAAACCTATCATATATTTATGGATGAACAACATATTTGGAAGCCAATGTTGCTAAGTTTATGGATATAAATAATATACGTATGACCAGTTTCGAACACGAGACTTCGGGATTGCACACATTACGTATGAGTTTCAATGTTTTAATAATTAATATAATAAGTTATGTTCAATTATTAATTTCACAAATAAACACTTAACGGACGTTAGTAATTAATGGAATAGACTAACGGTCGGTATATGTCAACGGGATACGAAGAAAATGAAACAAGACGAGAGAAGGTTCTAGAAATCCTCTCTTGGGCTTGTTTATGGCCAAACAATGGAATCCCACATCGGAAACCATTGTAAACTTGATCTCAACCCTAAGGCTATAAATACATCCCTATGTATTCATCCCTTGGTACATTTGATTTCAATAGAAGGCCAAACTTCTTCTTTTCTCCTCTCTTGTTCATAGGTCGACGAGTGAAACCCCTAGAAAGGGATTTGCGAGTAACCTTGAGCATTACAAAGTGTTTGGTTAATCTATTGTGAATCAAGAACCTAGCTTTTCTCATTGAAACGCTTGTAATACGTGTGTACAAGAACGGAGTACAAGCATACTTTTGCTTGTGTCTTTTCCCATTCGACTTAAGTGAAGTCGAATCACACTAAACCCTAATTTAGGGTTTTACTAGTTCTTGGTTGATCGATTTCTTGTTTAGCTAGAAATCAAAGGTACGCATATTCTTTTATTTTGGTTAATTAATTACAAGTATTAGATCTATTCTTCCGCTGCATGCTTTGATGTTTATGTGTTTATGTTTTATATAATTGTTATGATTCACATATTCCAACAGTGGCATCAAGAGCCCGTTAATACATTGTAATTAATTACTAAAATACATAAAAATTGAATCGTTATGATTATTACATGCTTTTGGTGTTCTAGAGTTTTAAAAATTAGCAAACCCTAATTTTTTTTTATATACGGGTCGATCACCCAATAATTATTTATTAGGGTTTTATGTTTTGTAAAACTTGTAGAAACCCTAGGTTGCATGTAAAATTTTATGTGTTAATTAATGAGTACTTGGTTTATGTCATTAATTGAATATGCGTAGAATAGACTTGATTATATGTTGTGACATGATAATAAGTGCTATTTGGGGAATCCATGACAAAAACATGCATGTTTTGTCATGGAAGTTGATGTTAATTGTTACGTGTTTTACATGATATGTTTATGCGATTATTAATTAACTAGGCTTTTAGTAATAAAATTGTTGGACAAGTTAAATTACTAAAAGTTAATTAATTAGGTTATTAGGGAAGACCTAAAATTGGGAAGACCCCATTAAATCGTGTATAAAATCAATTATGTGTGTTAATTGTATATATTTATCGTGGGACTTACGCAACCAAGAAATTGGTCTATGTGGTCCATTGGTACCTAGCTCGAAAACTAATGGGTGTCCTAGATCAATATATACATGTAAACTGATTTATCTTAGCATGTTCATTATTTAAGTTGTTTATTTTTTATTAATTGCGCATTTGTTTAAATATGTATGTGACATGATTGTAAGCAAAAGGGTAATTTTCAAATAGAAAATAAACTTGACTTAATAATGGTGTAACATGGTTTTAAGCTTGAAAAATCATAAACTTTTAGTTGATTGATGCGACTGTACAAAAATGGTCGAACGGCGGACCTAATTGTTGACAAACTATAAGGTTGGTTTAAGGTTGGTTTCACATTAAATTGTGGCCTTAAAGAGACTCCATTCTGTCTCTCCGCCCGCTTGTGCGTCAAAATTAGACTTACCAAGTACAACCATTATGTGTACGAAGCATCTTAAGGCAATGTTGTAAGTTTCTCAACGCCATCAATTAAAACTTTGTTGATTTGAGCTTAGTAAAGTAACGGATGAGTAAACGTTTTTGAAACATATGATACAAGATGAATGCATGACATCTTTTTACATATTTTGATTACACACTTCAAAATTAAATACCCTTAAATTTAAGTTATATGCCATCCAATGAAACGGAAACGCCTGAGATTACATACTTTCATTACTAGCAGCCTCAGCTAATGTGATGAATCAAAGGATAGTAATCAAAGGGTAAATTGAGTACTTTCATTGCTAGCAGCCTCAGCTGATGTGATGAAACTATGTCAATTTGCAGTTTCTTAAATTGGTTAACTTAATTGAGTACTTTCATTGCTAGCAGCCTCAGCTGATGTGATGAAACTATGTCAAGGCATAAAGATGGGGATAAAACATGCTTACATTTGCAACTGAGGTTGGCAAAATATGTAAATCCCATAATCCTAGGAATTGCAATTTGAGATTGGCAATTGAGTTCGACTCATACCTTATTGAATACTTTCATTGCTAGCAGCCTCAGCTGATGTGATGAAACTATGTCAATTTGGATCCTAATTTTCAATGAAAATTAAATGGTTAAATGTTATTTACCATGGGTGTTTAATTTTCTAGAAAAATTGTATTATCGAAAATACTAAAATTGAATTTTGTAAATTCTGTTAATGTATAAATGCAACGTTAAAACCGTAAACGTGGGGCATTCTTTTAGTGGAAAGATGATCTACACCCGTAGGGGTTTTGGCTAGAGTCAACTTAACTAAAAGAATAAACCAAGTCTACTTTCTTTGAGAAGAGTGAGACTTAATCCTATTCCTTTTCATGAATGAGAAAGATATAATAGGAAAATTAGAATTGTCTAAATTTTAAGCAATAACTCATAGCAAATTTTTAGTTAAGAAAATTGCACATTTTTATGAGTTATTAAAATTAGAAGCTAGACTAGTTACCGCAAAATTGGTAAAAGGCAAACTAGCATACTTTATCTAGTTGTTGTGCTTTGACCGTTTAAAGGTGCTACATACCATTATGGGGATGGTAGACCTATTAAGGAAGAAATTGCATGCCCAATTATTTCCAAGTTAATTGCATTGATGGATATTCCATCATTGACAAAGTAGAATACATTCTTTGAGTACCTAAGTGATTGATACGTATGGGATTCCTCAAAGGTGTAGGAAAGTAAAAAGCACACTATTTGCTTTTACTGGTTGTGAAACACTTATAATGTTGTCAAATCCAGTGGGAGCATAGTGTTGTAATTACTGAATAATGAGTTAATGTAATGATCTGTAATTCAGTGGGAGCTACAAGCTTTGATATCTTGGTAGTAACCCGGATTATCTCTAGAATCTCTTGAGATAATTACTTTCCAATTATAGACACTTGTGGTTTTAAGGATAGTCATGTACGTTTCCTTACTTGACAAGGTGGTTCTATATCTACTCATATCTATGACACAATCATATTGATCACATAAACGAACGATTGACGTGTTGTTTATCTGATACATGATGTTGTTCCATGCACAAGTGGGAGAAATCTTTATTGTGTGCAAGCAACAACACAAAGGAATATGATTTAAAGGATTCTCTTGACTGCAAGGTAAGAGATTAATGTTCTAATGTGATTTATTCACATCTAATTTATAGAACACTTGGAGTTAATATCTAGCGTAAGTGATAACTTGACATAGATATTAATGACAAGGTAAATTACATACTTTCATTACTAGCAGCCTCAGCTGATGTAATGAAACTATGTTAATTTGCAAGTTTCTAAATTAGATAGTTATTAGAACAAGTGTCAATATGATAATAAGACTACTTCAAACTAAATATTTATGTATTATTGTAATGACATAAATAAATGAAGTAATCTAATACTACTTCAAAATTTGAATATTTATGTATTCTTGGAATGTCATAAATATATGAAGTAATAAATTAACTTGAAATTACTATTGAAACCAAATTGTAGTGTTCATGATTACTTTAGTTATACATTTTTATATTTTATTGTAAAGATATAAATATGAAGTCTTTTATTGCTATAAGACTTGTAAATAAAGTAAGACGTTAACTTGTTATGTTTTTAAAGACATATACAAGAAGTCATTGAGTTGATCAATGATTTATAACGTATATTGGGATTATAACAGTTTATGTCTTCTTGTTAAGACATGGACATGAAGTAACTTGGTCAAAAAGTACTTATGTTAAGCATGCAATTGGCTTGGAAATTCTATTATAACATTAACTTAACGTAGTTGGTAAATAGGTAAGCCAAAACGAAATATATTTATCTTGCATATTGTAAGATTGACTTACAATATTAATCCTAATGAAATACATTATGTTTATGGTATGTTCAGTTAGGAAAATCAAACTCTTGTAATATTGTTTGATTAAAGATAATTATATCTTCTATTCTTCCAAAAGTTATCATGGTTAGGAAATTAAGTAGTATATACTTAATTAGACTCCAACCTAGAAGATTAATAAGACACAATTTATTATGGAATGTGATGAATCACATTAAGTCTTAAAATTGAAGTTCTGAATTTGTTAAACAGCTTTTGAGTAGGTTGTTAACAAACTAATGTTAGGAACTGTCAATATGTATTTGTAATGTCCCAAAAGAGAACATCTTGTGTTGCTCTACTTGCTAAGTATTTATAGATAAGTCTATAAATTGCAAAAGGCAAGTGGGAGTTTTATCTTGATAAGATAAAATTACAAGATACATAAATCTTCTAAAAATACACTAGCAAAGTCATAATGAGGATTAAACATTTTAATGTTAAATCTCAAGATGATGGAATTCTTATTCATAGATCCGCAAGGATATCTCAAATATTTGGATAATATGTTGAGGATTATGAGTTACAGGACTATGGTAAACCTGTTGATAAATTGCAAATATTGAATTTGGCAAATTACTCATACTATGAATTTATAGATGCAGTCCAGAAAGATAACTAGTTTTGGAAACGTAGTTGATCTTAAACTCTATAGTTACACTATATAATGAAGATGAGTTTCTACAAAGGAAATTAAAATCCTAGAGATTTAAATTCTTGTGTAAAAATCATATGGACAAATTTGAATACATATTTAATGTATGAAAAGATTATCAAACACACTTAAGCAATTAACTGGGATTGAAATTTTTCTAGGCGCATTAAATGTATAAAGATTATGATTGTCATTCTTAGTTTCATTTATATGAAATTAACAATGGAATATCAAAGCTCTTTCTTGGGTAATTACTTGTGCGAGGACAATAAGTAATTGAAAGGAGTATTTGAATTCAAATAATCTTGGAAGTATACAAAATGCAATCATTTATGAATGGATTAATGCATGCATCTAGGAGATATACTTATATTTAATTATTAAATCCTAGTGTTGATTTATAATTAAAATGAGATATTTCTTAATATTCCTGAAAGCTAGTGGGAGTATTATATTTATTTTCTTATTTCATATATGTTGTATAACATATAGGAAGTAACATTCCATTAATATTAAATGTTAAGTCTTAGTTTGGAATGAAACTTCACTTGGAAATTTAGAAAATAAACATACAACCTTGGAATATATGTTTGTTGTTATAAACATAAGCGGTAAAATAATTGATTCTAATAAACATGATATACTATTAGAAAGTCTAGATAGAAACATATATTTGAAAGGATATAACATGAATGAAATATGAGTTTGACACAAGGATTTTTCATGTGCATCATGTTGTTTGTTGTATCATGCTTGATGAAAGATGATTTGACAACATTAATATCTAATTGAAAGCTATTAGATAACTAAGTTTAATAGATATGGTTGGATTTATAATTAACATCCTCATTCTAGAGTTGCTCCTAAATTCTAAGTATGAACCATATGGCAAATTGTTGCGTAACTGATATAGTTGACAAATCTTGAAAGATTTGAAGGTATCAAACATTACACGATGGATATTAAAGTTTACGGGATTTTAAAGAGCATATTGTTGTTTGGATACAATGATGCTAATAAAATTGAGATGACACTCAATACTAGTCATGGTGGGAGTTCATCCTTATTAAAGGCCATGTGTACTAGTTATGCTTAATATGAGCATAGTTGCATTATACATTAAAAAATTAGAATACTTTAAACTATAAAAGTTTTGGTAGTTTAATTGTCATAAATTCGTGATTGAGGATGTCACGTAATTTGTGAAATATTATGTGGCAATATCTAGATAGATGAATGCACACATACAAGAATTTCACTAATTAAATTCTTGAGATAAGTATTCTCAAAATTCCGATAGATCAAAATTAGTTGATTTATGCCTTGTCAACAAGTATGTTTGACATGACTTGAGGCATAATTCATTAATGGGAATTATCATGCATTGATCTATTTAGTATTTGGATAAGGGATGTTAAGCAATTATTATTTACAATGAATTAAAGTACTTGGTACGTTTGTTTTCATTAATAATAAATTGTATCCTATATTTGCATGTTTAAATCCATGAATAACTTATGTTATTCTAAATAGTCCGTTGTCGATCAATAATATGGGAGTATTATTGAATTAAGACAAATCTGAGTTTTGGTAGAATATACTTAAGTATATTGATGCGTTCTTCATGCCAAATTCACATGATATTCAATAATGGATAAATTGAATATAGGACAGATCCCAACCACATGATTGTACTTTATGGATCTTTGTCATCAAGTAAATCACGAATATTTATCCTCAGACTTGAGATACCAGATAACAGCTGCGGATGTAGCTCATTTTCTGTAAGATAGTCTAACGCTATCCGTAACTGGTAGTTATAAGGGCTATTTTCGGAGGTGATGCAAAGTTCAAGGGTTATGCTTGTAGTCAAGAAAGAATTTGTTCATTCAAATTTGTTTTGAAGTATAATACTGCTGGGCCCCTCGTAGGGTTGACAAGATGTTTGCATGGCCATGCCCAAGATCTATCTGGAATACGTGCGGATGATTTGGTAATCTTGATCAATTATAAATAAAGAGAAACAGAATAGTTAATTATGGAATGACTTAGATCCATATCCATATTAACGTGGTATTAGAAACAAAAATAAGTGTGATGATGAATCATCAAAGGTTTTTTCTAGGAAACCACACTCAGGGTCGATCTGGGGGCATTGGGGTGTTATGCTAGACTAACCAATGTCATTACTGTATTAATGCATATCCAAGTGGGAGCTGTTAAGTTTATGGATATAAATTAATATACGTATGACCAGTTTCGAACACGAGACTTCGGGATTGCACACATTACGTATGAGTTTCAATGTTTTAATAATTAATATAATAAGTTATGTTGTTATTAATTTCACAAATAAACACTTAACGGACATTAGTAATTAATGGAATTGACTAACGGTCGGTATATGTCAACGGGATACGAAGAAAATGAAACAAGACGAGAGAAGGTTCTAGAAATCCTCTTTTGGGCTTGTTTATGGCCAAACAATGGAATCCCACATCAGAAACCATTGTAAACTTGATCTCAACCCTAAGGCTATAAATACATCCCTATGTATTCATCCCTTGGTATATTTGATTTCAATAGAAGGCCAAACTTCTTCTTTTCTCCTCTCTTGTTCATAGGTCGACGAGTGAAACCCCTAGAAAGGGATTTGCGAGTAACCTTGAGCATTACAAAGTGTTTGGTTAATCTATTGTGAATCAAGAACCTAGCTTTTCTCATTGAAACGCTTGTAATACGTGTGTACAAGAACGGAGTACAAGCATACTTTTGCTTGTGTCTTTTCCCATTCGACTTAAGTGAAGTCGAATCACACTAAACCCTAATTTAGGGTTTTACTAGTTCTTGGTTGATCGATTTCTTGTTTAGCTAGAAATCAAAGGTACGCATATTCTTTTATTTTGGTTAATTAATTACAAGTATTAGATCTATTCTTCCGCTGCATGCTTTGATGTTTATGTGTTTATGTTTTATATAATTGTTATGATTCACATATTCCAACAAATGTCTCCAGGCATTGAGGACTCATTATAAGTATATATTAAATCAGATAGCAAACTACGTCGTTTTGCTCCGGGCTTTTCCCGCCAAAATTGGCGGGCCAACTTTAGCCTGATTTTTCGGCCTGCTTCTTGCTCTGGCCCAGATAATCCGGTAGGTTATAGAAAAGCTTATACAACTCATCACACCGGAAGAGTTACTGGAACCTTCTCCACAATTCCCACCGGTTTTCATCATCCTTTTCAGTCATGAAAATTACTATTTCTAACTTTGATGCTTGGTGACAAGGATAGTGCCTGAGAGCGCTGATGTTATGATTTTGCTCAATCCCCTTTTTTTCTCGCCCAATCCGGTTCATGAGTTAAAAGGATATCGTGGGACAGCGACGCTGGTGGTGATGTTTTGATGTCCTGGCCTCTTGGTTGATCGGGTATTGTTTTCTAATTTGGTTAAAGTTTTGATTGTTATTCTAGATCAAGATTAGGGGTTGACAGAATTTACTGAAAATTTTTTGGTTGATTTGGTGCCTACCATGTGTTTGATGAATTTCTTGAGAAGATTGCGGTTTTACTTTGCTTATGTTGTTTGTGTTACTTACCATGATGTTTAATAATTGTTGGCCATACAAACGTTGGGATTTTAGCTATACATATCTGCTCCGTTTTGAGGTTTTACTTTGCTTATGTTGTTTGCAGCTAAGGGTGTTGATAATCTTTGGCAAGTTACTTTGGTGGTGCCGTTTGTATGTAAGTGTTGGCGAAATGGATTTTTTTAGTGTTGTTGCAGGTATTTGAGTATTTGGTGCCTATTTTTTTTGTCAGTAGTGCAATAGGATGAAAATAATTCTTATGACATATATTTTGCAGCCTACCACTTTCGTCTACCCGTGATTGGTCTAAATCTTTACAAGGTGATGCGTCAACTTTTACTACACCATTCTACTATTTAGCCGCATTCACATACATTCTTTAGAATTCTCAGACCGGCTCATTGCAGGTCAGTCGCATACAACAAGAGACGGTATGCTAATGCACGTCCGTTATGGGAGGTTTGTTGCTATCCATATTTGGTTCGTGTACATTTTGTCCACCCAATTCAAAAGTTTGGTTTCTAATTCTCTTTGTCATTGCAGATGTGGTTGGCAGCACATATGTTCCAAATGCGTCTGCCAACTCAATGAAGACGAGTCATGCATATGCTACTTGCAAAAGGAGATTCACATAAATGCAAACAGGTAAGTCCCAACATTAGGCAAATCCATTGTCAAACAGTAGATCATTTCCATTTAGAGGGTTATTAATCCTTTTATGTTGTAATAATTGTAGAGTAGCAGGATTCATAGGTTAACCCATTGACAACTGATTGTAGAACAAGTGCCACACCGGCACCATCGCGTAGGCGTGAGTGACTTGAAACTCCCTTACACTGAATTTAAGTTTTTTTAATTTCAATGCCGACTTAGTTGTTCAAATCAGAGGATTACGGTAAACTGCTTTTTTTTTACACATACATAAACTTTGATTCCCAGCTATTTCACGTATCTTTGGGTGCATTTTTATTTTTCATAAGTGCAAACACAATGGTTAATCATATGTTATGCACATTTCAGATATGCTTTTTACAACCTCCGTTTTGAATTAATGCAAAGTGCAAACATATTGTAACGAGCCAGTTTCATTTCAGTTATCTTTTTTTTTAAACCCTTATGTCACTGTCATTATAGGTGTATCATAGTCACTGGATACGCCATAAGTGAGAGCAAATGCATGTCACACAGAGGTGCCGCTCATGACACCTCCACGCATAGGTCCGAGCCGTGGGTCTACAACAGCAGTTGCAGGCAGAGGTAGGACAAATGTGATGACCAGCATCAGTTTCCTTCTATGTTCTATTGCTTTTTGTTACAACATGTCAGTTGCTAATACCTTTCTCAATTGTTTTGAAGGGCCTCCTATTCAGTATAGATCATTCGGCACATGGTTTAAGTTATTTTAATCCTAACTGATTTCGTGTTGTTAAAGGTGTAATGTAGGGCTTGAAAATGGTTGCATCGGTTCGCGGGCGAACAACAAACGACTAGATGCACATTGTAGTTTTTCCTCGAATGCACAGGTGAAAAACTAACTTGAAGCATGTAAACATGGGCAGCTATCGATACAACTGAAGACAAGCATTTGATGTCCAAGCATACACAAGCAAAGGCACAACTGTAGTAAGGTAACCGACAGAAACTATATGTATGTTGTTTATGCACTTCAGTAGCATAAACCATTGGTTTATATATAAATTGGTCAAGTCGACAAGTTTGATACATTATGGGTCAAATGGGTAATAAAAAATGCCGTAAGTTAGACCTATTAAAATATACAGGGATGAATGGGACAATATTTCTTATCAGTATGTTTTTAGAGTTCCGTTGCATTGTAGAGTACCCGTTTACGTTTGCCTATTTGGAGTTGCAGGATTACCTACTCCGGCTATGACAGCCATGGATGCTAACACATATATGATACCTAAAAAAAAACTTCTATCAATATATGGTACCTTTTTTTCTCTGAGTGTATTACAAGTAGTTTCTTGCAAACTTACGGTTACTAACAAGTGTAATTGGATGGGCTTATGTATTGACTTTCTGAAATGATTGTGCAGAACCGCCAACTGGGTATATGTATTTGGATAACTGTAACCAGGTTTGCCAGCATTATGACGCATGCCAATTTACCGGCAACACTTCTGCTCAGAAAGTAATATATTCTCCTATTGATAGTTGTCGTGTCTGATTAAGGGTACATAAGTTGTATTACATGAACAATAGTTTATTTTTTTTAGAAAAAAACCATGTTAATGATGGTAAAATGACTAAGCTGGTATTCATGGTTGGCTAGGCACAAAGATAACCTAAGAAAAAATCACGCTAGAAGAAGGGGCTGACATAGAGCTTTTATAATCTTAGTTCGAAAAAAAAGTAATTTCCTTTTGCGATTAAATAGTAGAATGGTGTAGTAAAAGTTGTAATTCTCAGTCACTCGCTTTTTGTTTGCGTTAGTTATACTATGATTATGTTATTCATGTTGACGATCTGTTGCACAAAGATTTAATAGCTAAGTGAATCTCCTGTCTTATTTTGCAGATTCTTGACTTCACGCTTACAAAATACAAAAGGTTCAGCCTATCAAGGAACAGGAGGACAGTTAACCGTGCCTATGATGGTGCTGTGCGGAACCATGGGTTGATATTAATACATGTATCGCATACTTAATTTTTTAATTGATGATGTCGCTTACTCTTTCGTCCAGTATTATAGTATACTCTTTGGTCGAATGAACGATGATTTGCCCGTATCACTTTTTGAATTGCTCATACCAGTACACAAACACACAATCGGTATTTGTTTTGTTTGCAGTTGGTTAATCATAGAATTAACAAATTGTTAGTGGAAATTATGAAGGAGGTGATAAAATATTTGCAGATTTATGCATGAGAGGTTTCAAGGTACAACCTAAATCCATAACTAATGTTAAAGGCCATATGTTATTGTTTGTTGGTCTTTTTAAACAAGGATGCATTCAAAACAGGCTGGTACAGACCAGTTTAGTCATTTTATCTTTGTGCCTAGCCAACCTGGTAATTGAAGTTGACAACAGGCGTTTGACTTTTTTGAAATATAAATATTAATTGTCATTGCATCTAAACTAATTGTCATTGCAGGTGTGTCACGGTGACAGACTACTCTTCCAAGAACAAATGCTGCAGAAACAACAAGAGGGCAAAAATCAGTGCCTCCACAAAGACGTGCTGCACAAACATCAACAGCAACAAGTTCACGTGCAGGTACGTAGTATCCAATAACCTAATCAAAATCTTTTTTGCGTTCATTCATTCATTATGTACTTATTGTGACATAATGTGCTTATTATGCAGGCCCCCAAACTTACAGCGATAAAAAAAATGGAAAACACCCCCACCGCATCTGCACGTACGCTTTATACGGGGGCTCCAGAAGAAATGGAAGTGGAGGCACTTGGTGCAGCAACGGCTGCATCTGTTTCGTCTAAAAGACCGGTAAGTGTTTGTCAGCTGACGAAAGTGTCAATTAGCGTTTTGTACCGTACATTAGTTTCAGAATACCTTTGATAATAAAATATCACAAAACCAAATACAACGTAAAAAAACCCGCCAGGCCGCAACGCGGCTGGCCGCCGCCATCCTTGTTCTAACTAAAACAAAAGGCGGATATTTACCAACTTAAAATTATCACATTTTGACTTGACCTTCTCGTCTCACTCTTGTCACCTTTTCTAGAGTCATCCCATAAACAAATACAATTAACGCTAGGAAGCACCTAAAGAATATAGCAGAAAGTTTTTTGACACCTAAGTTAGTGAAGATACAGGGTGAGAGACGAATAGCTTATAATAAAGCGGATTTTATTTGGTTTTGAGTACTTATCGGGCCGACAATGCAAAAGATTCACGTTTAAGGAAAATATCAATAATGTGATTGCGTGTGCTATTAACAACTCTGATTTTCCTAGCATAGATATAAGTAATGTTTTGAAACCCGGTTCAACACGACTGATTCAACCGGTTCCGGTCATGAAAATGGGTCGGTTTAAACCGGGTTTTTGATTTTCGAAACCCAGTTCTCGAGACCCAATCGGGTTTTGGTTTTTTTCTTGTCAAGTTAATTATATGTAACCGCGACATAATTTTGATTTTATTTTTACATGTTTTCTATGCTGATAATTTTTTTAAGCTCAACATATGAATTAGTCATTTAATCATGATTTATATATATACCAAACCCAACCTGCCGGGTGTACAAACACGGCAATGACACAGGGCCTAACAATTTACATTCCTCCAATTTGTACAGTTTTTTCTTTTTTGACAACATACATGGCATGACTGCATGAGTTATCAGGGTGAGACTTAAATCACGGTACTTTTATTTTTGAGAATTTGAGATATTTCAGTTTTTGTTACATAAATCTAACCAACAGATTATAAATGAAAGGAGTTAGTGTTTCTTAGATCAAAGCATTTTACTTCCAATGTTTTCATGTGTTTAGTTGTTAAGATTCTTTTGTAATTTTGATATTATTATTATTATTATTTTATTTTTTTGGTGTGTTTTAGGGTCTCATTTTATAATTATGGCACATGGTCATCGAATTACACCGGACGCCCCTATATTATTTTATTTGTATTGTAGAATTTATTTTTTGGGTAGAAAATCCAGGTCGACTTGGTGGTTGAACCGGTTTATAGAAAGGTGACAGACAAGTATGAATTTGCTTGTGTTTAGCATTTGTTTTCTTCTCTATTAATTATTAAATGTACATTTTTACGAAATTAGACATAGACATCAACATCGTGCCAAAATTAATCGAGGTCTTAGCAAAAGGTGACAAACAAGTATGAATGGTTTGTTTGTGTTTAGTATTTGTTTTTTCCTCTATTAATTAAATGTACATTTTTACCGAGTTAGACATAGACATTAATATCGTGCCAAAATTAATCGAGGTCTTTTTTTTTTGAACGGCGAAATTTTATTAAAAGAGCTAGCAAGAAGCTAGACTAGGAAAAAATTACATAGAAATAGCGGTTAACGGGTCATTTAGCCACGCAACCCAAGAAACACTTAACTTCCTACACCTATTCTTCACCCAAATAAAAGTTTGAGAAATAAAGTTATCAAAAATCATTCCTTTAAGAGGCTTCTTCAAAGAGAATAAGGTTGCGTTCCTATACGTCCAAATATGCCACCACATGGAGAAAAAAGAGGCTTCCAAAACAAGTTTTTGAAGGCTATTGAGATTGAGGTCGTTGAACCACATGACCCAAGAATCGGGATCAGCAAATATCGGAAATTGAATGCTCCACCAGCGACCTAGCATCCTAAACAGATCTAAGGCCATCGAACAGCCAAAGAACAGGTGATTGCGGGTTTCAACGCCATTACCACAATTCGGGCACAAGATGCAAGGGATGTCTAAACCTCTTTTGGAAAGGTTAAACCTGGTAGGAAGCCTGTCAAGAAACATACGCCACAGAAAGACGTTGACCTTTATAGGAAGAAACTTGGACCATCTCGTAGGTGAGGAAGAGGTAACGAGAACATGTTTGTCAATCCATTCTCTAGCTGACTTAACAGAAAAAACACCAAGGCCGTTTAACGCCCAAGACCAATGATCACGGACAAGAGACAAAACCACTGAAGAGAGTAACTGAGACAACTCTCTTAGGTGAGGAAGAGGTATCGAGGTCTTAGCAAAGGGTGACAAACAAGTATGAATGCTTTGTTTGCGTTTAGTATTTGATTTTTCCTCTATTAAATGTACATTCTTACCAAGTTAGACATAGACATTAACACTACCACAGAAAAGAGTCTTTAGGTACGGTTTTAAAGCCCTTTTGATACGGTTTTTAAACCGTACCAGATAATGGCGTACCAAAAAATGAATCATTTTTTGGTGCCGTTTAGAACCGTAGCAGAAAATGATTTTTTGGTACGGTTTCCTTAATAACCGTACCAAAAAATGGTCATTTTTTGTTGCGGTTTCTAAATAAACCGCACCAAAATCTGTTGATTTACAAAAAAAATATATTCATTTTTCTTTTCTAAAACCTGTAACCAAACACTACCGAAGCAATATTATTCGCATTCGCAGACCTAAACAATATCATTTGCACAGCATACACAAACAATTACTATTCAACAAACTTAACATTCAATATATACATCAGCCAACCAACGTAACAATCTGAATTCGACAAAAGTGTTATGCATAACAATTGCTTAAACAACATCGTCATGAAAATATAAAACCTCTAACTAAACAGGAGCCGGTGTATCTAAAGGAGCAACAACAACCCTATAAAACTCGTTCAAGGTCATAAGAGCCACTTGGTCAATCTCGAGTTGTTGTAGACGGAGTGTATCATCCCACAGCTATAAAAACAAATACAAACATATATATTGGTTATAATTTTTCGGAATAAAACAAACGAAATGTATACAATAATTTTTTGGATATATTTGCTGCATATCAGTCAACAATTTTTGGGATATATACAACATGTCGGGTCGGGTGATTCGGGTTATCGGGTTATAATACACATTTAATTTCAGTGGCAATGAAAAGTCATTTTCATTCCAGTAGCAATTGATGCACAAGTAAATGCAATAGCAAAACAAAACATGGACTCCAGTAGCAAAAAATGAACTACAGTAGCAAAACATAATTTTAGTCTATTATTAGCCAAACATAATTTTAGACTTTTAGTAGCAAAACAAGAACTATAGCTAGTAGTTTTGGAGTGTTCCCTTTTGTTTTAAGTTGTCCGTTGGGGCTTGTTTTTTGTTTCTAAGGTGTCTGTGCATAAATAAATAATAAAATATAGAACTACGCAAGTAAATAACGAAAAAATTAGCCAAAATAACATAAATAAATAATAAAATTCCATTTAAGCATTATCAAAAAGTTACTAACAAATATGCATTTTACTTACCGACGTCAATGAATTGTTGATAATTTATTTCCTACTAACACCAAATGAAAACCCATTGATAAATATCGCGGGAACTTTCTTTCCAAAAATTAGGAAATGCCAACAAATTTAGAACAGTGCCATTGTTGGTGTTAATTACTTGATTTTGTTAACTTTGATTAAAATAATCTTTGGTAAAGTAACGGAGTTATAGTAATTATGGTGGGCGGAGAAAGACTAAATGTGGCTTTGGGAGGTATTGGATTTTTTTTTTTGGTAAGGTTACTTAAGAACCCGTATCAAAGAAGAAAAAAAAATTGGTACGGTTCGTAAATAAACCGTAGCAAATGACTTTTATTTTGTACGGTTTTATAAATAACCGTATCAAATGACATTTTTTTATATTTTGGTACGGTTTTTTCTCAAACCGTAACAAAAAGGCGTACCAAAAAATGTTTTGTGTAGTAGTGTAACATCGTGCCAAAATTAATCGAGGTCTTAGCATTTGTGAAAGAACCAACATTGTAACTATCGCATTCAAATTAAATTGAGTTCTTGCATAACAATGATGAGCTAGCATTGGTGTCTTTAAGGTATGGTTATTTGGTCCTATATTATTCTATCGAACTTTGTATTTGTTACTAGAAAAGTATCAAATTAGACAAAGGCATAGCACCAAAATCAATCGATCAAGTTGTATTAGTTGTTGTAGAATCAATATTGCAAAACAAGAACCCCGATAATTGGACAAAGACATAGCACCAAAAATCATTGTGTATCATAACCGCTCCAAACAATGACAACAAAATGGATACTCCGGAAACTGAAGGTTCGTCGTAACTATTTGTACAATATGCTGTCAAAACACATGTTAAGGGATTGCAAATCTTGTGAACATCAAGTGTTTATTGTTGGCGTATGTGTCCGGATGGCCTGAATTGTCCGGCCGTCCGGACGGCATAAAATCATCCGGCATGAACCGGAAGCCACCAGCTCGTCCGGCCAGCGCAACTGTAAGCCATAGGACAGGTGACACTACCTTTTGGACAGATGGCAGCTGCAGACGCCGCCGCCGCCGCCCCGGGTTTTACGGGATTGTGTCGGCGACATGTTCCCTGAAAATCCGGCGCCGCCAGTTCAGGTATCGAGGCTGGGCACTATAAATACCCAGCCCATTTACTACTCTCAACTAACTAAATCATTAGCATTTACTCCATATTACCATTCACAGGCCCCTCGGAATATCGAATACTTACTCTCACGCCGGAGGTTGGTCCTGGGATAACACCCGGGGCGAGCCTAACGCGAGCTGTTGTGTGCAGATATCCGAAGGATACCAGATAGCTGGAGGGATCGACACACAAGCCTCTCGGAAGAACCCACAACTAGTTCAACCGAAGGGCCTCCTTCATTTGTCCGAAGTGATTGCAAGAAATTACTTCAACAAATTGGCGCCATCCGTGGGACCTTACGTTCGATCTACCTGAAGTTCGGAATGGCCGGTCCTACACCCGTTACCCCCTTCTCGAATGCGGGAGGAGCCGGAGGATCTGGAGGGGAAGGACAAGACCCTCCGGATGTTCGGGCCGTGATCAATGGTCACCTATTGGCACTCAAAGAGTTGTTCAAGCAGCAGAGCAACCGTGACTTGGTAGACCCTCTAATGTTGAGATTCGACGAAGATTGCACAGATAACGAAGAAGAGTCAGGCGAAAGACCACTGCGTGGCAAGAAGAAGGTAGTGGCGGACGATGACCTAAGCAAGCCATTCAAAGAAGTGATAAAGTGCCCGTTCACGAGAAGGATCATAGAGTTCTCGGCTCCCAAACACATGATACCGACGAACCTAAAACTATACGAAGGAACAACTGATCCGGACGACCACATCAATCGTTTTACCGGAGCAGGAAATCACGAAGAATGGCCTATGCCCGTATGGTGTCGGATGTTCCAACAAACCTTGGATGGGAAATCCAGGGGATGGTTTGATAAGCTTCCGACAGGGAGCATTGATAGTTGGGATGAGCTTCAGAGGAGGTTTTTGAACAGGTTTAGTATGTTAAGGGTAAGCACCAAGGACCTTACGGAGATCAACAAAATTCATCGGAAGGCTAATGAGAGCCTTTCAGATTTTAAAGAGAGATGGGTGTGCGAGATCAATTATTTCCCAGACGCTCCAGAAGTCATGCAAATCGGTTCGTTCCTGAACGGTCACCACTGCCCGAAATTGGCAAAAAAGTTCTCTGATAAGATCCCTAAGACTGTCGACGAAATGTTGGAAAGAATTGATGATTTCGTCCGTGCCGAAGAGGCTTTCCGGACAACGGAACTGCCGAAGGGAGAAAGAATGGAATCCCGGCCTAACCCGTACCACAGCAGAAATGACCAACAACCAAGGCCTCATTTCGGAGGAGATCGCCGCCGGAATAATCTCAAGATTGATTTCAAGGGACGCAGGAATGATTACTATGCTCCTTATGTTCCCCCGAAACATGAAAACACCAGCCGGATCGATCCTCGCCGCACTGATATCCGCCGAAATGAGACGAGACCGAAAGACCTGACAAGACCGATAGAGCTGAACGCCTTGATAAAGACACCAAAAGAGATATTGGCAACCGAGCACCAACTGAGGTTACCACAACCTCCTCCCACGAAGGGGACACCGCAAAAAGATTTCGTGGACCGGTATTGCGACTATCATGGTGAGAAGGGACATTTCACCGATGATTGTTGGCAACTTAAGGAGGAGATAAGAGCCGCGTTAAATACGGGGAAGTTGGATCATTTGGTGAAAGACCTCAGGGGAAAGGGAAATCCTCCCAAAGGAGTAACAATCAGGGGAGCAAGGGAAAAATCATTAACATGGTCCGAAGCTCAATAACCTCTCGCGGAGAAGAAAGGACAGACGCAGAAGAATGGATGAACGTTCCAATAAGCTTCCCAACCGTCCTTTCCAGTGAGATGTCGGATGAGCCCCTAGTGATCGAAGCCGAAGTGGAAGGGATAACGGTGCAAGGGGTCTATGTGGACCCTGGTGCTTCGATGGAAGTAATGTATAAACATCAATTTGAGCGATTAGACCTTTCGGTGAGAGCCCGGTTGAAAAAGGTCGACACAACTCTGGTTGGATTCACAGGGAAACCCGTTAAGCCACGAGGAGCGGTAGATTTGGAAATTTGCTTCGGAAATCAGGGCCGCTCTCGGAAAGTTTGGATGGAATTCGCTGTGATTGACTCGCCTTCTCCCTATAACGTCATATTGGGATGTACCGGCTTAAGAAAGCTACAGGCCGTCACCTCGACTATCCACTCAATGGTCAAGTTTCCTACTCCAGGCGGAATAGCAACGCTGGTCGTGCGAACAAAAATTCAAGGGCACCAGGGATCATGGGAGGAACAGATGAAGGAAAAGGAGATGAAGGGAGAAGCCCGGAACGCGGGAATAACCAGTGGGTACACCGGAAGGAAAACCCGTCATCCGGAAGAAGAACGGTGGAACTCATTTCAAAATCAAGGGAAGGTATCCGTCATTGGAAAGAACGATGGAAAAGAGATGATCCGATGCTACAGCCGAAAGGCTCTTGACAGGTTGGCCAAGGTAGGAATAACAGCTCAGGTAACTATTAATACGAAACAACCATTAGAATATATTGCTATTTCATTCTCGCCAATGTTTGTTTTCATTATAAGCTAACGGAAGGAACAAAAATACCTTCATAACTAAAGGCAGGTAATCCCATATGCCGGTGGAGCGAAACCAACAGGAACGCGAGCCAAGAAAAGCATGAGCCCGTTAAAAGAATGGAAGCTTGCCGAACAGGACCACATGAGTCGCGCAAGGACGGAAAGGAAAGCACCGTTGACATAACGGACAACCGATTGTTAAAAATGTTTCCATGAATATTTGGTTCATATATCTTATGTAATGCCCAAAAAGGCTTGATATTAACTATCTAAATGACAAATGCAGCTATCCCACCGTTGAAGGGAGGCAATTTCTTACAATACATCCTTGCAATACTTGTTACATTCTGAACATAAGCCGAAAATGGCCCCTCCGAGAGGTTCGCGCCCTCCGGAGATTTTTGTGGCCAATGTTCAAAGACGGTACGCCCAAAAAAGGGGTTTACCATGTAATTACGGAAAATGGCCGAATGGCGTGTGTCACCCAAAAATTTCTGAACATAAGTTGAAAGTGATCCCTCCGAGAGGCTGGCCCCCTCCGGAGATTTTTGTGGTCAATGTTCAAAGATGGTATACCCAAAAAGGGGTTGCCATAAATCCTGGCGGAAAGGCTGTATGGCACCCAAAAAGGGGTGGCCGAGTAATTATTTATCTCTCTGAACATAAGTTGAAAGTGATCCCTCCGAGAGGTTCGCGCCCTCCGGAGATTTTTCTGGTCAATGTTCAGAGAATGGTGTGTGATTCACTCTGAACATAAGTTGAAAGTGATCCCTCCGAGAGGTTCGCGCCCTCCGGAGATTTTTGTGGTCAATGTTCAGAGAACGGCGTGTGTCGCCCAAAAACGCATAAGCTTGTACCTCCGGATCTATGCAAATAGTGAAGGTAATAAAAAAATAATTATTATACGTTCGTAATCAAAATCTAGCTCCAACGTAAGCTTGTACCTCCGGATCTATGCAAATTGTGAAGGTAATAAAAAACAAGTGGTACGTTCATAACCCGAGCGTAGGCCGAACGTAAGCTTGTACCTCCGGAACTGCGTAAGCAGCAATGGTAATAACAAACAAGTGTTCGGCACACATTTGGGGGGCAGAAACGCAAGAGGAACGAAGGGATAATATCTGGTCCACAGAAGCTAAAGTTGACTAAGCAATTCGAAACTATCATCTTCGGAAACTAAGCTGTTGCATTTCTATTCCACACATGCGATATATAAAAAAAAAAAAGAGGGTGAAGGAAGATCAGATAATCATTGACAATGGCAAATCTCTAAAATCCGATAGTCCAGTCCGAGTATTCAAAGGAATAAACCATCAAACGAACCAAGATGAAAGCTCCGTAAGGTCAAAGCAACATTAAACATCAGGGGTGGCCGAAGAGGTAAATTGCTCCGGAAATAAATAAAAGTGATGCATGAAATAAGAAATATGGTACAAGCCGAAATATGTAAAGCAACCACATGGCCAGATATACAAATAAGCAGAAAACCATACAAATTATGCGTCAAATTATTACAGTCATCCGAATCAAATAAATTGTTTTTGGCTCGAAGGCCTTACATCCCCAAGTGTTTTTTCAAAGTAACAGTTTAAAAGAGCTTCACAAGAAATCTGAAATAGTCAGGGGGCCGACTCATCCCCCACAGCAGAAGAACCCTGGACGTTAGCAACTCCGGTCTCAGGAACCACGAAAGTTGATCCCTCGTCAGCACCGGTAGTTTGGTTCTCGGCGGAGGTAGATGGAGCAGGGTCAGGAAAGATCTTCAGGATTTCATCAAGAGACTTAAGATAGGAACTGCTAATCTTCTTGATGTAGGGATAATCGGCGGTGAATAGCCCATCGTACGACGAATCGAACTTCTTACCAGCCTCCACATCCAGGTCATCCGTCTCGGCCACAATTTTAGCCACCTCCTCCGGACTACGACCCACAACCACACCCTCCAAAAAGCCGGATTGCGAGGACAAGCTGAAAGGGCCCGCCAAATGCTCCTTATATTCATGACTATTCAAGAGACGGCGAACCACCTCCGGGATGACCTCCTTCACAACCCTAAACCGATCCGTCTCTGTACGGCCCAGCCTGGCGATAAGATCCTTCTTTACCTGGTGGAGGGCCAGATTGTCTTTCACCTCTTCGCTCAACTTGGTCTTGGCTTTTTCCAAATCAGCCTCCAAGGCACTGATCCGTTCCGCCGCGGCCAGCCTTTCGTCCTCCACTAACTTCTCCAACTCCTTAACCTGACCCATCAACTCCGATTCCTTCACCATACAGGTGGAATGCTCGGTCCTCAGCTGTTTAAGCTCTCCCCCATTCTTTTCGAGGTTTCCGCACTGTTGGTGGACACGATACAGCTCATGATGCTCATGGAGAAGATTTTCGAACCGGAGCAATAGGTCTGATTGAGCTACGGCTCCCATACCCAGTAGCTTCCAGGCCCTTTGGGCAGCTTCGGCGTCACCCAAACTCTCCAGGAACGACTCCTCCTTTGGAGTCGGCAGATTTAACATCAAATCCCGACAAACTTCCCAACCATCCAGACGATCGTCCTTGCGGACCTTCCACCCCGGAACGTGCAAAATTGCGGGGTTACCTTCATCAGCTACTTTCTCCTTCCTATGGCCAGAACCAGCGCCGGAGGAACCCCTTACACATAATATTAAAAAAAAAAAGGTAAGAATGAGCGACGATTATTATCGAAATGGATGCAAAGGCAAAACGCAAGGATTAACATTTCCGAGAAGCTTACCAGCACCATTATTATCGAAATGGATGCAGCGGCCTCGGACGTGAAGCCCACGCCAATACTCCCTTGGCCCTCCGGCTATTTTCTTGCGACCGAAGCATCCAGCTCCACCACATCAGCACCTTCATTCGGCCTACTTCGCTTGAGCGACCGGAACTCTCCGCCTCCGCCCACGCTGCGCTGAAGGCGGAATCTAGTCCCATGTTGATGAGACTGTGACGTTTGCCGAGCAGCGTTTTGATCCTGCTTTTCCCTCTTGGCCTCCAGCACGTTATCATCAGGTACTTCGACCCTGGTCAGCTCGGCCGTTTTTTCGGGGATCTCAGCGTTGGAAGTAGCGGGAGGGGTCACATGTGTCTCGTGAGACTGGCCCTCCCGGTATTGATCTCCTTGGGCCACAAAGGCCCCCTTTCGGACCTTTGGTTTCTTCAAATACTGAGACATTGTGATAGCTAAATAAAAATAAGAACGTCAAGCAGTCAAGAAGTAAACACATAAATATACCAGTCGAGAAAATACAAAACAAAGGCTGCAAGGCTATACCCTGCCCCTCGGCATCCCTTATGGTCGCCCGGTAGCCGGGATGTTCCCAGTGAGATGAAAGCCCAACAGCGTAGAGAAGACCCCGAGGGACCTTGATGAGACCTATCACATCCTGGGCCAGTCGATCAGCATCCGCAACACCGAATTCTCCCCTCGGGTACGGTTCCGATATATCCGAATCATGATGCCTCCAAGGCATGGCGAATGGAATGGCTCGTCTATCTATCAAGAAGAAGTCACGTTTCCAACCCTTCAAACCAGTCAAAATTTCCCGAAATCATACCCCTTTTTTCCCGACCGCCCCCTTTTCTCAAAAGAAAACCAATGGCCTTGTTTACTCAATTTGTAAAACGCCCGGAACAAAGGAGTAGTAGGATTGATATGTAAGCCTCGGCAGTACACTTCGAACAAGGTCGCACGATGCATTCCCAGCGGAACCAATTGAGAAATGTGAACTTTATAATATTTAATAACACCCAGCAGGAAGGTAGAGAAAGGTACAGTAAGGCCACCCTCAATAAAATATTCCAAATACAAGCCGATCGCATCGTTCGGTAAATCGTCCATTGTCATACCTTTCGGAGGTAGCCGCGGATGCAGATCTGCCGGTATCCCGTAGTCCATAGTTATCTTATGCACAGCCCCTTCATCCAACCGAGAGATGTACTTCCGAATGTCAAACTTGGGAAGAAATCCCTCAACCCCTTCAGAGTCCAACATGGTTTTACCGAGGGAAAACGGGATACAGCCGAATAGCAAAGTAAATACAAAATATGGGTGGTTCGGAACGTACCTTTGCAAACGAATGACTAATATGAAAGCCGCTTGAATTGATTCACGATTACTGTTCGGAAAATAATATCGAAAGGCGTCTCGAAGTAATATATAAAATTACGGTAATAAAAAGTGACACAAATGGGGCTATTTATAGGTAAAAAGGAAGACATGAAATATTGCGCCCAGTCAAGCGCTGACGTGGCAACACCTCGACCCACGCTATAGACACGTGCACACGTGTCAACACACTGTGATTACGATTCTTTTTCAGTAGTAATAGTATATATGTAAAATGACTCTCGGCAAACATAAAATAACGCAAGACATGCTCAAAGCTAACGGTCCGGGTCCATCGGACTATGTCAAACATAAATCCATAGATCATAAAGTATCACACCGGGGGAAAGATGAAACCCTCCGGATAGATCAAAAAAGTACATTAACTCACCAGGCAAACATGACAGTTATTCTTTGAAAAAAGCAATAATGATTGATGACAACCCAGACCTCTCGGAAATGGTAAAAACGGGACGTGCATGTAGCAAGTCAACAAGTTGCAAGGCGTATATGTTGTAAATCGTAAAGGATTTGGAGGTATGACAATGATAATCCATGCACATCAAAGTCACATCGTGTTAATTATATGTCACAGGTAATGCCAGAATTTTCAAAGTATCACAACATCGGGAAAACCGATACTGTGATACTGGGGGGACATGTTGGCGTATGTGTCCGGATGGCCTGAATTGTTCGGCCGTCCGGACGGCATAAAATCATCCGGCATGAACCGGAAGGCACCAGCTCGTCCGACCAGCGCAACTGTAAGCCATAGGACAGGTGACACTACCTTTTGGACAGATGGCAGCTGCAGACGCCGCCGCCGCCGCCCCGGGTTTTACGGGATTGTGTCGGCGACATGTTCCCTGAAAACCCGGCGCCGCCAGTTCAGGTATCAAGGCTGGGCACTATAAATACCCAGCCCATTTACTACTCTCAACTAGCTAAATCATTAGCATTTACTCCATATTACCATTCACAGGCCCCTCGGAATATCGAATACTTACTCTCACGCCGGAGGTTGGTCCTGGGATAACACCCGGGGCGAGCCTAACGCGAGCTGTTGTGTGCAGATATCCGAAGGATACCAGATAGCCGGAGGGATCGACACACAAGCCTCTCGGAAGAACCCACAACTAGTTCAACCGAAGGGCCTCCTTCATTTGTCCGAAGTGATTGCAAGAAATTACTTCAACACTTATAAGGATCTTTACAAAAGTCTAAGCATCCTAAGAACCAACAAAACTTGTATGAAAAAGCCGGCCATAACTTGTAGATTTCATGTACATCAACAACAAAAGATAGCACAATGCATATCATGCTACAACTTGAGATACCTAGAAGTGAAGCAACAAGTAGTAACTGGAGGCGAACTAACAACCTTTATAAAATAATTTTATATTATACGTATAACAAAGATGCCGAAAATGAATCTTTAGCCAAGGTACAACCGTGTCGACAGGAAAGCTGATCCAAAAGCAGTAGCATAAATCCGTTGTAAACTCAGATCTTATCCTATCTTTAAGAATAAGCCGACTCATCCAGATAAAAATTTCATCAGAATGCTAGATCACCTTCAAGCACGTAAGGGAAATCGGTAGCAACCTATTACTTTTCTTATAATATAGTACGTTCAACACACAAATTCTTTAGAGCATCTCCGATGCATGGAACTCTATTTGGTTATAATTTTTTCCGCTGCATTGCCACATCACCGACACATTATTTTTTTCCTCTTTCATATAAAAAAAACACACAATGCATTACTTGACCAGTTCATTCAAAACATAGACATATATGGATAATACCTTTTCTTCCACTTCCAGTTCCTATGTTAATAGGGTTGGGACTTCTTATTTTTCCGACGGCAACAAAAAGTCTTCGTCGTATGTGGGCTTTTCAGAGCGTTTTATTGTTAAGTATAGTCATGATTTTTTCCATAAATCTGTCTATTCAGCAAATAAATACAGTTCTGTCTATCAATAGATATATGGTCCAAATATTTTCTTTTACTACTTACCATGTACTTTTATCTTATCTTAATTAATTAGCTATTTTACATAAAGTTGACAAAAAAATCTATATTTTTAGTATGTGAATATTTGTTTCATCTTATTTTCTTGTATCAATGGCATGACAGCAAACAGTCTTATCACTATCCTAAATCTTCTCCCCGCCATTTCTTTGTCCAAAATAAAACAACCCAAGAAACAAAACATGCAAAATAAAAATAAAAAAAACATCTTCATTTTCTTCATCCGAATTATACGCTGATGAACAACAATCAAAAATCATATTTCCATAACAACATATGCATGTCCATGTGCTAATGATCAAATGATCAATATTTAACCAATACCATGGTCAACTTTTTTATCTTTATCATTGTTATTATTTTCGCAACACGATCACCAGAGTTTACAACCAATGCCCAACAGAATCTTGATCCGGACACGATTAAGAATAATCCTGCTAAAGTAGAGGAGGTCACCAAATCGATATTTACTCGGTTTAATGCACTTTCTTATCTTTTTCATGACGACGCCGCTCAAAAGCTGAGTTTCTGCATGAATAATATGTAAGTACCCTAAGGTTTTTATTTATGTTTTAGATTTTTATTATGTTTAATTTCAAGTCCTTAGGGTTTTACATATATAGTAACTCGATCGGTTATGTTTACGTTAAGAGTTTTCGTATAATTTCAACTAGCTAGCATGGAAATGTATTATTTAGGTTAGTTATTCTTAATTAAGTGCTTTTAAGTCTTTGTGTTATCTTAATTAATATGGAAAAGCATGTATTAAGTCTAAGCATGTATTAATTAATGTGCGCGCAGGCGCGATATTAAGTCACAATGTATGAGAATATGATATAGTAAGTGCATTGGCTTATCGACCATGTTATTTAACTGTTACGCCTAAGCTTTTTTGCTGATCAGGTTATTTAATTGATAAAGCTTTTTAAACTAAGCTGGCCCAAAACAGCTTGTAGGAATTTGTAAATAAGCTGATAAGCCTAAGTTGTTTGGCTATGTCCAAACACTCAAAATTGCTTATTAGTTGTATCAAAATTCAAAATACAATAAGCATGATAAGTTGTTAAAGGAGCTTACCAAACACCCCTCAACTCTCCTTATAATTTAAATAATTAAGTAAACAATTTTTTACGTTCTAGCTTATCATTCCATAATTAATATCCAGAACTGCTGAATGGAATGAAGCTTTTGATTTCTCACGTGATACGAGATTCTTGTCAAATTGCATCAAGAAGACAAATGGTAACCAAATTTTTTATATATATCAATCTTTCTAGATATTTAGTTCTTTTGAGCAAATTTGTTGTGGTACTAATTGGTTGATGATGATGAATCAATAAATTATAGGAAATATTGTTCAGCGGCTGTGCACTGCGGCTGATATAAAGTTCTACGTGACGGTTCTCTCAGAAGCTGAGAAACAAGGATTCAAGAGCTCTACTTATGTAATGGGTAACAAGAATTGTAATCTTACGTCTTGGGCTCCTGGATGTGAGCCCGGTTGGGCTTGTGGCGTTGGGAAAGATGTTGAGGTTGATCTGAAAAACAAACACGATATGCCTTTTAGACGTACCAACTGTCAACCTTGTTGTGAAGGTTTTTTTTGCCCGACTGGCCTCACTTGTATGATACGTAAGTCCGATGTCCAACCTTTATAGTTACTTATACTATAGGGGGTGGGAGGTTTATGTAAAAAACGGCCGTTAATAATGTAGAAAGTGCAGGAAAGATTTTGTTGCTGACACATGTTCTAATACACCAATTTTTACACTTTGGTGCATCAAAGTCAAAGAATGGTGCATGAGACAAAGTCAGCAGCATAATCTTTCCTACAAGTTTTACGTCAAAGACCCTTTTTATCTGATCATGTCCCTATTGCATGGTAGCACCAAATTGTACTATACGGGTTTGTACCTTTGTGGAAGCAATGTTCTAACTTTTCTCATTTTTGTTTGTCATTGAAGCTTGCCCAGCTGGATCATTCTGTCCACTTGCTCGTCTCAATCCCGTTACTAATATATGTGACCCGTATGTAATTTCAGTTTTCCTTTTGGTTGAAAGTACTCATAAAAATAGTGAGTCAGAAAGCTTAATGTATAACAAATTGCAGATATCGTTACCAACCACCACCAGGAGTGACCAATCATACTTGTGGCGGAGCAGATGTATGGTCAGCTGTTACGAATAGCCGTGAGGTATTTTGTCCAGCAGGGTCCTATTGTCCGAGTTCCATTCAGAAACATACTTGCGAATCTGGGTATATGTTATATTTCATGGTGCTTCTACACTTGTTGTTTATTGTTAGTTGAATGGTTGGCAAAACTCTTTAACTCATCAAAACTCTATATTACCTGTTTATCCCTCACTATTAATATCCATTCATCTTATTTCAGACATTACTGCAGACTTGGATCAACATATGAAACAGGTAACATTAGTGTTTGGAACAATTATGTGACTTTACTCACGTTTATGTACTAAAAAATAATTAAGAATGTCGATAAACTTGCAGAGTGTTATCGATTTGCTACATGTGACAAAGGGGCGTCAATTCAGAATATCACTGCGTATGGAATAATGATTTGTGTAAGTGCGTATCTTACTCAATAACAATATGAGAATTGAGAAGCGACCTTAGATTTATCAAGGGTTTTTTTGGATAAAGTAGTCATGTTCTTCATTTGATTCTTCTAGTCATTGTACCTTTTTGTACATCCGGGTCACTAAAAGATGAATTTTTCCGTGATCTTAGTATTTATATATTTAAACTAATCTAAAATGACCCATATTTTAGAAGAAAAGCAATGACTAAAACGAGAGAAAGGGAAAAGTAAGATAGTATTTTATGGGAAAAAAATCATCCATTAATTATATATTGTTATAAAGTTTATTTTTAGAGTGAAGCTCAGTTATGCGATTTCAAACTTGCTTTGTTACACTGTCTCGTTGTCTCCATATTCGGTATTTCAGTAGACATACAAAGTGCCCATGCAAAAAAATGTGAGAGTGGCCTTTATCCATATAATTATTGTGGTTTATATGTATGTGCAGGTTGGGTTGATGCTTCTCCTGCTCATTTTTTACAACTGTTCGGATCAGGTTCTTGCCACTAGAGAAAAAAGAAAAGCAAAATCAAGAGAAGCAGCTGCATTAAGTGCAAAAGAAATAGCACAAGAAAGATGGAGATCAGCAAAAGACGGAGCAAAGAAAAGAGCAGTTGGGTTGCAAAGCCAATTAACACGAACATTTTCTCGTATGAAATCACCCTTGTCAGAACAATCCGACATTGGTCCTAATGGCAACTCATCCAAAGATGATAGCATGGATCAAAACAACCTTACAATGATGATGAGTGATTTAGAAGAAAACCCCAAAAGTCATGATGGTTTCAGCGTGGAGATTGGAGATAATATCTCAAAAAAAGATGCAAAACATAAAAAGTTACATACAAATAGCCAATATTTCCAATATGCGTACGGTCAAATAGAAAAAGAAAAGGCTTTGGAGCAACAAGAATCAAATTTATCATTTTCGGGGGTTATATCTATGGCAACTGATCCAAATATCAGAATTAGACCAAGAATTGAAGTTTCTTTTAAGGATTTGACTATTACTTTAAAGGGTAAAAAGAAACATTTGTTGAGATGTGTAAGTGGAAAGATTTCACCAGGACGTGTATCGGCTGTGATGGGTCCCTCTGGAGCTGGTAAAACAACGTTTCTTTCTGCTTTAACCGGAAAAGCCAGAGGATGCACTGTAAACGGATCGATTCTTATAAACGGAAAGGTTGAATCTATGAACTCTTATAAAAAGATAATCGGCTTTGTCCCGCAAGATGACATAGTCCATGGTGACTTAACGGTGGAGGAGAATCTTTGGTTTAGTGCCAAATGCAGGTAATTTGGAAATTTTGGTAAATTTTGATCATTTTGTTTAGCTTTATATAAACGATGTATACATTTACATGTGTGAATAAACATAAAAGTCATAAGAAATTTTTCAATATGAGTGTGAATGTTTTTCTTCCAAATTTATAAGCGTGAAGATTATTCTTTCATGCTTACAAAAGTCTGCATCATGTGTATTTGTGTAGACGCTTTTAAGTATGACCATCTTAACAAAAATTTAACCATTTTTCTAAACCACGTATAAAAAAAGTGCGTATTATTAGTTTTAGTGGTTGCATATATACTCATTATTTGATTGTTATGTTATTTTGTGAATATGAAGGCTTCCAGCAAATCTTTCTCAAGCGGAAAGGGTTCTTGTTGTGGAAAGAGTGATCGAGTCTTTAGGGCTGCAACACGTGAGGAATTCTTTAGTAGGAACAGTGGAGAAACGAGGGATATCTGGGGGACAAAGAAAGCGAGTAAATGTTGGGCTGGAAATGGTTATGGAACCTTCTTTACTAATCTTAGATGAACCAACTTCTGGTCTCGACAGTTCTTCTTCTCAGTTACTACTTAAAGCACTTCGACGCGAAGCACACGAAGCTGTAAATGTGTGCATGGTTGTTCACCAGCCAAGGTAATTTTCTTCAAGCAGTTGATAGTTTTGAGCGTTTGGGTGACACTGTTTATTTGCTTACTTTATACAATAGTAAATAAGCATGTTGTTACCTATAAGCACTTTTCAAATGATTGACCCAATATGATCCTCATATCAAGTGAATTAATATATATTTTCATTTTTCAGTTATAGCTTATTCAGGATGTTTGATGATTTGATACTTCTAGCAAAAGGTGGTCTTGTAGCCTATCTTGGACCAGTAAAGAACGTTGAGGAGTACTTTTCAGGCATCGGTATCCATGTACCCGAGCGGGTCAATCCTCCAGATCATTATATTGATATACTGGAGGGAATTGTGAAGTCAAGTACAACATCAACAGTCAACTACAAAGACCTTCCGGTCATGTGGATGCGTCATAACGGATATCCTATACCACTCGACATGAAAGATTCTGAGGTAAATTCAGATTCTTCACGCGAGGGCTCGACATCTACTGTTGGTGGGTCCCATGATCAGTCTTTTGCTGGAGAACTATGGCAGGAGTTCAAGCTCTTTGTTCAACTGAAAAATGACAATTTTCTAAGTTATTTCTCAAGGAGGAAGGACTTGTCTGGCCGTGTAACTCCAGGTGTATGCCGACAATATCGATACTTTCTCGGGAGGTAATTAAAGATGTTTGAATTTGAGCTTAACTTTCTAAACTATCAGAACTTTAGCTTATACCAGATATAATAAAGAAAAAATAGATAAAAGGGAACAAGTCTATGGGTCGAAAATGGTAGAAACTCGCCCAAAGTCTATTTTAAGATACTAATATTATTTAGATTGCTTTTTGACTAAGGGGTGTTTAAGATTGTTTAAATTAAACTGCTTATAACTGAGCAAAATAACTATGTACCAACCTGATTATTCACTCTAAAATAAAGAAATAAGCAGTTTCATCCCAACATGAAAATGGTATACTTTCAAAATAAGCAGGTAAGCACTTATATATGCATGTTTTTAATGTACACGGCTGTTTTAGGGTGGCAAAACAGAGAATACGAGAAGCTAGGCTACAAGCTGTAGATTTTCTGCTTTTGTTGATAGCTGGAATCTCTCTAGGAACACTCGCTAAAGTGAGTGACGAAAACTTTGGAGCAGTTGGATATACTTATACCATCATTGCATTTTGTAAGTTTCAGAACTCTATCTTTTAGCTTACGATACCTTGCAAAATGTCTTTGCTTTCTCGAGATAAGAATTAGGACGCGTTTAATATCACAACAAACTTGTATAATGTGTCCCAAATGAATGCAACATTTCCTGCCGAGATCCAATCCATGATTAACTATTGCCCTTCGTACAATATATCGATGACACTGTTTTTGGTACTCAATATACCTCAGTTTTGTCACATTATTGGTATTTTAAATTGTTGAATATTTGAGCAATACCCTGATATGTAAAGGTGGATAATTGGGTTGGGTTGACCCCAAAAAATATTGTTCAAAAGCTTATGATTTTTCATAAATAACTGGTATGTCAAATATGTTACAGAAACAATATCATTTGAACAATATTCGAGTTTTTTAAAATGATGATTTAGGCCGTTCTATACTTAAAAAGTATGTTTTGGAGAACTTTTTCGAACCCTTTGGGCTTTGACCCATTTTCTACGTTTCATTATGAGCAATGTGTTAAACTCATTTAACGTGTTAGAGGTAAAACATAAACTTAATCTACCCAAATTACTACCTCTAACGATAGGATAGTGAGTTAGTTATTAATGTGGTTATTAGATACCAATGCAGGTTTTCTGATAGTGATTTTTTAAAATATGGTCTCTCATTTAGCATGTATTTGTTGCTAATTTTCAGCTTTGCTCAGCAAGATTGCGGCTATGAGATCATTTACATCAGATAAGTTGCAATTTTGGCGAGAACGGGCTTCTGGAATGAGTTGTTTTGCATACTTTTTCTCCAAGGATACAATTGACCAATTCAACACCATTTTAAAACCCGCAATTTATCTCTGCACGTTCTATTATTTCAACCCCCCGAGGTCTTCCCTCTTCGATAACTACATCGTCTTACTTTGCTTGTTGTACTGTGTATCTGGAATGGCATATGCACTAGCCATCTACCTCGAGCCGGGTTCTGCCCAGCTGGTGAGTCTGTTATATTAAAACATTACCTTTTTGCCCATTAATGTCACAAAATATTGATAGCGCTGATTTTATGTACTTTAATTTTCGTGTTTTTCATAGTGGTCGGTCCTTCTGCCGGTTGTCTTGACTCTTGTTTCAACTCAAGACGACGATAAGGGATCAATTCTACCTCTACTCAAAAGACTAGCATACCCTTCATGGGCTTTGGAAGCATTTGTGCTAGCTAATGCTGAAAGGTTTGACATGATATCATGTTTTCAGTTTATTTTACCGTTTCAATAATAATACCAGCATACCATATTGACCCAATAGAACACTAGTGGCTAACATGTTGTAATACTCTTTTCAGGTACCGTGCAGTGTGGTTGCTAACAAGATGTGCGGCAATTGCTAAGAGAGGTTACGATCTCAGGGACTGGAAATTCTGCTTAATGCGTATGTTAGTCGCTGGTTTGGCTTTTCGTCTTCTAGCTTTGTTCTTGTTAGTAGCCTTTCAGAAAAAGTAAATACAGTTTGTCCACAAAAACACGAACACATACAGGCAATTTACTTGGAAAAGTGATCTTACGTGATCAACTTTGCTCAAGTTTACAATGAGTGTGATCCGATGGAGCAAAGGTGGATCAATGGGTGACACTTGTTTTTGTAAATTATAACTAGGGTTGGCCTGCTTTTTCGAAGAACTGACATGGTACGTAGGAAGAGACTATGTACAGTCTAAAAAGGAAATTTGATATACATTAACATTTTTTTTGAACAGCGAAGAATTTATTGAGACGATACATTGGATATTAATAGTATATAGTAATAAGTAAGCATACAGAAAGTCATTTGTATCTACTGCAAATCGCAAATCATTTTTTTCCCACAAGTGATTACATGAGTCATGACTCATGAGTTGTTAGCACTTAAAATTGAACTAGAAAGGAAGAAAGTTGAGCCAGTTGAGAAAGCAACATATGCAACAAGTGTTACTGTATTATATGTGTTACGGAGTAATATCTAATGAATGAGTTTTTTACAGTAGTCACATGTAAATGTACCGAAGCTCAATACTAAATCATGAAGATAAATTATTTATCTTTTTGTAAATTCGTTGTAAAACAGCCGGTATATATGGTGTTTGGTTTACCCATTAACTTGTTTTTCCTGGATCGAACGATGTTTATTCTCAATATTTGCTGAGATGCTGGTATTGTTGTTACTACTAAAAAAGATTTGGAATTTCCACTTGCGAACACATTCATTCACAACAGCTTCCCATGATATCAAAATGAATGAGTCGGGCAGGTTGGATAACGAATAACACAAAAGTACTATATGACTATTCACATAAATAAATTGAAATAACGCTTTTAAATAACTGAATTTCCAACAATAATGGAAATGTGAATAGAACATTTGAAACATGAAACACAAGTTCATCATTCTACATACTAAAACTGCGCAAACCAGACACATAAATATCATCACTCTTTCTTCCTAGAATCCTTGAGTTGTTCCCTTTTCCGGATTTTGAGTCAGAAACCGTAACGCCAAGCATCAATCGCAGAGTTGTTACATATACCCTCCTTCCATTTTATGTTGTCGATTTCATTGATTCTATATAGCATTATATTGTTAATATAGACAACTATTGTATCGTGTCATCAACAATATTCTAGATCCAAGGCTGCATGTATCAGCTAACTGGATTACATATTCTTGCCATAAGGTTAACGGGAATGGTAGCTTTGATTGCTATTGGGTAAGCACCATATTATGCAGCGTACTAAACAAGTAGCCAAACAAAAAAGTATAAGGCGGCTCACCGCTAAACTTATTCCCCGAAAGATCTAGTGTTTGAACGTTCCATAACACTTCCAAATCGCACCAGGAATTGGACCAGAAATCGCATTATTCTGCAGCGTACTAAACAACAACAGAAAACCAAAAAAAAAAAAAAACTTGGATAGTTTGGTGAAATATGTGAAAGTTGATTACATAGACTGCAAGTTAGAAGGATTTCCGATTGCAGGCAACAAAATCCCGGACAAATCCTGACCAGGCTGATAATCGTAAAAAAGAAAAATACACATTATGTTATAGGTAGCAAAATTGAGAAATTCACTTAGTAATTATTCGACTCAGGTTATGCTTATGGGTAAAAAAATTATAATGTAAGAACTCCATGAATATTTTGCCTAAAGGTGTTTCGTCATGCCAAAAAGTACCCGTTTGACCCATTTCCTAACTTTTCAGACTCGCCCGTTTGACCCGTTTGACACCTCTAAAGTATTGTGAAAAGATGCTCACTTAAACAGTCTATTGAATCTAGTCATGTCTTCATATACGTAAACCACAACTATATGAACTAAACCCGGCTATATCCGGCCAAGACCCGAGTATTCTGGCCATGACCCGGTTAGATCCGGCCACGAACCGGCTATATCCAGTTAAATCCGGCTAGTCTAAACAACCTGATTTCAACTGTCATTATATATATATATCTAAACCTCAGGATTTGGTTGCTTCAAAATGTTGTTCGGAACAGTTGGTTTAACAGTAAACAATGTTGCCAACATTTGTACCCTACTGTTCTAAACCGCATGTTTTGTTTGTTTCAAAAGATTGTTCGTAACAGTTGCTTTAACAGTAAACAATGCTGCCAACATTTGTACCCTACTGTTTGGTGGTTTAACAAATTAATTAATGATAACTAATTACAAATTACAAAGTGTGATAACTAATTACAAAGTGTCTCGCTTATATTCATAAAATACACTGTTGTAACAACTGTTGATGCATAAAACTCCACAAATGGTCACTGTAGCAGTACATATTCAAGCTCGGATACCAAGTTTAGATGCTTCTCCACTGTTGCCATTGTGTACACATACTATCCTGCACATCATAAAAACCCAGAAACTTCCATCACAAGGTTTGTCTATTCTGATCTAACATATTAGGCATCAAGAAGAAACAAAAAAATAGAATCTTTGTTTTGCATAGGTATGTTAACAGTGCCCACCTTTAGGTTGTTTTTTACACTGCTTTTGTTATCTAAATTTTGCTTCTTTCATGCAGCTACTAAACAAAATCCAAAACTACAAGCTTGCACTTTGTAATTACAGGTATGTTTACATATAATCTCTTTGCTACTTTAACTTAACCATATGGATTTTTTGTTTACTAACCTTTATACTTATGTATGTATTATTCCCAAAAACTGTTGCCCAGCACCGTAAATTGCATACATACTTATTATATATTCTATATTTCCTTAAAATATCTACTTTGCAATCTAAAAGATGCCTAGAAATACAAGATCTTTAAGAATAGATATGTCGCCTCAATTTGAGAATTATATGTATAACTTAAATGGTAAGCGTGTATTGCATATGCAACCCCCATCTGAGTTAGATGCTGTAGAGCAGCAAAAATGGTTGAAAAAACAGGCTCGCTATCGTCGACCAACAAACAATGCCATGCCAAAAGATTATGGCACCACCTGTTGGTCTGCAGATGAAGGAACATCTGCACTAAACACCCTACAAACAGGTCCCCAAGGTTTACAAGGAGCCGAAAACTTACCAGAACAATGGCCGTTGAATCTGAATGAACATACTGACAATGTCATACGAGACACTCGCAAACGTAAACCACCTCCAGCAAATCTATATGCATTCCAAAACACCAAAAAAAAAAGGTCAGTTTCATGCATTTATCATGTTTAATGCAACTAAATTTTATACAAACTAACTTTCTTACTTATTTATGGAGAGTTAATGCATACTCATGATAATTGCAGTTTAGAGGATCCCTCTCATTATTTACCATCTACATTGATTAATGAAGGTTCACATCATAAAAGCAACACTATATCGAATAGTACTTATGCTGATGATTATCTGACAAATCAAAATACTATCACTTTTAACAATAACAATGGTAGGCTCTTCTCCTAATTGTCAAATGCATACTACAAATATTCTCTAAAGACATATTACCAACCACTAAGAAAAAAAAAAGAAAATCTGCAACGAATGCAGGTTGTGTACCAAGTTATGCATCTACAGCATCTGTCATACACGATACCAGGGAACTCAAAATCAGTGCAACAAATATGGTTGCACTCCACAGCGACACAAAAGAAAAAAGTAAGTTTTAGAATTTATTACATGTTATGTACTTAAATTTAATGACACTTAAATTTTGGTTATCCTCCATGTAGGATTAACGCATAATGATTATCGTTGTAATACACATGATGATTATCATACCTTTCAACCTACCTCCATTAATGAAGACTGAATCCAGGCACATTTCGGAAGATTCCCATAAATGTGGCATTTCTTTTAGATCGCCGGTGTGTGATCACAAAGAAGGTAACCATTTTTCCTAGTCATTCAGCAATTAACACTTTATTAGAAAAATTAAGCCAGATAGCGTAAGGTAATATAAGATATACTTATTCATTCGACTAATTCCTACTACAAACAGGTCCCCAAGCTTTACAAGGAGCCGACCAAAACAATGGCGGTCGAATCTGAATGAACATACTGAAAATGTCATACGAGCCACTCGCAAACGTAAACCACCTCCAGCAAATCTATATGCATTCCAAAACACCAAAAAAAAAAAAAAAAAAAAAAAAGGTGAGTTTAATGCAACTAAATTTTATACAAACTAACTTTCTTCCTTATTTATGCAGAGTTAATGCACACTCATGATAATTGCAGTTTAGAGGATCTCTCTCATTATTTACCATCTACATTGATTAATGAAGGTTCACATCATAAAAGCAACACTATATCCAATAGTACAAGTAAGTTTTAGAATTTATTACACGTTATGTACTTAAATTTAATGACACTTAAATTTTGGTTATCCTCCATGTAGGGTTAACGCATAATGATTATCGTTGTAATACACATGATGATTATCATACCTTTCAACCTACCTCCATTAATGAAGACTGCTCCCATATACAAGAATCCAGGCACATTTCAGAAGACTCCCATAAATGTGGCATTTCTTTTAGACCGCCGATGTGTGATCACAAAGAAGGTACCCATTTTTCCTAACCATTCAACAATTAACACTTTATTAGAAAAATTAACCCACATAGCGTAAGACAGTATAAAATACACTTATTCATTCGACTAATTCCTACGACATCCATGACATTAATAGTTACAACAATAATGTAATTCTATATACTAATTACCATTATCCTTTTTTAACACAGGATAGAAATTATCAATTGCAAATTAAACAATTCATACTAAATGCAGATGCTGTACAAGGTTATGCCAACACACAAAATGATCAGGTGTATGTGACCAATACCATAGAAAAACAGACAAGTCAGCAAAAGACAACAGCTGCAGCAACATATACAGGACGTAAAAGGCACCTGGAGTGTGAAAATCCACCTACCCATACAAGAGACCCTCGATCAAAAAGGCAACATACAACTGACTATTTGTCTATGCCTTCAACACAGGCCTGCAAATTAATTATAATAATAAGAATATCAAATTTAATTTTACCTAATAATTTATGTTAACAGGAAAGTATTTCTAAAATCGTTTTGGCTTTAAAAGTGCAGGTGTGTCACGTTTGTACATTGATTTAGGCGATTCTGATTATGCATGTCAGTATTGCAATGCAACGTTTTGGTATGGCGAAAGGTTGAAAGGAAATTCTCATCAATGTTACCCAAAGTACACAAAATGTTGTGGAGGAGGGCAAGTCTATCTTAAAAAGGAAGCAGACCCACCAGAATATTTCAAACACCTTTTCAAAAATAAACATTTCTTAGATAACATACGGGCGTATAACCAGATGTTTAGTATGACATCTTTTGGGGCAGAAATTGATGAATCAATAAACAATGGAAGAGGGCCGTATGTATTCAAAATTTCGGGTCAGATACACCATTGGATAGGTACATTGTGTCCAACCAATGGGGAAGACCCTAGGTTTTTGCAACTTTATATCTATGATACGGAAAACGAGGTTCGTAACAGGATGGAGCCTTTTGGTGGAACAGAACGGAGTGGTTTGAAGCCTGAAATAGTAGAAAGGTTGATACAAATATTGGATGAACACAACGAATTGGTTAAGCTATTCAGAACAGCAAGAGATAAACTTAATGAAGAAAATGTACCTGAATTCAAGATCCAGCTTTATAATGTAGTTGGAGCTCAAGAATATCAGCTCCCATCTTCCGGGACTCTTGGAGCAATCGTCTTTCAAACTGATGCAAACAGCCAAACAGATTATGACATTATCGTAGAGTATAAAGATCGACACCCAAAAAGAATCAATAAACTTCATAGTTCGTACATGTCTCTCCAATTCCCTCTCCTCTTTGTTTATGGTCAGCCCGGTTACAATACAAAATTGACATTAAAAGGTGTCAATGCAACTAGGAAAAGGAAGAAGCTATCTATGAATATGTATTATAAATACCAGTTACATGAACGGTTTGACCAGTTCGGTCTTCTCTTTAAAGGTGGCAGGTTATTCCAACAATATGTTGTCGTCTGCTTACTGTACACTTGAACAAGAAAGACTCGATTTCATACGATCCAAGCAGAACAACTTGAGAACTGAATGCCTTTCAGGCATTTGCGATGCGATGTCAAAAGGAGACCATTTTGGAGCTGATAATAGGCCAAAAAATAATCCTTCCCTCAAGTTTCATGGGCGGCCCAAGGTACATGTATACCCATTATCTCGATGCACTTGCCATATGCAGAGTTCTTGGTAACCCTCAATTTTTCATAACTTTTACATGCAACGTTAATTGGCCAGAAATCAAACGCCGAATGAGAAGATATCCAGAACTCACCACATCAGACAGGCCTGATATAGTGGACCGGGTTTTTGAGCAAAAGGTGGAAGATTTTTTAACAGTACTCAAAGAACAAAAGATCTTTGGTCGTTGTACTGGAGGTAAGTAATACTTTTGTACCATTATATTAACCCAAAAACTAAATTGTCCAATATAAACTTCATTCAGTAAACCTTAATGTTCTTACTCATTACATTTTTTTACTGCAGTTCTTTACACAATCGAGTTTCAAAAACGCGGCCTTCCACACTGTCACACACTCTTATGGGTAGACGCAAAAGACAAAATAAAAAATCCAGAAGAAATAGACAATTTCATTTCTGCAGAACTACCAGACAAAACATCTGATCCAGAGGCATATAGAGTTGTTGCCGATATGATGATGCATGGGTCATGCGGAAATGCTAAACCAAATGCCCCCTGTATGCAAGAAGGTGCTTGCAGCAAGCATTTCCCAAAAAAATACAATGAAACTACTTACTTTGACGAAAACGGGCACGTACATTATCGGAGAAGAAGAACACCAGCTTAATGTGCCAAAAGGTGAGCTCAGATTAGACAACACGTATGTTGTACCATATAACCATCTACTTTGTCTCATGTTCCATGCTCACATTAATGTTGAATATTGTGGCTGGAGCATGTTGATAAAGTACCTATTGAAATATATCTCCAAAGGCACAGATCGGATTGCTGCACGTATTATAAAACCAATCGGTGATCCAGGACCATCGTCATCTGCTCCCAAGATACAGATAGATGAAATAAAAAACTTTATTGACGGCCGCTTTGTCTGTCCACCTGAAGCCTGTTGGAGGATACTTGATTTCCCGATACACCATAGAGAGCCGCCCGTGCAGATACTTGCAGTTCACCTTAAAGATATGCAAAAAATCACTTTTCGTGATAAAGAACCTCTCGGACACGTTGTAGCAGATGATGGAAGAAAATTAACAACTCTCACACAATGGTTTGTGTATAATGAAATGTTTGAAGACGGAAGGCATTTAACATATTTAGACTTCCCTTCAGAGTATGTTTGGTACGAAGACACAAAAACATGGAGGCGTAGAAAACTTAAAGGTAAATATTCAGTTGGCAGATTGGTATACGTACATCCAGCCGCAGGAGAGCTCTTCTACTTCCGCATGTTACTCAGCCACCAGAAAGGCTGCAAATCATTTGTTGATGTCCGTACCGTTAACAACAAAGTGTTTAACACATATCGTGAAGCATGTCAGGCCATGGGTCTGCTTGATGACGACAAAGAGTGGGACACAGCCCTACAAGAAGTGGCAATGTCAGCAACAGCTGCGGAATGACGTGCATTTTTTGCTCACATTTTGATTTACTGTGAAGTTGCAGAACCTCTGCAACTTTGGGAAAGGTACTGGCATCGTATGGCAGATGACATCCCAAGAAAAGCTTCGCAAACAAGTGGCGTTAGAAACCTACATGTAAACAGTCCTGAGATCAAGGAGTATATCATTTATGAAATAGAAATGATCCTCAACAGCCGTTCCAAATCAGTCAAAGAATTTGGTTTCTCCTTGCCTCCACAACATCTTCTTGACGATTTGCAAAATAGATTGTTGATGGAAGAAAGGAACTACAACCGTGAACAATTGAAAGAAGATGTCGCTAGCTCAGTTGTTAAATTAAATACTAAACAGCTACAAATTTATAACCTTATAATTAATGCATGTAACAATAAAAAACATGAATTGGTGTTTGTCTATGGCCACGGTGGAACAGGGAAAACCTTCCTTTGGAAAACAATTATTAACACCATACGTTCAGAAGGGAAGATTGTCTTGGCCGTTGCATCTTCCGATATCGCCTCTTTGCTTTTACCATCTGGCCAAACGACGCATTCAAGATTTAAAATACCCCTGGAATTGACTAACGAATCAATGTGTAGCATCAAAAAGAATACGATGATGGCAAAGTTACTTATTGAAACTGATTTGATTGTATGGGATGAGGCGCCAACGAATGACCGAAGGTGTTTTGAAGCGCTTGATAGAACTCTAAGAGATGATGGCCTATATTGTTCGAATGCACTGTTATAAGCACTGTTCATGCATAATATACTAAAAGCCATTTTTTCCGTTCTGTTCAAAATGTGTTATTACGGACACAAGGCGCCACCCCATTGGTTGCAACATTAGCCTGCTACTGTTATTCCAACTGTAGCTCACTGTAGAAACAACTGTAGCACCCGTTTATCACTGTAGAAACCACTGTAGCACTCCCTTTTTATCCATTCCAATTCCGCACCATCCCATTTATCCACACACTTCTCCTCAACTCCTAGAAAATTCCAGACCACTTTCCTCTCATCAAATCCACCAGCTGATATCACAATGATAAACAAGTGTATTTTATCCCGTGGTACATCCCCATCCTCACAAATCCTTCTAGAGTTCTAGGTCTTCCCAGAACTGATATCAAAAAATAAAAACACGGAGACACAAATCACAACCAAAACCCAACAACTACTATCTTCCAGATCCCCAAATCCCAGGTCACACACGCATAGCTTTTCCGGCGAGGCGTATCCCGCCGATTTTCTGGCAAGCTGCGTAGTTGCAAATCATCTGCCAAACTTATCCAAACGCACGTTCAACATTTTCTTAAGGTATTTGTTTCAGCTTATGCTTCGAGACTCATAGACGGTGTTATATACGGCTTATTTGGTTTTGGGAATTTGGGTTTTTTTGCTTAACCCGAAAAAATAGCAGATAAGCATAAACTCAAAAAATGTTATCAATTTTATGGTAACGAAAAAAATAGCAGATAAAAATGTTATGAATTCTATGTGTATAGTCAATTTTACTCGGATACGGTGTTTGGATTAGCTTAAGTAGCCCTCCTTATGTGCTTATTGTTTATGAAGATAAACTCATTCTTTCAGAGAGCTCAGTTAAATAAGCCCATAAGTTGGCCAAATACGCTAATCCAAACTTCCCCTTATTGTTGGTATGCCATGCCATTAAGAAGTGCTTAATCTCTTTTCTTTTCCGACAAGGCGTATCCCGCAGATACCCAAATTGTCAAAGAGCTCAGTTAAATAAGCCCATAAGTTGGCCAAATAAGCTCATCCAAACTTCCCCTTATTTAACTACAACCTTTATTCGAATTTGTTTTTATGAGTGAAAACGATTTTAGGCCAAGAGTGGTATTTGTTCGAAAATAGCTTAAACATGTGACTATAAAAATGTGGCTGAAATGAAACGGGTCAAAATCTTAAAATTGTCGTCGTCGTCCAACGTTGATTTCAAGCCCACGGTAACATGATGAAGCTTTAACACTGGTCAGGGGCATTAATCCATAGTAACACGATACAATTTTAGCAATCTCGATGGTCATTCAATGCGCTCTATGTATATAGTTTACATAAAGCCAATTCCAGGTATACTGTATCACAGCAGTTGAACAAGAGTTGTATGGTTTCCTCAAGTTTCCCTGATGCCCATGGATACATTCATGGTATATTCATCCCCTTAGATCATGTGTTTTGTACTCAACGAGGGATGTAACCTGCGCGTTGCTGCGGGACGTTTTGTTATGTAAGGCATGAATAAGAGATAAGAATTGTATAAGCCATTAAGAAAAGATGATATAAGATAGCATAAAGTATTTTAACATACATAAGTTTTTTTGTTTGGGAATGCCAATGTTGTACAAAAAATAATAGACAAACCCATATGCAAATGCAACTGCATGGTACATGTGTTACAAAAGATGGTTGGTTTAGCAGTTATAGATGTTTTTAGACATATTTTCACAGGTGGTGTGCAAATATATTTGAAAACATACTGATGGTTACTAAGTGGTGCAATAAGTTTTAGTATTTACAAAAGGCTGATGTTGGCTGGTCAGATGACTTTTTTATCTTCATTTAGACTTCTTTCTTTGAACAGCTCTTGGTTTCAGCTGCTGTTGTGGTGATTGTTCTGCTGTTGCTGCAAAAATAAAAATAATTAGTTTATGAGATAACAATGAGGTGTAATTTAGAATGAGGAAAAGTAATCATGAGAAATTTGAAAAAAAAACAATTGGCACTCTATTATTTGTGGCAATTTTTCAAGACTGCAGGCTAATTATTTGTGGCTATTTTGGATGGTAGCATAGTTGAACAGAAGACATTGCAAGTAGAACAGGCACAGCTAATATGAATGCCTATAATGGATGCAAAAAGGGTGCTGTTCTAACAGTTATCCTATGCTAACAGGTCACGGGTTTTTTTTTTTGAGTTTTGGTGTCTATTTAAGACAGTGCTGGTTAAATATTTTTTTTTGGTAAGGGAGTTCTCTCATTTGCATAGAAAAGCAAGAAGGCAGAATGTCTAGACACCCTAGGTGTGACCAACTTAGGGTTGAGGCAAACTCTAACAACTGGTCTGAGATGCTAGTTTTATATTGTCGTAAATCAGCAATCGAAGACATTCAAATGGCACAAGCAGATGAATGCAATATGTGCAAGGCTGGTTGGTAAAACTCGTGAAAGGGCAAGCTTTATTCTGGAGGTCGAAAGTGTTGGAAACATTTATGCGCAGAAAACGGCCGAGTTTCTTAGACAGGAACAGGCAAAAGATGATCAAAAGGTGATGCAAATGCAAATACTAACAGCTGAGCTAGAGCTGAATGCTCGTAATAAGGATATCTTTATGATGTGTCGTTGTATAGGTGATTATTCCTTATCAAGTTTTAAATTTATATTTTGCCGACTTAACCTATAACAACACTAACGGGCAGTGTACCCGATCAATGTAGCCTAGCTGGTAAGTAGGGTGTCGATCACTAAGAGTGAGATTTCTAATATACTAATTCTAAAGGTATTCGACTCTACTAAATTAATCCTAAACTAAAGCAAAGGGGGGTTCAGCCTGAGAGACTGGCACGAGTTTGGTTTTATACTAAACTAATCAAACTAAACTAAACAAACGCTAGAAGCTTGAAGGTATCGAAAATAAGAAGAACGTGTTAACCAAGTTCAGTCATATATGATTAAGTTTTGATAAGTTTCTAAGACATGTAGTGATGGTGCTCACAACTAGGCGCGGTCTATCCTACCTCTAATTTCTTTTAGAGTCTAGATTCCATTTTAAGTCTTTTTGACTGACTAATCCTGTCACAATTAATCAGAACCCGCATAAAGCTGCTTAATGATTACCATGTTTATATATTATTTAACCCTTAAGGGGCTTACATTAATCATGCAAACGATATTAATGAAGTAATTGTGCGAGCCTAAGGTCGACAAGGCACGATAAACTAATAAAGTAATCAAAACGAAGACTAAGCAACCAATCGAATTAGAAACTAATTAAACCATCTAATAATCATAAACATGGCTAACACCTAAGGGTATTAGCCCATAATCTCTGTAACAAAATACAAAAATATAATCAAGACGAATAGAGTATTAAACATAAAGAATATGATACGCTAACCGAATGATTAAGTAGTATAACAATGATAAGAGATGTTCTTCAAGTATAATTGGGTCTTCAAGGGTGATCTTCTGCTGTTTTGAGAGGCTTTGATCGTCTGGGAATGGCCCTAAGGGTTCCCAAAGATGCCCTAATTCGTTAATGAGTTCGGTATTTATAATTCTGAAATCTGGGTCGATACGGCGCATCTAGAGAGTTAGATGCGCCGCATCTATAAGTAAACGTAGCCTCCAAGTCTGAAACTGACCCGATATGGCGCATCTATAAATCTGATATGGAGCATCTCCCAATACGGCGCATCTAAAGACCTGATGCGCCGCATCTCCTTCAGATACAGGTAGATCTCCTTTTTCTCTTTCCGTGGCCGCTTGAATCAACTAAAACGGAGTCCGGATGAAGATTTTATGGCCAAAATACGAAAGCATCTTCAAGTGTCGACTTGTAATCTTGACTTCTTCATTAAGCTTCTAATCTCCACTTGATTTCTTGGTAAGGATTGTGTATGGCCGATACGGCGCATCGGATTGGTTCGATGCGGCGTATCTGGAGTAGAACAAGTTGGTTCTTCTTCGTTGACCAAAGTTTCATATGCGACGCATGATAAAATCAGATGCGGCGCATGCTTCAAAGTCAGGCAATGGTCTTTAATCTCTTCAATTCAGCAGACTTTTCCAATCTTGATCATTTTGCTCCATTTTATGTCCATAATAGCTAACTTTCACCAAATGCTTGTTTATAACTGAGAATTACAAAAGTAGGCGATTAAGTATCAATTCCCATATAAAATAATACAAAAACAAGCAATATACATAGGATACATGATGCTAATAAAATGTACTTATTTGATGTCATCAAATATCCCCCCACTTGAACTTTACTTGTCCCCAAGTAAACCTTAGAATTAATCATATGAAAATGTATCCTAAAAGATATTAGGATTTATTTTTATATTTAAGAACGTATTCGTTTTGTCATAATCACACAACCAAACACTTAACGAAGTAGAAACCAAAATAATTTTTTTTAATGTAAAACAATTCTAAATCGTTTAGTTGCTTAGTCGTGACGAATATTCTATCATAGGCTTGGCAAGTATACGCATCTCCCCCACTAAAGCCAAGGAGTAACAAGTCTAAAGCGGTAAAAAGGGTTTGTTGGTTAAGGGTTGATCATCTTTTTAATCTCTATCGATCTCACATTCCAGAAAAGGCGAAAAAATTACAAATACATGATCGAATCCATGACCACGATACTTGCAATTGCTCAAATCCTTAACTCGAATGGGCTAAAGATAGGACCAAGTAATCTTCACCAATAATATTATATCAAAAAGGGCGACAAAATCATAAATACATAGCCGAATCCACGACTACGATACTTAAGATTGCTCAAATCCCTAATCTCAATAAATCAAAGGTTTGGATGAAGAATGATATAGGGTATGGATAATATTTGGGATACAAATTGGTGTAAAATAAAAAAATAAACAAAACAGATAAATTAAAATCCTAAGTGTGGTTAATCACTTTCCCAACCATCCCATGAATAAGACTCATATCATTGAATAACTCACGCTTTAACACTTGAAACACACGCTTTAGGTAGACACGAATTATACTCAACAAAATCTCAATCAAAGAATAACCTTAGTTGGTGTTCCCATAACGGCCAACTCCCATTCAATCCATAAATATAATATACAACAACAAATAGTGGTGATATCTCCCACTTAATACAAAACTTTACATAAGTTGGTTAAAACAAACTTCCAACTTTTTTTTTTTTTTTTTTTTTTTTTTTTTTTTTTTTTGACATCAACATATATGTGTAAAATTTCACAACTTTTCTATCACTATTTTTCCGGATAATTTTTCCATACTCTTCATACTTTCAGAAATAACTGTAATAGTGAAAGTAGCAAACACACGAAAAATAAACTAAAAGTTATACAATATTTACTTTCATACCAATTGCATTGTGCAATTTCCCGACCTAACCAAAGATAATGAATTACGCACGCGAACACAGGTAATGTAAGGAAACACACTTTGCCTAAAGCAATTAACCACGGATTTTAATCTACAGGGTAGGCTAAGGTGTAAGGGTGTATCGAAACATTATAACAAAGGTGTAAGAAACGAAAGGAATGGCTCTGAGGGTTTTTCTAGGGGTATCTTACTCTAAAAGTGAGAGTAAACAAAGGGTTTATACGGGGGTTAACTAACCATTGTAGTTAGTTAATATCACATAACATATAAAGGCTATTTGGGTGTAATCCTAGAAATTTACCAATTTAGACAAGTCACTCCAATTATATAAATAATACTCATTATGGTGGTCTCGAATAGTATACAAGCCAAGTTCTAAAGTTTACAAGTCACCGGCACACTAAAGTTTTAATATTTTTGAAAGAATAGAGTTATGTGTGCGGTTATGTAATTTAGACTTTAAACAAAAACATGCTAAAAAATTTTAAATTTTGATATATTAAGCGCATTTTAAGCATATTTTGAAAAAGTTTAGGACAAGTAAGTGTTCTAATTCTCCATCCCCCCACTTAAGTTAAACAACGTCCTCGTTGTTTGATTTGAAATTAAAAACAGGAAATAGAAAGAATTAGAACGGAAAACTCCCCTGAGATTTGCTCGGTATGATCCTCCATGTAAGAATGCGAGCATATAAAATGTGGGAGTTCATCAACATCTTCAATCGTCCAGACCTGTAAAAATATAGAGACCACAGAAAAATAGACTCGAGAACATCTCGTTAATCATTGGTTAGAAAAATAAAACTACGAAAAATTACAGGTCAGAGTGTCGATGCGTCGCACCCATGGAATATTGGATACGCCGCATCAACAACCTGTAGGAAATATTAAACTGTATGGAATGGGATAATACGCCGTATCGATAGAAATTGATGTGTCGCTTCTTATTTTATTAATTCGAAGACTGTTTTTAATAAATAATTAGATACGTCGTATCTGTACAACAGATGCGTCATATGTCGGTTATGGTTTAAAAAATTTTTGATTAAAAACAGAATACGTCGTATCTAGGGGATAGATGCGCCGTACTCGAATTATTAAATGCGCTGTATATAAAATTAAAACGCCATACGCCGCATCTAGAATACAGATGCGCCATATCGTTTGTATCAGCAGAACACAGCGACAGCAGTCATGCAGAAAAAACAAATAAAAACAAACACAAGAAAATAAAATAAATTAAAAAGAAAATAAAAGACAAGCATGGGTTGCCTCCCACGAAGCGCTTGTTTTTGTTCGAGTCACGAGCCTGACTCCACCCTTATTTACTAGGTAATAGGGTGTACGTCCCCCCACTTGGAATCAAGTGCGGGTGAAAATAGCAATAAACACTATAAGAGTGTAAATTTTGTATAGTAGAAAGATATGTCAAGTAAAAATGGTACCTTAGTGGGTAGTGATCTCCACTCATTACCTTTCCGGATTTGGTTGATAAATTAGATGTCTTGAACATTCTACATGAGAGACTAATATATTGAGGGTGCATGAATTGTTCTTCATTTATCTTGTCGGTAGTTAGGCGTCCCTCAACTTCTATACAAGATGTGAAAGAGTCTATGGCGAGTATCGTTTCGAGCACCTCTTCTTTCCATGTAGAGTCCAAAGTTTCTTGCTCTTCAACCATGGTGTTATCCAAGAGCTCATCATCTATTTCTTTTGTAGGTTCAACCAAAATTTGGTGGATAACATTAACAGGTGCTAGTTGTATGTCATCGTCATCGTGTGGTGTGATGTCTATGATAGGTTGTAAGGTAACAGATTCCACCACATCGTCATTCGGCTTTGCAACCTGTTTAGAAACACTAACAATGTCATTAGTAAAAATAAAAGGAGAATCAAGGGTGTTACCTATTTGTGTCGTAGATTCCACATGAGCTTGTGTTTTTGATTCTTTTATCCGTTGATTCTTAGCTTTCATCTTCTTTATTTTCTTCTTGTATGGCTTCTTTTTGTTTTCCACCTTCGGTCGTCTAGTGAAAGGAATGGGTATGCATCCACTCTTTATTCGTCCAGGGAAAGGGACGGGTGGGATATACGGTTCACTTACCTTAAAGCATTTAGGGAAAGGGACGGATGGTGGAATATTGCTAAAGTAATGTCTTCCATTTTTTTCCCATTGATATTGTACATCCGGTTTTAGCCTAGGAAAAGGGACAGGTTTATATTGGTTAGCCCGAAACCTGTTTAGCCTTTCTGAGTCCGTGAGATCTGAATTCCTATTTTCTTCCTGAGAATCCACAAGAAGGTTATCCATTGTTTCCTTGTCATCATGCTTAACTCCAGAATTACTTATCTCATCATGTTGTGGTTGTACATCATCACGTATAATAGCATCAATCTCATTACATCCTTCTACCATACTCTTTTCTTTTGTTTTGACACTAAGTATGCTTATAATATTACGGCAATGTTCTTCAATACGATGTACCGAATCCGTAGTATTTTTATTGTGCTTCTTAAGTGCTTCATGATAACTTGTGTCTACCAACTCTTTTCTTGATAGTTCACCATCTTTTATAAATTTAGAAACGGCTTCTTTGAAGTCATAGATCTCTTTTTGTGGTGGTGGAGTTGGTGGGTAAGGTGAGTGAGGTCCATTGCATCCCTTGTAGCGATTATCGATGGTATATATCCTTTCATTCATCTTATTTATTTCCTTGCCAAGGTTATTTATTTGAACAGTAATTGTAGCTAAAATTTCAGAATCATCATTACCTGTATGTCTTTTGAATGCCCCATCATACCACCTTAAACAGTGGTCAGCTCTTTCATGTATAGCGGTTAAGGCGTCTTTAGCATTCATTTTAGGTATAAAACTCTGAGAATCTAAAATCATCCGAGTAGCCGCATCCAAACCCATATAGAAGGCAATCACAACCTGCATGTCAGTTAAATAATGTTGAGGACATTTAAAAAGTAATTCTTTAAACCTGTCCCACACCAAATAAAGCGTTTCTTCCGGTCTTTGCTTAAAGTTGTTGATTTCTTGAACCTTCTTTGCAGTCATTAATGGAGGACAATACTTGTTCAAAAATTTAGCCTTCAGATCGGCCCATGTAGTGATGCTTCTAGCAGGAATAGTTTTAATCCATCGATATGCTTGTCCAGTGAGTGAAATCGGGAATACTCGTAACATTATATGGTCTTTCCCTACATGAGGTGTATGAAACAAATCAACGATCTTGACCACTTTTTCAACATGCTCATTAGCATCCTTATTTTTTGCACCACTGAAAGCATTATCGCGTAACTCCTTTAGAAAGTGCCCTTTTAATTCAAACCTGGTTTCTCTCCTGAATCTTGTGTACCACTTTTCTTCATCGTATCTTGCATATTGGAAATATTCTTCCATGGTCAGTTCATTAATGTTTTTCTCGATCACCATGATTTCCTGAAAAACAAAACAACCAAGAAGAACAGTAGACCAAACAAAAAATAAATAAAAAATAAAAATAAAAACTAAACTAATAAAAATTAAACAAACGCAGAAAATAATAAATAAATAAAAAATTGCCCACAGAGCGTCAATATGCCGTATTCACAGACAAGAATACGCCGTATTGAAACAGAAAGATGCGCCGTATTCACAGACAAGAATACGCCGTATCTCCCTTCTGAGACAGACACACAGAATATAAACAAACTAACAGGTAAACAAAACAAACACAAACAGAAAAATATCAATAAAACTAGTAAAAAGATAAATTCACTCCCCGGCAACGGCGCCAAAAACTTGATGTGTCGTTGTATAGGTGATTATTCCTTATTAAGTTTTAAATTTATATTTTGCCGACTTAACCTATAACAACACTAACGGGCAGTGTACCCGATCAATGTAGCCTAGCTGGTAAGTAGGGTGTCGATCACTAAGAGTGAGATTTCTAATATACTAATTCTAAAGGTATTCGACTCTACTAAATTAATCCTAAACTAAAGCAAAGGGGGGTTCAGCCTGAGAGACTGACACGAGTTTGGTTTTATACTAAACTAATCAATCTAAACTAAACAAACGCTAGAAGCTTGAAGGTATCGAAAATAAGAAGAACGTGTTAACCAAGTTCAGTCATATATGATTAAGTTTTGATAAGTTTCTAAGACATGTAGTGATGGTGCTCACGACTAGGCGCGGTCTATCCTACCTCTAATTTCTTTTAGAGTCTAGATTCCATTTTAAGTCTTTTTGACTGACTAATCCTGTCACAATTAATCAGAACCCGCATAAAGCTGCTTAATGATTACCATGTTTATATATTATTTAACCCTTAAGGGGCTTACATTAATCATGCAAATGATATTAATGAAGTAATTGTGCGAGCCTAAGGTCGACAAGGCACGATAAACTAATAAAGTAATCAAAATGAAGAATAAGCAACAAATCGAATTAGAAACTAATTAAACCATCTAATAATCATAAACTTGGCTAACACCTAAGGGTATTAGCCCATAATCTCTGTAACAAAATACAAAAATATAATCAAGACGAATAGAGTATTAAACATAAAGAATATGATACGCTAACCGAATGATTAAGTAGTATAACAATGATAAGAGATGTTCTTCAAGTATAATTGGGTCTTCAAGGGTGATCTTCTGCTGTTTTGAGAGGCTTTGATCGTCTGGGAATGGCCCTAAGGGTTCCCAAAGATGCCCTAATTCGTTAATGAGTTCGGTATTTATAGATTCTGAAATCTGGGTCGATACGGCACATCTAGAGAGTTAGATGCGCCGCATCTATAAGTAAACGTAGCCTCCAAGTCTGAAACTGACCCGATATGGCGCATCTATAAATCTGATATGGAGCATCTCCCAATACAGCGCATCTAAAGACCTGATGCGCCGCATCTCCTTCAGATACAGGTAGATCTCCTTTTTCTCTTTCCGTGGCCGCTTGAATCAACTAAAACGGAGTCCGGATGAAGATTTTATGGCCAAAATACGAAAGCATCTTCAAGTGTCGACTTGTAATCTTGACTTCTTCATTAAGCTTCTAATCTTCACTTGATTTCTTGGTAAGGATTGTGTATGGCCGATACGGCGCATCGGATTGGTCCGATGCGGCGTATCTGGAGTAGAACAAGTTGGTTCTTCTTCGTTGACCAAAGTTTCATATGCGACGCATGATAAAATCAGATGCGGCGCATGCTTCAAAGTCAGGCAATGGTCTTTAATCTCTTCAATTCAGCAGACTTTTCCAATCTTGATCATTTTGCTCCATTTTATGTCCATAATAGCTAACTTTCACCAAATGCTTGTTTATAACTGAGAATTACAAAAGTAGGCGATTAAGTATCAATTCCCATATAAAATAAAACAAAAACAAGCAATATACATAGGATACATGATGCTAATAAAATGTACTTATTTGATGTCATCACTTTATTAAAAAACTTAAGGGTGTTTTAGATTTCTTGGAATAATCTATTTTGTTTCCTGTATTTTAAATTTTGCTAGTGTCTATAAGTTTAGTGCCAGTTATGGTGTCATTGTGTTTGTGACACGTGTGTAATATATTCTGGAGTCTACATGGTAAATAAATTTTGTAAAATACCTTTGTATTTCTTCACAGGTGTTGTCTGATCTTGGAATAACTGTTTTTTCACCAGTCTTGATTTGGTTTGTTCTGGCGTATCTTCAGATGGATATGCTTGTTGGTCAGCTTGATTTGTTATAAGCATGGGTGTTGGCGGTGTTCCTAGTTTTATTATAAAAAAAATAATAATAAAAAAAAAAAAAAAAAAAAAAAAGGAAAAATAGGTAATATTTACATTTACAAATGGTTTCTTTAAATAAGATATGCTAATAAAACAAAAGGCGGTACCTGGGTTTTCTTGCACAGGTGTTGACTGCATACCTAGTTTTCATAAAACATAATAGCTAACATTTACATTTGCAAAAAGTATATTTAAATAAGAAGAGTTGGTCAGATAAATTTGAGAACCTGAGCTTGCATTCATCAGTGGTGTTGTTTTGAGTCGTTTGTTTGTCTTTTTGAAAACCTTATCTAAAGTGAAATCCACTGATCTGCCTGTTTGATTGTAATGAAACTGGAAAATATTCTTTTGTCCTTCTGCTGCAAAGATTTCTGCTGGTATTTGTTGAAGGTCTGCTACTGTGTGCATTGAAATCAACTCTGAGCATGAAAATCCTACTATGTCGTTAGCAGCAGGGGTGAAGAAAGTAATTGGAGCAGTTGCAGATTGGTCTGTGATAAAACCTTTGAAATTATACCTGTGTATAATGAAGAAAGTAAAAGGATCATTTAATGTTTGCTATTTTCTTTAGGTTGTCTAAATGTGAGTTACAGCATTATTTACCTATAACATGGCTACTCTTGCTTTCCATGATCTAAGCAGCGATAGATTCCATCTTTTTCCCTAACTTTTAAAAGGCATTTATTGCAAGATATGTAGAACCAGTCTCTGTTGATGTTGATGCTGCTTATTGTTGCTTCAGCAGTGAATCTAACGGCCTAAGAAATATTGCATGTAGTGTGATGTAGTGGGGAAAATTTAATTAAAAATTTGGTGTAAATTTCAGCAAATATACCTTGTATGCTTCTGGATTTTGGTCCAAAAGTGTTTTCAATGGAAATTGGTATCTCAACATTTCTTTTTGAGCATCTTCATATGGTGTTATGCAGATGCGTAGCGGCGGAGCTGCATGGTGTTTGTCTCTGTACCTGGCATAATTTAGAAAGTTGCAATGAATTTGTTTTAAGCAGTTGGTATGTCAATATGTAGTAATTTAGTTTTTTTTGTTAATAGATTCTTACTGTTGTCGTGCTTCTTCAGCCTCTGGTATGTTTGGGTTTAGGTAAAAGTGTGTTGCTGATGTCGCTGTTAACTGATAATCTGCGACACAAATATTTGCAAATGCATCAGTAATTAATTATTAATATAGATGTGTAAGGTAATGTATGAATACAACACCTCTAAAACGTGTGACGCGGCAAGAGCTGACTGCAATTATAACAGGTTGTTCCATCTCTTCAAGTCTAGTTTCCTCAAAATTTTGGGCCACCGCATCCCACAGTGTCAACTCAATAACATTACCGCTGTTAACATAAGTAAAGTGTTATTGAATAATGAATAGATTCTTGACAAAAAAATGATAAATTTCTTTAATGTTACATGCCTTAGGTTTTAGATGCTAAGTTTTCTGTACACGGTCTCATCTTGGTTGGCATTTTGCTTGCGCTTTAATGGTCCGACTGATCTTAGGCACCCAATATAATCTGCAATGAAATATGTATCATGGTTTGTAAATTTTGCTTTGCACAGAAAAATTAAGGTTCAGAGCATGACCTGTGAGCATTGGGTATTGGGTTTTCCCTGTTGCATCTTCTGTTGGCACTTTCGATTGAAGGTGGTTGTATGACACAAATTTAAAATAGTGGTGCGGAATGTTTGGTGCTGTTATAGGGGTGAATTTCGTGATTCTCCCAAAGCGCAGAGCTGTTCTGTTATCAATTGTCTGCTGGTATGCACTGGCGGGTTCACACATGAAATCTGAAATTCTGTAGGTGGATCCAAGTTTAATTTTTGGGTCAAAATAATCAATTTCTTTGACATTCATGTTTGCCTGTATAGCATTGCCCTGTTTACATAAATACGTCGGTATTAAAAGTGAAGGAACTAATATGTATTGTTTACATAACATGAAGCTTGACATACCTCCTCATCTATTAATATGCAGCAGAACGCAGTTTCATTTTTTTTGGGGGAGAATTCACCTCCAGCTTTCTTTGAATAGGTGACCGAAATCCATTTTCTATATACCCTAACTTCAATGACCTTGTCATAAGAGTTGGGGTGTAACTCAGCAATTACTGCAATCTCTGTGGGACAGCTGGTTTCAATGATTGCCTGTTCCAACACATGCTCGGCCTCAGATACTGTACCGCTGCTACCTGCAACCATTTTTTGCACAGATGTATGCTGTTTGTCACTGCTTGCAGGGTTTGCCATTTAATTGTAAGTATATAATAAGTGATAGTGAGTTATAATGGAAAAACGGTAAGAAACGAAGATAGTAAGATGAATAAGCTAAAAAATAATGCAAGGGCACATGCTATATAAGATAGGGTTGCAGAAAATGTACCTGTATTTCTAAGTTGCGTTATAAAGAAAAAAAAAGGGTAACAAAAGAAGATGGCAAGACGAATCAGCTAAAAAAAGAATGGAACAGCAAGTGGTATATAAGACAGGTTTTTACAAAATGTATTTGTATTTTGCTATTTTTGTGATACCTTTATGAAGTAATGAATAATTGACATGTAGCTATGAGGCCATATTTAACAATGTTAATAACAAAAAAAAAAAAAAAAAAAAAAAAAAAAAAAAAAAAAAAAAAAAAAAAAATTGGAAAAAGGGGGGGAAAACCAAAAAAAGGAAAAACCCCATAAAAAAAAAGAAAAAAAAAACACAGAAAGAAAAATATCTGAGTATGAGCCTGCGATGCAAAAATGACTATGAACGTCCTATATTTGTCAAAAAGTCTTTGTAGACTATATTTTTAGTTTCGTTTGGTCTTCTATTGTCCTGCTGTTTCATGAGAATTTTCAAACCATGAGGAGATGTAGCTCTAGAAAGAGCAACATATAACTGCCCATGCCCAAAAACTGGCTGCGGAAGGTAAACACCAATTTTGTTAAGAGACTGCCCTTGACTTTTGTTGATTGTCATTGCGTAACAGAGTTTTATTGGGAATTGGTTGCGCTTGAAAGAGAATGGAAGATTTGGATCTTTATGAACCAAAGGTATCCTGTGTATGAACACCTTTTCACCGACCCTTATGCCTGTGATGATTTGCACTTCAATAAGCCTTGACATAAGTTGTGTGACTATCATGCATGTCCTATTGCATAAACCGCCTGCTAAACTAACATTTCTTAAAAGCATCACAAGTGCTCCAACTTTAAGATGGAGTTGATGTGGCGGAAATCCTGATAAGTTAAATGTGTTTAGATATTCAGCAGGATACAACATCTCAGTTTCAGCAGCAGAACTGTTGATTGGAATAGCCATATCATGGCTGCATAACTTGTAACTTCGACTTCAAACATTGATAAAACCTGTGTGTTAATAATGTCTGCAGTCTCATTTTTTGGACAAACGATAGCTTTTTGTTGCAGAGTGATTGTTGAAGGTGTTCGAAGTGTGGGTTGGTCATAGATAAAATCTATCAGCTTTGACAAAGCTTCTGTGCTGTCTTCTATACAATACCTATCTGGAATTTCAACCCATGATGTATTTTTGCTATCTTGTTCGTCAGGTTCTCCGAGCTTCCCATCACCAATATCAAGAAGCCAAGCTGCAAAAGAGTGGCCCAAGTTCTGTTCTTCTAAGCTAATTCCTGATCGAAATAGCCTCATGTTCTCCTTCAATGTCATTAGCTTAAAATGTGGCCAGAGATGAGAGCTTGCAAAAGAAGACAGAACTATTTCCATTTTTGGAGCACCTTTCTTGACAGGGAGTGTTTGCCGAAAATCACCTCCTAAAATAACTATTTTCCCACCAAAAAGAACGTCTGGAGCATCTAGTATGTCTTTAAGTGTCCTATCTAATGCCTCAAAGCAGCGCCGATCATTCATAGGTGCCTCATCCCAAATGATCAAATTTGTTTCAGCTAACAGGTTTCCAATATGAGTATTTTTTTTAACTCTACAAAGTGACTCATCTGTGAGTTCTAGAGGCAGTTTAAATCTTGAATGTGCGGTCCTTCCTGATGGAAGGAGTAGGGAAGCAATACCAGAAGAAGCGACTGCAAGCACAATGTTACCTTCAGATCGTAAAGCACTAATAATAGCTTTCCACAAAAAGGTTTTACCAGTTCCTCCATGGCCATACACAAATATCAATTCCTGCCTACCTCTTGCAACCGCATTTAGAATGAGCTCATAAATTCTTCTTTGGTCAGCATTTAACTTAGGGACTGAATCAGCCTTTTCTTGCGCCAACAATGCTTTATTGTAATTCTTTTCTACCATCAGCAACCGATTCTTCAATTGATCAAGCAGGTCTTTTGGAGGTGGCTGCAAACCATAATCCTTGACCGACTTACCACAGCTGGTTAGCAGTATCTGTAGCTCATATAATATGTAACCTTGTAATTCATCATCATTGACATAGTAGTTAGGAATCCTAACAGATTGTGAAACAATGGTTGGAATATCATGGCCCATCTGATGCCAATATTTATTCCAAAGGTGGACTGGATTTGCTACTTCGCAATGAGTAAGGATTTGAGCAAAAACAAACCTTAGTTCTGGTGAAGTTGCTGAAACACATGCTTCTTCAAGGGTTGTATCCCACTCTTTATCATCACCAAGTAAACCCAGAGCGTGACATGCAGCTCGATATGTAGGATATACAACTCGGTTAACTGTTCGGACATCTGCATAGCTTTTACAGCCTCGCTGATGACATAGCAACATTTGAAAGTAAAAAAGCTCTCCTAAACTTGGATGCACATATGCAAGACGGCCAACAGAGTACTTGGCAATCTTTCTTTTCGACCACAATTTACTGTGAGCATACCACACAAACTGTGATGGGAACTCTAGATAAGTCAAATGGCGACCATCTACGTTCTCATTGTTGTAAGCAAACCATTCTGTCAATGTGGTCATCTTCTTATCTGGCCGGTTGACAACTGATTCTAAATTTTCATGTGCTCGAAAGGTCATATGTTGCATGTCTTCAAGGTGGACCGAAAGTATTTGGACAGCTGGCTCTCTACTGTGTATTTCAAATTGAAGGATTCTCCACCAGGCTTCATGAGGACATATGAAACGACCGTCAACAAAATTTTGGATTTCATCAATGCTTGATTGTCGTTGGACTACAGAGGTAGCTGCATCACCTATAGATCTGCTGACGTGTGCAAATATCCGGTCCGTCCCTTTTGATATGTACTTAAACAGGTATTTTATTAGCATGCTCCACCCACAATATTCAACATTTATATGAGCAGAAAATGCTAAGCATAAAGTCCGGTTATATGGAACGACGTAGCTGGTGTCAAGTTTGACCTGGTGTTTAGTAACTGCAGTCTTTGTCTGCCTTCTTCTATAATGCACCCGTCCTTCGGCATCAAAAAAGGTCTCATTGTTGTATTTCTTTGGGAATTTTTTTGAGCAAAGGTCGCCTTGCATACACGGCGCACCCAGATTTGCTTTGCCACATGGGCCATGCATCATCATTTCAGAAACAATTTTGTACCCATGAGGATCGACAACTGGGTCTGGCAGCTCGGCTGAAATATATTGGTCAACGTCTTGAGCATTTTGAATTTTTTGTGATGGAGAGACCCAAACCACGTGTGACAATGTGGTAACCCACGCTTTTGGAACTCAACAGTGTACAAAACTGCATATCAAACAATATGGAAATTAAAAATTGGTCAATAGGCCTGTACATTACATGGTATATCTGCTGACAGTGTAAATCTGAACAGAACATAAAGTAAAAAAAACATTAACGACAAAAGATATGCACACCTCCTGTGATATGTCCGAAAGTTTGTTTGTCTCTAAGAAACTTGACGAATGCTTTAATCTTTTGCTCAAAAACCCTACACACCACATCCGCTCTATCTGATGCACTCAAATGAGGAAACAATGCCATGTATCGTTGTATTTCAGGCTAATTCACATTACATGTGAAGGTTATAAAAAACCTGTGGATTACCAAGGACACGACAAATCGCCAATGCATCCAGATAATGGCTATACATATATCTAGGACCCCTAGTGAACGAAGATGGCAAAATTATTCGTGAACCGACTTCTGAACCATCACGATCACCTCTTGAAATTACATCGTAAAGGCCTGAAAAATATTCTCCTCGGATATCATTTTGATGCGTTCTATAGAAATCCATTCTATTCTATTCTATACAACAATAAACAGCAACAACATACTGCTGTAAAAGACGTCCTACCCGGAAGATTAAATCATACTGCTCATGTCTTGGGTGCAGCTGGTATGTGTAAAACGCGTTCATTGAAACGCGTTTGGTCCTACCGGCCGGTTCTGCAGCTTTTAATCTTAACTGTGTATGAAATCCAGGCTGACCATAAATGAAAATGAGTGGGAACTGTAATGACATGTATGATTGATGAAGCTTGTTTATCCTTTGCGGCAGCCCACCTCTTAATTCAATTATAACATCATAATCTGCTTCGGTCGTTGGACCATTGTCAAACACTATGGCTCCTAAAGCATCAGATGTCGGCAACTCATAACGACGCGCACCGCCAGCACCATATAGCCGAACCTTAAAGTCAGGAACATCAGACTCAGCACATTTTCCCGTGCAGTTCTGAACAGGCGCACCAGCTCATTGTGATCATCTAAAAAGTGGATGAGTCCTTGAACAACTTGTGGATCTATCGCAGATGTATTAGATCCTTCAAAATGGGCCATTCTGTTTTCCACTTCATTACGTGTATCATAGATATACAACTGTAAGAAGCAGGGCGAATCATTGGGAGCAGGACACAGGGAACCAATCCAATGATATATCTGACCCGAAACTTTAAAAACATACGGACCTCTTCCTTCATTAATTGTATTGTCAATCTTGGCGCCAAATGAAGTCATGGCAAACATTTGATTGTAAGCTCTTATATTCTGCATAAAATTGTTGTCTTCAAGAAGTTCCCTCATATATGCAGGTGGCCGAATCTCGGGATCCATGAAAACTTTACCACCTCTGCAGCACAAATGATATTCAGGCTGACCATTGTTGGAACGACCTTTAAGCCGTTCGTTAAGCCAAAACATGGCTTTGCAATGCCGGCACCGCTGATCACAATTGCCTAAATCTTGATAGGTGACCGGCGTGTCTATACCAACTAAAGAAAAAGGGTTAATCAAAACACTGCAATCAAGTTAATTGAATGAAAAGGAAGTTGGTGGAAAAGGAATGTTTGATGGTTACCTCTAATTGCATCAGAAGGTGGCTGTTGAACAGGATTATCAACATCATCATTCAAATGAGGACGGGAAGAACATTGCCGAACATTCCTTGAGGTGCCACCAGATGTTGTTTTACTCTTTTTAGTTTTTTGTAAAAACCTATTGCCATTAACGCTAGCTGATTTTCGTTTACGATTTATATCAGGACCTATTTTACATATAAAAAGATTCTATTAATATAGTCAAACATAATACAAAAAACTCACATACTATTACAAAAGATAGGAGAGAAGCTGACCTCCATTTGCAGAGTAAGACGATCCAAACTCTAGACTATCAGATGCAATAGAGGAGTCATGTTGGCCGTTACTTGTCGAAGACTGTAGCCGCAATGACTGTCTGCGTGATTCATTTTTTTCAACTGACACTTTTTCAGCACTCTTGTTACTATTATTGGGACCTGATCGGTTAATAGCATTTGAGTCCATTCCTACAGGGTTGCCGCATGTTAGGCAGAAGGTGTTAAAATCGCATGCTTAATAAAGTAATTATTACCTTCACTTCCATGAGACGATGATTCAATATGAGGAGCTTCCAACGAAACAGAACATGTACGATCATGTGGGCAAACCCCTGCATGTTATGCAAACATGTAAGAAACTAATTTGGTCAAAACCAAAGTATCATATAACTGTCACCCAAACCTTCCTTACCAGCAACTGATTGGCATAGAGCATCTGGGCGGGCGGCTGTTTTGAAAAAAAAAAGAAACCCATTAATATAGTAAAATAATATAGTAAAATCTGTTGGGAGGAACGCGCATGGTATAACAGAAAACAACACCAGGAGCTACCTGCATTTGGATGCGAACCTGATCTGGGCTGAGGATGATCAGACGCAATAGACTGGTGACATTGCCCATCAGGTACTGAAGACCGTAGGCGCAAAGATCGCCTGCATGATTCATTGTTTTCGGTGGATTTTGGTTGGACATCCGTGTTACAATCATTCGAAGGTGATTTGCCAACAGCATGCGGCTGAATGGCTGAAGCAGAAATGGATGTTACCAACAAAGTTGTGGCCTAAGACTATAATAATAAAGTAATTCGTGGTGAAGGAATAAAGTATAAAAGAGTGATTTAATCAACCTTCAAAATCAACACCAGCAGGATGATTTGCAGCTACACTTGGACAGGCCAATGAAGATCCTGCTAAAGCAGCAGCATCAACAGGATCAGTACAAATGGGAGCCATATCCGTCGGGTCGTTTTCCCCACCCCTTGTGCGTTTACACACAGGTGTGCCTGCATTTTTTAACACATACATAAAGATGGACGTTAGCTTTTGCCACAATAAAAAGGGGGAAAAAACCACTGTAAACAGCGACTGACCAATCTGGGGATTCGTATTACAACATTTCATATGACGGCTGCTGAAGAAAGTGCTGCTACTTAAATAGTTGTGGGTGGCACATGCACGGCGGCTCCACGACAACGTCGTTCATGCCGAATTTGCCGGGCTGTTATGCATATAGTTCCTACCAAAATAGCATCTGGGCAAAATTGAAAACACAAAAGCATGAACATAAACTCTATGAAAATTCTAGCAACTATATGAAACAAACTAACCTTCAGAAGCACCAACACTTAATGCCAAGGGAGGTACGATATCATGTTCAGACTGACCTTCCCACACAGAGTTGGCGCAACCATCTACAGCCATCTCGTTATTTATTTTTGGGTTTCCCAAAATTGGCTTTCTTATATTTTGGGCATGAGGTGTAGCATTTGGTTTTATTGTAGCATCTTTTTTCATACTCACAAACAGCAAGACAAAGATAGAAGAACCAACAAAAAAAAAGATAACCCAAAAACAATGACAAACACTTTATAAGTAAAAACCATGAGTAACAACAACATTTTTAAACAGTGATTGACAAACGTATCAAGCCAATGTCAGGAAAAGAAGACAAAAGAAGTTAGAGATGACTATTAAAAAAAACACACTGCTAGAAAACAGGGAACAAATTATTGCAAGAGAACCTAAAATAGCAATTCCTATATTTGGCAGACAACCCTAAACAAAATAGACTATCATAAATGTGTCACAAAAAAAAATTAACCAACAACCATAATAAATACTCTACAGGACCTAAACAAAGGCAGTTATATCCATTATTAAATGCAAACTCAGCTTAAATGACATGCAGAGGCAGGTTAAATGAGATGATGAAATTACCAACAACAACACAACAACAACAGAAACAACCAAAAATACTATAAAAAAACAAAACCTACAATGAATGCCCGAAATCGCTTCTCGCACACAATCAAAGCACCCTTTTTTTTTTTACCAGAAAAATGGCAGAACACCTAAATCAGATCCAAAAGTGTGGATATAAGCAACCTAATGACTGTAGCAACAACAAATGGCGTAAAAACAACCACAAAATTAAAAAATTAATAAAGATACTATTCATGGAACTGTACACCCCCTCACAGAGCACTGTAGTTACAAAATAACCCATAAAGTCGGATCAGGAAAGGCAAAAGAACCGTCCGGTAAAGATACCGGGAACAACCATTCCGGATCTCAAGGAAAACAAAGGAATGTGAGTGAAGGGCAACAGTTCCACGACCCAAGAGCAACCCAAACCCGGGCTCAAACGGGTAGAAACAAAATGTCGGGCGGGTCGCGCCATAAATGTATAATAGATATAATATTTGCTCGAGCTTTTAATGTATGAACGCACGCTACTTATTTATGCACCTTTTTTTTATTATATGCTACCAACTTTTTTATTTTTATTTTTATTTATTATTATTTTTTTCTAAAATAGTATCGAATAGAGTATATTTATTGATTATCGGTCTCAGTTGCAATAGAATGATTATTTGACTAAATAGATGTTGGCGTGTTTGTATACAAGTTATGGAATTAGCTAGAAACGCAGCAAGAGACACCAAGAAGACTTAGAACAGTCGGCCATATTTAGGCAACAGACATCACAATGATTTTTTTTGATTCGTTTATTTTTTGAAGATTGGCGACAACTTCTCGATGGTTCAAGGTCTGCCTCTCTTTTATAACTTAAGTTTTTTCCACATTATATTGTTGTGACAACGATGATTAGTGGAAGTTTCAGGATACCAGCAATCATACATCATAAATCAGCAAGATTTCCCAATACGCTCATTAAGGCGGTAAATTGAGCTTTTGATTAACGTGAAATAGTTTTGGTAAATTATTAGTAAACGGGTCAAACAATTTCACGTCTGCTCTTTGACAATTTAGATGAATTGCTTATTAACAAGTGCTTAATCTCTTTTCTTTTTTCTTTTGGCAGGTCGATGTTAGTGCTTCAAAATCGCTATTTGTAAATAAAGCCTCCGAAACCCATTGTTACCGGTAATTAAAATACACTTGCTGAAGCAGACAAGAAAGCGAAAGCAGCTGCTGTTGCAACTGCAACAAATACACCCGGGTAATTGCAAGCTTTTACACCGTTTGATATTGGTATTCAAGGATTAGTCATGAGTAGCATCGCTTGATGATTTCCATATGCAGAAAAGACCTTAGGCAGGTCATCCTTTGATACAAAATGAATTCACTACGCTATTAAAACCGAACATAGAAACTCCAGTTGTTGTAGCAAGAAAGAGTTAAATGTAATAAGAGAACAGAATGAAGCTCTAAAACTAATATGTTAGTTGGGATTAAATGGCGTTACCTCAGATTTTTTCTTTATTTTGTTCAGGCAAAAACATTTCATCACCAGAATTGGATTTGCAGGGATACGTTTATATGTAAAAAAGGTTAGTGTGTTATCTCCTGAATTTCATATTCCATCTTTTGGACTAGCAAATACCCACCTCTGTTACAGGACTTGGTGTTCAAAACAGACCTACAGATTTTCTATAGTTTCTGTATAAAACCATTTTTCCGCAATCTACAATCTGAAACAACTCTGTACAAAAACATATTTAAGCTGAAGCTTTTGAAGACGTTGTTTCATTTGTGTGTTCTCATTTAGTTCATTATTTTGAGAACTTTTGACATCTTTAAAGTCTCATTTTTAACTTTTCGCTTTTACAGGTTTTTGATGCAGTAATTTTTTTTTTCATCCTAAGAAGGCAAGGGAGCACATGCTCCTAAAGAGGCGAAACAAGAGAAGAATTGTGTATATGGGAAAAATGTTGTGGTTTGTGTGCATACATCATGCTGTTGCAAGATATTGTATCGATGGTCATAGGGTTAGGAAATTGTAGCCAATGTGTGATTGCACCTGTAGGCAAAGCTAACAAAAATGGAAAAAACTACTAACAGGTATTCTTAATCCCAAAAATTGGTTTGGACCTACTTAAATATTTCATGGATTGTTTGTTGGGAATTAAACTTAAGCAGTTAGTACGGTTGAAGTATACAAGAACAGTTAGAACTGCTGATGGAAGAACAGTTAGGACTGCTGAAGGAAGAACAGTTAGGACTGCTTAAGAGATCAAGGTGAAACCGTGTGAAGATAAATATAGAAAAGATATGGTATATATCTTATTTGTATAGAATGATTCGGTTAGATGTTTTACTTGTATAGGACTCTTTACATTATAAAAGGAGATCCTTAGATTAGGGTTTATACATCGAATACATCTAATACCGAATACCTAATATCCTTCACGTTCATATTGTAATGTTTGATATATTGAAGTGATAGTTTGGTTGATATTGTTTGTTCTTATTGTTTTACTTGATCAATCACCAAACATAAACTCATATTCTTCTAAGTACTTGGTAGTAAATTCCGCGTGCTATCAAGTATATACTCAAAGTATCCCCAACACAACGTGTGTGTTTAGATCCGGTCAAGTGGTATCAGAGCCAGGTTTTTGATACTTTGAGATTAGAAGAACCATAAGTATTTACTCACTAGCAATCCAAGAAGATGGACATGGAGACATCTCAAACCTCAATCCTTGCTAAACTCCCCATGCTAAAACAGAATGAATACGATTTATGGCGGCTCAGAATAGAGCAATACTTCATGGTGCAAGACTATGCATTATGGGATATTATTATCAATGGTGATTCCTTCAAACCAAGTTGCTGTTGAAGAAACACGTGCTGATGGTTCCAAGATCACAAAGCTTAACACTGAGCCAGTTACAAACGAGGAGAGAATCAAAAAGAAGAATGATCAGAAGGCTAGGAATTTGTTACTAATGGCAATTCCTAATGATCAAGTGCTGAACTTTAGCCATTATGAGTCGGCTAAAACTCTTTTTGAAGTAGTGGTGGAAAGATTTGGTGGCAATGAAGCTACCAAGAAGGCACAGAAAACCCTACTCAAGCAAAGTTATGAGAACTTCACTGCATCAAGCAATGAAACTTTGGATCATATCTTTAATAGGCTTCAAAAGATCACCAGTCAACTTACTGTGTTGAAGATTGTGATACCTCAAGAAGACCTCAACATGAAGTTTCTAAATAGTTTACCTGCTGAATGGAATACTTATGTCGTGGTTTGGAGCAATAAACCAGAGCTGGAGAAAATGACAATGAATGAGCTTTACAATAATCTTAAGATTGTTGAGCAAAAGGTCAAGAAGAGTGGTAGCACCAGTTCCAGTTTAGGGAATATGGCTTTTGTATCTTCTTCAAACAGTTTGAATCATGAAGATGAAGAAGCAGTTGGTACTGCTATACCAACAGTTAGCACTGCTAGTGTAAAAACTAGTACTGCTGGCTTGACTGAAGAGACCATATATGCATTTGTGTCAGAACAGTCTGGTGGGTCAAAGATCTTTAATGAAGATCTTCTTCAAATTGCTGAAGATGATTTAGGAAGCTATGGATTTAAAGTGGCAGTTGGCTTTGATAAGCATCAGGGCTAAGAAGTATTACCAAAGGACTGGGAATAAGATTACCTTCAATGGAAAAGATGTTGTTGGGTATGATAAGTCTAAGGTGGAATGCTTTAATTGTCACAAGATTGGGCACTTTGCCAGGGAATGTAGAGGTCCAAGACAACAAAGCAACCAGAATCAAGGGTTTAAGAATTAGCAAGGGTCAAGGAGAACTGTTAATGTTGAAGAGCCTTCTACCAAGGCTATGGTAGCTGTAGATGGAGCTGGATTTGATTGGAGCTTCATGGAGGAATAAGAGGAACCAGCTAACTTGGGTTTGATGGCTTTCTCAGACACTGAGCTATATAAACCTGAAAAATGTTCAAACTCTTGTCATGCTTTAAAAGATTATGAAAATGTTAAGAAACAGTATGATGATCTTAGAGTTAAATTTAATCAAATAAGTTTTAGTCTGTCAAATCATAAAAGAGGATTAGCTGTTTTGGAAGAACAAATTGTGTTTTATAAACAGAATGAGTCAAACTTTTCTGATGAGATAGGTATTTTAAAGAGGGAATTGCAAATAAAAGATAATAAAATGAGTGGACTTGTATATGAACTAGAGAAGCTTAAAAAGGAGAAAGAAAACATCCAGTTAAGTGTAGACACTCTTGAATATACTTCAAACGGAGTCAAGAAGATTGTAGAGAGTCAAATACTTAACAAAGCTAAATCTGGTTTAGGTTATAAGTCAGTTGCAACCCACTTTAGAGGAATGTTTGCTCCACCAGGAATTAATTTAGCTCATACAGGTTTAGAAGAGTTTAAGGATATGGATTTTCCTAGATATGGTGTTAAGGTTAGTGAGAATCCTGTTAAATTTGTTAAGGCAGAAGATTCTTTTGTGAGTGCTAGTGATAAATCTCTTTCTGAGGAAAAGATGTCCTCTGATAGGAACTCAGATGCACCAACTATTGAGGAGTGGACATCTGATGATGAGAATGTAGAGGTTAAGGATAAACCTAATGTTGTTAAGGTAGAAGTTAAACATGCTCCTAAAGTGGTTAACACTGAAAAACATAAAACCAGTTAGGAAAAATGTTAGATATGCTGAGATGTATAGGACTAAGAACAGATCATCAAGTTCTGAGAGAAGTTATAGAAACTGGAATCATTCAAAATCTAAGAAAATGGATGATAAGTTTGCTATGATTAGAAAAGTATGTTTTGTTTGTGGAAGTTTTGATCATATGGCTGCTTATTGTGATTCCTAACCCATGGAAAAAGAGGGTTACTGGGAATGCAAGGGTGAACAGGAATAACAATGCTAGGGTAACTCAAAAAGTCCAACTAGATTGACAAACCCTAATGCAAATCATAAGATGTCACCCAAAGCTGTTATGTTAAAGACTGGCATCAAAACAGTTTCAACTGCTAGTCAAAATAAGTGGTTTAATAACAAGCAAACTGTTTCTAGTGCAAAACAATTTTCAAATCATGCACAAACAGTTAAAAGGCATTTTTATCACAAAACAGCAATGACTAATCAGAAGTGGGTGCCTAAGATTAAACAAGCAGTTCCAACTGCTAGACCAGCAAATCTTACTGCTAGGCACTCAAATGTTAAGGGAAACAGGGGCAATGCTGTCAAGGCCTCAGCACATTGGGTTAAAAATTCTACCCAACCCAATGGTGCATCAAAGACCTCAAACAAGTTTTCTTATCTTGATGCACAAGGCAGATCCAAACCAGTGATGGTTTGGATCCCCAAAAGAAACTAACACCTTTATTTTGTGTGCAGGAACATCCCTCAAATGGCAAAGAAGATAGAGGATATTCAGACAGTGGATGTTCAAGGCACATGACAGGCAACATGTCATATCTTTCAGACTTTATTGCTCTGGATGGAGGACCAGTTGTCTTTGGTGGTGGTGTTGGAGGAAGGATTACTGGTAAATGGGTAATTAAAACTGGTAACCTTGATTTTGAAAATGTGTATTATGTACCAGAACTTAAGTACAATCTTTTCAGTGTATCACAAATTTGTGATAAACAGAACAAAGTTTTATTTACTGATACTAATTGTCTTATACTTTCTCCTGATTTCAAGCTACCTGATGAAAGTCAAGTATTGCTTAAAATCCCTAGAAAGGATAATACATACAGTGTTGAGATGAATAAACTAGTTCCTAAGGTTGGACTTACTTGTCTTGTTGCAAAAGCCACATTGGAAGAATCAATATTGTGGCACAGGAGGCTTGGTCATGTTAATTTTAAAACCATTAACAATATTGCTAAACATGGATTGGTAAGAGGTTTACCAAACAAAACTTTTCTCAATGACCAAACTTGTGTTTCTTGCCTTAAGGGTAAGCAACACAGAGCCTCATGTAAGCCAAAGACCCAGAACTCTATTTCTCAAGCTTTATATATGTTGCATATGGACTTGTTTGGTCCTACTTCTGTGAATAGCTTGAACTTTAAGAGATACTGCCTTGTTGTCACTGATGATTATAGTAGGTTTTCTTGGGTATTCTTTATGAAAACTAAGGATGAGACAAGTGAAATACTTAAGACCTTTATTGTTGAAGTAGAAAACCTAGTTGATAAGAAGGTTAAAATAATCAGATGTGACAATGGGACTGAATTTAAGAATAGAGTGATGGATGACTTTTGCAGAGAAAAAGGTATTAAGAGGGAGTTTAGTGTAGCTAGAACCCCACAGCAAAATGGTGTAGCTGAGAGAAAGAATAGGACTCTTATAGAGGCTGCTAGGACAATGTTAGCTGACTCTAAGCTACCAGTTTCATTTTGGGCTGAAGCAGTTAGCACTGCTTGTTATGTATTGAATAGGGTTTTAGTTGTACAACCTCACAATAAGACTGCTTATGAGCTTCTTAGAGGTAGAACCCCTGCTTTAAGCTTCATGAGACCTTTTGGTTGTCATGTTACTATCCTTAATACCAAAGACCAACTAGGAAAGTTTGATGGGAAATCTGAGGAAGGTTTCTTTGTTGGTTATTCTCTGCACATTAAGGCTTTTAGGGTGTACAATACAAGCACCAAACATATAGAAGAAAATCTGCACATAGAATTTTTGGAGAATAAACCAAATGTTGCAGGTGTAGGTCCAGATTGGATCTTTGATATTGACAGTCTTTCAGATTACATGAATTATGTGCCTGTTACAGGTACAAATACTAACAATGATGCAGGTTCAGAGGAGGAAGATGATGATTGCATTTTCATACCTGTCATGGAAGAAAGTCCTGTGAATGAGTCTTCTACAAAGAAAGATGATATTCCTTCATCAAGTGGTGTAGACAAAGAGAAAGATGCTGCTGAAACAAGTGGTCAGAATGGTAAAGAAGCTCAAATTCCAACGAGCAGTTCCAATGGAGTTAGTACTGCTCAACCACAAGTTCCAACTGCTGAGCAAAATATTGATGCTGCTGAACCAAGTCAACCTCATCTTGATTCACCAGTTGATACTGCTTCTCAAGCTGATGAGTTTGATTTCTTTGGAGATGGTCTGCAAAACATGCCTACCAGCTATGCAGCTCCTTCTACTCCCCATACTATTGTACATAGGAATCATCCACTTACCAATATCATAGGAGATGTACAATCTGGTGTCAAGACCAGAAGGCAAATTCAAGACCCAGATCATCATGGATTTCTCAGTGTGGTTTATGAAGAGAAACATCATGAAGATGAGCATGAGTGTATGTTTGTATGTTTTCTATCTCAGGTTGAACCCAAGAATGTGTTAAAGGCTTTAGAATCATCAAGTTGGGTTGAAGCTATGCAAGAAGAGCTACTTCAATTCAAAATTCAAAATGTTTGGGTTCTGGTTGATCTACCAAAGGGAATGAGAGTGATTGGTACAAAGTGGGTATTCAGGAACAAGAAGGATGAGAGGGGCATTGTGATAAAGAACAAAGCAAGATTGGTTGCTCAAGGCTATACTCAGGAGGAGGGTATAGATTATGAGGAAGTTTTTGTTCCAGTTTCCAGGATTGAAGCAATAAGATTATTTCTTGCTTATGCTTCATTTATGGGGTTTATGGTCTATCAAATGGATGTGAAAAGTGCATTTCTGTATGGTACTATTGATGAAGAGGTTTATGTTTCACAACCTCCAGGTTTTATAGACCAAGAGCATCCTGACAAGGTTTATAAGGTGGTGAAAGCTCTATATGGATTGCATCAGGCTCCAAGAGCTTGGTATGAAACTCTTGCTAAATATCTTCTGAAGAATGGGTTTCATAGAGGGAAAATTGATCAAACTCTTTTTATTAAAAAGGACAAGGGTGATATTCTACTGGTACAAGTCTATGTAGATGACATCATTTTTGGTTCTACAAAGAAACAGATGTGTAAGGAGTTTGAAAAGTTGATGAAAGACCAATTTCAGATGAGTTCTATGGGAGAGCTTACCTTCTTCCTAGGTCTTCAAGTACAGCAAAAGTCAGATGGTATATTTATCTCTCAGGATAAATATGTTGGTGAAATTTTAAGGAAATTTCAATTCACATATGCCAAGGTTGCTAGCACACCAATTGACAAGGAGACACATTTGTTATTAAAGGATCACAGTGGTGAAGATGAGGATGTGCACATGTATAGATCTATGATTGGGTCTCTGATGTATCTTACATCATCTAGGCCTGACATTATGTTTGCTGTTTGTGCCTGTGCAAGATTCCAAGTAACTCCTAAGGTGTCTCATCTCACAGTAGTAAAAAGAATTTCCAGATACCTTAAAGGTCAGTCTAACTTGGGGCTATGGTATCCTAAAGACTCTGCATTTGATCTTGTTGCATTCTCTGATTCTGATTATGCTGGTGCTAGCATGGATAGAAAGTCTACAACAGGTGGTTGTCAGTTCTTAGGTCGAAGATTAATCTCTTGGCAGTGTAAGAAGCAGACTATGGTGGCCACATCTACTACTGAAGCAGAATATGTGGCAGCTGCAAGTTATTGTGCTCAAGTTCTATGGATTCAAAACCAGATGCTTGATTATGGGCACAATTTCTTAAACACAATTATACATATAGACAATAACAGTACAATGTGTATCATTAAGAATCCAGTTCAACATTCAAAAACTAAACATATTGAAATTAGACATCATTTTATAAGAGACTGTGCTGAAAAGAAGTTAATACAAGTTGTTAAAATACACACTGATGACAACTTTGCTGATCTCTTAACAAAAGCTTTTGATGTAAGCAGATTTCAGTACTTGGTAACAGGTATTGGAATGCTTAATCCTTCAAAAGATTAATGTCTAAATGTTTTTGATTTTTGTACTGTTAGTTGTGCTATTTGTATAGTTGAGACTGTTTGAATATTTTTAGTACTGCTTGTGTTTTTGTTAGTCAATTGTGATAACTTTTAAAAGAGAATATTGTGTATTGTGTTTTCTTTAGTTTTGGACTAACATTTCAGGTTAAGAAAAGCTTTTTGCTTTGGATTGTGCTTTACAAAGTATGGTGATTTGGATTGTCAAGTGTGAATGCTTGTCACACAACAAATGGTACTTGATTCACCATGTCTAATCAACATAAGAATCAACTAGTCCAGATCAAACAGTTTTTGGTAAAGACTACTCAAATCCGTTTATGGTTGACAGTTTACCAAAAACTGGTTGGTTATCAACTCACCAAATCTAAGTGTGAAGAGTTGGCTAGTCCATAGCAAACGGCTATTGGTAAAGATAAGTCAAATCCGTTCATAGCTGATAGTTTGCTAAAAACTATAAGGGACAAAACTGTTTTCGAATCCACATTAAAATTAAAAATTGATTTTATCTCTGAAAACTTTTTGCTAACAGTTAGTACTGCTGGAGTTAACAGTCTGAACTGCTGGCTTCACCAGTTTGTACTGATTGTTCAAAACTTAGTTCCTACTGAGTTTATGCTCTGTGATACACCTCTCTCAGAAGGTAATACATCTGGAAGTGTTGAGAGCAGTTTGAAACTACACAACTGAATTGATGGTAACTTGTACAAATGGTCATATTGGATGCTGAGCTTGGATAACTTATGTTCTAGTTCATCTGATGGTGAGGATTCTTCCAAACAGGGGAGATTAAAGTTTGTTCTAGTTGCTTTTAAAGATGATTGATGATTATGAAATTCAGGGGAGGAATTAAGAAGTCAGAGATGAATTATAAAGAAGTGCATAAAGTCTATTCATTAAAGATGATTCATTACATAAAAGCTTCACACAAGAAAAACCAACAACTAACTCCCAACTCCTAACATCATTAACAACCTACCAACAAAACCTACACAACACAAACACAACAAAACTATTCAAGTTTTCCTTTTCCTTTTCCAAGGATATCCGGCATGGTTTTGCTGCAGGCTCCTCTGCTACCCATGACGTCAGACACCTTCTTGCAAGGAAGTGCCAATACTACTGTTCTTGGAGATGGAACTTGCTTCTTCTCTTGCTTCTTCTTTGGAACAAGGATCTTCACTGATGATGCAGCTTTTTCAAATTCTTTTGTTAGTAAGTCTGATAGTTTTTGAAGATCATCATCGTCAGACGAGTCAGAAGAGGAGGATGAATCATCCACATAAGGTGGAAGTTCATCTGTTGAAGGTTCATCGGACGAGGATATTTCAGTCTTTTTCTTTGAAAGATTAACTCTTGAAGTTGAAGAATAGTTTGGTGGAAAATAGTTTTTCCAACCTGAACTTTCAGAATCTGAAGAAGAGTAGGATGAGATTTCTATAATGTTTGGTGGAGAAGAATTCATTGTGATTGAAAAGTTAAAGATCTGTGTTGAAGATTTTGTGTGAATATGTGAGTTTTTATAGAGTTAATGAAGGATTAATGACATTCAATGCGTGGTTGATATGAGGAATTAACTCTTGGGTTGGTATAAGGAATTAATTCCTTGATGGAATTAAATTAATTTTGGTAATTTTTGAAGAGTTGACCAAAAAGAGTATGATATGTGAAGATAATTCCCAAAGTATTTCGTGATTAAAGACAAGTGTTTGAAAGAATCCACCCCATCAACGTAATCAGATGTTTAATTCAAGAAACTTATTGATTTGCATCGAAATCATAAGTTTAGGGGAGGATTGTTGGGAATTAAACTTAAGCAGTTAGTACGGTTGAAGTATACAAGAACAGTTAGGACTGCTGATGGAAGAACAGTTAGGACTGCTGAAGGAAGAACAGTTAGGACTGCTTAAGAGATCAAGGTGAAACCGTGTGAAGATAAATATAGAAAAGATATGGTATATATCTTATTTGTATAGAATGATTCGGTTAGATGTTTTACTTGTATAGGACTCTTTACATTATAAAAGGAGATCCTTAGATTAGGGTTTATACATCGAATACATCTAATACCTAATACCTAATATCCTTCACGTTCATATTGTAATCGTTTGATATATTGAAGTGATAGTTTGGTTGATATTGTTTGTTCTTATTGTTTTACTTGATCAATCACCAAACATAAACTCATATTCTTCTAAGTACTTGGTAGTAAATTCCGCGTGCTATCAAGTATATACTCAAAGTATCCCCAACACAACCTGTGTGTTTAGATCCGGTCATTGTTTAAATTTGTATTTTGCTTATTGCTTCTAACTTATCATGTGTGGTCGATTGCGGGAAACAAAAATATACTTGGGCAAGTTGTTATTAGTAACGACAACCGTTTGACCAATTGTATATTCCTATATTAGTTATAATCTGATTGTATTAACATGGCCGAAGGTACTTCCAATGGTCCAGGTGGAAATGCTACATCTCGCCATCAAAGACGCCATGTTTAGTAGCCCATTTGCATATTACATTAGCTATCTATTATAGTTGCTTTTTAACGTTGGGCTGTTTATATAGCAAGTATCAAATGTAGGAAATACCCATCTTGATTGTGTGGATGATTCGGGTGGTCTTGGTTCATGGAAGATTAGATCCATGGTTTAGATGAGATGAACTAGAGAGAGAGAGGGAGACTCTTGAGAGAAAAACCTGGAAATATTAGATTAGTGTGTGTTTGGTTACAAGAGTTCCAACCCTTCCCAAGTGTGGGAAGGGGTATTTATACTTCTACATATTGGTGCCCCTAGTGGGCTGTGGAGTGAGCTGACAGTGGGGAAAGCCCCGACCCACTCCACAAATATAGATACGACTACTCTAATACTAATATTACTAATAATACTAAACGAATATATATAAGCCTACGAGCTATATAAATGCTAATTAGATGCTCGGGGTGACCGAGCCTTCATCTGAATATTTATATTCCTAACAATCTCCCCCTAAGGGAGGTCACCCCGGAAATAATAATTCGAATTCTAGCATTCTTTCTTCTGAACTTGTCTTTATAGCTCGTAGTCTTTGATTCTTCAAAGTCTTGTACCTTTGTGCTTTCAGCAGTGAACTTTTGATGGCCTTTCCTTTGTCTTGGATGATTTTGAGTATTCTTCGAAAATATCATCCAGCATGTGTCTTCAAGCCATCTTTCAGTAGTATGTCTCCACGTGATGTGTAAATCTTTGAGCCGACATGCTCACACTATTTGGTGTCATGATCTTTAGCATCAGAGTTTGCAGAAGCTGTGTTAAAGGTCTTTTAGGTTGATCATGACATTGTTGAGTTGCAATGATGATGTAGTGTGAACATGTGGTAGAGGATTGACATCTTTTCTGCAACCAGCTACAACCGCATTCAGCTGCAACCTCAATCAGCTACAACCGCAAACAGCTGCAACAGCAATCAGCTTCAACCGCCAGATGTTCCTGCATACGACAGTTAGCAATAAAACGTCCGGTACTTACAGGTTCGGACTTCGAGATTGTTAACAGCATAGTGTGAAAACTCTCTCTAATCCTTACCAAGACCGTTCCTAATCGAAAACCCACAGAGGGCTTTTTAAGATCGAACCGTAGCACATCAACGATTAGGTGAGTCGCTGGAGATCACTCCACGACTGTAGACCGTTAGAAACCGCCGTGACCACTAAGCTTAATCCATAAAGAATTACCGAAGTGACCTGCTTTCAGGGCTGCTTGATGTTGACCCTGGCAGGAATTTCCATTCAATCATTGAGAATTACATATGTAAATTCTCTCATAAATGTTCTGGCAGATTGCTAAGATCTGCGTAGGACTCTTAAATTTACAACTGGTGTCCTTAATGTTGAACACCCAGTGTAGAAATAATTCGTGTTCCTATGAGATCTTTTTATGCATCTCGTGGCTCTAGACTCTATAGTGCGTTTTGATTTAGTGAGCGGAGGCTGGAGAGGACTGCCACCTATTCAATATCATCTAACTCGGAGTGAGAGAGACGATAGGAATGTATTGAACTCCGTGACAATTGAAACAAGAATCCTTTGAGGGACCTTGAGTGGCTAAGGAGGGTTGTGCAGCGTATCACTGGGTCCATGATACTTTGTCTTCAATGCCAGCAATCAACTAAGTGATTCTGACAGTATATGTATTGACCCGGTTTCTGCCTAAGTTGTAAGGAGGGCTATTTCTTTTCACCCTTTATCTATACAATTCTTTTTCATTCTTCAACCCCTTCAGTGCTTACCGAGACTTCATAACTAACACCTTGTTGGGTTTGTTCCAGTGTTAGCTCCATCTCAGTCGGCACTCTTCCCTCATTCACTTTTCTCCTTTTTAATCATACCTAAGGACTTCTACACTAACTAGTGGATTGTCCCTGGGTAGATCCCTCCGGCTCTGGCGGGATCGTGGGAACTTGTACCTAACCTTACCATCCTTATAACTCCATTATATGAAATACAATGGTCGGTCTTTGGTGTTCTTCCACAATTGCCAAACCAAATCCTTGAAAAATCTCTCAAAGTGTTCATGATTCTGAAACACATTTTTGCAAACACTTGAGAGTTTTATATTTTTCAAATGCTCCCCCTCAACATGTGCTCGAGTGATAGTTTTATAAATTTGCACATGTTAGGTAGAGCTCGCACTTTTTGAATTGATCAACTTTCAGTGAATATGACCGATTCGAGACACGCTTACATCACTAGTTAGACTAGCTTGAAATTATTACCCGGCCTGGTCAAGTCCACAGAAAGTTTCTCGAAACGGTACACTCTACTCAGACACATCCTTTTCGAGACACGCTTACATCACTGGTTAGACCAGCTTGAAATTATTACCCGGCCAGGATATGTCCTTTCGATCAATGACAGTATAGGTTTCGTCAATTCATTGGTTAAGTCTGAGTCACGATCTCATGCTATGCCAAATCCTTTTTGTCCATTCGCTCCCCCTCAATATGTGCATCGATATACGAAAGAGTTTAGCACATATGGGAGAGCCTAACGTTTAAGTCCAAAACATCACATTTTCATCAGGTTTCATATTTAAATCACATTCTCTCCCCCGATCAAAAATTTCAAACCTTTGAGATTTGTGATCCCAATTAATTTAAATAAGTTAGAAAATGTGGGAGAAAATGTGTCCGATTTAATATATTCTGATGATGAGAACATACTACGCTCCCCCTTAATCTAGGAGGGAGATTCACTGCTTATTTTGCACAAATTCGACAATTATGACACAAATGATATTGACCTTTTTGCGCAGATGATGTAATCACCCGCTTTTCTGAGTTAGTAGTCAACATCAACTATCCATCCACCAACAAATCTTTCGCAAATGTCGTTGATCCCCACTTGGCGAGACCAAAATAGATGAATGGTGGTGGCGGTGATGACGGTGTTGTTGTTGTTGTTGCTGCCGATGTTGTTGTCGTGGTAAATTCCGAGCCAATCAATAGAGTTTGAACGTCTGATCAAATGGTTAGAATGGGAACTGGTACATTCATTTTGGCTATGGAATCTGCATAAGAATATCAACACAGATATACATACATACAGATACACTATTCCTAAATAGCTACCCTTCAGCAGCTTGCCACATTATAATACCAAGTTCATCTTATAATCAAACCCCAATCAGGAACTACGTCAAACCACTATCTAGCATGAAGAGAAATTAGCAATCATGAACATGGCAATTCACACAGATTTCAATATTTAATTCAGGATCTTAGGAACATGATTCTAACATAATAGCAATCTACCTAAGCGATTCCTGAGAACATATGCACAATATCAACAACCATTAAGCAGCAGAGACAAACAACATTTGAAACTCATTCACTTAGTTCATACAAATGTCAGTAGAGCATTCAAGAACATCAAACACATTGGTTTTCTAACTTCTTTTAGGTTTTGAGTCTTAAAGCATTTTGGGGATTATACGAGGATTCCAAAGTAACACAAATGAACCTTCTAGATACATAAAGCTAGGAAACTATAAGCAAATTGCACATAATGTCCTAAACTTTCTAGCAACTAACACATTTGGCCATTTGATATAAAGTTTTTGCAAGATCCTCTTCAACTAATACCCCATTAACTACAAAACCTTTTCTAACAAGTATGTTTCAACCAATAAATCCGTTTGATGATATAAAATTTGAATTCACTCTCCCCCTCAATCAATGACCCGTATTCTAGTTGAGCCTCAACTAAAATCAAGCTTAACCCCACAACTCATCAAACAAGAACTGTCATGAGGTTTTGTAGTCGTTGATTGAGTGACAAATTTTATGCATAATCCAAGTATAAACAAATTTCATACAACACATATTCACCAAGTGTCTCACAAATAATTTTCAGAAGAATCATAGAATGAAAACTATTTGTTATACTAAGAAGATTTCTCTTCTTTTACAAGAAATGATGCACTAAAACGTACATCAAATCAGGAAACATGGATATGAAGTAATCCATGCCCAGGTGAACATCACCCAGTTGGAGGAACAGCCGTCTTTTTGGCGACGTGCTTTCCCCAATATGAAGCGCGGGTTGCTATCTAAAGTAATAGCAAGCCATTTAGACATGTTTTAACCATCCATTTTAACTTCTGCTCGAGCTTCATTTAAAGACCCGTGCCATTATTGAATGACATTTCTAAGTCCGTAAATGTTATCGATAAACAGAAGACATGCCTAGGTGAAACTATTTTTGGTCTTTTCTAATTTTTTAATTTTTATGGTTTTTGTGATTTTACGTTTCTCTATTTACAATTAGCAAGATTTCAATATATCTATTTACAAAAATGGTATAAGATATGAAAAAGAATGTAAGAAGCAAAATATATACAAGGATACGAACCAGAAACCATTACTCCTCAGCATTCTGAATCTTCACCGCATTCATCACTTGACTTGCTGAAGAGCAATGTGAGCACTTTCAATCAGGGAATGATTCTGGCTTTTCACTCTCCCCTAATTAGTGCTCTCCCCCAATCTGACAACCTCTGACGATCACCCAAAATAGGAAGAAGACTTTGGATGAACGCCCGAAATATGAAGAAGTCTTTTGATAACCAAATGCATGCTGTCTTTAGTCTTCTAACACTCCCGTCCTTGAGTAACGCCGTCAAAAACCTTAGGCATCTTTTCGATAGTTTAAGATGAGCCTCAACTGAAATCTAGCTTAACCCCACAACTCATCAAACAAGAACTGTCATGAGGTTAAGCTAAACCACAAATTTAAGCCCAGTAACAACTTGATTTCAGCTTAACCTCACAACTCATCAAACAAGAACTGTTATGAGATTAGGTTAAAATCAAGTTGGACCTAACCTTAAACTAAAGAACAACTTGAACCTAACTTAACTCCACAACTCATCAAACAAGAACTGTCATGGGATTAAGTTAAATATCAAGTTGTAAGAAAAGAGCACAACATTTTTGGATGTAGAGAAGACTGAAGACTCGACCTTCTTCAAGATTGCCCAATGTGGAGGAACAGAATACCAATCATCTTTGTCTCACCAAATGCCTTCCAGTAACCTTACATGTAACCCATCAGCCCGCAGCATACACATGAGATGATAACTCCCAACAGAGAATGTAGAATAGACTGACGACTCGACCTTCTTCAGTCTTAAGTATAATACCAAAGTAACAAGTTGAACCACTGATCATCTATAGTATGTATCCATCCTTGGATATTAAGCCCTGATCACGTGAACCTGTTGTGCGTCCTTGATGTACACATTCTCTCTCCCCTGATGGTTACGATTAATCAGCCCATGACTAACAGTGAAACGTAAATACCAAGGTAACAAGTTGAACCACTGATCATCTCTGCGGTTATCAACACCGGAATAAATGATTAAGCCCGATCACGTGAACCTGCTGTGCGTCCTTGGTGTACACATTTCTCTCCCCCATGATGGTTACGATTAATCGGAATCATCATCATGATGTGTACATGTAGCCTAATGAAGTATACATGAAGCATTGACTAGAAACCCATTGTTGCTGATTGTACCAACCCGTGAGACTATGTCGATTAGCATTCCATGACCATGTTCTTCAACACCTTGATAGACGGAAGAAGTAGTGTTGGAGAACCATGGTTTGCACGACTCCTGAACTGACGTATTCAGGAGTCGTATGACCAGTTCTCAATCATCAACCAACATGTAGATTAATATTCACCCTTTCCCCCCCTCAAAAATTGCATATGCCTGCCAACTGCAATTTTTGATGATTGAATTAGTGAATATGAATGCCATCAACGGTAAGTAGCTCCACTTGACGGTTCTTGAAGACTGACATGTTGTTTATTCACCCTTTCCCCCCCTCAAAAATTGCATATGCTTGTCAACTGCAATTTTTGGTTGAATACGTGAATAAAAATATACTCCAATATGTGCCGATCCACTTGAAGACTAAAATAAGCACGGAAAGAGCATGAATCTTGTTGATGAGAATGGCCATAAATAAGAAGATTCCTCTTCTTTTGAAGATAAAGTGCACTCAAGCGTACACTTTTCTTTTCTTTGATGAACGAGGCCTGAACTGAGGTATTCAGACGTCATAATGTTGAAGAACGAGGCCTGCACTGAAGTGTACAGACGTCATTACTCTCTCTTTACTTCTTCTCTCATCTAACTCGTTACCAACCCCATTATCATTCTGTCGGCTTGATGTAGTGACCACTGATGGAGAAAACCCAATATGATGAACTTGATACTGAAGTAATATAACCCGAACTTGTGACTTAAACTTGTACTAATGCGTGACAAAGAGCGGTGTAGAGACTTCGTGCAACATCGAATCCCTAAGTACTCTATACTTTTCAACCAACCAACCATCAAGTATAAGACGTACATCACCTCTTGGATATCCACAACTTCGTGTGACACTGAGCACTACAACGTGACTCCTTAAAGTGATAGTTATTTTGTAATAGAGAGAAAGACAAAATAACTAGATATCCAAGTCCTCGTCATTGTGTTGAAAGTTCGAACAAGGATCTCGAAGAATCTTCATCCAACCTCCCCGATATCTTCAGATACTAAGTACACGCACCCATGAAATTTCACTTCAGCCTCAAATAAATAATAATGAATTAACGCCGTAGTCACTTCTTGTGGTTAATGCCCAAATCTAGCCCTTTATGATGCTTTAACTGAACTTTGATAATGGTTTTAACCCGATCATGGTTAAGAGCGCATAGTCCATCATCACGGGATTTTACAAATCTATGATTTAAACCGAGAAATAAGTTCTTTCTCGGGATTTTACAAAATCAAGAAGAAACCGTGAGGCAGTAACAGATTGAATGTGGCATGACTGATTTTGATTTTAGGTGAACATCAGTTTGGGTAAAGAATATCTTGTGAGGATTACAGATCACATCACAACTTTTAAAACCTTTGGCCAACTAACCAACCTTGTACATAGATTAGTGACCACTCGATGAAGAAAACCCGATATACCAATACTGAAAACTGAAGTAGAAGTCCCCAAATTTGTTACTTAAGCTTGCACTAATGTTGGAAGAACGGTGTAGAGAATTAATGCTCCAAGAAAATTCTAAGAGCTCCATACCCAACCAAAGTATGAGACATTAACACCTCTTGCGATTATCGACATCGTCATTGACGTGTGACACTGAGTACTCCCATGACTCTTAAGTGATAGTTACCCCGACTGCTGGTAACTAGATAACCCAAGTCTTCAACTTAAAATTTTAAGCACGAGCAATTTATCAATGAAGGTCATGCATCCAACCAACCCCGACTTCAAGATAAAATAGGTAGACGCCTTCGTGAAATTCAACTTCAATCACAAATAAAGAATACCTGATTAACTTCGTGATCATCTTGTGCTGTTGACTAGCCAAAAAGAGAAGAAACATGCGCTAATTCTTAGAAGTGCCCATGACTCATAGTCAGTCCTATCAAACAAAGCTGTCTGACCCAGCTACTTGGATGTGGAATAGTTGTCGTACTGTATACAGGATTTTACAGTTCTTGAGATTTATCTGTGAAATAAATTCAAGAACTAACTGCACAACAGTAAGTATCAAACTGCTGTAGACTGAACCACTAAATCCTGAATCGCTACGATCTGACCCGCTGTAACCGAAACTGCTAAGATTCAAACCGCTGGAGACTGAACCGATACGATTTGACCCGCTGTAACCGGAACCGCTAAAATTCACATCGCTGGAGACGGAACTTCTAGGAAACTTGCGATAATTCTCCCCCTCAAAAAGGACATGAAATGACCTTTTTGCCAAAGCTGAGAGTCCGTGATGTTTGTGAATTTGCAGGCACAAAACATGGAAAGAGACAAATGAAACTACTGCAACGAAGATGGTGATTAAGACTCTCTTGTAGTAACCCCTTGCTTTCCTCATCATCAATGGTTTAGTAGATTAACAATTCATTGAAGCTCGTAATATGCCAAAACCGCTTGATGAAATGCATATGACTTTAAAGTGAGTAAAAGGTTAAAACATGTCTCCAAACAAATCACCTCTTGTCTTTAAGCCTGACTACCTCTTGAGAAGATCTTGAACAACAATCCCATTAGAAGCTTGAGAAACAACAATCACTTGATGAAGCTTGATAAAGAACAAGTCCGCGACTTAAACTTGCACTAAATTATGATTTAGAACCTATATTGAGCACAACAACGTAACTCCTTTAAATATAGGTAGTGATATATACCCAACATTCCATCCTTAATTGTATATATCCACTTCGTGAACATCCAAGTCTAATCACCTTAAATTGCAAATTGTGATTTAGAACCTATATTGTATATATCCACTTCGTGAACATCCAAGTCTAATCACCTTAAATTGCAAATTGTGATTTAGAACCTATATTGATCACAACAACGTAACTCCTTTAAATATAGGTAGTGATATATACCCAACCTTCCATCCTTTATTGTATATATCCACTTCTTGAACATCCAGGTCTAATCACCTTAAATACGCTTGAGCAAGGGTCATCAAACATCGTGCATCCATCCACCCCGAGATGTTTGTGACACTAAGTACACCAACCCGTGAATTAACAAACCAACCAAGTTACCATAATTTCTCAATTCCTGCTGATCTTGAAGCACAAACTTATCCCGAAAAAAATAGTCAAACCCCGTAAGTTTCATTTTGTCTAAATCCAAGTCCAGCCTATTTGTCCAAAATTAATTTCACGGGATTTTACAACTCTTGAGATTTAAACCGAGAAATTGAATCTTTCGCGGGATTTTCTAAAATCTACAAGAGAAACCGTGAAATCAACACGAGTAACCCAGAGTGAAGTGCAATATTAATATTCGAAATTCAAGTCACAGGAGTCAAATCACTACTTGATCAAATTGCAATAAATCAAGTTACAGATTGTCAATTTGCAACAAGTCAGATCGCAATCAACCAAATCACAATTAGTCAAATCGCAAGTGTCAACTCGCAACGTCATATCACAACTGGTCAAATTGCAATCCGTCAAGTCGCAACAAGTCAAATAGTAACTTGTCAATTTGCAATTAACCAAATCGTAATTTGTCATCTGTAACTCAAATTGCAAGGATTAAATTGCAGGCTTACTCAAAACGTGGCCACTAAGAGGACAATGCTACCAAATCCACAACTCTGAAATTACGTAGACCTTCATAAACCCAAATACTAGCTGTGACGTTTTACACGAATCCGATAATGGCATCCCGTAGTAATATTCAGAGAACCCGATTAATCCAATCCCAAGGTAATACCCAATCACAGATAACGAAGCATAATTGTTACCGCGGTCCAAAATTATGACTCGAGGTACTTTGCCAAACAATGCCCACACAATTCGTACTTGGGAAAACAATCCAACAATATTCACCAAAAATAAGAACTAAACCAACAAAATTTCGTTCTTGTGTAAATTATCCACGGCACACAGAAAGATAATACATTGGCCAGTCCACGAGTAATTGGCCAAAAAAAATAAGGGAACGTCCGTGTGTTATCAAGCTAGCACACTCAGTTCACAATAGTTTGGGCCAAGGATAAATTCGGTAGAAGCCCAATCCAAACTAATTTAAACCAAAAGCCCGAAGTACTTGTTTAACCTAATCATTCGGTATATAAACCACTCAATCCCTAGTTAGTTGTCATTAGAGAAACCCTAATTACAAACATACACAAAAAAACAGTCCGCCCCCATCCTCCTATTTGCTCTCACCACTTCTGTTATTCATATCAAGTACTCATCTCCCCTCATATATGCATCACCATCTCAGATCATCCATCATTGCAACATTAACCACATGTAACATTTGATTAAAATCAAACACAAATCCCTATTGTTAATTACTACAAGAGAATTGAAGCAAGTAGCACCATTCATTCCTGTTATTGCTCGAACACACATATGGCTACAAGATCCTTAAGTGGGTCTCGGGTATAAATTAATTGTTGTTTTGTGTTTTAAACCGAATAAAAGGAAGATAAAACATTATATTGTTTTGATTTTTCCTTTTCTTTGTTCGGATATTAATCATGAGGCTTGGTCCTCAACTTGATCTCAAAGAGTGGTTATTGTTTTTTTTTTGTTGTTGTTGTTGTATCATTGAACGACAGAGAGAAAAAGAAATAACATACTTGTTATATTCTTTATCTTGTTTTTGTCGTATATACATGAAGTTAAGTTTCAAACAAATCTGTGATGAATGATTTTCGTGTGTTTGGACTTTGAGTTGTTCGAGAGCTGTTGTAACATACGAATAAACAAACTGAGATCCTTTTGTTTTACTTTGAGTAGATGGTAGATGGGTCAGTTATGGTGTTGATGCACTGGTGATGTCTATGTAGGACTGAGGTAAACGAGTCTGTGGTATTATGATTGCTTTTGAGGTCGTTAGTAGTTTTGTTAAGAATTGGCTAATTTCATACACAACTACACACAAGCCGCATCTGTGCAAACACATAAGCCGCATTCAAGTAAGAACACAAACCGAGTTCGTGTAAGAACACAAACCGAGTTCGTGAGTAAATAGACAAACCGAGTTCGCGATTATACAGACAAACCGCGTTCGTGGTTATACAGTCAAACCGCGTTCGTGGTTAAACAGACAAACCGCGTTCGTGGTTAAACAGACAAACCGAGTCCATGACTAAGTAGACAAACCGCGTCCAGGACAAACCGCATGTTTGACCAGTCAAAGCTGTCACTCTCACACTTTTGTCTTTTACCCCTTTTTGGTTACAATCCAAACTGCTCCCAAAAATACCCACAAACCGCATTCAAGAACATCACAAATTTTCGGATACCCATCTAATCTCATCTCAGTAATGAAAACCATAAAAACTCAAGCACGAAACAACACAACTTCGACTCATGAAAAAGCCAAACCATTTAAAACCCAAGAGATGTTCGAACCACAAGCGACTATCATACGTATTATAAAAGACTCATATTTAGTGAAATAATTTTCACAAATATCTGCATCTTTAGTGGTTGTTTATAAGAGGTATGTTTTGGAGTACGTGAGGCTAATTAGTTATGAAACGAACCACATGAAATATAAGCAAACACAGATCCATATATGCGGCCCACTCAATGATTCGAACAAAACAAAAAATGAGTAAAACAGTGAACAAAAAAAATTGAAATCACCACACAATCAAACCGAATCTAACCATGGCTCTTGATACCAATTGTAGGAAATACCCATCTTGATTGTGTGGATGATTCGGGTGGTCTTGGTTCATGGAAGATTAGATCCATGGTTTAGATGAGATGAACTAGAGAGAGAGAGAGGGAGACTCTTGAGAGAAAAACCTTTGAAATATTAGATTAGTGTGTGTTTGGTTACAAGAGTTCCAACCCTTCCCAAGTGTGGGAAGGGGTATTTATACTTCTACATATTGGTGCCCCTAGTGGGCTGTGGAGTGAGCTGACAGTGGGGAAAGCCCCGACCCACTCCACAAATATAGATACGACTACTCTAATACTAATATTACTAATAATACTAAACGAATATATATAAGCCTACGAGCTATATAAATGCTAATTAGATGCTCGGGGTGACCGAGCCTTCATCTGAATATTTATATTCCTAACATCAAATCTAGGAGTCCGTAATGTAATCTTTGTACTCTATGCAGGTCGAGACCTATTGGAAATGAATTTACCGGGACTGACTTTGGTAGAACAAATTCAGGCACTGAAGTTACGGAAGGAAAGCCAGCAAATCAGCTCTTGACACTGTAAAAGAATGGTAATCTCAATCACATACCTGTTCATTTTCAATAGAAACTATGAAACAAAAAAATAATACGTATCTATAGGGTGTTTGGGATTGCTTATATTTAACTATAAGGAAATACTAGCCAGGTGCAAAATTTGGTAAAAGAACGAGTGGGGCTGAAAAGTGGCACGACTTCCATTATCAAACCATCATCTCATTGTGGTCAGGTACGACTCATATCAGATAAACCTAAAAAAAAACCTAAAAGTAGTTAAAACAAGTTATGATGTGTTTACAGATTTGTTTAGAGTGGGTTGAGTTTAAATGGTTCAGTTTAGGTAGGGTTTGGTTTAAATTGGGTCACCGGGTCACTTTTGTAGTACGGGTCAGTTTAGGTTGGGTCGAGTTTAAATGGGTCAGGTTATAAACTCGCACTGTTTGCGTCTTTTAGAACCTAGCACCAATTTACAAAATGTGACTTTGTACTACACAAAGATTTTTGATTCTAAGCATGCTTAGAAAGAAACCTTTGAGAGAAATGGCAAGGCATCAAGAGACTTGATTCTCAGAAAACAAAAACTACAACGAAAGCAGTCAGAAACACGACCTATAAAAACAGTTTTAAACATTGTGCCTCTACACTACATGCATTTCTTTAAGATGCCAGAAGATGTAGCAAATGAAATAGTTGGGACCAAATCAGGAAAACCAAAGAAACCATGGTGTTTGGGTTTGGGAGAGCAGAGCATGTAAAACACGGCGCTTTAACAAAATAGTTTTAAATGTATGGAATGAGGAAGCTATAAATGGTGGTAGCAAACAGAGGTATCAAGGGTGTGGGAAAGCATAATCAGTTAATCAAAAGCATAATCAGTTAATCATAATGTTAAACTGATTACTGTGATTAAAGTCGCAATAATAGAATATAAAGATTTGTGTTTTCTAATGTTAAAGTTTGGTTTTTGTAGGGCAGCGGCTATGAGCTGCTGAAAGGGTGACAAGCTGTGATATTCCCTCAAGTCATCTCGGAGCAAAAAGCATCACCTACACTTGATAAAAATTTTTTCAACCTGTTACCTGATATACTTCATGTGGCTATGATAACAAAATTATTATAGTTGAAGCTAGAGTACTTATTTTCATTGGCTCAAACATTAGAAAGATGTACAGAAATAACATTTTTTAACAAGTTATTAATAGATATGTTTAAATAAAACTGTTCTTATTATATGTATGCATTAGAGTACATATGTCAAAGGTGTGTTTCCAATACTGAGAACTCTTACTTTTTGAATCTTGGAGCCTACTAAGTTTATGTGAATAAGTAATTTGGGTAGTAACTTCAAGGCTGAAACGCGGCACAAAAAAATATTGAATGAGTATCTTCTTGCTAACAATTGCATCTAAATAAACATTACCACAGCGCCCTCGCAGCAACGCGCGAGTTACCCCGCTCGTTGCAAATAACCTGGAAAGAATGGAAAACATAAAACATGGGCAGTCACAAGTTGTTGAAAGAATAGTCCAACACTCCAACGGGCCGGTCATTGGGCTTTTCTAGGATCTTGCAAGTTTTTTTCTAGTTTTTTAAAAGATTATAATACTCAAAGCATATTAAAACATATTAAAAGAGCAAATTTGCCGTTATATTTTTCATAGTTATAATGTCCGCGCACGCACATGTTTTTTTATACTAAAATTTTTAGTTATGTATTATTATAGATTTAAATACAAACGAATTTAGGCTATGTTTGGCGCGAAAATTTTTGGGGTGATGAGCGGTTAGCAATGAGCTTTTTTATTTTTATTGTTCGTTTGGCAAAGGAGCGGTGAGCTTTGCGATTTTTTAGGAATACTCATTTTTTCAATGCTTCTTTAAGAAGCTGTGAGCGGTGGGCTGTGAGTTGTGGCTACTGCTCACAGCTCATTGCCACTGCTCACTGCTACTTTTACCAAACACACACTTAATGTGTTGTAACTCTATTTGAATATTAGGAAATGATTTCCCGGATAAGTGTTTTTTGAAATTGATTTTTCTATCCATATGATTTGGGTATGTTTGGCACGGAGCGGTGTGGAGTTTTTTTTGGAGCGGTAAGCAAAGAGCATTTTGGTTTTTAGTAGTTGTTTGGCAAATGAGCGGTGAGTTTTGCTATTTTTTTTAGGAATGCTCATCTTTCCAATGCTTCTTTAAGAAGCGGTGATCGGTGAGTGGTGAGCTGTGGCTACTGCTCACAGCTACTGCGCACAACTCACTGCTACTGCTCACTGCTACTTTTAACAAACACACCCTTTGTCATAAATTTTAAACATCGTTTTGAATGTCCTATAATGATCAAATATGTTCTTGTTTTTACTATTTTTGTTACATTTGCGTTCGGATGTCATATAATTACCAAATATGTTCTTGTTTTTACCTTTTTGTTACATTTTCATTCGGTTACAAAACCAGAGTGGGTTTTCGACACACATAGATTTTTGCGGTGTAATGTTAATCCTTGTTAAAAAAAGATAATTTTTCTTAAATGCGCCTTAGTTGAAAAAATGTATTTATAGTCATGTTTAATTTCGGGTCATTTATAATCATGTTTAGTTTGAGTAGCCGGGGATTTACAGTGGGACAAGCTGCTTTGAAAGCCGCCTCGTACAAAGTGGCAAAATACGAGAAAACGGGCATAAAAAATCAACATGTTTTTATTCCTTTTGCGTTTGATACTTTTGGTTTTCTTTCACCTGATGTGGTGGAACTTCTCAATAGAGTTCAACGTGTTATGAATAATAATGTTATAACACCTAGTTTCACAAATATTGTTTTTAAGATAATTGGTTTTGCAATTCAAAAAAAACTAGCGGTGTCGCTTGTTGCTCATTTTCCTTCTAATTTTATTTTATGTAAATCTAAATTAATTCATGAAATAAAAAGGAGTAATAAAAATAAAATTGAGAAGTGATTGACATGTCTACCAACATCTGCTTAGCAGTGTTGGTAAGGCTTATGCCTTTGTGGGAAAAAGACCGGGGTTCGATCCCTGGGAATAGGATTTCAATGTAATAGGATTTCAGTATAGAAAGTCAACTGTCAAAAAAAAAAAAAAAAAAAAGTGATTGACATGTCTAATTGGCATGCCTAATTTCATGCATAACAATTAGATCACAATATTTAGAAGAATCAAAGACTATCATGAAGAGAGAAACCTCATACTCCACTTGTCGTATATTGAGTGGATTAGACATAAAATTAATCATGCCATTTAGGCAAGACAATCATTTTCCAATAAAATTTTAGTAAAACAATACTCGTAATTGTATAAGTTTTTTGTTCATGAACATTTTCTTAGTACACAAACAACAAAGTGACAAACCTTATTAAAAGGTAAACAACAACAAAAAAAATGTTGGAAAAAAGGCGGGACCACAAATCCGGACGCGAAATAAAATAATATAATGTCAAATCATAAAACCTTTGATGTCCATAAAGTCCCATAAAAAATAAGAGCAGAATATTCTGCACAGGTGGTTTTGAGACATTGATAACAGCAACAAAAATGGAATCTTGTGTAACTATTCATTCTTTAGTCATTTACGAGACAGATTTTTCTTGCTTAGTGTAAAATATAGTAAATATATCGTGTTTTTTAAACGCGACATGTTTAAAGATAACGTGTTATAAGTCTTGTTTAGTTTTTTGTAAAGTGTATCTGTGCGCAGACCGCCACTAATTATATTATGTTTTTTTTTTGTGTTTTAGGTTGATGCTTATGAGTCCATTTATGCAGCATTAGAGAATGAGGTGCTAAAGTTGGAGCATTTTTACCCTGATAATAACTTTACTGACTGTCTTTATGTTACTAATGATGGTAAGGTCTTTTTTTTTTCAATAAAGTTGGAGCATTATGTCTGTTTAAAGGGACTACTATTAAGGGGTGTTTGGGATTGATAACTTGTACAACTTAGGGGGTGTTTGGGTAAGCTTATATTAAGTGGTTAAAAGCTTATTGTATCTTGGAAAAGCTTTTAAGCACTTTGAAGGTGTTTGGTTAAGGTAATATGAAAAGGGTTGAATCATTTTTGGGTACAGAGTAAGCTAATAAGCAGAATCTATTGGATTGGGGATTTTTGAAAACACTGAGCTTACCCAAACACCCCCTTATGTGTTTATTACAATTTTGAAAAGCATATGTAAACACTTGTTTTAGTTTCAATAAGTAGTTTGAAATAGCTTATTCATAAACAAAACCGATTATTCATGGTGTACTGTTAATTAGAAGTCTTGTTTTAGCGTGAAACGGTTTTTTTTTTTTGGTAAGTTCTCTGTAAGAATAAGCATGACTTGTACTATAAATAAGCAATCCCAAATGCCCCGTTAGTCTTTAGAAAATCTGACATTTGATTGTAGAAACATCTTTGTATACTAAAATAATCATGATTTGTGTCCAAAATAGGAACAAACAAAGTTGATCGGCTTGGTTTGTTCTGGTTTAAAACGTTAACTGGTATTTCAAAGGCATTTGTTTCCAGTTTTGCTGATGGTTTCGTGCAGAACCTTACCAAAATGGAGCATCTGTACTCTTAGGCTATACTACTATTATCTAAACTACCTTACATGTTATTCCAGAGGCATTTGCTTCCAGTTTTCTTGATGCGGATATAGCAGAAAATGGGGTAGGTTTCTTTCCCGGAACTCTATTTCTTAATGATACTTTCGTTATTCAACCATGTTTTTCTCAGTTACGAGCTACTCCTTAAGTTTTGCAGTTAAATTCTTGTTTTCACAGTTACTTGCTGATACATTGGGAGAACCTATCAAGGGATTAGCTGATGTGGGGGACAACTTTCCCGACATATGTGAGGATGACCTTTTAGGTAACTATATGTTATCTTCGATATATGATATATCTATTTTCCTGCATTTCTAAACACCCAAAAATTCAGGACTGACTGCAATTACCATAATTTTGGTTTTAGATATTATTAAAGATGACTCAAGCGTGCCTCATTTGGAGAAGAATGATACCACGCGTGATGAAAAAGATTTGGTTTTGAAGACACCAAAACTAGACCCTTTGGCAAGAATTTTCAGATTTAAAACAAAACCAAGAGCTAAGAACTTTAAAAGGACACCTAAAACTTATAACAATTTTAAATCATTTTCTGAGGTGGGTGATATTTTGTTAAGCTTGTCTGACATGAGAGATGAAACTAGTATAGCTGAAAAGTCAAGCTCAAAAGGATTAGATCGAATGTGGAACCAAGATGATGATAATGGTAAGACCAAGGCTCAAAAGGATAAAATAGGGAGAAAACATAGGACTTGGTCAGATCCCGAAGTTTTAAAGCTGATCCAGGGAGTATCTAAATGTGGTGTTGGGAAAAGGGTGGAAATGAAAAAGTTGTTTTTTAAAGAAAGTCCTCATCGGTCATCTGTAGATTTGAAGGTATGTTGTCCTCCCTCATTTCAGTTCTGAATCTACGTAACCAGCGTTCATGTTGTACTTTGGGTTGCTTTTCAGGATAAGTGGCGAAATCTTTTAGCAGCAAGCTGCAAATCAGCATCTGGCAAAGGAAGGGTAAGCTTGCATTCTAAAGTCAAAATTTATACATTTGACCTCAAAGGTCAAAATGGTCTAATTTTGACACGTGTTATGGTTTGTATAGGGCGAGTGTGCATTGCTCCCACACGATATCTTACGTCAGGTCAGGGAGCTCTCAGAGATTCATCCTTATCCAAGGAACCAGCAACAGAAGATGAAAGAGTTTAAAACCGAGTCAAGCTCCTCTTCCAACTCAGAAAATAACATCTGGTCTTCCACCTCTGAAGATAACATCTGGCCAGTGTCGGATTGTTAGTATACTCCGAACTTTTTTGGTTACAACCTTTGAAAATACTAGTATCATACTCCGTATCTGATAGTCAAAGATTACTTACACCCTTTTGGCCGTTAGCCACACGTAATGGTCTGTTTCTGTCAAGTAAATTTAGGCCTTAGCATAGAGTATCCTACAGATAACCATTAAGCCTTAGTTGGTTTAATTTTGTTTCTGATAGCATATCACCATATCCACTAAAGGCTTGGTCAGACTTTCTTTTTTGAATGTTTACATAATTAAACTTCTTCATTTTGTGGTCTAATTGATTAATGGCAGATTAAAGAAATGGTACAGGGTCATTTATCTTGTGATTTTGATGACATGTCTAATGGAGTAACTGATATCATGTTTTAATTGACAAAGAACTGTCAGTCTCTGATGAGATTCAACTCATAACTTTTGGTTGGTGATATGGGTGTGCAACTGCGAAATAAGTTAATAAGACCAGTTCGGCCCCAAACCATACCTTGAACTGGACTCGTATTTAAGTATATATTAAGCCAAATTGCTCAGAAAACCAACGTTGTTTAGAGAAAAGGTATTGACAGTGGACAAGTTCAGAAAACTGGTATTCTGACAAGCAGGATCAAGTAGCATACCAGGTATACTATAGGCACGTTTCTGATTTGAGTTTAGCTGTTTTGTCTCGAGTTTTGCATACTCAGGATTAGTGAAGACTAATTAGTATGAGTAATTGCAGTATTGTACAGAACAAATTGCATTGATTGTGCACTACGGTTTTCCTCTTTTTGGTTACTGCATTATTTTGCCAAATGCAATCTCCCATTACACTTTAACATAGAATTTTATAGAACTAATTGCATAGATTATGAATAATAGTCAGTTGTTGAACTAATAACGAAAATGTGACTTGTAATGTAAGGCGTTCTACATCAAACTATAACGCAACACAGCATTAAAGGTAATGGACCTGGAATGAAACTTTAACTTCAAACAGATGTGTAGATGGAGTAAGCTGAGAAGTGAGAACATTTTGAATTAATTAAGGCTATTTACATATACATTAGAGCCTTAAACAGATCTGTCAATTAAAATATATTTAAAGCATATAATAGAATAACTTGTTAAGCCAGCAAACCTAACATCTGTCAACTAAAATATTAAAATCATCCTACATTCCTAAGGAACAAAATCGACATAATATGAACAAAATCATCACCTTGGAGCAAAAGATACCGTAAAATCATCAAAAACACGAATAGTATCCGCCCACTTCCTTGAATGCAAATAAAGCTTTGAAACCTTACCCGCCAACCGGCTCATATTAGGCCTCTTATTTGGATCCTCCTCAACACAATCCAACGCTATTCGGGTCAACTTCTCAACCACCACTACCGGAAACGAATCCTTTAACCTCCTATCCACCCACCTCCTCAGTCTCCCTTCCACGTCAACGCCACCATCATTAACACTTTCCAAAGCTAATCTTGCAGTCTCCGTCACCAAAACCTTCAAATGATTCCCACTCGCCTTATCATACTTATACTTAACCGGCTCCTCGCCAGTTAACACCTCCAATATCACTACCCCAAACGCGAAAACATCAGATTTCTGCGTGGCAAGGCCACAAAACTCTGGTGACATGTACCCATTAACCCCTTCAAACCGCCTACTTCTACTAGTATATCTCACCAATTTTTTAACATCCACATCATCATCAACACCAACATCGTCCACAACTGTCTCACCGCACAATTCAGCAGTCCCAAAATGACATATCTTTGCGTTAAAAGAAGGCTCCGTAACTATCACACTACTAGATTTCACATACTTATGAACTAAGTTAACCCTCAAACCAGCATTATTATGTATATAATTCAACCCTGAAGCTAAATCTGTTACAATTTGCATTCGTAACATCCACGTAGACAAAACCGTAAACTCGGGATTCCTTTTATTCCGTAAACAGTCAGCTAAATTCGCACCGGCCATATAATCATACGCTAAGTATATATAACCATCTACAATATATCAATATTGAACAGTATCATATTAGTAATATGGTTAAATATCGTGAGATAGTTAGTTGTCTTTAATAATTAAAAAAAAATGGTACCTGCTATAGTGGCCCCTAGCAATTTAATAACATTAATATGATGACTTTTATAAATAACAGAAAGTTTCTCACGCAGTTCTCCGTCCTGTATAGGACGCAGAACTTTCCTCTGAAACAAAACAACTTCTCTACCTCGTAAACTACATCGCCATGCGGGCGCAGTAGACGAGGTAGAAAAGCGCTTTGTTAAAAAATTATTAGTAGCTGTACGTATCTCTGAGATGTCATATATATGTGTGTTCCCAGGTAATGTATTTCGGAGGCTCGAAAGTGATGAGACGGAAGCTTCAGCTGTTGCTGTTGAGGAGTTTAGTCCGTAGCTGGAACTGAAGCGGGAGCTGGAGCTGTTGTTTGTGTTGGATTGAGGTGTGTAGCTAGTATTATTATTGTTACTATAGCTATTGTTTGTGTTTGAGTTTGTAGATAAGTATGTTGTATTATTATCTGATGGTTGTGATACGCTGGTGCTCGTTGTTCGGACTGCGTGGGAGTTTGTACGGCGTGTTGGAGTGGGCTCGGATGCATTTACGGACATTTTTGTTCTGCACATATTATTGAGGTTTTTAAGGCTGCTTATGTGATTGTAGAGATCATTTGGAAATGAAAGAGGAAGTACAAAAATTTGGATAGACTTGTTATAATAACTGTAAAGTTGTGTTTGACTAGCTGTATTTTATGGATTCCGGCTTATTAAATGACGTTTACATTATCACGACATTTCATCATGTGTTAAGGTATTGACAAAAGATATTTTTTTAAGCCACGGTGGCAATTGGCATTTTTTTTTTTTTTTTTTTTTTTTTTTAAACACAAATTGGCATGGTTATTGACGTGTAGATCTTGAGAAATGCTACATTCCTTGCTCACTCTTTTATTTATTTTTTTGACTCTCACACGGCTTTAAAAAGTATAAAGATTTCATTGTAAACCAATCAAAATGTCTTCCACATATCATAAAAGTGATTTATTTGTTATGGATGTCCATATAACCCATAATAGGCCCATGGCCCATGTTAGCTATTAGGGTTTTTGCCCTAATGTTTGTCTATATATACTCTTTGTAAATCTCATAGTTAATGATCAATAAGAAGAATATTCATTCCCTCAATCTTGTATTCACAACACGTTATCAGCACGCTCTAAAAGGTTATTATTTTTTTGCTTTTTCCTGTTCCGGAAGGTATGTCACGAACCCTCTATCCTCTACGGTTATGTACAAGTTTACTTATTTTCTTGTTTTCCTCATGATATACTCATATATATTCTGTTAATGTAATAGTAATAGACATACGTGAACATAAATATGTTGCTAAATAATTGGTAAGCATCTGATCGTACATGACTTAGTATTTTTTTTCTTACTGTCGCTTATCATATCTTTACTGGTGCTTGTCGCCATTCTCCTGAAACTGAACCGATTAGTTATATGGTATGATGAAAATGTTTAATTTATATGAAAGTGATTTTATTAATGAAGAATCACATTTGTGTCATGTTGCAAGTATGTCCATGTGTTGTTGTAGTTTGAGTTTTGCAACCTCTATGTGATAAGAGGTTCGATTATTTGTTGTTCAATCCTAATGTATAACCTGTGTCATAATAGTATCATAAATAATGTGTTAAGGTAAAATGGATATGTGTGCCGCACTATTATTTGAGTAATAATGGTAGGGGCGGTCTCATTGCAGCCACTATGTATTAGGTGTCATTAATTATATTCTCACTGAGAGGGAACCCTTTAATTCTACAGTTCAGCTTTGTCAGTGGCAAGTCATGCTTACTCTGTTATAGAGTTATGTCTATAAGGCAGCCTACTATTGTGCGTAGTACCTTTATAGGGTGGTATGGCTACCAGTTCTGTAGGCAATCATACCGCCGGACTTCGATGACAGTAGTGTGTAAAGCAGTATTAGGATAGTGCTTATAGGTAAATATGTTGGATAAGTCATGTACGTTGGTCTATATACAAGTAAAGCTATAAGACTATGAAATCTTGATTAACAGTGACAGAAAAACTTTGTTAACTATGCGAACCAAATATATGTGATTGGCAAAAACTTGTCTGGCAAATCCCTCAATTTTAGTTGTTATGATAAACATAAGACAACCCATTTATGTAATCGAAGTTAGCAACACCATTTTCTCTAATGTGATAATTTCATGTGCTTGTTGGTTGGCGTAAAATATTATGAAATTCATGCATGGAAGTTAAAATGGCTATGTGATATATATGTATATGATTGATGCATGTTATATGTGCTTGGTAAAAAAAATGCTAGACATGATTTACTCTTTTGATTTACGATTTTTGCATGTTAATTAGTCTCATAATATTAAGCTTCCGCAATAAAGAGAAAGTTATCTACTTTGATAAGTTAATATGTTATGGTGCTCCCTGGATCTCATCATGAATACATGTACTTATTGTGTATGATTTTAATAAGTATTTACTGTAAACAGTTGCCGATTAATTGCTTCAAATTATGTAAAACTACGAGCTCTAATAGAATACTATAACTATTAAACCTATTTTCTTGAACATGCTCAACTCTTTGAAGTGAATTGAATATGATAATGTGATTATCAATGTGTAGTAAGTAAAATTCATGATATGAACACAACGTATATTATCTTATGTATATATTTTACTTGTTTTTGTTTCACCCGGTGTTTTGTTTATGTGTTTTGTTTAACACGTATTTAATGTCAACGTATAGTTATCATGGAGCAAAAACTTGCAAATCTTTCTATTGTGGCTTTAGACATAAGCGGAAAAAATTATTTGTCTTATGCGTTGATCTGAGTTATAAACATGTTTATAGCAATATAGTTGAATGACGTATACAGATTTTATTTTACATATTATTGTTTTGTGGCCAAGCATAGTAACGTGCATAATTTATTTATTAATTTTTGTTTCTGTAAATTCTTTAATGGACATTATGTTATGATATATGATGTATATGTGTTAAGAATATTGTGCAACTTGTATTGATTGGCAAACCGGTTCGACCATTCCGGTTTAGTGATGATGCGAAATATATAGAAGAATGATGTGTTTCTTCCAAGATAAATTTTTATTGTTCTCAGTGGAAGTTGGTTATTTACTTATCACCATAAAATACAAATAAGGACTTGCTTCCTTAAATTGTGGAAAAATATAAAGGGCATGTATGTAGGCCTATACATGTGCCATATGGATCATTTTGATTTATAAAATCGATGCATCGTCAAAATGATCATCAAAGACGCAACTTAAGATTAGCGTGATTAATGGCTCGGCTTATAAAATGCGAGCACGGTTTTCCAAATTAAATTATTAAAAATGGTGGTGAAAACTTCCAAGTATTGGGTGATTATTGGAATAAGTGTTGAACATAAAAGTAGCCCATGTTCATACGCGAATTGCTTTTGTTGAAACGTTTATAAAACGTCTTCAGTTGATTGCAAAGCCAATAATATTGTGAGAACAAAACTTTTAGTTTATGGGGCATGTTATGACATATGAATCGCATCTTGCCAACAATCTATAATGAATCCTCCCCGTTAGAATGGTTTTGGTCACAAACCAAATTTCCCATGTGAGATTTTGTAATTGTGTGATATATAGTAAATACACCACAACACACAAAATGAGATATTTAAATTGATAATTCATTCAGGGGGAGAGAATGAGCAGCGAGAAATATGGAATGAATTATGATATAGATGTTGATCCTCACATTAATGAATATGAACTTAAAGTTCAAGGGACAAATAACATTCCAGATATAGTAAATTCCAGACATATTTAGTGACCTAAAGAAAGTGACTAGATCATATTATGCTGCTATTACTCTAATTACAATGTGTGTCCCAACAGTAAAATCATTGATTGGTAGTAAGTCTATGGCACGTCTGCAGCGTGATAGACGAATCGATTCCAAATAAAAAGTCCTCGAATGAATAGATAAAATGGAGCAATAAATTAAGATGGTCGAATCGAGGTAATAAAGACCCCATAATAGTCTCTGAAAGAAAAACTAGACATGAAAGGATATTGAAAACCCCGGGTACATGAAGAAAAAAACTTTGAGATCTCAACAAATGATAGAATATAATGTCTAGTAAAGTGTGAAATCGAAAAGAACTGAAACGACGTCGATAATACTGTATATAATAATGCGCATGATAAATACAAGGTGAGGATCTTGGATATCTACAAGAAGTGTAGTTGTAAAATGAATGGCCAAAGAATATAAAGACGCAAGTAACTAATGAACTATGAAAGTCTCTTATGATGAAACGTGATTATTGGGTGAAATCCATACACATGAATGTTATGAGAAATGATATTTAATGTTATGTCTGGCGATATGAGAAATAAGTTGTATGCGTCTAATATTATAAAACAAGAGCTCATTTTTGTTGAGATTCCTTAAGGAATATAGAATGCATGGAACACGTGTCATGATTTAAAATTCTCGAGAATAATAGTTGATCAAATTGAACCACAGTAAATCAAATATTTCAATATTTTCAAGGTACAAAGGATATGGGTTTATATTTTACTAACCCGTCAAAACAAGTTTAGTTAGTTTTGCAGATGTAGGATATATGTTTAACTTACAATGATCGATCTCAACATGGATATATTGTTACAAGTGGCGAATATTTTTCCTGGCATTTGATAGAGCAAAAAATCAAGGCGACTTCATCAAACCATACATAAATTCTGGAAAGGAGATAGCAACTATTGCATGAAGATAATGTAGCATACCTTGCTATATTCAAGTAACGTTACATCAAAGGCGACAAGACACTTCTCATTCCAGTGATGATTTCGTTGACCTATTTACAAGATACCAAGTGATGTAGTCATCAGATGGAGATAATACGCGCTGCACTCTTTTTGTCCTTAGTCATGGTTTTGTCCCACTGGGTTTTCCTGGCAAGGTTTTTAATGAGGCAGCATTCCCTAAGCGTATTAACAATATGGACATCCAAGAGGGAGTGTTATGGATAATTATTAGTGGATGTCCATATAACCCATAATAGGCCCATGGCCCATGTTAGCTATTAGGGTTTTTGCCCTAATGTTTGTCTATATATACTCTTTGTAAATCTCATAGTTAATGATCAATAAGAAGAATATTCATTCCCTCAATCTTGTATTCACAACAATTTATTTGTTGTAAATTTATAAGGAAAATGATTGGGACACCTAAAATATATGATTAAATTAGTGCCTAAATATGTGTGTCATGATGATGATCCATTTGGTTTCTGAAAAAATGAGTCTCTTTGTTGCAGCCAACAGAATTATGTCACATTTGTTTACGCATACATTTAGACATATCTTTAAGCCTCTCAATCATTTCTCAATTTATAAATGATTGACCAAAAAACTAACCGGATAAGTAAAAGTACAACTAACGGTACCACAATCATTATAAATATGACACAACAATTTTCTAAATAAATAACTGTTAATTGTAATAAGATGTCACTTTTACTCTATGAATAAATCTTATTAATTTATTATTAAAAAGGTTTATTTATTTAGAAACAAATGAATGTAGTAAAATATATTGAATGACATGATATTGAGATTTAAGTTTTACAGCATTAATAGACCAACTGACCCGACTATATCCTATCATCTGAAGATAAACATATTCGAAAGAGTGTTAAATCGAAATGCCTAATGTCAAATATAAGTTTAAAATACTACTGAGAAAAGTAAAATATATATAGCGTTCAAAGTTCCAATAAACCATGTATGAAATATGCAAAGGTCATTATCACCTATTAATTGTAAACCGCCCTATAAGTTCTATCTTTGAAGTTTGAACAGTAAGTCCTATAAGTCCTAAAGTCTGTGGATGATAATTGAAGGTACCTTTATACATACGTAGGCAAGAATCAAGTTCTTATTTGACGCGTCAATAAACATAGACGTCCTAGTTGAAACCTCTTTAGTGTGTCAATTTTTAGTTTGTCGACTACCAACTTGCCTTTGGAAATTTTTTTTTACCTTATTTGGATATGTGAATTGTAAAAACTAAAAAGTAATGAGATATTGAGATCAAATATTTCAATTCTCCAACCAATACAAATAATTAAGCTTTTATATAATAAAGCAAAACCCCTAGTGGGGACTTTTCCATTTCAAAAAAATCAAATCATACCTTATTAAGTAATAATCAAATTATTATTATTATTATTTTCTTAAATATTAAATAAGAAAAGCCTAAATACTTCTAAATTTATCCATATTCTACAAAAAAAAGAATGTGATTTGTAATCATTCAATAAAAACTTACAAAAATATATGTGTCAAAATATAAAAAATTAAAACTTGAAAACGGTGGAGCAAGTTTTTCAAAGATTTGGGCTGAAACTTAAAATTCAGTATCATTCCCACTAAATATTTGAAGTCCCAACATTCCCAAATTCCTCCTCCATCAATCAAACTCGATCTCTTATCATTCATTCACGCAAGAACATCTCCTCCAAATCTAATTAATATTAAAACCCACTACATTCGTAAATAACCCTAATTCAATACCTCAATCAAAGTACAATGGTTTTGAAGGTCCTGTTATAATAATTAAAATCCGAAATTAAAAATAATAATTTATTTAAATGATTAGAAAAAACCCCGCGCGTGCGCGGGCATTATATCTAGTTAAGCGTAAAAGCGGAAACACGTAAGATACAACTTGAGATCTCTCGAGCAACCTACTCACTTTATTAATTGCAAGTTTCATTAAAATAATTTCATCTTAGGGCACTCCCAACCTTAACACAGGGTTAAACTTTAACACACTGTCACGTCAACTTTAACACACTTACCTTTAACTTAACTTTAACACTCCCAACCATAACTCACCTTATCTCACATTTATATCAAATATTTTCAAATTCAATCCCTAAACTTATAAATACTTCATTTTTTAAAAACATAACATTCATTAAAAAACATAACATTACAATTTTTTTGTGTTCCAAAAATCCAGTTTTCAGATTCCGGCCATCCACGGCCGCCTCGTACGTCTACACCAATCAAGATTCCGGCCACCCACTATGACACCATCAAATCAAATTCCTATAATACGGCCATCCACCACAAAATACCCATCGCCATTATCCTAACCACCAAAACATGAAAAACACATACCCACCATCACCCGCCGCCATCACGACTACCCATCTACTTGTTTCCTTTCTTCCCCACTTGAACCTACATTGTGCTTGTTGTCTAATGGCAGTGAACCAATGAAAACCAAGAAACTATGTGCATGTCTTTTTAAACTTACAATCATGTAATTAACAATATTTTCACAATTCATGAATGTATGAACAAACTTCTTTTAGCATCTAAAACCCGTAACTTTATGGGCAAATCGCACGAAAAGTGTCACACTTAAAGTCAATTTGAATTTTAGGTATCCAACTTTATTGTTATCAATTTAAGGTATCCAAATTATTATTATGCAACTTAAGGTTTTCTCGACTTTTCGAAAGATGTTATCGGTCAGTTTTTTAGATAAATTGGTTAATTAATGTTATATATCGTTATAATTGAGTATTTGAAAGTCATTTCAACTAAAATTATACCTCGTAACCGCTTTTGAAAAGTCGAGTAAACTTTACCTTAACATAAAAAATAATTTCAATACCTTAAATTGACACTTAAAAAAAAAAAAAAAAAAAAAAAAAAAAAAAAAAAAGCCTATGGATTCGGTTCTTTGCCCATTTTGTGAGTCGGTGGATGAATTGGTTGTTCACTGCCTCATCTCTTGTCCCCTACTTTCTTTGCCCATGGTGGTTTTTTTCCCGTGCTTGTCCATTTCAGATATCTCACTGGCTCGCATTGGTCTCCCTAATCATCAGTTCTCTCTAAGATTCTTCATGGTGTTTTTCAATGCGTTTTAGGGGCCACTTGGAAATGGAGGAACAATGTTGTTAATACTCCGATCAGTTCTTTAAATGACGTTAAAGATGAAGATGTTTTTCCTTCTATCCAAAGGTTATCGATGTTATGGATTGCAGCTAGATGTAAACGTCTCTCTTTGAACCGGAACTCCTGGATTTCTACCCCTTGTCCCTTGTTAGATAGTGGGTATTTTTTATTTATTTTTTTTTGTCTCCTGTATAGTGTTTGTCTCTTTCTTGGTGCCGGTTGTTAATAAAATTCAGGTTTTCAAAAAAAATAATAAAAAAAAATATTAACCTTAAGTGTAATAATTTTTTGTGTGATTTTCCTTAATTCTAAGGGTGCGTTTGGTATCCCACTATGAGAATGAGACTATGACTATGAAAGTGATTAAATGTGTTTGTTTAAGATGAGGGGGCCTAACACTATGGTAATGAATGATAGATATAATCCATACTCCATATACATCAAGAGAGCTAGGTATGAATCTTTCATAGGTGAGGGACCCACCACTACTATCAAACTCATACCCATTGTCATTCATGGCAGCATACCAAACACACCCTTAAATTGATTAAACATATATTGCTAACATAAAATTAAAAGGGTAAATTGCAAAAATAGTCCCTAAAGTAGCCAAAATGCGCAAGAAATACACCGAGACAAAAAGTGTTGCAAAGACGACATTAATGTTTCATTTTTTTGCAAAACAGCAACCGATAGCTACTTTTTGCTAACGCCCGTTATTCTCCTGGTTAAGTGCCTCATCATTGAGGGTATTATTGTCATTTCGCTGTTCATTTTGCTGCAAAACTTGTGATATAAATGTGATATGACCTCAATGGCTAAATTTGCAAAGGCAGTTTTCATGTTTGCATATTAAATTGTCAAAGTCTTCGGTCATTACACACACACAAACAGAAACACACCCTTAACCAAAAAATTATCATTCCCTTAACCAGTAATATGTCTCGCTGTCTTGATCTCGTGATTGCCTGTAACTCATTTGTCATATCGTAAATGATGCTATCCCATTACCAGCGAGAGGTTGAGGAAGACATTCATCATGCACAAGAATTGATGAGTAGGTGCCAAAATCTTTCTAATATGATCGGTATTAGGGGGGCCTGATTACTGAGCTCCAAAACTTAAGGGGTTCGAGAGTTGCAAGGTCTAATGTGAGCAAGCTTAGGAGGATTCAGACAGCTGATATGCGAAAGATGAGGCGGTTGATGAGGATGCTTAGGGAAACTAACGACATCATTGTTTCCAATATTGAGTTTGATGTGAGACAAACGTACATGTGAAGGGGTTGGTTGCTGGAGGCTGCGATGGTTTATTTTGTTGTTTATGATGAATGTAGGTGGTAGGGGGTTGGGCACTTGTGGTTTCTTTTGTTCTTTTTGGTGCCCCTGTTGAATGTAGATGTAGATGTAGATAGGGTTGTGGTTTCCCTTATCGTAAGCTTGTAAATGTATGGTTCATGAATGGAAGGGGTCGTTTGATCCCGATTTTCTTGGTATATAGTGTTCGATTCGTATCAGAAACACAAATTAAAATACAAACATAAACTTGTAAATGCTATTAATCGAAGCATCTAACACAAACACAAACATATTATGCATAAGAAATTGGATGCAATAACAGAGTATCGATAGGAGTGAAGCATCACTAAACATTAACCCATATGTAATACTTCAAGTTACATAATATCGATCGGCATGTACCAAAAAAATGATCCCATCACAATACCTCCAAACATCCTTTGGTGTATCCGAAACAGAGGTAATATAGTTCAAGTTACATTAGTCAAATTACATACGTAATATACAACTGAATTAAAACTGTTTTTGTTTCTACACATTACATAATCCCAAAAGATGAACCCATTTGTCAAACTTCAAAAGCTTCTACTGGATGAACCAACAGGTGATCAACTATACCTGCACAATCAAAATATGCAATGTAATGAGGTTAGTATACATAACAACCCGTAGAATTCCCTAGTCATTAGTGAACGTTAATCCAATATTAACCCATTTTTACTATTTACTTTTACTATTCACTCCCGAAATTTTATTCTACATTCTTGTAAGTTAACCTATTTTCATGATAACACGAGAGTTTGACACTCGTCGGGTCATTTTTGCAAGTTTCGCAAAACCGTGTCTGAGATTTACGTTTAGGTTTAAACGTCATTTAAACATCCCGATATGTCCATACAAAATTTCAAACAAAAGAAATATGTGTTTTTCACATCTTACGACATTTCCACAAGATTTGGATTTTTACATTTTCCGGTTTTGCGTTTTGCGCGTTTTAAGCCTACGATTTTAGGTTTTTACGACAATTAAGCACCCGATACAACTTATCTATCATTTAATATACATTTTAGATAAGTTTTACACATATCTGTAAGTTTCATATTTTTAGGATACCCGGTTTTAAGTTTCGTGACTTTACGACTTACAGTTAGCGATTAACGGGACCAAAACCCACTCCGTAAAGGCAAGATGATTTTCTAGAACTCTTAACCTCCTCATTCTTGCCCTAGGTGGAATTTTTGATGTGTCATCAAGCTTGGTGGCTTGATAATGACCATTGATCTCTAGGATGTTTACAAGTGTTTAACTTAACCATGGTTAATTATTAACCTAATATATAGTTAACTAATTTTCTTAGCCTATAAATAGCAACCTAAACTCATCTAAAAAAATGCACCACACCTTCTTATATCTATAAAGACCTAAAACCAAAGGCACTTCTCTTATATTTTGTAAGAAAGTTCATGTGTTCTTGAGAAAAGCTAGCATTTGATCTTATTTTCTCCGAGTTTTCAAGAAAGAGTCGTTATAATTTTCAAATAACTTCAAGTCTCCAAAAAGACTTTGTTATAATCTTCAAATAGCTTCGGGTTTTCAAGAAGGCGTTGTTATAATCTTCAAGTAGCCTTGGGTTTACGAAGATTACACATTTCACGTCGAAAGCTCCGCCTATATTCTCTTTTTCTTATAAACAAGCATTCTATATTAAGGTAAGTATTTATAAACTTTAAATACTTATGAAGTTTTATTTAATTATTTAGTGTTTTATAAACTCTTAATATGTCCTATAGTCAAGCAAGTAAAATATATGTTTCACATATTAAGTACTATGTTAGTAGGGAACTTCATGTGAGGGGCTTCATTTGGGTGAACATATCGACGAGTTGCTGGATTTACGAATTAAAGTGTCCTAGCTCCTCGAACGTTTACTACATGACCTCTGAATTATGATGGCCCGAACAGTAGTGCGATATTTAAACTAAAAATATTTTACAAGCTAGTAAGCCATTCTTATAATGACATACACAAATATTATAAATTACAAAGTACAAAATCATGATCGATATAATAAACTTAGATAGAATTATTTACATTTTCACTTTATTACTTTAGAACCTAAGACATAACATCATATGCTAGGTTGCACGTAGAGGTTTTCCCGGCTTATCCAACGATTTCGTTATATCCTTAAACATCATCCAACTCACGGTGAGTCATAGCCCCACTCTTACTCTTTTATACATTTTAAACTACTTGGGGGAGATACATGTTTAAATCACTTTACTCGTTCATCAAATACATGATTTGCTTTGTGATGCAATTACTCAAACATTTATACTTTTATGATACGTTACGCTTTTATACTTTCTAGATACGATGTGTAGTTTTATTACGATATATGCCTTAATGTGTCAAACTATTCATTATTCATCGCAACTGTTTAACTCCTGGATAGGAGCCGTTGGAGAGGTATTGATAGTAACTATCGGGCTGACGCCCCCCACCCTTGTGTCCTTATTCTAAACCTTGGGTAAATATAATCCAGAATTCTTATGATACATTGTTCGCAGTCAGTAGGTTCAGTTTGCATCTATTCATTACATTAAGTCCCTTGTATATCGTATACACATCTGTCCTAATCATACTATGTTAGCAGTGGGTTGTAAATACACAGGTTGCAAGTCTTGTATGGGCGGGGCTTGGGACTGAGTGGATTTACAATGCCTTTGTTGTGAAATCTTTATTCCAAATGCTTTATAGTCTAACTAAACTCTATGAACTCACCAACCGTTGGTTGATACTTTTTAGCATGATTATCTCAGGTTTTAAGGCGATAGTGGATGCATAGATCTTAGAGTCATCTGCATACTTTGGAGACTTATGCACTTATCTTTATCATTCGATACACTTGAAAACGTTTATGTAATCTTACTTTGGAACATCTTGTTTTAACTCTGATTTTAATAATTCGAATGATAATATTTCAAAACGTCTCAATTAGAGGTCGTTTTCTATACCTTGATCTATATTATGAAGTAATACCCCCTTGACACTACTGTTCCGCAGCGGTAATTTGGGGGTGTTACAGTATAATATGCAATGCAATGTATCAAATAAATTTGCTAAACAATTCATTAGACTAACCTAGTCAAAATAACACCACTTTGTTTCTCATTGATCTTGGTGCCCTTAGACCCAGTATGCAATTAGTAATTTTAACATCACTTATTGGTCTCAAAAAACCCGCAGCCCTAGCTCCCACATTCACAGAACCAACACCTATTATCTTCTTCATAGAACCACCCTCTCTAATGACAATACCACCTGGCCTTAGCAAAACCGGTTTTTTCCTGTTAAAAGCCTCATCCTCATCAGCCATGAGTCCTTTTCCCTTATCCACAGACCTCTTCACCACCTTTTTATTCTTACCGAATTCAGGATCTGCATCACCCACAATCTTTCTTTTCAAGTTTACACTTCTCTCCCTATTATATCTAGTCCTAAATGGAGTTGAAGTACTAGAGTAACGCAAGTCAGCATCTTCTTCTGCCCATCCGATAACCTCCCCACCTTCAGCCTCTAAATCAATGTTTTTTAAATAATAAACATATAACATCTGTTTTTTTGTAGCAACAAACAAATCTACAGAACCATTCCGACAACCTAGTTCCAACAATGTATGCACATCATTGTGTGTGTGAATCAACTTCAAACCATCTTCTAATGATTTGCCAGGCAAACAAAAGAACAGTGCCCATTTTTCTTCCCTAATACGTGCTAACATATTATCCAGACCAGTACTAAACACACTTCTATCACGGACAAACCCAAAAAGTTTACAAATAGACCCTTGTTCATACCTCAATGGAGCAAATTCAAATAATCCATTGTTGTGCATATTGAACACAACTTCATCCTGATAACCCATTAAACCTGCCACCATTTTAATTCAAACATTAAGAGTCATTTAAAGTAACAAACTATTGGGGTCCTTTAATATGTTTCTCACAATCATCTATTCTACCATTGCCCTTACTCTCTGAAAATTTGGAATGTTATGCAGGCAATGATGGGTCTCCAATATCAAATGGTGTGACTAGGAGTGTTATACCTTATGCAATATGCTCTAAACTTAATTCAAGCAGTTTGCAGGGGTAAGTAAGGGGTGTTTGGAACAAGGATGTATAAGTAGATGGCTAGTACCTAGAGACCCTTTGTTCTATCAAAAAGATCATAACATCTAACATAAGCAAATTATAAATTAAACATAAATGAAGTATAATACATTCACATACAAAGATCAGCATGCTCTTCGTTCCCCTCCCTCTTCCTCCCACTCCCAACAGGCTTTCCCCTCTTCATTGTTTCTGTGATTGTACTCGGATTATGACTCCCCTCCCTCTTCCTCCCACTCCCAACAGGCCTTCCCCTCTTCCTTTTTAGTGTGATTGTACTCGGATTATGGATTGGTACAGAAAAAGTTACTTTTTTTCTGGGCCTTCCCCTCCCTCTTTTTGTCTCTGCAACTACCTAATTGTCGGTTCCGCTACCACTTCCAAGGGTAGGAATAGATATCGCACCACTACCACCCATATTTTGTTCGTTGAAAGTTTTGTTCCACATCCATTGAAGAATAACTTCTATCATCTCATTCCCTATGTTTGAATACAAACCATACTTGGCAATTACTTGATCACCAAATGTATCCAAAACTTCCTCAAAGACTTCATCATTTAATAAAACTTTCCCCCACGACTTTTCTGATGATTCCTCCCCCCAATCAACAAAGACTTTCCCTTATCATTATTTGCCATAGCTGGGTTTGGTTGTTCTGATTTTTTTTTTAAAGCTAGGGTCTGACTGTTGATTATCAATTTGAAATGAACTTAAATGTGGGTTGTTTTGGCACTTAATGTTTTTTTGAAAAAGCCTACTCAAGTAATCTTGTTGCTTTAATGAAGTTAACTTATATTTGCAAATATAGTCCTTGAAGTATAATAGGCAGGAGAAACGGCAATATGAACAATGAAATGACGATAATACCCTCAATGACAAGGCACTTAACGAGGAGAATAACGGGCGTTAGCAAAAAGTAGCTCTCAGTGGTTATTTTGAAAAAAAAAAAAAAAAAAAAAAAAATTAATGTCGTTTTTGTAATACTTTTTGTCTCGGTGTATTTCTTGCACATTTGGGTTACTTTATGGACTATTTTTGCAATTTACCCAAATTAAAATCAAGGAAAAAAATTTAGCATATGCTTTATGAAAATGAGCCTACGAATTAAATTCATTTGAAACCACGCAATGAATTTAGAGGGAAACAAGTTTCTCGTGTATAGCTGCCATTAAGGTTGTCGTAGGTTTCGTGTCTTGCTGTCATATTCTTTGTTAATTTATTATTGTGTACGTTCAAATTAACATTTAATTATTAACAAAATTCTAATCGGTTGATATTAATAATTTAGGTGTGACGGATGAAACAATGTCATCAAAAATAATTGATGGAAGTGGTTAGGGACAAGTGGGTTGATGGTGGAGATAATGGAAAACAAGTGAAAGATGATTAATATATTTTAAAAACTAAATGTAAATTTGAAAACATATTCAAATTATAGTTAATTTAGTTGAAAGTTAGCGTGATTTTAACAAAATAAAAGTATTTTAGCGAAACTGACAATTAATTAACTATGTTAATCTCAAAAATATCTTATGTGTTTTCAGCTGTCGGCCAATAATTAACAATGTATTTAACAATGATATAGAAAGGAGAACTAAAAGTAATCAAAACTCAATTTTGGAGCTACAATAATCAGTGAGAATGTGAGATCACTTGTTATTAATGTTACTATCTCAATTACAAATCATTGCTCTTTTATCATGCAAAAGTCATTCTTCATTTTGCTTACCACTTCTATCATCATGACCAAGATCAAGTTGACCACGATCTCACCACTACACCACCTCAATGGTGACCACTTACGAAGCCAACCACAAGCCTTTCCCACCCCGAGCACGAGCTTCCAAATGTGTATGGTGAGTGGTATATTGTGTTAAATCATGAATCCTTGTGACGCATAATGTTTATTCTTGAACCATTTATGAGACAAACTACATAAAATTTTAAAGGACACTACATCCAGACTTGGGTCATACTAAAAACATTAAAGCAATAATTATTTTGTTGATAAATACACTAGGGATGGCAACGGGGCGGGGAATGTCGGGGATCGCATTTCTCATCCCCGTCCCCATCGGGGAATTGTTTTACATCCCCATCCCCATCCCCAATGAGTATTGGTGATCCTCGTGGGAATTCGGGTATTTTCTATCCTTAATGAAATAAACATGAAATTCGTACAAACTCATCGAAAGTATAAATAATTTGACGCATATAATGTCTTAAAAAACGTATATCGTACATCGTACATCGTTAGATTAATTACAATGTCAATTCAAATTTAAAGCATCACAAATATTGAAACATTACATATAATATAAAAACAAGAGTTAACTATATTTTTTGTCCTTGTGGTTTACCAGGTATAACGGTTTTGGTGCAATAGTTTAAAAAGTAACAGATCTTGACCTGAATCCGAAGAACCGTAACACTTTTGGTCCATTTTTCGTTGACTGTTAGTTTCACTTGTTAAAAAAATGAAATGACTAAAATACCCTCGAATAATGATGTGCAGTGACTAAAATGCCCTCTCTTTCATTATTATTATTATTATTATTATTATTATTATTATTATTATTATTATTATTATTATTATTTATTATTATTATTATTATTATTATTATTATTACTAAAAAATTATATACACAACAATGGTTCTTTATTTTCTTAAAAACATTTCTTTTACACCATATCACCTTAATCTTGTTAAAACCAACAAAACCCATCACCATCATCACAAAATTGCCACGACCACCACCATCATGCCAAGATCCAACCACCAATACCACGAACCCACCACCACCGAATCAAATCTGCACCACCACGAAACCACTACAACCAAAACCCATCACCAAAACATACCCGAGACTATTAATTTCACCCCATAAATCTCTTTATCATCTATAACACCTTACCTAAATCCTTAAATCGTCATCACCTCCATCCTCACACCTCTCTCTCTTCAATAACTATTCTTTTTCAATCTTTAATCAAAAAGAAAAAATAAGAACCTACTCGAATCTATAGAAGATTTCGACGAGTTAAACTCAGTGAGTCAAGACCTTGACTCGTTCATCAAAAGCTTCGAAAAAGAAATATCTCATCCACCGGAGATCCAACACCAACCCGTCATAGATCTTAAACAAAAAGGAAAAACAAGAACCTACCCCAGACTTCAAAGATCTTTAAGACCATTCACGTTCGTGTTTTGAAAAGAAGAAGAAAGAACTTGGTTTGTGGTGTTCGGTTTTCATTTGCAGAAATGAAGAACTTTTTTTGGGTGTTTGGTTTGTGGTGGTCGGAGATCTGGTGTGGTGGTGGGTGACTGTTGGCCGGAGATATAGGGAGGGAGAAGAAAAAGAGATATTGAAAGGGTTTATGTGTTTGTGTTTGTGTTTGTGTTTATGTATTTGTGTTTGTGTTTGTATATGCAGCAATATACACTTATGTTTAAAAAAATATGTGAATGACAAAAATACCCCTAAAACTAACGGTCAAACATAGTCAATTTAACGGAGTCATGAAAAATGGACCAAAAGTGTTACGGGTCGTCGGATTCAGCACAAGATCCGTTACTTTTTAAACTATTTGACCAAAATCGTTACACCTGATAAACCACAAGGACCAAAAATGTAATTAACTTTAAAAACAATGTGCTATGTATCTTTCGGTCAAAAGGTTAGTTGATTAATATGTAGTGAATACTTATACTTTTAACAATATTTGATTCTTTAAATATCACATAAAATATAAATGTACATGCCAATACTCATAAATATATACAAGTACATCTAGTATGATATACATATATTTTTTATATACTTATGCATTCAAATGTTCGGGGTCGGGGTCGGGTTCGGGGATTTATGCTACCCCCATCCCCGCCCCATCCCCGTTTTCATAACTCGGGGATTCCCCGTCCCCATCCCCATCCCCATCCTCGGTCAACTCGAGGATTCCCCAGTCAAATCGTTTGAGGATCGGGTCCCCATTGGGTATGGGTTTTTTTGCCATCTCTAAATACACCCGATATCAAGCGGATACAAATTTTCAAGCAAAACCAAAACCAAAAACATAAGTAAGCAGCAAAAGCATTAAAGCAATACTAATTTGTTTTAAAGATCTCCGACAGTAAGCGGTATCAAATATTCAAACAACAGAAGCAAAAGCAAAGCGAAGACAAAAAAAAAAAAAAAAAAAAAAAACCTTTAATTTGTGGCCACTAGGTCCCGGTGGTGCGTGGTGTCGCATCGAAGATCCAACGGAGGTGATCTTGGTGAGGTTTTGTGCATAACTGAAAATCGAAGAGAGCCGACTCAACGTAACCATCTAGATAGGAGGATCAGACTCACTCATATACCATGTTAAATCATGAATCCCCGTAAAACATAACATTCATTCATGAACAATTTATAAGACAAATTACATAAAACTCTAATGGGTTCTACACCTGCAACCGCCATGTCAACCCGCGCACAGCGGCGGCGAGTATATATGTTTAAGTATATAATTTTGGTGAATCAAGATTTGTATTGATTGAAATAAAGGTTTAAGTTGTAAAAAAATTGAATCAAAATAAAATAACCCACTAGAAATGTAAAAACTAAAAACTTGTAAAAATATATCGAAATGGATGTTGAATTAAATAATATAAAATTTTAGAAAATATGATGAAATTAGATGATAAAAAATAAATAGATAAAAAGATATTTTAATTTGAAAATAAAAGTGAAGAAATGACACATGTCACACATAATTGAAACTGTTTATCTTATTTTTTTATGAAGCCTATAACTTAAATTATTTATATAAGGCATGGTTTATAGCAACGGTCCCTATTTGGTTAGATTAACGGGCTCTATTTTTAGGGTGGGTCCCCTTTGTCGTTTTGTTGTTGTTGTTTTTTTTTTTTTTTTTTTTTTTTTTTTTTTTTCTTTTTTTTTTAATGTTTTGTTTTGTAATGTTAATGTTTAATAATGTTTTGTATGTTTTGTAATGTTAATGTTTAATAATGTTTTGTATAATAGCACGTTAAATATTACCACATTAAATAATTGCAACAACAACTGTTATTATTAAATTAAACGACAACGTTATACATATTATTTAAAAACAACAACGTTATACATATTCACTTCTTTTTTAACTTTTTTCTTTTTTTTTTCTTTTTTTTTTTAATTCACGTTTTGTTTTAAATCAATTTTTTTTTCCTTTTTTCCTTTTCAATTAACCGTTTTTTTTTTATTTTATTTTATAAATTCATGTTTTTTTCACTTTATTACGTTTTCATACGTTTTCGACCGTTTTCTTACGTTTTCGTCTGTTTTTATATGTTTATATACGTTTTCAGACGTTTTTATACGTTTTCGTCCGTTTTTCTAAGTTTTCGTCCGTTTTCAGATGTTTTTGTCCGTTTTCATACGTTTTAGTCAGTTTTTATCCATTTTCGGCAGTTTTTATACGTTTTCAGACGTTTTTGTCCGTTTTCATACGTTTTCGTCTGTTTTTTTACGTTTTCGTACGTATTCGTTTGTTTTCTTATGTTTTCGTCCGTTTTCATACATTTCTGAATATCACAATTGATATTCTTAATATCACAAGTGATTTTCTGTGATATTCAAAATATCACTTGTGATATTCTGAGTATCATCAATTGTGTTATATTCACGGTACCTAGATTTTTTATTCTATAGAGTTGGTACTATTCGACCACTTTTTGTCAGTTGGTATGTTTGAGTTATTTACAACATAAACATAAATAAGTAATGTATTGTTAATTTAAATAATACAACATCTACACATATGAAGATTATTCATTTTTTTTTGTCTTTTACAACTTTTTTTATTTTTTATAACTTTTATAACACATTTATTTAAAAACAACAACATCTATGACAACGTTATACATATTATTTAAACGACAACGTTATACATATTATTTTTCGAAATTATTTTTTTTTCGAAATTAAAATTTTTTTTGAAATTAATTTTTTTCGAAATTAATTTTTTTTCGAAATCTAAATTTTTTAGAAAAATTATTTTTTTTCGAAGGGAGTAATTAAAAAATTACACAAAACATTACAAATCATTAAAATAAATAAAAAAAAAAAAGAAAAAAAAGAAACATTCGATAAAAAAATTAGAAACATCTTGGCAACCCTACGAGGGGCCCAACAGTATTAAACTTCAAACAATTTGAAGGAACAAATTCTTTCTTGACTACGAGCATAACCCATGCACTTCGCAACGCTTCCCAAAACAATCCTCAACCACGAATTTATGACAAGCAAACTATCAAACATTTTATAATTTAAAGTATTCGAATTCTTTAATGTAAAATGCAACTATGTTTTATATATTTGTGTTTAATAATGTTTTGTATATGTATAATGTTATGTATATATATATATGTATATATTGGGCTCGTTTTGTTCGTAATTTAAAGCTCTACGCAACGGTATTTTTTTTATTAACGAGTTTGCTATATATTTGATAAATATTTGACAAATAAAGTTTGTTATATAAAAAATTTGTAAATATTAAAAAGTTTAGGGTTAAAAAAGTAAATTGTAAAAAGTTGAAAGCGACATGTGGGCTAGATTGTTTTTGTTGATCGCTGCAAAAAGGAAGTGATGTTCGTTTTTTTTTTTTTAATATTCAGGTGGACCAGTGGGTCCTATAAAATAAAAGAAAAAAAGTACACCTACCTGGTAGGTGTTGGAGTAGAGACCGTTTCCCTAACACAACCCTATAATTGTAGATAGATAATAGTATAGATATTGATTAAAAGATGGCGTGATTTTAAAACATAAAGAAATTGATATCGAAAGTAACACAGTGGTAATTAAATAATGTGGAAAAATGATAGAGTTGGAAATTGATGCTTAACCAAGTTTTCTACAAGAGGGGATTAGACAAAGACAGGAGTCATTTACACCAATAGACTATTCGACTCTCACACCCGTGTCAAATCTTTTTATGTCTTTTGTTTTTTGTTTGGTGCGTGGGGTCTTTATTTGTTTTTATCAACAATCACTCTTATTACAGTTGTAATTTCCATTTTTAAACGTAAACTTGAGAGCAACACTACATAGTATCGTATTTCATACACAATGTGCAAGCAATTACACGTTAGACTCCACCATATTTTTGACAAGTGTCCAGTGGGTAAGTAGATGTTTTTTGTTCGACCAAATGACATTTGTGCGACTGTGTTGTCTTTTTTTGAAAAAGACCAAAATTTCTCGAAAAACCAAATTTTTGAACTTTTTTTCCAAGAAATTTTGTCTTTTCCGAAAAAGACAAAACGGACACATAAAAACACAACAGTCGCTTAAAATGTCATTTCAGTCGAACAAAAACATCTACCTACTCACTGGATGCTTGTTAAAAATATGGAGTCGAACAGTCTAACTGTCGCACACAACTAAATTAGGAAAAGCAAAAGAATAGTGACAATTTAGATGGAAACCCAACTCGTTTTTATTTATGTTTCGAATTGATTTTAAAATTTATATGAGTCGAGGACTAATGATAACAGGTTTAACGAATGTATTTACTACGGTAACTGTTTAGTTTATAAATATACTGACGTGTCTAAAATACAAGTATTCGTCTTATTTCATTATTTCTCACCAATCAATTTAACATATATCTCAATCGTACATTAAACCTAACTCTGAGTATAGGCGTAGAAATCATTTTTCTTCAATCGGTAAATATGTGAGTAGAAATTTATTGAGTTTATAGTAATATGTTAAGTAGAATCTGTGACAATGAACTTCTTCAAAAAGTGTAGATCGTTGAGGACATCCTGTAGTAACGATCTTGATTGAATTGAACAAAGATTATTTCTGGTCTTTCCAAAGGTTTTCAACTGATCTTATTTGCTCGAAAGAATATGTCTACGATGTTTGAATTTGACAAGAAACGGCGCAGACATATTTGAATAAAACATGAGTTTCATATCTTTGACTTTTAGCAAATACGTCACTTCTTATTTTATGTTTCTCACAAGTCAACTCTAAGGCTTATTCAATTTAATGTCAAATTAAAGCCTCAAATAAACTGAACAATTCTAAAGAGTTTTAACAAGTTGGAATTAAACTCAGGTATCCTTAAAAAATAATATAATATAAAATAAAATAAAAAATCCCTTGAGACTATACAATTAGTTATCTTATATTTTAGTCCTTGGATTGTATTTTGCCTATCTTATTATTTAACCCTTAGTTTTGCCCAATGTATTAAAACCCGGGTTGACCCAGCCAGTTTGGCCATCAGAAGCCGGTTTAGAGCAATCGATTGAACTATTGCTTGTTGGTTAAGCAAGTTGAATTGGGAGATAGATTAAAAAACAGGGGTTCAAAACATTGGTTATCATACTTGGAATTTGTCCTTTTAGTTTTACTAACTCAAGCTTTCATAATTTGAAGAGACACAAAATGACAAAATACGTTCGCATTATATATTATAAGGCTTTAGGGCTATACGGGATCGAACCGTAGACCTTCTCGGTAAAACAGATCAAACTTATTATTATCAAAATGATATGAACTGTTTCAAAGACCCAACATGCATTTTTTGTGCATTGGGCAGACCCAACATGCATTTTTTGTGCATTGGGCTCTTTCATTAACTGATAGAAATATCAGCTAGTCCGCCATTTTTTATTTTTTATTTTTTGACAGAAAAATAAGGAGATGAATAGCAAACTTAACTACTCGCACTTTTGTAGCAACCCACAAATCCACAATGTAAGTAAAAGTAATAGTTATTGGGCCTATGAACAATGGACTACTGACCACTCTTTATGGGCTGAACCACTTGAGATAAAGTGTATCATGTGACGTTGGTATGGGGTCATGTTATAGAGAAAATATACTCACACGTCAGTTTTAACCTTATAATTCAATAATAAAACCCTCCCTTATCACTCAAGTTTTAAGACACTCTTCTTCTTTACAATTTTTTTTTTTTTCTTTTTTCTTTTTTTACCTTTAATTTATTCAAACTAAAAGTGGCAAAATATGTGGGTCAGGTCGGGTCTGGACACGGGTCTAATGGGTCCTCTAGAACCATCGGTCTAAATAGGTTTTGGTCCAGTCGACAAAATATGTATATATATTTTTTAGTAAAAGTTGAAAAAAGTCTAAAAAAAAAGGTTAAAAAAATGACCCGCTAGACCCGTTGGGTAATTATTACTACCTCCGTCCCAAAATAATTGTCCTCTTTTGACTTTTTACACTATTTCTTTATCAACTTTAATCTATAATATTTTTGTTTGTGTTTATATAATACTTAATGAAAATTATATCAATAAAAAATACATTTAAAAACCAATTCATTCATATATCTTACATCAAGTATTACATAACACAAACGCAAATATTTAAGATTAAAGTCGAAAGAAAAAGACTTCAGAAAGTCAAAAGAGGACAATTATTTTGAGACGGATGGAGTATATAATTGCACTTTTTATCAAATAACCAATTATACCCATATATAATATTTAGGAAGACTCGACTAAACTTATACTTGTTAGATATTTACCCAACTAAACTCAACTTTAACCAATGGGTCACAAATTGACACATATGATTCAAATAAAAACACAAATTAAACTAAAAATAAAATTTTATTAATAAAATAAAATAAAAAAACATAAAAATAAACGTACATTAAATAAATAAAAAAGACATAAAAATAATAGTACACTAGTTTGGGTTTTGAAGATACTTGGCTTAAATTTCACGTTTGGTCTTCTTAATAATAGCTGCGTTTAACGAATCCGTCCCCTCAGTGTTTGTTGGAAGCATTTTCATGTCTTTGTTTCTTTATTGAGCGTCGATTAGCTGTAACCTCGCCCTAGCCTCGTTTATTATTTCTCCCATCTTCGACTTTCGGTCTAGAGCTAGTTGTTGCAACATCTCTTGAAAAGCTTCTTGTGAGCTGAAAGTGGCGGATGAGTTTGAGAATCATTGACTTTTCAACTTCCGTTCTTTGTCGGGTGGATGTGAGTTAACATCGTCTCCAAATAGCTCAGCGGCTTCGAAATAGTGCCGGCTCCCAATTCAAACCACTTCAATGAATGTTATATACTATAATAGTTCATATACCCACATCTGAAAAACTCACAGGCCCACTGGAGAGATTTTTGGATAAAAGGTCAAGGGTTCGAGTCTCGGCTCTTACTTACTTAAATTGGTGCCTCACTAAACCATGAGACTTGTCGGAGCTATTTCATATCGAGTGGACAATGGTTGGTGCCAAAAGACACCCGGAGTCAGAGTGTTTCCGCCAATTTACATCTTTTGTGGATATATAATATGATAATTAAAATTTTTTATATAAAATGGTGATTTTGATGTGTACATTTTTACACATATGGTGGTTTTGAAGTTTTTCAAGCACTTGGGGTCTACAACTAGTTGTAGGGGGGGGGGGGGGGGACGGTCAAGCACTTGGGGTCTACAACTAGTTGTAGCAAGATTCAACTATATTATGACTAAGACGACAGAATGATAAAAAAAAGCATTTTTATCGCATCATCTTAAATCAATTCGTTAAAAAGCATCAAAATGTATAGCTTATCCATAATTATGAACTTGCAAAAGTCGTTCTTTTTACTCTTTTGGTGATCATCTTTTTAGAGAAAATAAAATGATTTTCAATTGCTGCCGTCGTGGCTAACACACTTTATGAGCAAGGATTACATGTCTTTTTATATAATAACCATAAACTTAATAGTATGATTCACTGAATTGATTATCATTAGCAACAAATGTTATCAAAACCCTAAAAATCTGTTAGGCACAATACAAGAAGATGTTCGGTGTACTCGGCTTTTTGGAATGTAAGGAGTGCTTAAAATATAAGGAACTGTAGCTTATTGTGTATACGATTTATACCTAGTTCATCATTTTACTCCAATTTGTGCTTAAAATCCATTTAAACCACCCTTTTAACACTTTTTTATTTTGTTTAAAGTTGAAACATTTATAAAGCATTTAATTAACTCTTACTCCCTAAAGAGCAAATTAGAGATTAAAGTTGCTACACATCATGTAATTAGATAATTTTGAGCAGAGCTATATGAATGATACGTCATTATTAAATAGTTAAAGAGTGTGTGTAGCTTTGTCATTAATTCTCTATACTTTTTTGTTTATTATTTTTCTTAATGTACCGTTTAGATATAGGTATTAACCTAAAGAACTTAACAAATATTTGTTCATCATTGATATGTAAAGAGAAAAAATAGCATGACATTTATAGATATCTTGTGATCATCTTTTACATTTAACATTCCAAATTTAAATATGGGATTGTTAGGCAACCCTTACTGTGAGTCCCCTTAATTTTTAGCTAATGTACAACCGTAAACAGATAGTAAAGGCGATAGCGTCAAAATCAACACACTAAGTGTTAGGATCATGCCTTTAAAAAGACATTCTTATCAGTCGATGATGATACATTGAATCTTCTTAAATATCTAATAAGCATTCAATGTGATTAAAAATCAAATATTGAAACAATGTTCTTTAACTTTTTCCTTCAAAAACTTACATTTCAAATGCATTACATCTTCGCTGGAGTTTTGAGAAAAAAAAAATGTGAAAGCTGATTCTGTATCGCAACAAATCGACAATTTAGGCAAGGTGCGTTCAACTTCATCTGATGGACCAAGATTTGTTGAGCAACAACATATCAAACCTCATCTTGGGTCAATCTGGGCTAGGTTCTGAAGGCGATACGTGCTGGGACGAGGTAAGGAGCGGGGAGGGGCATTAGCAGATTGGAAGCAGAGTACGAAGAGAGCAAGTTTGCGAACTACTCTGCGTACGACGATGGTTACCGCTCAGACAACTCGCAAACTTGGGATCACCCGGATTACTGAAATTTAAGTTTATGTTTATGTATTAAGTTTATGTTTATGTAACGTTTTTAATCTATGTACTGTTTTAATTATTAATCAAATTTAAGTTTGTGTTAAAAATGATTTTTGTTTATGTAATGTTTTTAATCTATGTACTGTTTTTAATTATTAATGAAATTTAAGTTTGTGTTAAAAATGATGATTTTTTTTAATGTGAATTACTAGATATTTTAAATCACTGAAGGACTCGCTCTTACTGGCACATAAATATGAAAGTATCACTGAGAGAATGAAAGCTACGTAACAAAAATTTAATGAATAAGATTTTGACATCAGCATGAAAATAAACAATAGCATGACTTTCATCTAGATACATCTTTCTTAGATCATCAATTACATTTAAATTCACAAATTTAAAAAATTATGTATGTATAACTTTTCTCTTGCAAAAACATTGACATCTTCTTACATAATACTAAACAGATTCAATCGCGCAGATATCATAACGAAATAATTATACTTGTGAAAAATATTCGTTGATTGTATGAATACTGTTTTTTCAAAAACTTTTCTCAAATGCTAACTAATATATGTAACTCGGCAAATCGGATACTGATAGCGGCAATATTATACTTGTGTAACGTGAAATGCTGTTCGATAGTAGAGACTGAGAGAACTGTTATGGTTGTGTGTGTTTTTTATGTGTTGGTGTGTATATCTTAGTACATATTAATAGGCAAGATTATTTTAATGGGTTGTTACAAGTTTTTAATGGCTGTTACAAGTTTTCATATGTTTAAATATAATGCATCAATATTGGGGGATATTACGAGTATGAGAATTTAATACATTATTATGATGAATTTTATGCTTAGCAAATGTAACTTCCTTTATAAAAATATTTTTGGTTTTTAAATATTATAAGACAACTATATTTAGAATGTCCTAAACTATTATAAATGAGTTGTAGAAAATAGTATTGTTTTTGAAAAGTATTTTAAAAGTTTATATTAGATCAAAGGTTAAGTGTTTTTTTAAAAAAGTATTAAGTATTAATAATTTAGGAATACAAATCATTTCAAAATTTTATATCAAGCATAACTTTTATATAGTACTTTAATTTAAGGTCATAATCTTAGATTCTCAATTAATGTTTTCTTTAATAAGAATCTAGTGAAATTTTATTATTAATTAATGGCCTTTATTAATCTTTTTCGATATAAGTAGTATAAATTTAGATATTTAGTGCTTTAACTCAAAAAGTTTCTTTACTCAAATTCTTAGTTACAACTTTTACTTATAGTTATTCTATATATTCATCATGCATATGTGAAAATATAAGCTCTATTTTGATTTGTAGGGAGATTAGAGTCTAAGGCTATGTATTGGATACCGAAGTACGGAGTAATATAAAAGGGTGAATGGATGATGTCATTGTCACAAATTCCAAAATGTATTTGTGGGAGATTTTACTCGCAGTGCATCTTCAGAACTGACATTTAATTTTAAAATAAAATGTTCAGATCAGATTGTTGATTTGATTTGATTGGTCATGAATGGTTCCATCATACTTTTTGATGTGGGGCTTCGTGGTGACCTTTGCATTACGAGTTTGTACAGTGTGTATCGCAATTTGTACTTTTAACCAAAACACTTTATTTTCTCATTGTAAAGGGTCTTAATAACATAACCTTTTGATGTGGATTTGTACCCCAACCCTTGTTGTATTAGCTTAGAGGACACGAGTGTAGCTGGTTGGGTAGCTGTTGGAGCAACCCGCTGGGGAACACCGCGCCGATCAGCGGGCTGCCCAACGGGTTTAGAAAATGCTGGTTGTGCAACAGCGGCTGGTTAGTTGAAACTTGAAAAAGACATGATGCTGCTAACTTTTTATACATAGTACATAAAATTTAATAATAAAATTTTGGGGGTGAAAAGTGATGATGCCTAGATTAAGTTGGGAGGTTGTTGAGAGGTTGAAGGTAAAATGAGTTGGAGAGATGTTATTGGTGGAATTTGGAAGGTTGAGATTTGAGCTTCATGACTCCTTGTGCCCTTAGTGATATGGACCCTCCCCTCCCCAACCAAGCCTTAATTAATATTTTCACTCTTTATTACGTACATTCAAGTATATGAAAATATCATTTTTGTGAAGTATTAAGGCGGGTTGTAAAAAGGTAAATATGGTCGGCTGGTCGCCAAACTAGTCCTAGTCGGTTGGGCTTATTACACTAGGTCGGTCCTTATTTCGGTCGGTTCATCAAAATGGTGAAGAGGGTCTGCTATCCGACATACATGTGTGCTTGTTTTTGTGTGTGGTGTTTATTTAAATGTATATTTGTATGATATGTTTGTTTTGGTGGTATCTCCGTTGCACTAAGCTGGTAACGAAGCAGTTTTAAAAAAAGAAGAAGTGAAGGAGAGATGTAAGTCACTTGATGCACCTTATTAGTCTAATCAACTTGCTCCATACAACATCAGAATTATGGTTCTAGTTTCACTTTCATAAGCTAATGACATATTTATCAATTTTGATAACAACAAATTAAAAGTATATAATGTGAACTTTGATTCAACTGTTTTCAACCGGTAATAAAGTCATGTATCATTTTTACAAAACAATGTTACCATTTTGAGGTAAAATCAGAAATTGGTTCATGCTAATAGGTCTTTCCAAACCTAACCAAAAATTTGGCCACGATATTTTCATTTTTCATACCTATCGTCTACAATTGGTTAACGTATTGAAATACTAAAGCATGAAATTCGATTTAAAGATGAATCATGATCTTTTTATTAGAGATGTAAGTTAAATCGAACTATTAAAAAAAATGTCACATATAATCAACAACAAAATAGGTTTCCTCATACTAGTTGTATGTATTTCAATTGAAAATATAACATCATCTATCATTTATAAAATAGTACTCCTACGTCCCAAATAGTGTCCAGTTTGATTTCAGAGTCAAACTGGTCAACTTTGACCTTAAATAATTTTTGTTTATATATTGATGAAAAATACACTTAAACCCAATCCATTCATATATTTTCATCAATTTATAACACTCGCAAATAATAAGGTCAAAGTGAACCAATTAACTCTGAAAAATCAAACTGGACATTATTTTTGACGGAGGTAGTATATCTGATATTTGGGGTTGCCGCTTAGAAGATGCTTCAAAGGAAAAGTTGGGAATGGAAATAATATTTCGTTTTGATACACCCATGGCTGCTGAACATGCCGTTGATGGGTGTTTGTCCCCATCTTTTTCGGTTAGAAACATATAAAAGATGCAAGGTTAGTGATAGGCTGATCAAGTCGGTTGATGGAATCTTGCGTGTCTGGAATTGGAAAAGATCGGCCTTGTCGGAAGAGGAATGCGCAGAATGGCAAGTGTTGAATTCATTGTTGGGGGCTGCTGTGCTAACTGATTCTGTGGATAGCTGGGATTGGGTTGGAGTTGGCGATGGTGTGTTCTCAGTGGGAGCGGTTAGGGAGCTGTTGTATATCGATGTGGATTTCAACAATATTTCAGTTTTCGAGTGGTGTAAATGGATTCCGAAAAAATGCAATATCTTTGGGTGGAGGGCTGAGATGGGAAGGATTCCAACGGCAGTTGCGTTGAGACATAGAAATATCCCGGTTGTGGATGTTTCTTGCCCGCTATGTGGTGACGCGGAAGAAACGGTGGATCACTTATTTACTGGCTGCATTTTCTCTTCTATGCTTTGGCAACATATTTCTTCGTGGTGTAAGGTCCAAAATCTGTTTGCGTTCTCGTTCAAGGATCTTTTGGAAGCCCATAATTATGTCGGGTTGTCGGGTAGAGCTAAAGATGTTTTTTATGGCATCATTATTATTGGGTGCTGGAGCATTTGGAAGGCGAGAAATAGTCTCAAGTTTCAAAGCAAGAAGGTTAGGATGGAGGACATTATCGGTGAAGTGGAGGCTTTGGGTTTCCTTTGGGCTAAGAATAGAGCTAAATTGTCGTCCTTGTCTTGGGACGATTGGTGTAAATTTGTAATCACGTAGCTTTGTTTTGTTGTTGTGTAGCCGCCCCGTTTTGTGGGTTGGCGGGTTTCTAATGAAATATACCTTTCAAAAAAATAAAAAAATTATAAAAATAAAAAAAATAAAAAAATTACACGAAGTTTCTTGCATAATGACACGGTTAAAAGGCATTTTGATACTTTCAAATTGGTTAAATGTATCATCTAATACCTCAAATTAGGATAGTTGTAACATGATACCTTAAATGTAAAAGGTTTTAGGTGACAAATTAAGTTGAATGTACCACGATGCATCGTTTATAAATCATAGTATTAAATGGGTCAGACTTTGAGTAATGGAGCCATAGACGGACCCAAAAATTTTGGATGGGTGTTGCACAAATTTTTTAATAGAAGTTTTGCTCAAAAATTTTCGATCATAAGTACTAGTACTAAAATTTGAAACATAAAGAAGATTTGGCATAAAGTGAAATAGCACTAAATATTATCAGGGGTTGCACGTACTAAAAATACGACATTTTTCAGGTAATTTACACTTCGTGACACAAAATCGGGTGTGGCTCGTGCCACACCCAGCTCCCAAGTGGGTCCGTCCCTGAATGGAGCATAAGATAACGCGTGAAACCACGTATTGTGCGTCGAGCATGGTTACAAACCCCTTCATTCATGCGTGGTTGGTATTTTTTGAGATGATATGGTCAGAAACTTGACCAGATCGATTATTAATTTTATCTTTTTTGTATGTGTGATGGTGTATTGTAAAGTATCTTTGTGCTTAATTGAGATATGCTTTGCATGGTCGGTTTGGAGGTTAACAAATCGAGTGTTTGGTTGTTAGTTTTATTAAGTAAGTGAATACTGAAATGTCGATAGTGGATGTAATCATCAATACGTCTATTCTCAAATCAGCCAGTTAAAGTAAAATAGTTGAGTAACTTGAGGTCATCTCCAATCATGCTAAGCAAACTATCATTTTCTCCATATTTGAAAAGTTAATTATCAAAACTATCTCTAATCATGCTTTAAATTTGAGAAAAATTGTTAGATCATTAGTTGAGATTCTGTCATTTAATTCAATATAAATAGGTTTGAGTTTGAAAGACATGGTAAGATGTGTTTTCTTTAAAGGATGAATTACGTTGATGAATATTTTTTGGCAAGGTTTTATTTTGGCAACTTTTGGGCTGTAAAATACCCCTATATGAATAGGGGAGTGGGTAGTGTTTACTTTAAATAAGTAGGGTAGCCTTAATTAGAATAGAATTCAGGTCATGGACTCATGGCCATGGGGTTGAGTAAAGAGTTTCTGTCCATCCGTCCGTTTTTCATGGGTTATCTCTGCAATCATTTCACAAATTTTATTACCTTTCACTTCTCATTTATTACCCTACAGTCCTTGTACTACTGGGACAACATGTTTTTGTTATGGACATGTTAAGGCTTTTTTTTTTTTTTTTTTTGAAAGGTGAACTTCGTTTTGAAAGTGGGAGGTCTAGCTTACGTTGTCTTAACCAGGCCCGCGCTAAAAAGCTTTCTTGAAGTGGAAAGCCTTATTCAAATACCCGATGGGGGGAAAACCCCCTACTAATCCGCTCGAAGACACGACGATTAATAGAGATAAACTCTGCCCCCTCAAACTTGACCTGAGTATACCCAAGTCAAGCCTTCATAGAGTGACTTCCTAAATATCTCAAAGATGGCCTTAGTGGAGTTTGAAATTGAGACCTCACGGTCACAAAGCCAAGACCCAACCACAGGACCAACTCATCATTGATATGTTAAGGCTATTTAGGATGACTAACAAATAGTTTATGTATGAGTATTAGCTCAAGTCTAAGGCTTCACACAGTAAGGAGGGTCAATCTTTCCTATTTTTTTTGACACGTCAGCTTTCTCTCTCCAGCGATCTTCAGACGATTGGGTGTTCTAGTAAGGGCGACATTCATCATTATTTATTTATTTACTTATTTATTTATTTATTTTATTTATTTTTTAAACATTTTTAACACAAACTTAAATTTCATTAATAATTAAAACCTTAGATAATAATTCAAATAAAATTAAACCATTGCAATAAAATTCAAATAACTTTCAAACATTACGATAATAAAACGACTAAACTAGTTTTGATTTTGATGATGCCAAAATGTTTTCCACCAATAGAATTCATAGTTTGAAAGTGTGAAATAAAAAATGAAATAAGGGTGTTATTTAAGAGAATGTGTGAAAAAAAATAGTGAAATGAGTGTGTTTATTTATAGTGTGAAAGTAAGTTTAAAAGTTATTATTTTATTTTTTTTAGCCCAACGTTCCTATCTCAACGGTATAATAAAATAAAATAAATAATAATAATAATAATAATAATAACAATAATAATAATAATAAAATCTACCAAAAGATCATCGATCGCCCAAGCGACCTTAATCCAAAAAAAAGTAATCGGTCGATTCATCACAGTAAGGACGATCGATCGCGATCGACTCAATCGATCGATCGATTCACCTTACTGTGACAAGCCTAAGGTATTAAATGTATTGCTACATTACTATTTAGGGTGCGTTTGGTATATGATAATTGGAATGAGGGAATATTTTCATTTCGAAATAAAATGTTTGTTTTACAATTTTTGAAAATTTACTATGGATATCATACTAAATATATAGGCATACTTCATACTCCACCGACTTGCCTCCTATGCAAATTTATCATTGACCCACTTGTTATTTTTCACATAGAAACAAGAATTTAAAATAATAATAATAATAATAATAATAATAATAATAATAATAATAATAATAATAATACCCATATCCTATTCAGCAATCCAAGCAACAAGAATGGAAATGATACAAGTGATTCAATCCATTCTCATTTCACTCTATACTGAAACGCATACCGATTGTCATTCATGGCATCAAACCATACACAACCTTTGCTAAGCAAGAGGAGGTTTCAATATCTTGTCTTGTAAGGCAAGCTAGAAGACTTTTTTAAGCATGAAGGGTTTGTTTCTAAGTCCGTGTATGATTAGGTTTCTTCACCCCTCACCTCTATAAAAGAAGATGAGAGGTGTAACCTTAATTGTATCGTAAGTTCTCAATCAAACTTATATGTTGGGAGCATTTTGTGTGGGCTTAATTCTAGCCGATAGATAGGGTTGTTTTGTGCTCTGTGACTTGCTTGTTTGAGTTATTTGATTGTGTATTTTCCAATAGCCAACAGGATTGTTCGTGTCTATTTTTAATACTTAAGTCAAAAGTTTAAGTGTCTTTAAGAATGCTATAATTAGTCTTTGTTACTACACAATCTTCTCATACCTTCGGGTATAGGTAAAGCTATCTACATTTCACCTCTTCCATACCTCGTGAAAAAGGGGATTGAGTACCGTTGATTTTTGTTATTACACCTCGTCAAAATATGGAAAACATTTTTGAATGAGTAAAGGGTTGAAATAGATAAAACAAAATAATGAAGGTTTGGTTTGTATAAGGTGAATAGTAGGACCGGTTCAAGTACCGGGAGGTTAATAACCAATGAGGGTCATTTCTGGTCTTTGATGAATGGGACCCCTTTGTCATATCCAATCAAATCCAGGGATTCGGATAACTTTTATTTAACGTCTCCATTGTCACCGTTAAAAACTTAAAAAAGTTTTGGGGCATTTTATAAGGACTCTTTTTATAGCGAGGATATCCAATGATTTCAAGCTCCGGGCAATTGTAACATATGCTTAAACAATGTGTACATCTTAACTTATCAAAACTATGTGTAATGAGAGTTAAAATTATGACTATCACACTAAAAATATGTAAGTTTTTAAATTCAATTCAAATTAAATGTAGACAACTACGAGTATTAAATTGTCATGCCAAACTCATGAAAATTGTTATATGCACAAGTGGGTCCTATAACATTCCATCAAAAATACCCTTCTTACTCATCAAAAAAAAAAAATAATAATAATAAAATCACGCTCTTAATAGGCTGGCGAATGGACGAATGTCACAACAATTGGCATAACCTCAGGTGCAGTTTAACGTGTTATAAGACCAAGAGTAGTGGTTTGGGTGTGGGTTGTGGCAAATCGCGATACTTGACAGTGAGAGAAAAAAGAGCGTTGAAGAAAAATTGGGGGTAATGATTCAATGAGAGTTTTTTGTAAGTGTAATCATTACACAATTATTATTATTATTTTTAAATATATATATATATATATATATTATATTAATTAAAAAATAACAAAAACCGAAATATTTGTTAAAAAAATAAAAAAATTCATTAATTTAAAATAAAAATAAAAAACATAAATATGGAGAAAAAAAATCTGCTCGTTTTTTAAAAGCAATATATTCTTAAGCTTATATATTATGGCCAAATTCTTTTTTTAAATCCTTATTTTAAAGCCCTATATATTCTTTAGGCCCAATTTCTTGTAAATCTAACCCTAATTTTTATAATCTGCAACTCATCTTCAACCTCCGCCCTTTTTTTTAACCTGCAACTCCTCTTTAATCCAAATTGAAGCTTATAAAATTAAAGGAAAAGAAAATATCTAGTGGTTGGGGTCTCACCTGTCAGGAGCAAGAGAAAGAAACGACCGTAGTGGATTCAACGGGCGTTGAATTTTTTGAGTTTCAACGGTGGTGGGGTGGTTCAACGACCGTTGAATGGGCAATTGTGGGGCTTCAACGCCCCACTACTCTTGGTCTAAGGTGAAAAAGGATCCCAATGATATGCCATTGGGCAGTGCACCGCTTGCTTTAACGGGATGGGTCCTACTATACATACAACTCGCGAAGCATACAGTACAACCGGCCACTGCATACAATGATCGCATACCCCCTATAACGGAGTCAGGATAAACTGCCCCTAACGAGATACAAACCTATTTAACATCCAAACAAAAATCTACTCCGTATTAAAAAAGGGTATTGATATTTACACATTGCAATTTACTTCATACACATAAAATTTGCATGTATGAGCCTAATGGTCCCACGCTCCTCCCACTATATTTTATGTGTATAAAGTAAATTGCTATGTGTAAATATCAATACCCTTAAAAAAAAAAAAAAAAAAAAAAAAAAAAAAAAAAACAAACAAACAACTTTGCGACATGCACAATGACATGTGATAACACCCTAATATGTGACGGCTACAATAGAAGATCATATAATTGATCATATTCTGTTGTAGCATATTATATATATTTTTAGTTTGGTGAGTTACGTGCATGTTAATAATATTTTGATCTTACATATAAGTTTGATTTGATTTGATGTTCTATTTGACATTGCTATTATTTAAAACAACAATTCGATATGGTACAAATGTTGATTCATTAAACAGCTTTGATATGAAATATGTGACAAAGAAAGCCAAATGAGTTATTTATAATATGGTACAAGTGCTGTTCTCTCACGTGGTCAATGTTCGAGACTTACGAAATTGATGATGATACATGTACTCCAGTTTTTACAAGCTGATAAAAACTAAATTATCGTTTTTACCATGTCTCTAGTTACTACTAGTAATAAAAATTGTTTAAACTATACTCCCTCGTCTCAAAGTAACGGTCTATATTTTTTTTTTGCATGTCTCAAAAAAATTATCCACTTTTCATTTTAAATAATAAAAAGAGAATTTAGTGAATGAATATATTCTATTTCAGTGGTTCAAAATTATATTAGTTCTACTTTTATTAAACTTTGTTATTTTTTTGTCTTCTGACAATAATTTTGAGACAGAAGGAATAGTTTTCTTGATGAGATATTATATGCCAAAAATAAATTGCCATTATATGCAAATTTTCCTACATTTTCAAATTTTTATAGCATCATTTTAGAATTTCTGATGTGGTAAATCTTTTTATAAGTTAACATTTCATATCATGTTATTGATTTACCTAGTCATAGACACTTTCATGTCATAAACATGTCTTCCCTATGACTAAGCTTTTGAATTCAACAAATGCTAAGCTTGCATATTTAGTTTCCCCAATTTGAGTATATTTAGGAAGTTCATACATTTAAAAATGTTGGTACAACGAATAAATCATAGGCTTAAATTCATCTAATAGTAATGTACTTTTCGAAATGATTCATTATAATATATAAACCTGAAAAAGTATCACAATGTCTAACGAATTTTCAAATTTTATTATCATACGTGATATGTGTGCGGACATGTCACGACTCGCTACCGGTTATACGTTTTAAATGCATACGTGGAAATATTATGTGGCAACAACCCATAAACAAAAATCAAAACATGTCTTTATTTAAAGGTCACATGTTTGCCTTTATGTGAAACCCTATAAATGTCTTTTCCTTTAACCTTAGTATATTTAAATGGGTATTGATTGACATGTCTAATTGTTATGTTTACTGGTATGCCTAATATACGTGACAACATATCATTGGTGATCGTAGAGAGGCTTGTTTTTTTCAGAAACCAATAAAACATTAGCACATCATTTTAGACACAAAAGTAATCATATTTTAAGGCATCTAATTCATTTCTCTATTTAGATAGCATGAATACAAATCCAAACATTGTATAAATATGTTGTTTCTCATTTGAAATATCATATCTACATAAAATAATCTGACTCTTGTAGCAACGTGAGGCTCTTCACTAGGGGTGAGCATCAGGCCGGAACCGACCTGTCCCGACCCGAAACCGAAACATCCCGAAACTGATATGCTCTAAAACCCAAACCGAATCCCGACCCGAGTATAGGTCGGTAGGTGTCGATTTTGTTTGTGTTTTGTCGGGTTGGTCGGTTTGTTTGTATTTTGTCGGTTGGTTTTCCTCAAGACCAACTCCCGACCCGACCCGAGTCCCGAAAACCTCGAACCGAATCCCGACCCGAGTAGAGGTCGGTTTGTGTCGGTCGGGGTCGTTCGGGGTCGATTTGTGTCGGTTGTCAGTCGTCGGTCGGTTTTGCTCAGCCCTACTCTTCACTAACCTCGTTATTAACATGACCCGACCACACACCACTAGGTAACGAAAACAAATTCCCGAACCTCTTGACATGGATTCGGTTATCTTGTATAGTATTTAGCCGAACCAAATTAAACCTGAACATTTCAATATAAGTGAGTACATTTACTTATTAGATATTTTCATAAAAATTCCATTGATGCATTTTTGTTTGTTACCACAATGGTGATCCAAACGATACGAGATGGAGTGTTTCAGTGTCTTGTGATGTTTTGGTTTGTCCACTAGCTTTCTGTAGGTATGCATATGATTTTCCAATATTCTATTTTCATCAATCAACATATGCCTTGAGGGAAGAAAAAAAAACATTCTTGTTCTTGGGTTTTGTAATATTTGGGTGATGAGATAATGAAGAATAATACTCTTTTTTTATTTCTAGTTATACTGCTACATGCATGAAGATATCTTGCATAAAATTATAAAAATGATACAATAAGATGAGGAAAGTGATCATCTATACTTACTAATATACAATACTTGAAAAAGACGTTAAATATCCTTTGAAAAAGTGAATGATCAAATTCTAGAGTGTCTAATTTAGTCATTTTACTTACTAATTTCAAGTAAACCATTAATTATGGGAATGATACATTATTAGTCAAAGCTTCTAAGGTAAGCTTCTTAATTTTCGGGTAAACTACAACCTTCACCGGTTTGAACCTGGCTTTTCAAATCTCACTAACGTAAACATGACCAAATGCTATAGCTTCATTCCAAAAACCTCAACCCAGTGTCAATCATAAACCCTAACTCGCCATCATCGTCAGAAAATCGCAAGGTGGTTCAACCTTCGCTTTATCATCAGAAAATTTGTATCGGCTTTTAATTTGGGTTAAATTACTAACTTTTTTTTTTTTACTAATGAAACATATGAAAAGACGATCATCTTTTCTTTCAAAGGTATCCAAATAATTGGTTTCTTTTTAATTTGGACAGAGGATTCGTCATGTTTTCAGTGTGATTGTTTTCTGTATATTGCTGATTAGATTTGGTGGTGCTCTGTTACATTACTATCAAATTCTTTTTCTCATCATTTTCATTTATTCAAGAAAATTGTGTCCATTTGGTATGTTCTTCATCTTGAAAGTTGAAGCTAATTGGAGTGCTTATTAATCGATGAATTAAACATTTCGTGATTATTTGCTGGAAAAAATTTGTGATTATTTTCCTCGTCATCTTCATTTATTCAAGAAAATTTTGCTTTTTTTTTTTTTTTTTTTAATTTTATTTTATTTATATTTTTGTAGGTAGAATTTGATTGAGGAAGATTAACCAGGTTTGAATTGTTTTATCTCTTTTCATTCTTCATTTTAATTGTTAGTAGATGATATGTTATAGTTGTTTTTTATATGTATGTAGATGTATGCACTTATTAATCTTTTTATAATCAGGTAATTGTTATAGTTGTTCTTTATATCATGATATATTCTTTGGTTAAACTGCTTTTTTGTTTGATTTGTGGTGAAATTCTAAATTATTAGATTCGTACCCAATTGGATTGATGATGGGATTTTATGCGCACCATTATCTTTGTCATCTTAATTTCTTCGTATGTGTATGGCAGCGATCATTTCCCGAAACAACAGTGATGCGTGGTGGTACATATCAATAGAAGAATCGCTTGCTGGAAAGTACGGTAGTGCATTATGTTATATTTTGTCAGTTTAAGTTATTCTGGTTTTAGGGATGCATGAACTTTTGGCTCCGCTTTTATATTTTCTCCAGGCTGATTTAGAGCGTCTTTCTGAAGTACGAAAGCAATATCAAGATTATTTCATTGACAATTTTGACGGGTTATCGTTTAGTGAAGACGATTTTGATCTCCAAAATCATTAGGTAAATATAAAGGTTAATAATGTTACCCTTAGTGAACTTGATCCCAAGATACAAACCATTATATCCTTTAGTGACGCTTATGGGGTAGAGGCCGAATTAGGTATCGTTTTATCTAATGAATTTATGGAACACGATGCTTATTCTATGTTAGATGCTTTGATGGACGGAGATGGCAGTGCAGTGGCTATGACTAATTTTTTTCTCACATTCTCCTTTACCACAAAATAGAATAAAAACATAAATTGAATCTATGTTACTTATCAGATGATTTTTTACTGGTAGATAATCAGTACTGACCACTGCTTAAGGGGTGTTTGGATTAGCTTATTTTCCAGGCTTAAGTGCTTATTTGATTTTTTTAAAGCTCATAACCTACTTTTTTCGGGTTATGAGCTTATTAAATTGAGCTTATGGACTTAAATATTTCATAAGTACAAAGTGAGAAGCTCATAAAGTCATAAGCCAAAAAAAAAAAGTGGACTTAAATATGCCATAAGCACAATGACTGTAAATTATATCAGCTGCATGCAATGGTGTGTTGTGAACTTGTGATATCACAGTCAAATGTTACAAGAAATATTACATCTCATTTATGCCAATCCAACCCTACATTCCTAATTGATTTTTGGTTGGACAGTTTTCAGCTTTATGTGATGTCAATTTGATACCTTTTATATCATAAAACTACTCCACCCTCGCTTTTGACAAAACCCTGTGAGTTAATTAAATGTTGTTTGAAACATAATGCATGCATTTTAAAAGGAAATCTTCGGTCTAATTGTTTGAATAATTCTTGAAAATACATGTGACATGTAAACTATACCATTTGTGATGTTTTTAGTACGCGCTAAGTTATTCCTTAACTCATATATTCTATTGATAACGTGTTATGCAGAGCGTTATTTTCATGTCATTTTAAGAAAGGACGTATAGTATTTGTGGTTTGGCTGATTAATATTTCCATCACATGGGTCCCATTACATATTTGCAAATATATGATTCACAAATTTGATAATGAAAGATTGTAATGTTGTTGGATTTTCAAATAGTCATCTTTATTCCTTCTTGAAGCTTTATGGAGACTAAGATTATAAAGTGATGACAGAGGCTGCAGCACCAGAATTAGTAGGATCAACTCGGAGCTGTGGACAGAGCTCATAATAGGAACTCGGTTTCTTTAAAAGATGACGATTTTATAAAATCAGTAATGGGAGCTATGGACAAAGCTCTTTGTTTAGAAACTTCTGGTATACATTTCAGTAAATATTTAATCATGTTTTCGGATTTTTACTTTTTATTGATAAATGTGTTATGTGTCAATAAAGTAGTGTTTAGTTGTTTGCCACGTGTGTGAATTGCAGAGGGAAAGAGACGGAATGAAGTAGAGGCGGGTTTAGGGCAAAATGTGTCGAACAGATCTTTCAGCTGTGAAATTCACGGGATTATGTTTATTGCTATAAGAAAGGACCAAAACATGGAAGGTAGAATTCAAGTAATTTTTTTTAAACATTAATATATTTCGCATGTTATAGGATTTTGAAATACAATTTTAGCATGGCATGACTAATGAGCATGTCGTTGGTGCTCGGGTCACCTTAAGACGAACAAATCAATTTTAATGTTAATGATAGTTTCTTTTATATAATAAAAAGATGAATGTTCCTTTTGATTTTCACTAATCTTTATGAACATCTTTTATCACTTATCATAATATTGGTGTTTTATATTTTGTTTGGCAATGTGTGAATGTAGTGACTTTGACGACTATGTAACTTTGGTAAAAAGAAGACCAACTCAGCTTTCAGCAAGACAAGAGTTGAAAACGTCAAGACTAAAAGGTCTACCATGAATGATTGTTGTACATAGAAATGGAAAATTTAGCGAGTTAGCTACGAGTCAAAATGGTTCACTTTTGTGTAGTCAAAGCAAGTTCCGGCTGTGTTGAAGCTATATAGCTAAATAAGAAAGAGTTACTTTATTATTACTCACACTATGGGATAATGTATATAAACAATAGTTAATGACTTAATATACCTTGGTAGGGTGATACATTATTCTGATATTTAATAAATTGTTACGAGACATATATAACTATTTTATTTTACCGCCAACATTATAAGTCAAACATATTTTGGTCTCCACTTAATTTTCTGAAAAGATGACAATCGCTAGAATTTATTGGTGGTCAATAACAAAGAATGTATGATCAGGTGCTTAAATTGATAAAAGTTCGAGTATTACTCATTAAATCTTGGAATAAGGTTAGTGAAAAGTGATAAAAGTATAGTTATTAGAGTTGCATAACAACATATATAGTCTTATCATATTTTTATTATATTTTTTATTCATGTTTTTTACACACATCTATTCAGTATCTAATACTTACATTATTATATCACATTGATCGAACATATTATTTACTCACAAATTCTCAACAATCGCTCATTTATCTGTTAAATGTCTTTACATAATACATTCTCTATCAATTTCACGGTTTTTCATTTAATCCCGTGAATTTCACGGGTTAATAACCTAGTATGAGAATATATCAAAGCTTCATAATAATGACCATAAGATTAATTGTATTGATGAGAAAAAGAATCACCTTTTAAAATAATATTGTATATGTGAAATATATTTGTGAGGTATTTAGGTGTCATTAACAAAAATAAAAAGACATGGATGTGCACGCACACACAAATTATATTACCCTATATATGTTTGCATATCGCAATAACTTCTTTCATCGATGCGGGTAGTAAGAAGGTACCAACGGATGAGTCCTCAGCCCACGTGGCACCCAAGAGACTAGTCCCACCTTATTGAACTTCTCCAAAGGGACGCGTCCTACAAGGTTAAAATTATTGAGTCGGTCGCAAAATCGACCGAGTTGGGAAAAAAATTCTTGTGTGTGTGGTTTTTAATTAAATGGTTTTTTTAGGAATTTTTTTGTGGTGTCGTCAGTCTCTTTGTTACACCAAGTTGGTCATGAAGTAGTTTAGAAGATAGAAAGTCGATGTGGCAAAGGATGTCGGTCTCTTGATGGTCCTTATTACACTTAGGTGTTGTTTATTTATTAAGAGCATCTGAGAGTAAATTTGATTCGCACATCTGAATATGTGGTTGAATAGTCTCAATTTGATTTTCATCTTAATCTGAATAAGTGGTTGAGAAATCTAAATCTGACTCAAATAAAACTATTTATTTTTGTAAAAATGTCTAAATGTGTTAAAATATTAGTTTTTACAATTTAAATATAAAACGACTGTATTCGAACAAAAATAAACTTTATTAAATATAAAAAACATAATTTAAAATATAATCAGGTAAAAGTTAAAAGTATTTTAAACAAAACATGCAATCTCATGTTTATTTGACGAAATAAACCTGTTTGGGTTTAAGTTGAACTTTTTAAAACGAATAACTAAATAGGTCGCGTTAGAGTTGAAATATATGAGTCCGAAACAGAACCTTTCAATTTGAACAAAATACCAATTGTCACATATCATCATATGTTGGTATTGTATATGCATTGCGAAACATACAAACTTATGTTGATCATTTATTATGAAACATAAGGGTCACGCACATATATCACGAGAACCCTGAATAACATATTTGTATTTTACAAATATATTAGAGTTAATTATAAGAGAAATATTAAATGTGTGTGAAGGATTATACAAACACTTGGGATGTTGATCTTAATAATGTGTTTGGGATATTTAGGAATGAATGTGATTTAGTACGCGGAATTTACTATAACACACTTAAAGGAACAAAGGTGGTGAATATGCAAACGTGAATTATTTAGAACAATGAACACAACATGAATAACACAAAACGATTCAATATTATTTATGAGATAATACGGGTGATCTAAACTATCACCAGGATTACAAAGGTAACCTTGAATCTTTGATTTGTTAAAGGGATTTGTGAATTTGTAACTAAGTTACTAGAAAGGTTGTGATGTTTTAGGATATTACTAAGATTATAGTTAAAGAGATATTTCTAAGGTGGTGACTAAGGGTTCCTTTTATAGGATAAGGAACCCCTTTACATGTTGTCAAGTTGCATAAGATAACAAGACTTTCTAACCTACTATTACAACTTCCAATGTAAAACACTCAGTAGTATCTACTGCACGACATAGAAGACTGAACTACTTTTACTTAACGTATTACATTGTACAAAGACTAATAATACAACTAAAATATCTACAAATAAAATATCTAACAACTTGACGATCAAACTGGCAGGACCTTCTTTAACTAGCAGTACCTTCTCACCCAGAAGGTACTGTTAGTTTATCTTCAACTTCTTCAAAATGAACTAGCAGACCTAATATTTCATCTGGCAGGCTCTTTGACTTTAAGCATTTTATTCCCAACAATCCTCCCCTAAAATTGTTATTCCCTTTAAAATAAACAAGTTTCTTATGAATAAAATCCATACCTTGAGGATCTGAGGGAACTCTTCCAAAAACTTCACTCTCTATTCTTCCTTTTACTTTCACATTGTTCAAAAATGCTCATCAACAAACTTTGAACAACTTCTGACTTTTCTTCATCTTTATCACACCTTAACCTCTTGGAAATCATGGTTGAAAGAACTTCATAGCTCAGTGGATACTCTTTTTCAGCTAACATAAAGAGCTCAATCCCACTTTGTGTAAAAAGATGATGCACACTGCTAAGACTTAGGAATTCCCATGTGGTGGTAGGATCATGGTACGGAAACTTCCAATGAACATCTTTTGGATTTGGATCATACATCCTATTAAACTCTACCCAAAGTTCTTGTTCCTTAACATCAGTGTTATTCTTAGAGTTTAGCCTGATTTGAACTAAATTCCACAACTCTTCTAAATCAGCTCTATCACATGCCCTTATCAGATTCTCAAAATTTTTGAAGATGGCAGTTTGACCCCCAACCCTGGTTATCTTCCATGCCTTTCCTGACTTATCATGGTGAATCTCCCAATCTATAATAGGGTGTCTAGACCTAATTGGATCAGCATGTATAATTGTTGGTAAAGCAATTATCATTTTACTTACTTGTTCTGGATCCAATTCTGCTTCTTGTTTCTTTTGAGCATCTTTCTTTTTCTATGAAGGTTTAGCATCAGATGGGATTTTGAAGTAACATGTCTTGTAGGCATTAAGATAAAGGAAGTTGATTTCATCATGAGTTTTCTTCTTCAGTTGAGATTCAGTCCAATTAGCTTGACTTCTTAGAAACTTCTTCATGAAAATCACTTGATCTTTCTTAGATGAGCCCACCTTAAAACCTCTCTTCTGGCTTTCCTGAATCTTTTGAAAAATATTATCCAGAGCTGCTTCTTTATATTTATTGTTGATAAAAGTTTCAAGCTGTGCTGTTTTCTCTTCAGTGTTAAGATTCGTGTCATCAAAAATTATGTTAGCTTCACCTCTCACAATTGGATCATTGGCAATGATCCATTGCATCTGAGCATCAAATGTTTCCTGAGCAGCTTGAGTGTCAAGAAGAATTTGAGCAGCATCCTTTTGCTCTTGCATTTCTGCAAGCAGTCTTGAATCTTCTAAAGCCTTTTGCATTTCTTCTTCATGAAGCTTTTTGGAGACTTCCTAATCAAAAGCTATCTGTTTTTGCTCTCTTTTCTTTAACCTTTTGGGCCTAGGTTCATCTTCAACCAGAATTTCCTTGCCCTTTTCTTTTGGTGTTGGTTCTTGACTTGGAGCAGCAGATTGTTCATCAGCAACATATAACCTTCCTTGAACAAACAACCTCCCCTGAGGGTGTGATTCCCTCTTTCTTTTGTAAACATTTTCAGCAGTACCTCTATAATCCATAGCCAACAGTCTCTTAATCTGAGCAGGCTCTTTTGCACTAACAGGCTCTTGCTCTGCACCAGCAGGCTCTTCATCATATACTTGTGTTCCTTCATGAAATTGAAACTGAGCCTCCTCTTCACCTTCTGAACTACCCATCCTCCCCTTTTTGGAAGAGAGACCCATGCTTTCTGCATCTGAACTTGAAGAACTAGATAAAACCAACTGTGAAGATCTTTTACCCTTCAGAATCTTCACTTCATTCTCCAATTTCTTAACCCTCTTAACTAGCTTGATGTTGATCTTAGAAAATTTTGTGTTCTGTCTTTGAAGAGCATTTTCCAAGAGTTGCACTTTCTCCTTTAGTTCCTTCACAGTCTGAGAATCCAGACTTTGATGTTGAGGTGATTGGGATGGTGATGCATGATATGATGGTGATGGTGTTGTTACAGATGGTACTGGTGATGGGATTGGTGATGGATGATGAGATGGTGATATGTATCCAGGTGAAGAATTTGGTGATGATGATTCAGATGATGTGGATTGTTCTTCACCATTTTGTGGTAACATTTCCTCAAAAAGTGGTACTTCTTCCCCATTAAAACCAATTTTCATATTTGAAAACACCTTGTATGAAAGTTTTGGAGTTTCATAAGGAGAGTGTGGGGGAAGTAACAAAAGTTTTGATTTGGTGATGATGCATTGAATAAATCTGGGATACATCAAAAACTTTGTTTGGCTATCCACATTTTTAACCAATCCTTCAAAAATATGTTTTGAAAAGTTGAATTTTCTATTTGTTGCCAAGCAAATGAGAGCTGTAGCCATGTTACCACTAAACTGCTCCCATGAGGTTTTCTTTTGGCTTAAACAATGAAGGATGGTATGGATAAAAAATCTCCATTGTGGGGTAAAATTCTTTTTAAGAAAAGTGAGTTTATTAGAATCTACATTATACCCCATTCTTTCCAAATTTTCAAAGATTTCAGTATCAGGCAATTGACTAATACCATCTGAATCATCCAATCGAAGATGTCTTCTAATGGATGACTCGGTAAGAGTCAAGGTTTTGCTATCTACTTTGGCTTTTATCTTTTGGTCCCCATTTTCAAGTGTTTTAACTTTAGCCGTTTTCCAAAATTGTAAAATTTGAGATTCATAAATAGTGGGATTTACAAGTAAAGCAAACCTGATGTAAGAATCATTTAGAAAGTCCACTATTTGATGAAAAGATTCATTATCCTCAGACTTTTCCAAAAATGCTAACTGGTTGTGACGTTTAACAAAAGTTAGATCAGCCATGGTGAAAGTTAAGGAAAATTTTGATTTGGATGGTGGGATTTGATTGTGGTACTGGTAGAAGATGAAAGGTGAGTGTTAATTGTGATAAGGACTGATGGAAGATATTATGAGAGATTTACTTTTAACCGACTATGAGAAAAATTATAATAAGTAAATGAAGAGGCGGTTAAAAAGATATTTTGTATGAATATTATAATATAATTACCAGACCCTTAAATTGAGGAAAACCTCAGAAATTACAGAATTACCCCAACGGCTAATTTTAACTACCAGACCTAACGGCTATAATTTTAACTGACAGACTCAACGGTTATCTAGCAGTACCATTTTACTCTACCAGTACCAAAATTTGAACTACCAGTACCTTTGATTTTGAAAGAAAATTTTACTTGGCAGTATCTTTGAAATTTTAGCAAAAATCCCTTATAGTTTTTAGCAAACTATCAGCTATCAACGGATTTGTCTTGTCTTTACCAAAAGCCGTTTGCTTTGGACTAGTCAACTATTTACTGTAAAGTATGGTTAGTTGAATACCATATAGTTTTTGGTAAACTATCAACCATCAACGGATTTGATATGTCTTTACCAAAAGCCGTTTGCTAATGGACTAGCCAGCTCTTAAGTTTAAAACTTGGTGAACTGAATACCATCTCCACATCATGATCCTTGTTTTGTTATCAACTTGAGTAACCTGAAATTTGTTAGTTGCTAACCAAAAGAACAGAGTACAAGATGATGACATAGCTTATTCTGGAGTATTATATATATTCAGAAAGGCATGCTGATAGATGATTTCACTTGTTGAAACAAGCATCCAAGATACACAGCACCATTGCCTCTTATAATTCCTCCATCCAAGGAAATTGCACCATCTTTTAGTCCAAGATTGGAGCAATGTGATGATATTGTTAAAGGCAAAGATCAGAAAGCAAAGCACTTGTTTTATAGCATTGAAAACTTTTAAGCATCAAGATGAACAAAACAGAGCAAACTTTATACTAGCAGGACCAATTATGAACTGACAGTACCTTTTGACTAACTAGCAGTACCATGTTTAAGAGCCAGTACCATATATTTTATGTACAAAAACACATGCTTTTCAAAGATTAATCATTCCAATACCTGCTACCAGGTATTTAAATCTACCTAAATCAAAAGCTTTGGTGAGAAGGTCTGCAAAATTATTTTCAGAATCAATTTTGACAACTTGTATTAACCTTTTCTCATTACAATCTCTTATGAAATGGTGTCTGATTTCAATGTGTTTTGTTTTTGAATGTTGAACTGGATTTTTAATGATACAAATAGTACTGCTATTGTCAATGTAAATAATGGTGTTAAGAAAATTGTACCCATAGTCAAGCAATTGATTTTGGATCCAAAGCACTTGCCCACAACAACTTGCACTAGCAACATATTCTGCTTCAGTTGTAGAGTTGGCCACCATTGTTTGCTTCTTGCATTGCTATGATATGAGTCTGCAGCCAAGAAATTGACATCCACCAGTTGTGGATTTTCTGTCTAGGGTTGCACCAGCATAGTCACTATCAGAATAAGCCACCAAGTCAAAAGATGATTCCCTTGGATACCATAGACCCAACCTAGGTTGACCCTTGAGGTATCTAAAGATCCTTTTGACTCCTGTGAGATGAGAAACTTTGGGATTTACTTGAAACCTTGCACATACACACACTGGGAACATGATATCTGGTCTTGATGATGTAAGGTACATCAAGGACCCAATCATTGATCTGTAATTGTGCACATCCACATCTTCACCCTCAGCATCCTTGAGTAACCCCTTTTCTGAATCCATTGGGGTACTTGCAACCTTAGAATCTGCAAACTGAAATTTCCCCAGGATCTCTGCTACATACTTATCTTGGCTGATAAATATGCCTTCATTTGATTGTTTCACTTGGAGACCCAGAAAGAAAGTAAGTTCCCCCATGGAACTCATTTCAAACTTACTATGCATAAGTTTTTCAAACTCCACACACAACTCTTGGTTTGTGGATCCAAAGATAATGTCATCAACATAAATTTGCACCAGCAAGATGTCTTTCTTGGTTCTTTTGATGAACAAAGTTGGATCAATCTTGCCTCTTTGAAATCCATTTTCCAATAAATAGAAAGCCAATGTTTCATACCATGCCCTAGGAGCTTGGTGTAGACCATAAAGAGCCTTGGTAACCCTATACACCTTGTCTGGATATTCTGCATCAATGAAGCCTGGGGGTTGAGAAACATACACTTCTTATTCAATAGTACCATACAAGAAAGCAATTTTAACATCCATTTGGTAAACAGTGAAGCCTATGAAAGAAGCATAGGCCAAGAATAGCCTAATTGCTTCAAGTCTTGCAACTGGAGCAAAAACCTCTTCATAATCCACCCCTTCTTCTTGAGTATACCCTTGAGCCACCAATCTTGCCTTGTTTCTGATCACAATCCCCCTTTCATCTTTCTTATTCCTGAACACCCATTTGGTTCCAATTGCCCTGTGACCTTTGGGCAAATCAACCAGTTTCCAAACCTTCTGAAGCTTGAATTGAAGAAGCTCTTCTTGCATTGCTTCAACCCAACTTGAATCATCTAAGGCTTTGTTAATTTTTTTTAGGTTCAGCCTGTGAGAGAAAACATGAAAACAGGCATATGTTGGCAACTTCATGATTCTTTTCTTCATAGACAGATGAGATAAACCCTTCTTGGTCTGAAGACAAGACTTGAGTTCTTGTTCTAACACCAGAATCAATGCTACCAATCACATTATCAATGGAGTGATCTTTGAGAATTCTTGTGTTGTGTGTTGTAGGAACTTCATAGGTAAGTGGAAGATTGCCAATCCCCACATCTACTGGTAAGAGAACATCTGATTGAACATTTAATGGTTCAGCAGTACCAACTTGTGATCTGGCAGTACCATCTGGTGAACTGGCAGTACCATTTCCATCTGCACTACTTTCTTGATTCTCTTGACCCTGAGTTCCATGATTATCTTCAACACCTTCATTTGCTGTATTTGAAGGTTCTTCTTGACTTGAAAATAAATCCAATCCTTTCCAAATTGGCATCAAGATGTAATCTTGATCTTCAGCTGTTTCAACATTGTCTTCAAAACCTGCATTATCATTAGTATTTGTACCTGTAACAGACACATAATTCATAGATTCTGAAAGCCTATCAATGTCAAACATCCAATCTGGCCCAATGCCTGCAACATTTGGTAGTTTCTCTTGAAACTCTATGTGCAGATTTTCTTCCACTAGCCTAGTGCAACTATTATACACCCTATAGGCCTTACTTTGCAAAGAATACCCTATCATGTAGCCTTCATCAGCTTTTCCTTCAAACTTTCCTAGATGATCTTTGGTATTGAGAATAGTGACATGACATCCAAAAGGTCTCATAAAACTTAAAGATGGTGTTCTACCAAAGAAAAGTTCATAAGGAGTCTTTTTATGGGGTTTAATCACAAGAACCCTGTTCTGTACATAACAAGCAGTACCTACAGCTTCAGCCCAAAATGAAATAGGCAACTTAGAGTCTACTAACATTGTTTTAGCAGCCTCTATTAGTGTTCTATTTTTCCTTTCTGCTACTCCATTTTGCTGTGGGGTTCTAGCTACACTAAATTCTCTTTTTATTCCTTTTTTTTTTGCAAAATTCATCCATAACCCTATTCTTAAATTCTGTCCCATTGTCACATCTAATTACTTTTACTTTCTTATCAGTTTGGTTTTCTACCTCAGTTATATAGGAGTTAAGCATCTCACTAGTTTCATCCTTAGTTCTTAAAAAGAAAACCCAAGAAAATCTGCTGTAATCATCAGTAACTACAAGACAATATTTTTTACCATTCAAGCTACTCACAGAAGTAGGACCAAAAAGGTCCATATGAAGCATGTATAAAGCCTGAGAAATTGAGTTATGGGTCTTGGGCTTACAAGAAGTTCTATGTTGTTTGCCTTTAAGACAATCAACACAGGTTTGGTCATTTTGAAAAATCTTTTTGGGTAAACCTCTAACCAAATCATATTTTGCAATTGTATTGATTGTTTTAAAGTTTATATGACCAAGCCTTCTATGCCAAAGCATAGATTCATCCAATGAGGCTTTTGCTACTAGACAAGTTAAACTCTCCTTAGGAACAATGTTCTTTAAATCAACACTGTACATATTGTTCATTCTTGGGATTTTAAGAAGAATCTGACTTTCATCAGGAATTTTAAAATCAGGAGAAAGAACCATGCATTCATTGTCAGTAAAAAGAACATTGTTCTTTTTGTCACACATTTGTGAGACACTGAGGAGATTAAACTGAAGCTCTTTCACAAAGTACACATTTTCAAAATTTAATTTACTGGTTTTGATTGTACCTTTACCAGTAATCTTTCCTTTGATTCCTCCCCCAAAGGTAACATATCCTCCATCAAATGATTTGAAGTCTGTGAGGTAAGACATGTTGCCTGTCATGTGCCTTGAACATCCACTATCTACATATCCTTGATCAGCAATATCATTTGAATATTCCTGCACATATATAAACATATTAGTTTCCTTGGGGTACCCAAGCCATAACTGACTTGGGTTTGCCTCGTGCATCAATGAAATCAAACCTCTTTAGGACTGTTGATGCACCTTTTGATTGGAGTGGTCTCCATATCCAACATGCTGAGGACTTAACAGCATTTTCCCTTTTAACCCATTTTGTGGTCCTTGGTCTAACAGTACTAATTTTGGCAGTACCATTTGGTCTAGCAGGACCTTTTGGTTTTGGTCTCCAATCTTGTGTTTTAACCACAGATTTCTTTTCAATGGGACTTTTCACAACTCTTGGTGTATGTTTGAAAGTATTTCTTGCACCCTTGGTAGTTGGTTTTGAGTTAACAGGCTTATTTGGTCTAACAGTATGATTAACTTTTGGTGTGTTAGACTTCACAAAACTTTTTCTGGGGTTTGTTCCATTTGTTTTAGACCTTGATGTACTCCCAGAAACCCAATTGTTACAATAAGCATGAGTATGATTAAAACTACCACAGTAATAGCAGGCCTTATTGTACATAACAAAATCATCACCAAGTTGGTGTGACTTAAGATTGTTCCAATTTCTCTGACTACCTCTAGGTTTGCTATTACACTTAGCACAACATTCAACTGTTTTCAGAACAGTTTTAGCCTTTGTCTTAATCTCTACACTTTTAGGACTGGGTGGTCCTACTTTGTTTCCTTTCTTTGAAACAGTCTATTTTTCCTCATCATCAGATGTCCAATCTTCAATAATTGGAGCATCTGAGCTCTTATCAGTGAGCACCCTTTTGTTAGAGAGTGAAGCATCACTAGCACTCTCAAAAGGTTGACTTTTCTCTACAGGTTTCTCATTTTCTAGAGGTTTATTGGTGAATTCATGTAAACCTGATTCTGCAAGATCTAAACCTGGGGGACAGGGGTTTCCTCTGTAAGGAGGTGGACAAGTCTTGTATCCAATCCCAGATTTGATTCTCTTTTTCATTTGATTTTCAACTATCCTTCTATTACAGTCAGAAGCATTTTCTAATGTGGTAACAGTTAGTTGAATATTATCCTTCGCCAGTTTCACTTTAGCAAACTCAGTTCTTAACAGGTTTATTTCAGCATCTTTCAAAAATATTTCCCTATTAAGAATGCCTTTTGTGTCAGAAAAAGTGAGTTCATTTTCCCTAAAGTGGATTATCTGCTTCTCAAGTTTGGCCATACCACACTTATGATTAACTAGGTCTTGATGAGTTTTTCTTTGTTCTACTTTCAGTTCATCATAAAGTTTTATTAAAGTTTCTAATTCTTCAAAAACTTTACAAGTATTAGAACATTTAGTAATTTGTACCTCAGGATTGGTGAAAGCCATTAAAGCCATTTCATCTGAAGTTGACTCCTCTTCACCCATAAAGCTCCAATCAAAACCCAGCCCATCAATAGCTACCATAGCTTTAGGCTCAGTGATTTCCACAGCCTTGCTCTTGTTCTCAAAGCCTTCCTTGTTCTTGTTCTCAAAACCTCTTCCCTTATCATCCTGCTTCTTTGGTCTTCTACACTCTCTTGAGTAGTGACCCTTCATGTGGCAGTTGTAGCACTCCACTTTAGACTTGTCATACCCAGCAGGCTCATTACCATTGATGGTAATCTTCTTTACAGTCCTCATCAGAAATTTCTTAGCCCTCATGCTAAGAAGTGAAATTTGCCACTTTATGTCCATTTTCTCAAGATCTTCATCATTGATCTCTTGAATATCTTCAAAAGTCAATATGGAACCATTGTGTTGTGATGTCAGGAAAGCACAACCAATTGTTTCATCTAGAATTGTTATGGTACTGCTAGAAGTATTGGCAGTACCAAAATTTATGTTGGCAGTACCTTCTTCTCTACCATCTTTTTCTTCATCTAATATCCTTGCTTTTGCTCTTGCATTTCTGCAAGTAGTCTTGAATCTTCTAAAGCTTTTTGCATTTCTTCTTCATGAAGCTTTTTGGAGACTTCCTCATCAAAAGCTATCTGTTCTTGCTCTCTTTTCTTTAACCTTTTGGGCCTAGGTTCATCTTCAACCAGAATTTCCTTGCCCTTTTCTTTTGGTGTTAGTTCTTGACTTGGAGCAATAGATTGTTCATCAGCAACATATAACCTTCCTTGAACAAACAACCTCCCCTGAGGGTGTGATTCCCTCTTTCTTTTGTAAACATTTTCAGCAGTACCTCTATAATCCATAGCCAACAGTCTCTTAATCTGAGCAGGCTCTTTTGCACTAACAGGCTCTTGCTCTGCACCAGCAGGCTCTTCATCATATACTTGTGTTCCTTCATGAAATTGAAACTGAGCCTCCTCTACCTTCTTCTCTACCATCTTTTTCTTCATCTACTATCCTTGGCAGTACCAAAATCACTTGATCTTTCTTAGATGAGCCCACCTTAAAACCTCTCTTCTGGCTTTCCTGAATCTTTTGAAAAATATTATCCAGAGCTGCTTCTTTATATTTATTGTTGATAAAAGTTTCAAGTTGTGCTGTTTTCTCTTCAGTGTTAAGATTCTTGTCATCCAAAATTATGTTAGCTTTACCTCTCACAATTGGATCATTGGCAATGATCCATGGGAGATGACACAAAGGCCATATTCCCTGAGCTTGAACTAGTAGACTTCTTCACTTCATGCTCTACTATCATGAAGTTGCTGTAAAGATCATTAAGACTCATGTGATCAATATCTGGTTTGTTTTTCCAGACAATGACATGCATGGCCCATTCAGAGGGTAAACTCCTAAGGAATTTGGAGTTTAAGTCTTCTTGAGATATCAGCACTTCATGAATGGCTAACTGACTTGAAAGCTTTTGTAGTCTATTGAACATGCTGTCCAAAGACTCATTTGTTGTGGCTGAAAAGTTTTCAAACTGTTGTTTGAGGAGAGTTTTCTGAGTTTTCTTTGTGGCATCATTTCCACCAAATCTAGCCACAATAGCTTGAAAGAGGGTTTTAGCACATTTGTACTTGTTGAAAATCAAAAGCTGGTCATTTGGAATAGACATAAGAAGCATACTCCTGGCCTTAAGATCATTTCTCTTTTGGATTCTTTCTTCTGCGGTTGTTGGGTTCACTTGCACATTTGTCACTATTGCATCGTCTACTGTAGAGGTGGTGATTGTAGGTTTGAATGAGTTTCCTTCTTCAATAATCTCCCAAAGTGCATAGTCTTGCACTTGGAAGTATTGCTCTACCCTCAGTCTCCACATCTCAAACTCATTCTGTTTGAGTAATGGAAGTTTTGCAAACACATTGGTTTGAATGTGTTCAACGTCCATTGTTCTTTTAAATCGTAAATATCAGCCTAGCTCTGATACCACTTGTGAAGGATTATACAAACACTTGGGATGTTGATCTTAATAATGTGTTTGGGATATTTAGGAATGAATGTGATTTAGTACGCGGAATTTACTATAACACACTTAAAGGAACAAAGGTGGTGAATATGCAAACGTGAATTATTTAGAACAATGAACACAACATGAATAACACAAAACGATTCAATATTATTTATGAGATAATACGGGTGATCTAAACTATCACCAGGATTACAAAGGTAACCTTGAATCTTTGATTTGTTAAAGGGATTTGTGAATTTGTAACTAAGTTACTAGAAAGGTTGTGATGTTTTAGGATATTACTAAGATTATAGTTAAAGAGATATTTCTAAGGTGGTGACTAAGGGTTCCTTTTATAGGATAAGGAACCCTTTTACATGTTGTCAAGTTGCATAAGATAACAAGACTTTCTAACCTACTATTACAACTTCTAATGTAAAACACTCAGTATTATCTACTGCACGACATAGAAGACTGAACTACATTTACTTAACGTGTTACATTGTACAAAGACTAATAATACAACTAAAATATCTACAAATAAAATATCTAACAACTTGACGATCAAACTGGCAGGACCTTCTTTAACTAGCAGTACCTTCTCACCCAGAAGGTACTGTTAGTTTATCTTCAACTTCTTCAAAATGAACTAGCAGACCTAATACTTCATCTGGCAAGCTCTTTGACTTTAAGCATTTTATTCCCAACAATGTGTCATTTACGTAATAAGCTATATTTGTATTTTACAAATATAGTAGAGTTAATTATAAGAGAAATAGGAGTATTAAATATGTCATTTACGTAATAAGCTTAATTAGCAATTGCGCTTGATTAAGATTATGTGTAAATGAACATTTAATTAAGTTGGACTGAACAAATGTAACAACCCGTAATTTTTCATGTCAACATTTATTTCCAAACTCTAATTTATTACTTTGAAATTTTATAATAACACTTTTGTGAAAAACTTTTTAGTTAAATAAATGTAAAACTAGGAACAACCCCCTTGTGCACTAGGACTTAGGCTATATTTAGTTCACAACATTCCAACACCTTGCTCCTACTCCGGTTCAAAATTTTAAACCCTAAAACAATTTCCTTTTTTTTATTTACTTACGGTTGTCAATTGAACAAACGCTATTCGCAAATTAAATTTAACACCCGATATACCCAATACTCCCAACGATTATTTCTAACGCATTTTTATACTCCCTAAATTATTACGAAAGTTCCAAAAATATTTCCTTGTGAATAATGTAATTTCTTAGATTATACAGTAACATTTAATTACGTATAACTTACATTAATCACCAAACCGATAACCAATACTTATTTTTAATACCCAATATATACAATATATACACTTTTGTACCAAATCAACTCTTCTACACCTATTTCTACTCTTATTCTCCCCCCCCCCTGCGCCCTTGTTCCATAATAGTTATTAGACAAATTATCTACTTACCATTAATTAGGGCTGCCATAACAGGTCACACGAACCTGTTAAGGTCAAACACGAATACGACCTGTTAACTAATCGTGTCATTTTTCTCAAACACGAACACGACCCAAAAATTAACAGGTGCACCTGTTAAGAAACCTGTTAACATGCATATTATAAAAGTCTTGACTAAAACTTTAAAAAAAATCTTTAACAATACAAAAGCTCTTACAAATCTTAACTATTCCATAATGATAATAATCCTTAACATTACAAAAGTTCATAAAACTCTTAATTAATACAAATATATATCAATCATAATATCAATTTAGAAAGCCGGCTGGAAAACCATACGTAGCTTCTCCCTTATAGCAGGCCACTAAAAAATGCAGCTCAGGTATGTACATATATAATCGACATTAAACGCACACCGTGGCTGCAACCACAATTCCAGTTGCCCCGCCAAGGAACGCGCATCGTAAAAATGTAACTGTACGAACTCACCATCATCGCCTTAATAACATGGGTGCAAACTACTAATGAAAACCCCAATCTCAGAAAGTCAGCAAAACTAAAACTTGCATCATTCGCCGTGACCAACAATTGTCAAAACGAAGCCGAATTAAACGATTTATAAGGATGCATAGCAAGAGTCTGATTCAAAAAATAATTAGGCTCAGACCTGCAAATGGTGACCGGGCCACAGAAATAACTGAAGTTCACTGTGGCTGCAAAACAGACACGGTTGCTTAGTTGCCATCTATACTATGCCCTCCGGTGATTGCCCCGCCACCACCTTCAGATTTTCAACGACCCATTTCGTTTTCCCCAAATGCACGCGCCATCACAGCCCATTGTCTTCATCAATTACTATATATATAATGCAGCGTCTAAAACGACAACTTATATGTTCGCTACCATTGTTCTGGAGCTGACAATATTTTACGGGTTTTTTTCAGAGGATATATATAATGAGGCTGAATGAAACGAATGACGGAGATATATATATATATCTTCCTGCATTTCATTCTGCCTCGCATATATATCCTCCAAAAAAACGGCGTATATAAAACACATACACCTCTTCTGAGTGCACCTGCAAGACATTTTTGATTTGGTAAGTAAAATTGATATCTCCTTTCTAGCAACTACAAATACATGAAATCAAAATTTAAATAAACAACATTACCCGATATGTAAGCAACTTTCAAAAACCTGGCAACTTAATCGGAAGGTGAAGGTTAGAAGCTTAAAAGACTCAATCTTTGATAATTTACAACTAATTTCATATTAAAGCTTAAAAACAAAATCTTTTATAATTAAACCAATTTACAACAAATCAATTTCCAATCAAACCCATTATAATTAACCCAAATCACATACAGTTAAAAAACAATGTGTTTTTTTTTTTTTTTGGTAAAGGGGAATAATCCTGCACCCTGGTAAATAGATTAACCAAAAACGTTTAAGTACAAATGGAATATGGCTGAAGTAACATATTAACCTCAAAGCTAAAAAGCTTGATAAACCACCTAACTCTAGTGCTTAAGACATGCCAAAAGCACTTACAAAACTAGAAACAAAAAAATGCATCTAAAAACACGAACTGAAAAGCAGCTAGCCAGCAGAAAACGTGTGAGATGAACTTGCCCCTGTATTAGCAAAAAAATTGGCCGATTCATCAAACACATTTACCACTTGAGCATCACCATCTTCATCATCCATCACCAATGCAGCATACGGATTAGATGTAGTAACATTAACTTCCTTAGAAGCATTATCAGTAGACTTCAACTGAGACGACAATGTAAATGCATTACCGAAGCTTATCACCAAAACAGGCACCTTTACTTTTAGTTATCATACTTAAAGACGCAAATGAGACATGCATCAAAAAAACAACAAACCCTAAAATTGACGATACATCACCATCAGATAATCAACGATCACCTTCTCAATCTTATATGGCACATATCCAAATCACACTAAACAAATTTGCACAAACGGTAACATAAAAAGCCCTAAAATTAATCAAAAAAAAAAAATAATAAAAAAAAATCAAAATAAATCAATACAACATCAGCACAAACCCTAAAATTGACAATACATCACCATATGCAAGAGATACACAAACCTACTGTCCTCTGAATTCGCCGGAACAACGATCGTTAGGGTTTGCACAACTACCGATAAAAGCGTAGGGAGAAGACACGTATGATTTTCCAAGCGGTGCGTGTGTCAATAGTTACAAATGAAGACAAAAAGAAGGGAAAGAAAAAACGGGCCAATTAAAAGAAGCGGATCGAGCTAAAAACCGGGCCAAAGAAGCGGAAGCCCAAAGCGACGTTACTGGCGTCGTTTTGTGACGCTGCATTATATATATAGTAATATTTATATTTATATTTATATATGATGTCGAGTTATGTAATTCTTTAAAAGTAACTTGCACGATAAAAAATAGCTCAAGTATAGAAACAAAACATACGAGCACGTATTACCATTTTTCACCTTAGCTTCCATTAAAGATATCTACCTATCTTTTGATGACAACAATCTCCATTTACACTTGGTTATTTTTTCCAAGAGCATCTTTGATTCTTGTATAAAGAAAATTTACTCAAAATATTCAATGACTTTTTGTTTATGGGAGCAAAAGCTATTTAAAAATAAATAAATAAATAAATAAATAATAAAATAAAAAAATCTCTCAATTAGTCAAATTTACTAGAGCAATGACTTAATAGTATTTACTCAGCCACACCAAACTTACTATGTAACAAAATAGTATCCTATAGACAATAATACCAAAATGTGAGAGTATGAACACTTTAAAGCTAAAAGATAACTTTGAACATTATGATTAGATGGCTAAAAGATCTTTCTATTTCACTAAGAGCACTAGATGCTCTGAGGAAGTAAAAATAGGATCCTATAGACAATAATATCAAAATGTGAGAGTATGAACACTTTAAAGCTAAAAGATAACTTTGAACATTATGATTAGATGGCTAAAAGATCTTTCTATTTCACTAAGAGCACTAAGTGTAGTGAGCAAGTCAAGTTACTTATTTGGGGGCCATGTGTGTAACATCACTTTAACAAACCTCCACAACTAATCCTATCATTAACAACTAACCTCAACTTACTCATTTGGGGCCCAACTACATTTTATTTATACAAAAAAAAAAAAAACAAAAAACAAAAAAAAAACAAAATAAATATATCCATCACCTTCAACCTTTTACTCACACACACACAAAAAAACCTGCCAAAAAATCTGACAAAATGACAATTTTGACCCTCGCCGTGCAGACGACGAGGGTGCAAGTGGCGAGAAATAAGTAAGGAGCACGGTGTGGTGGCTAGTAATGGCGAGCATGCCACCGTAAAGTGGCGAAGTGTGACATTCCACAGACCGGGTGCTCTAAGTATTTTAGGTTTTTGCAGATTTTAAGCATAAATTATTTTTACCAGATAAGAATGATAAAAGGCATAAACATAAATGTAAGTTTTCTTTAAAGCATACAATAAAATTTGAAATATGAAAAATATAATAAAGTAATAAACCATGAAATAGTCAAAACTTTTCAGTAAAAAAAATCATGAATTTTAATATTTAATTAGTTATATACTTGTATGCATTGATGTTGTGATGATGAAAAGTTCTCTTTGAGTGTTATGTCGACATAGAATTATAGAAATGGTGTTGTGTCGATCAATGGAAGAAGTCTTTAGGTGAAAATGCTAGACTAATGACAAAATATCATTTATTTTGATCTCCAATTGACTCATAAAGTTCAAAATTAATTGGTTTGAGTAAACCTGCACCTCGACTTGTTATATTTTTGTCTATTTAGCTCGAAGCCTTATTTTGTATCTTTCTTATTTTTGCCCTTGTGGCTTTTAATATCATTGCCGTTTCAAAAATAATAATAATAATAATAAAATAATAAAAATAAAATCGACTTGTTATATTTTATGTAGTTTATAAAAATAATATATTTTTATAATCTCTATCTTCAGTAATATTTCCAATTCTAGCAACAGTTACCTTTGATAAACATACCCTCCATTCTGACTGTTTTCCTATCGCCCCTATCGGCTTGCTAAAAGAGTGTTTGTTCATTTAAACTTTTCGTCATGTGAAAAACACGCAAATCACAACTAATTTTATGTGAAGAAGATATTAATCAAAATAATGTTATCAAGGAGTCCGACATTTTGTATGGTGTAGAAGAGAAATGTATCAAACAAGAGATTCGGGTACATCTATTTATTGGACGTCAAATCTCACATGGCCCTCTACGAAAAGCCAAACCATAAAACACAACTTTTCGTAATTAACTAGCCGACTAAGGTACCAACAGAGTTGTGGTCTAGTGGTAATCGCTTTGTCGGTTAAGCGTGCTCATGTGAAAGTAGTAATGGCATGGGTGACCTGTCGGGAAGTCTTCACATGAGGGTCACAAATCTCTGTTGGTATTTGACAATGAAAAGGAGAGCATGTTAGCCAATGTTGCGCAGGTTCAAATCCAAGCCACCCCCAGTTTTCATCCGGCCGTTACTACAGCGAGAAAACTCGTGTGGAGGAGGTACGGATTTCGGGTGGACGCCGTTAAAAAATTCTCACTACGCCAGCGTGGGCCCTGTTCAGAAAAAATAGTCTAAGTATATGGTGGATGAGGGCCTGCCATTGCGGCAGATGCGACTCCTATCCAAAAATTGAAAGTCGCCGGTAAAAAAAAAAAAAAAAAAAAACACCTAGCCAACTAATTTTTTTTTCGAACATTCAGTCGGGGATACGACACCAGGGAAACCTCACTGAATAATAGTGAAGCCTTGCACGTACCCGAGACAACGAGATGTTGACCATGGGCCGTTACAAGTATTCAGAGAGAAAAACCTCAAGGCTTGCCATCCTTAAAGATCGAACTCAAGACCTTGAGTAAAACCGAGAATACCTCTAACCAGCTGGGCTGATCATCATTGGCTACTAGCCGACTAATAATTACCCACTTTCCTCTATTATCATCCAACCCCCGTGAAACCCGCAACATGCAACACAATAGTTTCGTATGAGCTTTTTTTAAGTTTTTATGGTGTTGTCATGCACGCCACCGTTTATCATTTATCCCATATGGCTCACATTTTATCTTTTTTATTAATAGAATAAGATAGTCTTTTTTTATTAAGGGCGTGTTTGTTAAAAGTAGCAATAAACAGAAGCAGCGAGCTGCATTGGCGGAGCTTAATGAGGACTAGGAAGGGTCTCGGCCCCCCTATGCTTAAGTCTGTTAGTGTATTTATTTACGATTTCATGTGTTAAAAAAATATTTTTTTCATCTCGGCCCTCCCATCTAATGCTTTTTCTGGAAAAAAATTTGTTTCGGCCCTCCTACAAATTTTTTTCTAGCTCCGCCATTGAGTAGCTGTGAGGTGTGAGCAGTAGCCACACTCACCACTCAACGCTTCTTAAAGAAGCATTGAAAAATTAGTACTCTTAAAAATTAGTCAAAGCTCATCGCTCTTTTTCCAAACGACTACTAAAATTCAAAATGCTTATTGCTCACCGCCCAAAAAAAAACTCCACACCACTTCGCGCCAAACATACCCTAACTTGTGTTTAATATTTTTTGTTTTTTATTAGTTTATGTTCAGTATCTCATATTTCGTACTTTATGTTTCGTAGTTTTATAACATAAAAATTATATAAAAAAAATTAAAATCTAGGGGTATTAGAAGGGTAAGGATATCCTAACCCTTTTTATTGGCTTTGTTAAACATAGTCTACATCGATATGTTTAAGAAATAAAGACATACATAGTTGGTGGTACATAAATTCGTTTGACACAAGTTTTATATAAAAGGTGAGTGGTTATTATTAAAGGCACATGCAACTTATGCATGTCTGAAACTTTAAATATAGCCTTAAGGGGTGTTTGGTTGAGGGAAATGAGAGTGGAGAAATGGAAATGAAGACATTTCTCTTGTTTGGTACACTAAGAAAAAGGAAAGGCGGAGAATTTGAGAGAATTGATAGAGAATTGGTAATGTAATTTTTAAACTTTCATTTCCACACTTTTTGTTGGGAAATTGGAGAATTGGTTAGTTTTTGTAATATTTTTTTTACGAAATTGGAGAAAAAATAATTTGTTTAATTTTTTTAAAAAAAATACATTTTTAAAAAATAATTTTTATAAAAAAATTTAATAATTTTTTTTAAAATAAGTTTTTTATAAAATAAGTTTTTAAAAAAAATTAAAATAATTTTTTTATAAAAAATAATTTAAAAAAATATATTTTTTTTAAATATATTTTTTATAGAATTGTTATTTAGAAAAAATAATTTTTTTTAAATAATTTTTTTAATTAATTTTATAAAAAATAAATTAAAAAAATAATTTTTTTTAAGTTTTTTTTAAATAAAATAAAAAAATAAAAAAAATTAAAAAAAAATATATTTTTTTTAAAAAATCAACAAACAAAAGTTCTAATTCTTTTAAAAAGTTTTTTTTTTGCCAATTCTCGAGTTTATTTCTCATGTTACCAAACACTAGAATTGACTTTAAATTTCTCTACCCATTTCTATTCTCTGAATTCTATTCTCTACTTCATTTCTAATCTCTGAAATTCTCTCTACCAAACGTGCCCTTAAGGGTGTTTGGTTGGGGAATTTGAAATTCCATAATTTTAAATTCTATAAAATTTAAATTCTTGATAATTTAAAATTTCGGAATTTAAAATACCTTCGCATGTTTGGTTGTCAGAAATTTATAAATACTTTTTTATTTTTCAATATAAATTTCATAAATATTCTATTTAAAAGTTTATAAAATATATATATATATATATATATATATATATATATATATATATATATATATATATATATATATATATATATATATATATTATAAAGTTTATAAAAAAAGTTAAAAAAAATCATAAAACATTTATAAAAAAAGTTTATAAAAAATTTATAAAAAAATTATAAAAAAAATAGTTTAAAAAAATTTATAAAAAAAGTTTATAAAAAAATTTCATAAATATACTATTTAAAAGTTTATAAAAAACAATAAGAAAAAAAGTTTAATAAAAAAAATTTCAAGTAAATTAAAATTCAATCACTTTTTGGAGGCATTCAAATTCTCTCCATTTTGGCAATTCGTGAAATTGTAAATTACTTCATTTGAGTTACCAAACAGGATATTTGAAAGGAATTAAAATGCAAATGCCCCCAATATACCCCAATACTCCCCAACCAAATGCCCCCTTAGTGTTATGTTTAGAAATTTCATTTTCTTATTTATGTTTTATGTAGACGTGTTTTAAAAACTTCTATGTATGCAGTTTAGTCGAGATGTCTCTATAACAGTTTTTGACTATTTCTAGAACCACCTTTAAAAAAATTTCGGATGTGCTTTTCCTTGTCTATGTTTTATGAATACGTGTTTTACGAGGTGGTGCGCCCGCGCGTTGCCGCGGGATTTTTTTTATTCAAGTTTCTAAAAAAAAAAAAAAAAAAAAATAAATAAATAATAATAATTACTGTAGCTACAGTACACTGTGGTACTGTTCATCCAGCCCGCCCCGCCCCGACCCGACCCGACCCGCCCGACCCGACCCGGGCTAAATGGTTTCTACAGTGGCTAGGCAAAAAAGGGTGGGGCAACAAAGCCCGGTAAATGTAAATATGTATGAATACGTGTTTTAAAAACTTATACATATGCACTTTGATGGATACATCTCGGTGACTATTTCTGGCTCTTCTATAAAACACCTTCAAAATAATTCGGATGAACTTTCTCTTGTTTATGTTTTCCGAAGACGAGTTTTAAAACTTATATCTATGTATTTAATCGATATAGCCCTTTGACAATTTCCAACTCTTTCGAGAAACACCTTTAAAATATTTCGGATGAGTTTTTATTTTTTATGTTCTTTGGAAATGTGTTTTGAAAACTTACATCAATGGAATTCAATCAAAATATCCGTCTGACTGTTTTACTCTTTCCATAAACATTTTCAAAATACATTAGGGCGGGCAAAACATACCGAAAACCAAATTGAACCGAAACGTTTGTGGTGGTGTAAAATGTTATAGCTAACGTTTGGGGGTTGATTTGCACACCACATTTTTCTATTCTTTCACTACACCCTGTATATTACAGTGTTGTACGGTGTGTTATACAGCTTGTACAAAATGGTGTTTTTATAAAAAAATTTGGTGTGCAAATCAATCCCCTAACCTTTTGTGGTGGTGTAACAAAACTTAACGTCCTTTAAATATCTTAGACGAGTACTTGTACATAGCAACGGCGGTTCCTAGCGGCAGACAATTAACGATATGAGATATTGTGGTAAGTATTTCGTATAACGTGAAAATATCAAAATATAATTTGCAAACGGTTGTACCCGTGCATAGCAAAGGAATTTTCTAACGGCTTACTTAGTTTTTATAATTTTCATTTGAAAGTATAATGGGTATTAAAGGGGATAAATTAGACGATTAACTTTAATTTTTTTTAGAATAATTAAGTTTTAAAAAAATGAGGTATATGCAGTTATTAAGATAGTCGTTTGTGTGTGTATGCTTGCATGTTCTTTTCTGTTTTAAATATACCAATACAGCAATTGTAAAATTATTTGTGGTTCTCATTTAATTGATGTGTTAAGTTAACATTCTGTGTTTTAGACGTTTTGTTTAACCTTTGTTTGTTTTTTTTAAACACAGAATGTTTAACCTTTGTTTATGTTCATGTTTTAGGCCGAAACAATCAAGTTTATATTTAAGTGCATTTAATAAGGTTGATTTTAATAAAATCACCATAAATAAGTTATTTTCAAAAGGCAAAAACAAACAAAACGCTTTTATTTCTTTCCAAATTTTAGATAGTAAAAATTTCAAACACTATTACAAAATTTCAAATTTAAAATCTTTTAAACTTTTGGATCTTTAAACTTTTAAAAGTGTTTCAAATTTCAAAACTTTTAAACTTTCAAAGTATTCTTAAATCTTAAAAGTTTCACACTTTCAAAATATTCCGAATCTCAAAAGTCTTACACTTACAATAAGATACTAGTAATTCACATACACTAATAAATTTCAACATTTACCTACACTTTACCAAACAAATTTACTTACCCTTTATAAACAAAATTTACAAACAAATTAAAAAAAATTATAAACATCAAATACGATTATGACAAAATCTAAACAAGAAAATACACAATAAACTTTATATCATATAAATTTTAACTACATAATTTACCTATAACACTTGCAAACAAATTACACACCAAAGTGCACAAATAGATTTACATAAAAAATACACAGAGGTCATATGCACTTATATAAAAAATAAAATACCAACAAATATTGAGAGGTAACTAAACGTTTTTCGGTGACGGCAGTCAACACTACAGCAGATTCCGGCTGGAATTAAGCATATTCCAGCGGCGGCAATAATCTAAAAAAAAACTTTGGTCAAATAAAATTTTAAAGCTTGAGAAATACATAGATATATAAAAAAAATACATAGATCTAAAAAAATAAAGCTTTCAAAATCCATAGATCTTACCCGGAGGCAGCAACCCTTTCCACCTAAAGCGGCGGCTGCAACCCTACCGGCGATAGAGGTGAAGGCGGCGTTGAACTTTTCCGGCAAGATAGCAACGTCACTATCAAAAAAAAAAAATACAAAACATACCTCAAAACTATAAATCTAAATATAAAAATTCTAGATCTATTAAAAAAAAAAAAAAAAAAAGTTCAAAACTTATAGATCTACTAAAAATAACTTTAAACTTGAAAACTCTTTTAGTGGTTTCTCTCGTGGTAGTCCCGTGGTGTTGCCGTCGGGTGATGGTGTCATCGAGGTGGTGTTGCCGTCGGGTGGAGGTGGAGTCAGGTGGTGGTGGCTTCGGTGGTGGCGGCGTAAGTGGTGGTGGCGTCAGGCGGTGATGGTGTGAGTTGTAGAAAGTAAGTGTTTGTGTGTTTTTGTGAGAGTGTTTTGTGTATGAGTTATTTAAGTTTCAACATTTAATTTTTAACATTTTTTTAATTATTTTAATTTTTAACATTTTTTTCTCTTACATTCGACTACTGTGGAAAAATTCAACTTTTACACTTGACCATAAACTCTTTATACATAGGATGAGTTATTCAAGCCCCCTATAGGGGGTGTTGACTTTCATGTGCTGCCACGCTTGTATGTCTGTTTTAAAATTTGTACATTTGACCATAATAGGCGAGCCCACATAGTAGGGGCTTTTATAGTATATCCTTCTTTATACATAGTATAGATATATATTTAGGTCACTCAAAGTCTAGAAAAGCCAACTAGCAGTACTTATTTATCACCTTTGCAATCATTGTCCCAACACTTGAACTCTCACTCTTATTCTCTCTCTCTCTCCACCACTTCTCCTCCATTCTCCACCGTGGCCTTACTTTCCTCCGGCAAGTAACCTACTTCATTAATATATATATAAGGTTTTCTTCTCAACCCATTTTACATTAAGATACATATGTTTTTAATATATATTGCAAAACGTTGATAACCGACAGTACTGATAGATCTAGACATGATCATAAAACTTGTTAACTATACTTTTTGTTTACTAATGAAGTTATTTATAGTATAGGTTAGGGTTGTCAACATTGTACCTTCCTTTTTTTTTTTATTTTTTTTAATTTTTTATTGCACATGTGTAAGTCTAGAGTAGTGACAACATGGTCAGTATTTTTTTAAGTAGATCCGGACATGTTTTTTAATGTTGTTTTTTAAAGGTTTCAAAGTGTTTTTTTCATGCAGAAGTATCTAGCTAGTGATTATTGGAATTTAATGGATATGAACAACATGAGAAATGAATCACATGTAGCACAAAAAAACAGGAGACATAAGTTAAGGTTTCAACAAACAAACGATGACCCGATCCACCACCAACATGTACCCGATAACCCAAGATATGGATCCATTTGTTATGACCCGAATGTGTTTCCATCTGAAATGCTTAATTCCATTGCTAGTAATCCACATCTTTTGTTTCCACCTAACCATGTTTATGTGGATCAAGATACTGGTTCGGTTTCGGATCGGGTTTCGGGTAAAGTAGTTGGCGAAAACTCGCAAACTGTTGGGAGTTGGAAAAGTGTTGATAGTTCGAAAAATCAAGTGCAAGTTAGTAACGATTGGAATGTTATTAGTTATGTGAACTCGAACTCGAAAGCGTGTTATGGGTATAGTCAAGATATGGAGAGTCATAATTTAGGTGAACAGAAGAACCCCGGAGAAGTTCCGGGGTTCAATAGTTCACCTTTTTACCAAAATACCCTCCAAGATGTTGTTACAACGGCCACCATTGGATCAAATGTTCATCAATCTATACCTATATGGATGAATGGCTCAGATCAAGTAGGGTTTATAGGAAGTAGAAATAATGGGAACAATTGTGTCGCACAAAGGCTATCTTTATCGCTTTCTTCGGTTCCACAACCGAAGAGCGAGTACCCGAATGCATATTTGGGTCCGAAAGTAATTTCGGACCCGAAACAGTTTACGGGTATTTCTTCTTTTGCTCATAGGAGTGTGGGCCCGTTAGGCCCGTTCACGGGTTATGCTACAATTCTTAAGAATTCAAAGTATTTGAAGCCTGCACAAGAGTTATTGAATGATAGTTGTGATGTTGGGGGTCAAGAGTTGGTTCCAACATGTGATGATACTCATAAGATTCTCGAGGAAGAATTGAGTAGGGTTTCGGGTGAGTCTGGTGCGTCCTCTTCAACGATATATGGTTCAAATGAGCATTTGACTGGCCGGAGTAGCTCGCTTTCTGAATCTTGTAGGCCCGAATTTCATCAAAAGAAGGCAAAGTTATTGTATATGCAAGAGGAGGTATTAATCTCGACTCTTTTGTTACTTGTTCATCGTAATGTTTTATAGATGTTTAGTTATGACCTTGTTAGCGAGCTCTTTACCGCTTTACAAATGCATGTCTTTGCCTAATTTAGATCTCAAATAATTTGCGTAGACATGTATCTAATGGTTTCCCAATGCATTTTGTTGTGATATGAGTTTTATAGCATCCATTTTGGGTATTGAAATAATTTTGTGCATATTTATAAGTTTTATCCTTTCAACTAAATGATGGTAGGTTCTAGATTAATGAAGGATAGATTATTTGAGTTTGCAAAACACATATTTTGACATAACACAATAGCTTAATAATTGTTGCTGAATACTTGTTGAAACTGCATATACAAGTTTACTTGTTAATGCAAAATTGCAAATACAAGAATTCATTTGCAAGTCCTGCATGAGGAGGTTTATTATGTGAAAAGTAGCTTTGTTACTCAATATTCGTATCATGACTACTTAATAAAGTTTTTTAAGTAGTAGATTAGTGTTATTTATCACTTTTACTTGATGTAGATGAGAAAGGTTACTTTTTCTTTTATTTTTGTCTTAAGTCATCCCTTTTTTCATCTCAGAAGGGTGGAAGAGTCTTCCCTTCCATGCTGTTATCGTTATAGTTCTCCTCATAAGTCATAATGATTTGAAATAACCTCAACGTATTGGTCCCACAACATAACTCTTTAAATTTACAAAAAGTGGAAATTTTGGAGTAAGATTGGATTTAAAGACCAATTAAACATACTTTGAACTGTAGTTACCCCACTCTTGTCACTTTTAAAGTCCTTAATCTCACCATGATTGACATTTCACATGCAATGTTTTCCCGTCCCATCGAACTTTTCGCTAATGACCGCTCATCCGACTAATTAATTCGTCACCAAAACCTACCTACAGTGAAACAATTAAGTCCCTTAATTATTTTTATCATTCTTGTTTTGTTTCTGAAAGGTATGCAGAAGGTACAAGCAATATCATCAGCAAATGCAAATGGTGATATCGTCTTTTGAAACAGTGGCTGGACTAACAACAGCAACACCTTATGTATCTTTGGCTCTAAAGTCGGTATCAAGACACTTCCACTTTGTTAAGAATGCCATATCCGAGCAACTTACTCAAATGAAGAAAACCTTTGATGATATGTGTTCTCCAACTGTCGGTGCAAGCAGTAGTAAAACACTTGATGGTAATACAACTGATTCATTGTCTCAGTTGAAGTCTATGGACTACTTCCAAATTCATGGTAAATCTAGTGGCGGTCCGGGGTTTTATGGAAACCAACAACCCGTGTGGCGACCTCAAAGAGGCCTTCCTGAACGTGCTGTATCGGTTTTAAAAGCTTGGCTCTTCGACCATTTTCTTCACCCGTAATACTCTTGTCTTCCTATATATGTATTGAAATTTTTTTCTTATCTACGTGTATTTACGTAACGTAACGTTTTGTTTTGATTTGTTTAGTTACCCTTCAGATGCGGACAAGCATATGTTAGCTACTCAAACTGGCCTAACAAGAAATCAGGTTAGGACTACTTACGCACTTTTAATCGATTGATTCTTTTATCTTGTCCTTATTGAATGCAATGTTTATGAGTAAGCGTTTAGATTGCTGCATGCACTACAAGTATGAATACATTTTTTCTTTAGTTCACATGTAAACGAGTAATTTGGAGAAATGTAGAAAGTTGCAATACTTTTCGCTCTCATAACTCAGAGAATGTTTTCGCTTATATTTGTGTAGTAACATTAATTTGTCTAGAAGAGTGTTCAATTTATACTTTCAGTATGCTCTCACTTACTTCTTGTGTGCGCGAATGAAACAACTTGCTTTCTTTGTCCAGACAACATTATTGTTTTTAAATGCTTGTGAATGCGAGCAATGTTTTCTCCATTTATCAGCACTGAGTTGTTGTGACCTCTAAATTTTTTTGTGCGTATATTTGTATGTGTCTTATAAATAATACATATATAAAGTATAAGCATGTCTCTAACTTGCGTAGAAAAGGCGTGAAATGGTATTTTTGTTGTACTGACGTGACACTTTGAATTGTGTAATATGAATCTTTGGTTACTCTTCTTTTTGCCAATTGGTTCATATAAATATATGACGGTTTTTCACAAGAAATGTGGTTGAAGTAATTATCTTTTATTGATTATAAAACTAGGTATCAAACTGGTTCATAAATGCCCGAGTGCGCATTTGGAAGCCAATGGTCGAAGAAATCCATACCCTGGAAACAAAAGGCTTAGCGGATACAAACTCAAACAATCCTCAAACTGACGGTCAAGAAACAAGCCAAATGGACATGAGTTCATTGACAAACAAGCAACAACCCGAGTGTTCAAGGACATCTGGAACCTTGACAACTCAAAACGAAACAAGTGTGCCACAATGGGATCACGAAAAACAGCCAAGACAAGACTATCATCAGATTCCTCCAGCCACTTTGGATCGGTCTTTTACACCCCTCTTACCTTACCCACGAGCTACATTTGAGGCAGGTGGGGTGGGCCCCGTTTCACTTACTTTGGGACTTAGACAGAATGCGGAACATGTGCAACAGTTGCAACAACATGAGCATCAGCTTAGACAGCGGTTTGGAGGTCAGTTGATTCATGATTTTGTGGGGTAGTTGCTTAATTTTACTACCAGAAAACACTACTGTAACACCAAGAAATTCCTACAAGTTGGAAAGTTACGGTAGTGGTAGATTATTGGCATATTGGTACATAGGGTTTATGTTTGTCACCAGAAACCCTAATCTTGGTTTTTGTAAGTTTACTTTCCTTATATAGTAAGCTATGTATGTTTTAGTTGCAACACTTTAATATACACGAATTCAGGCTGGGATCAAGGTCTCAAATGATTAATGCCATTACCATCAGCTGTGCCACGGTTAGCTAGTCAATCACCATCACTAGCAGAAACCACCGTGAGCTTTATTTCTTGTAGGTTTTAAGGGGTAAATAATTCAGCGTCTGAATTGTTAAAGAAAATTTGACTCTTTGAAATGCCATTTGGTAAATCATTGATTTTGTAAATGTGTTAAATCGATAGGTTATCATTAGGGGTGTCATTCGGGCCGACCCGACCCGAACCCGACCCGAACCCGAGCCGACCCGAGTCAATTCGGGTCAACCCGAATTGACCCGAATTTATATTCGGGTCAATCGGGTTGACCCGAATTGACCCGAGTTCTAAACAAGGTCGGGTTCGGGTATGTTTTTAGGAGCCTTGACCCGACCGAACCCGACCCGAACCCGATTGACCTGAGAAAACTAACAAATTATAAGGCAAAAACTCGGGTTGACCCCAAACCCGAGTTGACCCGACCCGAATTGACCCGACCCGAGTTGACCCGAGACCCGAATTGACCCGACCCGAGTTGACCCGAGTTCAAACAGGGTCGGGTTCGGGTAATTTTTTAGGGGTGTTGACCCGAGTTGACCCGAACCCGACCGGGTCAACCCGAATCACACCCCTAGTTATCATGCTGCTAAGTAAAGATTTCTAAGATATCTATCAAGATATGTACACCATGAAACATGAAAACTATATACGAGCCATTGTAAGTTTTCTGTAGGTTGCTCAGCTATCAGTCATCACAGATATTTTCTATAAGTAACTAAATACTAAATAATATCCAACAAGATTTTACTTGATCCGTACACATATTTATTAAACCAAGTGTTTATAGTAGAAAATAAGAGTATTAAGACCAAGGATGAAGTCGTATGTGATACTTGAGAAAATTTTGAACCTATTGTGACAAAGATCAATATGGAATCGGCCCAAAAGTTACGTGTTATAACCCAAACAAAAGGAAGTGGGGAATGTGGAATGTTTAGGACAACTAAATCCTTTTATTTTTCATACAAAACTGAAGATACAAAATACGAAGAGTTCTCTCTCTATGCACCCTTACCATTACTAATTTTACTAAATAGAAATGTGAAATGTTTACTATTACTAATATTCTTGTGGCTATAACAAACATAATAAATACTTGATCGATTCCCTCTATCATTATGTTAGAGTTGAGATCTTTTTAGAATACTTAGTATTTGAAGATCAAATAAACGCATCTCATTTCTCCATTCTATTTTGATTTAAAGGTTGTAAAGACTTCCATATCAAAAGCAACATTGTCCAGAATATAAGCCTAAAATACCTACCTTCAATTTTCCCAAAAAAAATTAAGGTTTGAACAAACACTCTCTCAAGAATACACATCTAGCCATTAACAAACACACACACACGGAATTTATTATCATCTAGTCTACTTTAAAAAAAAATTCAATGACTGCATATTTCATAATATATCTTCATCTTGATCGTGGTTTATCATAATTAGGAATCAAAATTAGGAATCAAAATTAGATGCATCTACAAAATAAGATGCATTTTTCATGAAATTCTCCTTCTTCATTTGAAATAGTGGATCCATTCTCGTATGCTTTAAACTATTTACATGTTAAGGATGTCTTATAATAATTTAGAAAACTCAAAAGAGAAAGCAACTAAAGACAACTTGAAGCATAAGAGAGAAGTATGAAAGTTGCGGGAAGAAAACCAATACCCATAAGGCCATAACAAAGTGACTTGTACTAATCCTCCAAAACCATAAAAGACTAAAACTGTTATTGAAACTTGTATGGAGTTTCAAATAGATTGTCAATTTACTTTAGTACATTCTTTTAAAGTTAATGTATTGTTGATTCAATGGATTGTAATAGTTTGAATAAAGTTTTGATCGAATATCATAGCATGCGATAATTTATATAATTTTGTTAGTTATATATACCTGTTGCAAAATCACATATGATTGTATGTAGAATCACATTACCTATAGAAATCACATGTAAGCCTAGGTATATAACTGATGAGTGTGTAAATACTCATCATTTTATACTCATAAAAGACACAGAAATGACCAAAAACACCCAAATATACCAAATATTGTTGCAAATATTCGTGGTTTGTGTTTTTATGTGTTTCAGGTACAAAAGGATTGAAAACAAGGCAAAACGGACAAAAACCGAGCACAAGATTGGAAAATCGTGAAAAGCCGAGGACGGGGAAGAAATTTACGAGTTTGGACCGAGAAATTGCTCAAGTGTCAAAAGTCAACCTCCAAGAATATCAAAGTGTCACAAATAGTCCTTGGAGATAATTTTCAGAATTTGGCAATTTTGGTCCCTGGATTTTCAGAATTGGCAAACTTTGTCCTTTAACTTAAACACCAATCCCAATAATAATCCTAACCTAAATTAACCCTTTTATCACAAATCCTTTTATCCTAAACCTAATCCACTAAACCCAACCCATCCCATTAACTAACCCAGCCCAACCAATAACCACCTAAGCCCAACACCAATAAATAAACCCAACTCCCTTACCCCGTTTTTCTTATTTGAGTTAAATACCAGGGTCAAACATCACAGTCAAACCTATCTCCTTTCCAAAACCACTACCGCCAATACCACCACCAATTCCCCATGTCCTCTCCTGACAAACCCACTCCTCTCCATGCCTATTCTTTGATAACACTCCAACCCCCCCTCACTTAGCTAGTACGTGCTCTGAAAAGCTTAAACCCACTTATCCCAATTTTCCCGCCAAAATGAGAATCAGCGATTGGGATTGATTCATAGTTATCCAACAGCTGGGATTTGCTCAGAAGAAAGAGAGGAACATTTTGAGTGATATAAAAGTCCTCCTTAGCTCTCAGAAAAGGGTAGTAGATGTTAGCTTAAATTAGGAGTAGAATAATTTAGATAGTCGTTTTTTAGTTGTAGTATGTAATCAGTAGCCATTAAAATTTCTTGTATCAATTCTAGTGTGTTTAAGCCTGTTTTAACTTTATTTTACCAACTTGTTCCATTTCCAAGTTTAATGCAATTTCAAGTTAATTTTATTAATTCGAATTTAGCAATTTAGTTGTTAAAAACCAATCACAAGCTTCCTTACCCTTTCTATAAGCCTATATAAGCTCTTCATAGCTTTTGTAAGCTTATATTAGTTTTAAAATCAGTTTGATTCCAAGAAATCCAAAAAGTCAACATTGGTCAAAGGTACTGTTCATTTGCTTATTTTTGAGCTTGTTGCACTTTTCTTTGCTTATTTGTTATATTTGAAATTTAAGTAAGATAGTTTGTTAGTTAGTGTTGGATTAATCCTCATTTTTACTTAGTAGCTTAAAAATAGTCCAATTAGCTTAAATTTAATATTAGCTTATTTAGAGCTTAAACCTAGAAAAAAGTTTCTTATCTCATCTTAATTAAGTTAGTCTGTCATTAGTTGATAAGTTTTATAGCTTAAATTGGTTAGCTACAGTTAAAATCTTAAAATCAGTCAATAAGGTAGTGTTTGGTTTAGGGTCGAACCGGGTCAAATACCTCAGCACTGTTCATGTGCTCTTTGGGGATCTTTGATCTAGTGTAATATCATTAACATGAGTTGTTTGTTTGTTGTTTTGAGCTTAGTTAGAAGGTTTGATAGTATCTCAGTAATAGTGCTAATTTTATGAATCAAACTGATCAAATCTGCTTATTATGGCTATAAGCTGATTTGATGCTATGTTTTGGTGTTGTTGTACTCCCATTTGTTCACTGAGTAGGGTTTCAAGGGTTGGATTAATGCCTATAGGATTTGGCTAGTGTTCTATCACATCAGTGCCTGATTTTTCCCTGTGCAGCCTGTATCAGTCCCAACTAGCCCCTTTATCAGCTTATTTCCTGCTTATTTATGAGCCCTATTAGTCTGATTTTTAGTTCTTTCAGCTCACTAGTTGGTGAGCCTTATCTGTTTTCAGCTTTTACATTTTTTCATTATAATCTAAGTGCTTAATTTTGGTCCTAAAAACTGCCTCAGCATGCTATGTTAAGACTGCAACTTGTGCCCATTAGCTTATTTTTTCTTTGCTTGTTTCATTAAATACCAACTGTCTTCCTATTTAGCTTATTTCTGGGCTTTTTAGTGGCTTCTAAAAATAGTTTCTTTTATAAATGTAGCTTATTTTAGTGTAATTAATTAGTTTTAAAAGAAAAAAAAAATGTTTTTAAAAAAAATAGCATAACCATGGTTCGAACCCTGGTCACCTAGCTCACACCACACACACTAAACCAACTTCCCTAGGGACTTGTTTCAGTAGGTCTTTGCACAACTTTTTATTTAACTTAGTTTGTCCCCTTTTAGTTTATAAGCTCTTTTTCAGCTTATTCTAGCTTATCTGGATAAGCTGGCACATCAATTTTATTTTTTCTAGGATTGTTTTCACTTAAAGTAATTTTAGAAAAAGTTTCAGAATTTTTAGAATAGTTTTAGTATTTTTTATGTAATTTTCTTTTTAAAACTGTTTTTAATTCATAGAAAATAAAATAATTATCAGAAAAATATAATTCTTTTTTCTAAAATTTTCTTTTATTAATTAGGATTTAGGAAAATTATTTTGGCACCCGTAGAGTTAGTATTTCATCGTTTTGACGTTTAGGCTCGGGATTTTCCCGGTATAAATGTATTTTCAGTTTTCTTTACGTTTTTTATTACGAGCACTTAAGATTATAGTTTTCCTTACCTTTTAAATCGTTTTTAGTTCATGTTCACTTATTTTAGCGTAGAAACCCAAATTCCCATTATTGTCCTTATTCACGACACGTTTCACGAATCGAGATCACAAATTCCATTCAAACCTTCGTTGGGGATAACGACTCGGGTTTACATATTTCCTTTGTAAATCTTGGAGAAAAATTATGTGTTGATTCCAGCGAATCAAATTTTGGCGCCGCTGCCGGGGAAGGTTGAAGCGAATTTTCGATTCTCGTTTGTTCGATGCGTGTTTTGAAGACCCTTCTCTCGAGAAGTTATCGTTTTCTTCGTAAATATTTTCTTATGAAAACCCAAAAATATTTTCTTTTCAAAATTTATTTTTCCTTTTTCTTTTGTGTTTTTCAAAATGTTTCTAAAAATCCAAAAATATTCTTCTTATTCCTCTTATTCGTTTAATTCTTTATCTCTCACCCTCTATCCGTTTAATTCTATTATCTTCTCATTCTTCTTATCCGTTTAATTCTTATGTCGTCACCCGACTATCGCTGTTTTCATTGTGAAGGTCTAGTGGATGATGAACATCGTTGTTACAAGTGTTTGAGTGAGCGGTATGAAAGTGATTATAGAAACGGATTGTGCAATTGGTGCAAATCATTATTTAATCCAGTGGATGATGAGCATCGTTGTAGTTTTTCCGACTACCCTCCACAATCCCAGCCATCTCCAATCAATCAGCAAAATTTTTGCTTTAATTGTGAAGATCCGTTGGGAAATAATTCACTTTGTGAACGATGTTTTTCCAAAGAATGTGGGTTTACTCACGGACTTTGTACATGTTACAATTCTGAAATCGGAGATACATTCACTTATCCAAATTTTCAAAACGATTTCAACCACCATCCTCAGAATTTATTTGAGCAAGAACCATGTTATCAAAATTTCAATGATACATCGTTTCAAAATGCTCCAAATGTTCCTTGTGCAAATTATGGGGGTCTTCTTGACGATTATGAATGTCAACCGTGGAATCAAGAACCTAATCCTAGGTTTAATACTCCCGGTTTTGACAATGTCCAACCCCCACAGTATTCCATCATTCATGAAAAATCTATGGCAGAATTGCTAGCCGAAGAACGAGCAGCGGAAACGCGTGCCAAATTTCTCAAGGCTTCCGTTCTCGATGAAGATGATGAGGATACTATTCAAATGAAGGAATATTATGAGAATTCGTCAGCTGCAATCACACCTGTCCAGAAAAGGCAGGAAGACAAAAGTATTGCAGAATTGCTAGCAGAAGAGCAAATGGAACGTATAAAAGCCATTTATGCTAGCAACAATGACGAGGAGGACGACGAGGAGAGTGTTACTCCTTTGAGCAATATCATTTCTCAACTCCCTCAGTCTATTGCAATCACATCCATCTTACCGATTATGGACTCCGAGGACTCTCTCATTATGGGGGATGAGCATCTTAACACTATTCCTGAAAAGGAATCGGACAAATTCATAAAGTCTAGTGTTGAGAACCTTTTCCCAATCCTAAGTGAGTCTAAGGATATATCCGACAGTGAAAGTGATTGGTCTTTTTATGATGACTATCCTCTTGACACTTCAGAGGATGATTCTTCCGGGATCTTCTCTAACCCTCTTTTCAATTCAAATGATGATTTTTCCTCTAGTGATGACGAATCACTTTATGATGAGGACGTTTCAAATGAAAGTCTCAAAGTCTATTCGAATTCTCTTTTTGAATTTGATGACAAGTACTTTTCTAGCAACGTAAATCCTCTTTTTGACGAAGAGTTAGAGAACGATGAGGTCAAGGACTCTATTTGTAACACCCCAATCCCGGCAAGGGTTAAGATATCACGAATATGGTTTCATATCAGATCAAACAAAGCATACATCTATAGTAATACAAGAAATTTCAAAGGTTACAAATGAAATACTGGAGTTACAAGGTTACAAATGAAACTAAAACTAAATACTAAGTCTAAAAATGCAAATCCTTCTAATAGCCTCTACTTCAGAATACTATCAAAGTCTTCTAAGTCCAAAGGTTTTTTCACTCAAACCCAGCTTCCAACTAAGAACCTGCCGCAGGAAAAGAAATGCGGCTGAGCTTAAAAAGCTCAGTGAACAGATATAACGGAAACAAAGCAGTAATAAAGGATAATGAAATGTAAATGTAGCATATGTTGTTAAGAGTAAAGGTATAAGAATAAGGCAAATGAAATGTAAAGAAAGGTAATGGTACACAGTAGGACAGTAATCTACCACGAGCCCAAAACAAATGAAATCAAATAACATAGTAACCATAGAGGTGCGACCTCTCAAATATGTGAAGGACGTGTATGCACACAACATCAATCACCAAATCAAATCAAATAATAATCATAATAGATCCCTCGAAACAAAACAAATCTAGGATGCATCCATACGCCCCTGCAAACAAATTAGTGGCCAAATATATCTATACTCGAGCTTTTATCAAATACAAAAGGGACGGTGTGTAACATCACTCAAACACACTAGAGTCATGTCAGAGGTGCATCAATGACACGGCCATGTTACCTTCATGGCTAGGAAACAGATTTGGCTCGGGTATCAAACTGAAGGGTCAAAGGTCAAAGGTCAAATGTCCAAATCATAGCAAAGGTTCAAATAGTCTAAGTCATTGAATCAAAGTCAAAGTCCGAATATCAAAGGTTCATGGCAAAGGGTTCATATCAAAGGTTCACAACAAAGGGAACATAGCAATGGCATAGGAAACCCTAATACGAATCAAATCAAAAGAAACGAAGGCACCTTAACAAGAAGGGCAGAATATCTGTACCTTATCGCGAATGCAAAACAAAGACAAGAACAAAAAGCACAGAAATGGATTAGAACCTCTCCTTCTTCACACCTAAAGGAGTAGAAGAGAATTACAAAGGGGTCCAAGTTCAAATTACCATTTTTTAGTTATCTTTCCATTTTAAGTACTTTCCAGATTTAGCAGGTTTCCAAATTTAGTAAGTTCCCATTTTTAGAAGGTTTTAAGTATTTTAACTTAGGTTAAATCATAATTAAGTATATTATGGATATAGGGTACCTTCTTAGCAAGTTCCAAAAGTCTAGGGTTGATTTTAGCAACTTTACATACTTTAGGGTCTAAAATGCAAATTCACCAAATTTAAAGGTCTAATATGAAAATATTTCATGTTACTGATTTAAATACATAATTTATTCAGAATGACACATTTGATCCCTCTAATTTAAAAAAATACAATTCGAACCCTATATTTACACTTAATTCCATATCTTGCTAATTTTACACTCAAGGACCTCATGTTATATTTTTTACACATTGGTACTGACCTAACTAACATTATAAAAATAACCTTTAAGTTTCAGTAATGACAAAACACCCCCTTTATATTTTAATTCCCAATCGCTATCCCTAAATCAATTACAAACCCTAACCCTAGCTTTCCTAATCATTATCCCATCATTACTACTTCATTAATTACTCATTAATACACACAAATCCAGTTCCAAAACCCTAATTCCAATTCGTTGCCCTAGGTTTTCCATTTTTTTTTCTTCGAATTTACAAAACCCGATTGTAAACAAAATTACCCACGATTACTCTAGGCTTCCATAAATCGTTCAAGCATTTTTACCAGGTCCTATAATTCATATTAAGTCCAAAATAAATAATCACAACACTTGGAAAAATCGTATGGCTTAATTTGGATTTTTAGTACGTTTTTAGCTTCCAAAATTCTTACGATCAATAGGGCATGCATGAATTTGTTTATACATTTTATTTAGGTCTTATAGGGTCTAAAGAACATAAGAAAAATGTTACATGAACAATCAAACGTGTCAAAGGGATAATTGGAATTCTTACCTTAGCGTATGAACTTATTCGACAAACAAAAATTCTAGCAAGCTAATGAACGAACCCACGACCCTTCCAATAATTTTCCTAGCTTCCTTAGGTATTTTAGAACACCAAAAAAATAACCCAACATTTTATCCCAAGTCGTATGGAGTGTGTCGATTTTTTTGTTAGGGTTTTTAGGTTTCTCGGTAATTTTGTATTTATAGAGAAAAAAATCATAAACCGACTTTAATTATGATATTTGGCAAGGATTTCGGTCCAATTTTGATGAAAATACTGAATATAAGGTTTCCTAATTTTATTAGGATTTATCTTGTATTTTACATAATTTAATTTTAATTTATAATATTAATAATACACATAAATACATAACCGGCCCTATTTAATTATTTTTTTGTGATTTATATAAATTTTATACTTTCCAAAATATTAAAATATAATTACAAAAATTATTTGGCTTCATATCTTGTTCATTCCCGAAGGTTTGGATTCATTTTGGTACTTTATAAGCTTATTAATCAAATTTTAAGATTGTAGGGGCAATTTGGTCTTTTTACACGTTTCAGATTTTTGGGTATTACAACTTCTTCCCCTCTAAAAAAATTTTTCGTCCTCGAAAATTGAAGTGAAACGAAACGGGAAGCATAACGGATCGCGAACGAAAAAGTGAATGACTAGTTTCTCATGATTCTCTCTTGATAATCAAAATAGTTTCGGTTTCTTCAGAAAGGACAGACCATAATTTACAACAGATCATCATGAACAGATTCATCGAATGTTAGACGTATATATATCAAAACATAGGTGTACTCGATCATTTTAGCAGATAGAATCCATACAGACAGAAAACAGATTGTTTGATTACATCAAACGGCAGAAAGCTCTACAACAAGACCTAAGATTCTTATCGGGAGTACAGAGGTCAGCAAACGCGTGTCGAGTATACCAACGTATCAAATCGTATAACGGTGAAGGCAGATTTAAGCGTAAAGGCAGAGCAAATCCTAAAGTCTCAATCAGATATCAGAATTCCTAAGGTTTCTAAGGCACTCCTCGAAATATCCTATGATCACAATGAGGGTACGTCATATGACGTAAGTATTATCACGTTAGCTACTCGTCATAATACCAGCATCATATGAGTATACTTTCATGATGTTCATACTTTATCTCAAGTCGTGAACAAGCATCTATCAACCACCTAACAGTCCATTTTACATAATAGGGTTGGTCCTAATCGGTCATCATTACGGATTCAAAATCAAGGAAATAGATCGTACAAACAAAGTAACGGAATGAAGTACGTCGTCCAAGCGTCAGGTCTTTCACAATACATCAAAATTTCATACAAAAACCGTCATCCAACATACGCAGAAAGAACACCAAACGGAAATACTAACGGAGAACCCGAATCATTCGAAAGATCTTATCATCAGGTAACGGGAGCTTAAGTGGGTTAAGCAGAAGTGAACACGCCATCAATAACTTCGTCCTTCACGAAAGCAACTCATCCAACCACACGTGATCATTCCAAAATCGTCCACTCGACTACATGATTTCAAAATCTCTTCATCATCCAGTCTGCTTCCGCTCTCAATTCATCTTAGTACAACCAAGATGAATAGGGAAGTGAGACTGCATGTCTTCATCAGCTCCAGGCTCGCCATCTTGACTAGAATTTCTTCTTCTGCATCGCTAATGTCTTCACTCTTCAGGGTAGCTGCCGTTGTTGTCAACTCCAGGTCCGGCAGGGAAAATAATAGTGATAGCCAAGGTTTAATAATAGGTAATTGTAGTAGGGAGTTCAAAATTGTTTCAAACGCCAAAGGTGAGACATAGAAGGGTAGTTATCAATATAGGAATGCTCAGTCAACCAACTTCTTATCAGAATAAAATCGAAGTTTAACTAACCAAGGAAAGACAGATCACGAATCAAATCTTTATCATTCAAAAATGAGGAAAACATTTTTATGCTCATGGTCACAACCACAAGGCTTCTCATAGGGACAGAGATGGGTGAAACGAAATCAAATAGTGTCGGAAGATTTATAGACGTTTATCAAAGCAAAAGACAAATAACGAAATGTGTCAAGTATATCCTCGTCAGGGAGGTTTTCAGAATGCTCGAAGAAGTATCAAAATGATTAACAAAAGAATCAGAGTTCGGAGTCGGAATCTCAAAATAAGGTTCAAATAGAGTTAGGCAAATTCTATGCAATTTCTAATGATTCCAAGATTTAAATGGGTTTCAGATCTTAGGTGGTGCGAAGCGTGAGTTTTCAATTTCCAAAAGTGATCTCAACAAGCATGGCATGAATTAGAGTGATGCGGAAGCAATGGTACTTAAACAAAAGCCTTATAGTCTACCCATTCCTCACTGGTCAGAATTTAAGTTCCTATAGGGAAATCCTAAAGCAAATTCTTATAGGTTATCTAATGAGCGCCTACAGTGGAAACCTAGTGGTCCTAACCTCACAGGTCAAGGGTAAATGTATTACGAGTCGCAGCCTGTCGCTCTGATACCATAATTGTAACACCCCAATCCCGGCAAGGGTTAAGATATCACGAATATGGTTTCATAGCAGATCAAACAAAGCATACATCTATAGTAATACAAGAAATTTCAAAGGTTACAAATGAAATACTGGAGTTACAAGGTTAGAAATGAAACTAAAAATAAATACTAAGTCTGAAAATGCAAATCCTTCTAATAGCCTCTACTTCAGAATACTATCAAAGTCTTCTAAGTCCAAAGGTCTTTTCACTCAAACCCAGCTTCCAACTAAGAACCTGCCACAGGAAAAGAAATGCGGCTGAGCTTAAAAAGCTCAGTGAACAGATATAACGGAAACAAAGCAGTAATAAAGGATAATGAAATGTAAATGTAGCATATGTTGTTAAGAGTAAAGGTATAAGAATAAGGCAAATGAAATGTAAAGAAAGGTAATGGTACACAGTAGGACAGTAATCTACCACGAGCCCAAAACAAATGAAATCAAATAACATAGTAACCATAGAGGTGCGACCTCTCAAATATGTGAAGGACGTGTATGCACACAACATCAATCACCAAATCGAATCAAATAATAATCATGATAGATCCCTCGAAACAAAACAAATCTAGGATGCATCCATACGCCCCTGCAAACAAATTAGTGGCCAAATATATCTATACTCGAGCTTTTATCAAATACAAAAGGGACGGTGTGTAACATCACTCAAACACACTAGAGTCATGTCAGAGGTGCATCAATGACACGGCCATGTTACCTTCATGGCTAGGAAACAGATTTGGCTCGGGTATCAAACTGAAGGGTCAAAGGTCAAAGGTCCAAATCATAGCAAAGGTTCAAATAGTCTAAGTCATTGAATCAAAGTCAAAGTCCGAATATCAAAGGTTCATGGCAAAGGGTTCATATCAAAGGTTCACAACAAAGGGAACATAGCAATGGCATAGGAAACCCTAATACGAATCAAATCAAAAGAAACGAAGGCACCTTAACAAGAAGGGCAGAATATCTGTACCTTATCGCGAATGCAAAACAAAGACAAGAACAGAAAGCACAGAAATGGATTAGAACCTCTCCTTCTTCACACCTAAAGGAGTAGAAGAGAATTACAAAGGGGTCCAAGTTCAAATTACCATTTTTTAGTTATCTTTCCATTTTAAGTACTTTCTAGATTTAGCAGGTTTCCAAATTTAGTAAGTTCCCATTTTTAGAAGGTTTTAAGTATTTTAACTTAGGTTAAATCATAATTAAGTATATTATGGATATAGGGTACCTTCTTAGCAAGTTCCAAAAGTCTAGGGTTGATTTTAGCAACTTTACATACTTTAGGGTCTAAAATGCAAATTCACAAAATTTAAAGGTCTAATATGAAAATATTTCATGTTACTGATTTAAATACATAATTTATTCAGAATGACACATTTGATCCCTCTAATTTATAAAAATACAATTCGAACCCTATATTTACACTTAATTCCATATCTTGCTAATTTTACACTCAAGGACCTCATGTTATATTTTTTACACATTGGTACTGACCTAACTAACATTATAAAAATAACCTTTAAGTTTCAGTAATGACAAAACACCCCCTTTATATTTTAATTCCCAATCGCTAACCCTAAATCAATTACAAACCCTAACCCTAGCTTTCCTAATCATTATCCCATCATTACTACTTCATTAATTACTTATTAATACACACAAATCCAGTTCCAAAACCCTAATTCCAATTCGTTGCCCTAGGTTTTCCATTTTTTTTTCTTCGAATTTACAAAACCCGATTGTAAACAAAATTACCCACGATTACTCTAGGCTTCCATAAATCGTTCAAGCATTTTTCCCAGGTCCTATAATTCATATTAAGTCCAAAATAAATAATCACAACACTTGGAAAAAATCGTATGGCTTAATTTGGATTTTTAGTACGTTTTTAGCTTCCAAAATTCTTACGATCAATAGGGCATGCATGAATCTGTTTATACATTTTATTTAGGTCTTATAGGGTCTAAAGAACATAAGAAAAATGTTACATGAACAATCAAACGTGTCAAAGGGATAATTGGAATTCTTACCTTAGCGTATGAACTTATTCGACAAACAAAAATTCTAGCAAGCTAATGAACGAACCCACGACCCTTCCAATAATTTTCCTAGCTTCCTTAGGTATTTTAGAACACCATAAAAATAACCCAATATTTTATCCCAAGTCGTATGGAGTGTGTCGATTTTTTTGTTAGGGTTTTTAGGTTTCTCGGTAATTTTGTATTTATAGAGAAAAAATCATAAACCTACTTTAATTATGATATTTGGCAAGGATTTCGGTCCAATTTTGATAAAAATACTGAATATAAGGTTTCCTAATTTTATTAGGATTTATCTTGTATTTTACATAATTTAATTTTAATTTATAATATTAATAATACACATAAATACATAACCGGCCCTATTTAATTATTTTTTGTGATTTATATAAATTTTATACTTTCCAAAATATTAAAATATAATTACAAAAATTATTTGGCTTCATATCTTGTTCATTCCCTAAGGTTTGGATTCATTTTGGTACTTTATAAGCTTGTTAATCAAATTTTAAGATTGTAAGGGCAATTTGGTCTTTTTACACGTTTCAGATTTTTGGGTATTACACTATTATTCCTAAACTTGATGATATGACCTCAATCCTTAATCCCGAGATTCAAAAGGACAATCTGTCTCCGACATATGTGACATTTCTGTCTGAGGATCGCCATTATATTGACGTCACATATGTCGTTCGAGTTTTTCTATCTTTCTGTGCTTATAAGGTAGCTTATCCTTTTGTTCACTCCTTCTGGAGTGAGGACAAAGTTTTTGATTAGGTGTATTGTAAAACCCGAAAATCTAAAACATGTGAAAAGACTAAAATGCCCTCATAATTTAAAAAAAATTAATTAAAACTCATATAACTTATAAATAAATCACAAAACGTATGAAAACGAAACAAATACGACATGAAATGATTACGAGGCACCATAATATAATTATACGAGCTACCAATAATATTTATAGCACTTTACTTGAGTCGAAATCATAAGTACTTACGAAATTGTATTTTAAGAGTTACAATATAAAGTTTATGCAACTAAAAGTTAGTAAATGGTCCAAAAAGATCATGGATTGATTGTTAGGGCCTTGGGCCGATCCAAGCCCTTCTCCCCCTCCATATGCTCGGCCAAACAACCCCTTTAAACCAGCCCAATCCTTTTGTTCCTTTCCCATATACACCGAACATCACAAAATCACTCAAAAGAAACCCTAGAAAACAATTTTCTGCTGCCTTTGTTTGGTTGCTGCTGTTGAGACTCATATCACACAAAAAGGAGGTTAATTTTGTTCCATTCTTGTGTCAATCATCATAAGGTAACATGTCCTTCAAGCCTCAAGTCCATATGAATTGTTTCTTAACCAAAAACCTTAACTTTTCCTTGTTTTTGTTCCTATTCGATCGACCAAAGGAGGAAGGGAGGAAGAAAAGCTTTCGTGTGGTGTTTTGATCCTTTGTGTTCGTGTTCTTCGTGGTCTACGAGGGTATTGTATCGCTTGTTCCATCATTTGTTCACTAATTAATGTTCTATTCGAATCATAGATTGAAACTTGTCACATAAAATCATAAAAACTAGAGAAAACCCTAAAACCTAAACTATGGATCGACCTAACTGTTTTGGTGATGATTAATTCGACTTGAATGTGTAATAAACTGATATGATTTGACCTTAATGTGTTTTGGACTCACCCAAAAGCGTTTGGTGTAAAGAATTAATAAAACCCTAACTAGGTACGTATTATATAAAAACTGCTACTGACCTAAGATTTGACTCAACTTTAATCGGCTGTGGATTAATGATATGAATGTATATTTTGATGTTTTAAGAGTCTAAAACTAAGTTCAATGAAATGGCTACCTGGGAAAATTTAGTTTGTAATTTTTAGAGGCTTGGAAGGTTACTTTTTGATTTTTAGAAAATGATGTGTCTGGTCGTATTTTTAAGTCTGGAAAATCAGTCCGGGTTTTTGAATTTTAAATTCCAAACCATATTGAATTAGAAGGAGCCCTTTGAACTGGATAATATTTGGGATGTATTCTAGTAGCTTGAATTTTTATAGAATTTTGTGAATTTTTCTGAAGGGGTAATGAAGTGGTAACTTATCGGGTGTTCCATCAGACATGTTTCTGGGACTGGTTGTAAAAGTGGATTTTTCATTCATACCAAAACTAATTAATAAAATCTGGAAAAATTAGGGTAAATACTAGGAATATTGAAGAAGCTCTGTGAATTTTTGTAGATTTTATTTCGGAGTTCTACTCTGATTTTTGAATTATTTAAAACATGTCCAGAACTTACTTAGAACCTGAAAAAAATGTATTTTGTTATTTAAAAAGTGTTAAGGGGCTGCTTGGTATGGGGTATTAGGGGGTGGGGAATGGGTAAGGGATTGAAAAGGGCCCACCTAGCTTGTTAAATGGTGCTTGGTATGGGTGTTCAAAGGTATTGATTACCCAGTACTGGGTAATCAACCATTATAGAGTAAATTGGGGGGGGGGGGGGTAAGGTAATGATTACCCACCTCACCCATTCCTTTGCATTCCCTTTCCCTTTCCCTTTCCACTATATTTACCAGGCAGCCCCTAAGTGTTTATATTCAAACATTAGAGGGTCTATGTTGTTATTTTGATAATACTAAAGGACTAAACTTGTAGAAACCTGTAACTTTTCAATAATTACACCTTATACCCTAACCTTATGATAATGACACAATTGGTCTTTCAACTTATCCTAAACACTTAATAAACCTTTGAATGTATGACACTACCATAATAACCGTATGAACCCTGAAGTACTTAAAATGGAGAAGTAAATTAAGTAGTAATATGAGTTAGAATCCCTTGTAATTCCGTCTGCTATTCCTTAGGTGTGAAGAAGGAAAGGTCCTGATCCTTTCTGTGACGTCTATTTTCTGATTCGTGTTTGCTTCTAAAATAAGGTACAAATATTCTGACCTTCTCTGTAAGGTTTCTTATGATTCTTTTCTGATCTGTTAAATCTCTGATTTGATACTCTGTTACGATCCTTTGCTATGACACCTTTGCTTCGACCTTTGATCTCTGATTTTGGACCTATTGATGAACTCAAATAAGTACATTTTATTACTATCATTTATCCTATTAATTTGACTTGTTTTACTATATTATGTATGAGGATTGATACTTAATCGTTTACTTTTGTAATTCTCAGGTAAAAACAAGCATTTGGTGAAACTTGGCGATTTTGGACTAATAATGGAGCAAAACGTGCATAAAGTGAAGAGTCTACTGAAATGAAGAAGATCAAGACTAATCTGCTCCAGATGCGCCGCATCTCACTATCAACATGCGCCGCATCTCTATCAAGATATCACCAGATACGATCCAAGATACAAGCGGACATGCGCCGCATCTAATAAAGAGTTACGCCGCATCTTCTGGCGGTGTACGAATATTCCTGAATATTATAATCTTGGACCCCAAGCGAAGTTACGTACATACGCCGCATCTACTTAAGTAGATGCGCCGCATCTTCCCTCAGACACAAACTATAAATACCCCGTAGACCAGACGCATTAAAGAGATTCGGAAGTTCGAAAACCTAAAGACCGAACAGAAGAGAAGGACGAATTCAGTCAAGAAGGCAGCACAAGACACACCCAAATCGAAGATACAAGAGCTGTAAGAAGGTGCTGCATGTATTTAATTCATTAAGTAGTTTTGTTTTATTGTTTTAGCAAACTTTAATTCATCAGGATTGGTGGCTTGTGTAATGTGACAACGGAAAGATTGCACTCCCTTTAATACTTGCTTTCCCATCAATTAAAGTTTATATGTTGATGTCTTTGGTTACTACTTATTAGTGCATTGACCACCTCTGTGTTTATTAGTGGCTTGCGGGCACCCGACTGCGGGACAAGGTGTGGCTCCCACGGTTGTTTCTAAATTGATCACTTAGGAATAACTTTTAGACATAAGTCGTCATTAAGGGTTTACTCGCCGATAAGAATAGGACCAACGAGAAAGGGTTAATTACATACACTTCATATAAAGCTATCAATAAAACAAGTGACAATCTACTTAATCATAAGGACAGCCCTCTTATTGTCTCTAGTATCTATCTGTGTACGTGTGTGCTACTTGCTGATTCGTGCCTATTTGTTTATTTTATTGTTTAATTGCAAACAAAACTGTGCCAGTCTCTCAGGCTGAAACCCCCTTGCTTTAGGATATTAAAATACTGATTAGATTAACGAGATTATACGTTCCACTCTTAGTGATCGACACTCTACTTACCATTATCTTCATACTGACCGGGTACACTGCTCGTTAAGTGTGTGTGTTATTGATAAGTCGGCTAAATATAAATTTAAAACTTGAGTAGGCATTAAAACTGCTAAACCGCAACGACACATCACGCGCATCAAGTTTTTGGCGCCGCTGCCGGGGAGTGAATTGTTATTATCTGTTAATTTGATTTAGTATTTTAATAGAAAAACCTAATTAAAATACTCGTGGTGTATCTTGATTTATTTTTCTTTTTATTAGATTAATTGCATCATTGTACTATTTTGCATATTTGTTGTATTGTGTGTTATTTGTTTGCTTTTGTTTTTATTTTTGTGTGTTTTATTTTTGTTTCGTGTGTTTTATTTTTTGTTTTTATTTTTCGTATTTTTCTGTTCTGCTATCGTTGTACTGTGCTAAATCAAACGATACGGCGCATCTGATCTCTCAGATACGGCGTATTGCGTTTAATTTTTTTTTAATACAACGCGTTTAATTAATTCGATACGACGCATCTTTTCCCCAAGATACGGCGTATCTGTTTTTAACAAGAAAATTTTTCTAAGCGATAAAGTAATACGACGCATCTGCTTTTGTAGATACGGCGTATCTGTTTTGATAAATTTTTTTTTCTAAACGTTAACGCCATACGACGCATCTGCTTTCGCAGATACGGCGTATCTATTATTTTAATTAAAAACAGTTTGCGAATTATTAAACAGATACGGCGTATCGATCTCTGTCGATACGGCGCATCTTACTGAATCAAAAATCTTTTATTTTTAAACGTAACGAAAATACGGCGCATTAACTTTCGTTAATACGACGCATTTAATTTTAATTAGATAAATTGATTTTTGATTAATTAAAATTGATACGGCGCATTCTAATTTCTAAAGCGGCGTATCTATTTTCTTAATAAAAGTTTGACTTATTTTTAACGTATTAAGATACGGCGTATCCCATTTATTGGATACGGCGCATCAACAGCAGATATCAGAAGCTTTTATTTTACTTTGATCGTTTCACCCTTCTTTTGCACGAGTAAGTTTTATTTCAGGAAGATGGACGATCCAGATATTACAATGGAAGAATATATCAGATTTGAAGAGGAAAGAGCCTTGAGCAATTATGGGATATACGATTGGGAGAGAGCAAGATATGGTGCACAAGTCATTGAAACGAAAGAAATCACTATGGAAGAATACTTGATTCTTGGACGAGAAAAGTTAAAGAAAGAAAGAAATAGGTTGCCGTTTCAACACACTTGGTGTATGTCAAATGATGATGAAGAAGATTCATATACCGTGAAACCAATTCCGGCAATTGTTATTGATAGTACTTTTTCCTCGGAGATTGAACAAGATGATGTGTATACGGAACCCTACGTTGAAGAATATTCTGCAATCGTATTACCACCATTAGACAATCCAACGGATGAAGATGAAAAGTATTCTAATTTTGATTTCGAACCAATTGACGCCATAGTTTATGATGACATACCTCAACCAGATTTTGACCCAACGAGGGATTTTGAAGAAATCTGGGATTACTTATTTAAGGATGAAATTCGGGACGATGCTAAAATAGAAAGACCACTAGTTGAAGATGGAGATTCACACGATGAATTGGAGTCACTTACAATACAAAGTGGTACAAATTTATTTAATATTATTAATCCCGTTACTAATAATCTTGCTAGTTTTCCTAAACAGGTTGCAAAACAAAAAGATGATGAGGTGAAATCTATTACACTACCTATTGAAGCACCTGTGATCAACCCGTATTTGGTGGAGCTCGAAGAAGAGTTTGGTGCTGAGCTCTTAAACACTGCAATGATTGATGAAGATGATGATTTAGACCCTATGAAGGTTGTAGAGGAACTCAAACTTTTACTTGCCAAAGACCCTTTCTCATCTTCTGCAGAAGTCAAGGGACGCCTTACTACCAACGAGACTAACCAAGAAGAAAGGAGACTCATTTTTCCTCAACATACTACTCTTTCAGATGTGATGGTCAAGTCATCCAATTTATCAACCAAACCGGGTAAGAGTAGAAAAGATGTACATATATTGCCAAGGTATGATTTTTATTTATTTCTTCCATCTTTACTAGCAAATTTACACTCTTTTCGTGTTTATTGCTACTATCACCCGCACTTGACCCCAAGTGGGGGGAAGAATACCCTATTACGCGGTAAATAAGGGTGGAGTCAGGCTCGTGACTCGAACAAAAACAAGCGCTTCGTGGGAGGCAACCCATGCTTATCTTTTATTTTATTTTCTGATTTTGTATCGAGTCAGTCCAGGCCGCACGAAGATACGGCGCATCTCAGTCCTGAGATGCGACGCATCCTCTGCAATGGTCATATCTTATTTTATTTTTCTGCATTTTAATTTTCGACTTTAAAACTATTTATCAGTTTATTTTAATGCGGCGCATCCCTGGTTAAGGATGCGGCGCATCTTTATTCTGATCCGTATTTATTCCAGGCTCGATACGGCGTATCTTCTTCAATAAGATACGGCGCATCGACTGACCTGATGATTTTCAGTTTTAATTTTTAAGTTTTATTTTTCCTAACTACTAATGTATTATGCAAGTTGAACCTTTCTTATCTTAGGTGTGTTTTAAAGTGTTGGTGGTATTATAGTTTCCTGGATTTCCTGTGGATACATCAAGTATGAAGCTTTAACGTTCTAATCCACAAGAAGTTGATTTTTGCTCATATACTAATGGAGGATCATACCGAGCAAATCTCAGGGGAGTTTTTCCGTTCTAATTCTTTTTATTTCCAGTTTTTAACCTTTTATACAAACAACGAGGACGTTGTTTAACTTAAGTGGGGGGATAGGAGAATTAGAACACTTAACAATTACTTGTCCTAAACTTTTTCAAAAATTATGCTTAAAATGTGCTTAATATATCAAACTTAAAATTTTTTTAGCATGTTTTTGTTTAAGATCTAAGTTGCATAACTGCACACATGACGTTATTTTCAAAAATTGTGATTTTTCCAAAATTCACAAATCTATGAGTGTGCCGGTGACTTGTAAACTTTAGAACTTGGCTTGTATACTATTCGAGACCACCATAATGAGTATTATTTATTTAATTGGAATGACTTGTCTAACTTGGTAAAATTCTAGGATTACACCCAAATAGCCTTTATATGTTATGTGTTATTAACTAGCTACACTGGTTAGTTAACCCCCGTATAAACCCTTTTGTTACTCTCACTTTTAGAGTAAGATACCCCTAGAAAAACACTCAGAGCCATTCCTTTCGTTTCTTACACCTATGTTTAAAATGTTTCGTTACACCTTAAACCTTAGCCTACCCTGTAGATTAGAATCCGTGGTTGGTTAATTGCTATAGGCAGAGTGTGTTTCCTTACATTACCTGTGTTCGCGTGCGTAATTCATTATCTATGGTTAGGTCGGGAAATTGCACAATGCAAATTGGAGTGAAAGTAAATATTGTATATCTTTTAGAGTTTATTTTTCGTGTGTTTACTACTTTCACTATTAGCGTTATTTCTGAAAGTATGAAAAGTATGAATAAAAATTATCCGGAAAGAAAGTTGTAGTGATGTGGTGAAATTTTACACATCTATCTTTGGTTACTAAAAAAAAAAAAAAAAAAAAAAAAAAAAAAAAAAAAAAAAAATGAGAAAAGAAAAAGAAAGAAAAAAAAAAGTTGGATGTTTATTTTAAGCCAACGATGTAAAGTTATGTAAGTGGTTCATATGGCCACTGTTTGTTGTATTATATCTATGGATTGAATGGGAATTGGCAGTTATGGGAACGCCAATTAAGGGTTATTCTTTGATTAAGATTTTGTTGAGTATAATTCGTGTCTACCTAAAGCGTGTGTTTCAAGTGTTAAAGCGTGAGTTATTCAATGATAGATCTTATTCATGGATGGTTGGGATAGTGATTAACCACACTTAGGATTTTAATTATTTGTTTTGTTTATTTTTATTTTACACCAATTATATCCCAAATATATCCATACCCTTTATTATTCTTTATCCAACCGAACCTTTGATTTATTGAGATTAGGGATTTGAGCAATCTTAAGTATCGTAGTCGTGGATTCGGCTATGTATTTATGATTTTGTCGCCCTTTTTGATATATTATTATTGGTGAAGTTTGGACCTATCTTTAGCCTATTCGAGTTAAGGATTTGAGCAATTGCAAGTATCGTGTTCGTGGATTCGATCATGTATTTGTGATTTTGTCGCCTTTTCTGGAATTTGAGAATCGATAGTGAAATAAGAATAATTAACCCTTAAGCTAAACCTTTTTACCGCTTTAGACTTGTATTCCTTAGCTTAGTGGTAGGAGAATTTATACTTGCCAAGCTTATGATAGAATATTCGTCGCGACTGGACAGTTAAACGATTAGATTTGCTTTTATCGACTTATTTTATTTTACTTCTAATTCGTTAAGTGTTTAGTTGTGTAATTACGAAATAAACGAATACATGCTTAAATATATAAAAATAAATCCTAACATCTTTTAGGATACATTTTCATAAGTTTTAATCTAAGGTTTACTTGGGGACAAGTAAAGTTCAAGTGGGGGGATATTTGATGAACTCAAATAAGTACATTTTATTACTATCATTTATCCTATTAATTTGACTTGTTTTACTATATTATGTATGAGGATTGATACTTAATCGTTTACTTTTGTAATTCTCAGGTAAAAACAAGCATTTGGTGAAACTTGGCGATTTTGGACTAATAATGGAGCAAAACGTGCATAAAGTGAAGAGTCTACTGAAATGAAGAAGATCAAGACTAATCTGCTCCAGATGCGCCGCATCTCACTATCAACATGCGCCGCATCTCTATCAAGATATCACCAGATACGATCCAAGATACAAGCGGACATGCGCCGCATCTAATAAAGAGTTACGCCGCATCTTCTGGCGGTGTACGAATATTCCTGAATATTATAATCTTGGACCCCACGCGAAGTTACGTACATACGCCGCATCTACTTAAGTAGATGCGCCGCATCTTCCCTCAGACACAAACTATAAATACCCCGTAGACCAGACGCATTAAAGAGATTCGGAAGTTCGAAAACCTAAAGACCGAACAGAAGAGAAGGACGAATTCAGTCAAGAAGGCAGCACAAGACACACCCAAATCGAAGATACAAGAGCTGTAAGAAGGTGCTGCATGTATTTAATTCATTAAGTAGTTTTGTTTTATTGTTTTAGCAAACTTTAATTCATCAGGATTGGTGGCTTGTGTAATGTGACAACGGAAAGATTGCACTCCCTTTAATACTTGCTTTCCCATCAATTAAAGTTTATATGTTGATGTCTTTGGTTACTACTTATTAGTGCATTGACCACCTCTGTGTTTATTAGTGGCTTGCGGGCACCCGACTGCGGGACAAGGTGTGGCTCCCACGGTTGTTTCTAAATTGATCACTTAGGAATAACTTTTAGACATAAGTCGTCATTAAGGGTTTACTCGCCGATAAGAATAGGACCAACGAGAAAGGGTTAATTACATACACTTCATATAAAGCTATCAATAAAACAAGTGACAATCTACTTAATCATAAGGACAGCCCTCTTATTGTCTCTAGTATCTATCTGTGTACGTGTGTGCTACTTGCTGATTCGTGCCTATTTGTTTATTTTATTGTTTAATTGCAAACAAAACTGTGCCAGTCTCTCAGGCTGAAACCCCCTTGCTTTAGGATATTAAAATACTGATTAGATTAACGAGATTATACGTTCCACTCTTAGTGATCGACACTCTACTTACCATTATCTTCATACTGACCGGGTACACTGCTCGTTAAGTGTGTGTGTTATTGATAAGTCGGCTAAATATAAATTTAAAACTTGAGTAGGCATTAAAACTGCTAAACCGCAACGACACATCACGCGCATCACCTATGATATGAAGACCTTTTTGATATGAGATGGAAATGTTTTAAGTAAAGTATTTTGAAAGGGTTTTTTTTCAAGCATGATATATTGACTTTAAGAAAACTATTTTTGAAGTTCGTTTTATGAAAACTATTTGAAAGACCATTTATGAAAACTATTTTGAAGGATTGTTTTAAATGAACCTTAAGAGAAAACCTTTTGAAAAGTACTTTTGATATTGAACCTTTTGAAGATTTGACCATCTGATACTTTGACCTTTTTGGATATTGACCTGGGATATTTGATCTTCTGATATGAACCTTCTGATATGACCTTTCTGATGTGACACTCTGATTATGATATGAACCTATGACCTGGACCTTTGACTCCCAGTTTGATACCCGAGCCAAAAATTTGTGACCCTAGCCATGAAGGTAACATGGCCGTGTCTGTGATGCACCACTGGCATGACTAGTGTGTAGCCCTAGTGATTTGGTTACACCGTCCCCATTCTGATTCTGTTATGCGCGCTTATATGATTTCTGATATGGCCAATATGATATGTTCTGGGGGGGGGGGCGAATGGATGCATCCTAGATTTGTTCTGTTTCTGATATGATATGATATGTGGTGACTGATGATGGGTGCAATCCACGTATTTCATGTTCTGGGAGCTAGCTACTCCATATGTGTTTCTGATGGATACATGAGGTCACCCCTCATATTATCTGGTTATTTGAGAGGTATCCCCTCTCTTCTGCTACAGGATTGAAGACATGTGATATGATATTTCTGTTTGTGGGCTCGTGGTGGATGACTGTCCTAGACCTTTACTCTTGTACCTTATTTATATCTTTTCATTATGCTATATCTGTTCAGATCCGTTTGCTTTCATTTCTGTTTGTTTCATTTCCGTTTATTATATATATCTGTTCACTGGGCTTTTTAAGCTCAGCCGCACGTTTCTTTTCGTGTGCGGCAGGTTTTAGTTGGAAGCTGGGCTATTAATAGAGAGGACCTTGGACTTAGAAGACCTTACTAGCTAAATTGGATTAGAGATGATTAGAAGAGTTATATTCAGACTTAGTAATTATTGTGTATTTCATTTGTAGCCTTGTAATATCAGATTTTCAGTTGTAACCCTTGGAATCCTATTGTATTATGTATGTCATATGCTTGTGTTTGTTCTGATAAGAATCCGTATTTGTGACACCTTTGCCCTTGTCGGGTTGGGGTGTTACAATTATGGTATCAGAGCACAGGCTGCGACTTGTAATACATTTACCCTTGACCTGTGAAGTTAGGACCACTAAGTTTCCACTGTAGGCGCTCATAAGATAACCTGTAAGAATTGCTTTAGGACTTCCCTATAGGAACGTAAGTTTTTGACCAGTGAGGAATGGGTAGACTAAGGCATTTGTTTAAGTATCATTGCTTCCGCATCACTCTGATTCGTGCCTTACTTTTGGTTTAAGCCTGTTGAATCCCTCTTGGAGATTGAAAGTTTATGCCTACAAGATTTATGTCTTTGAGAACTGTATAGTAATTGCATGACACTATTGAACCTTATCTTTAGATTCCGACTCTGATATCTAATCCATTTGTTAATCATCTTGATGCCTCTCCGGGCAATTCTGAGAATCTCCATGATGATGACGTACTAGATACATTCTGTTGTTTGTCTCTTGCTCTTGATAAGCACCTATGAATCTTCTGACGCTATTTGATTTCGTCTTACCCCTCTCTATCCCTATGAAAAGTCTTGTGATGGTTAACTATGCATATAAGAATGTTTCCCTTTTACTTTTGAATGATAAGATTTGCCTGGTTGATCCGTCTTTCTTGGATAGTCAACTTCGATTCCATTCTGATAAGGGATTGGTTGATTGAGCGCTCGAAATGTTAACAACAATGGCGGCTACCCTGAAGAGTGAAGGCATCCCTTACAAGGCAGAAGTGTTGGCGATGCAGAAGAAGAAATCTACTCAAGACGGCGAACCTGGAGCTGATGAGGACATGCAGTCTAACTTCCCTATTCACCTTGGTTGTACTAAGATGAATTGAGAGCGGAGGCAGACTGGAGGATGAAGGATTTGAAGATCGTGCCAGAAATTCACATTACTCCAAGAAGAACAGCAGGAGGCTTGACGAACCAGACACAAGTTCACAATTTTGTTTCACCTCCGAGTATTCTCAAATTTAAGATCCTCTGATGATTTAAGTTCCTTAGAAGCATTTCAGTTCCGTGTCTATTCGTACGTCCAATGATGGCTTTGATGAATTGGAGAAGATCTGACGCTTGTGGACGGCATACCTTAATCTGGTAGGCAATCTGGGATTCCGATACTCTTGCAAGTACTTGTTTTCCCTCTTGACTATGACATCGATTTTGTTGACCTCTGAGACTATAGAGTACTAGGTGGATTAAGATAGGTGGCTTTGTTTACGACTTGAGATAAAGTATGATCATCATGAAGGCATAATTATGTGGTGCTGGTATTATTAACGTGATAATACTTACACCATATAACGTGCCCTCATTGTGGCCATAGGATATCTTGGGAAGTACCTAAGAAGTTTAGAACTTGATTCCCGATGGATTATCTGTGATTAGTGAGACCTTAGGTTCATCCCATCTATGCGCATACTCTGTTTTCGTTCATTAGATATCTGAATGAGTTTGAACTCTCGATTTGCATTCCGTTGACCTCAGTTATGAATCTTAAACTCTTTGAAGAATTCTCTACTGTTGATACAGTTAATTGATCCGAAATTTAGTTCGTATTTCCGTATGAGCTTTCTTGAAGATTCACCCATCATCCATTTTATGATGCATGGACCTTTTGATCAGAATCAACCCAATTCGTCTCCTTCTGAGAATTCGAACCCACCTTGTTTCGATAGAGTCATGAGAAACTATTTGATTTGAAGATCCTTTCTGAATGAACCTCCCCGGGCGTGAAAATGTTTGTGACGACCTCTTGCGATTTGCTACGACTTCGGCTAACCTTGCGACTTCAATTTTCGAGGACGAAAATTTTTTTTAGTGGGGAAGAGTTGTAAAACCCGAAAATCTAAAACATGTGAAAAGACTAAAATGCCCTCATAATTTAAAAAAAAAATTAATTAAAACTCATATAACTTATAAATAAATCACAAAACGTATGAAAACGAAACAAATACGACATGAAATGATTACGAGGCACCATAATATAATTATACGAGCTACCAATAATATTTATAGCACTTTACTTGAGTCGAAATCATAAGTACTTACGAAATTGTATTTTAAGAGTTACAATATAAAGTTTATGCAACTAAAAGTTAGTAAATGGTCCAAAAGATCATGGATTGATTGTTAGGGCCTTGGGCCGATACAAGCCCTTCTCCCCCTCCATATGCTCGGCCAAACAACCCCTTTAAACCGAACATCACAAAATCACTCAAAAGAAACCCTAGAAAACAATTTTCTGCTGCCTTTGTTTGGTTGCTGCTGTTGAGACTCATATCACACAAAAAGGAGGTTAATTTTGTTCCATTCTTGTGTCAATCATCATAAGGTAACATGTCCTTCAAGCCTCAAGTCCATATGAATTGTTTCTTAACCAAAAACCTTAACTTTTCCTTGTTTTTGTTCCTATTCGATCGACCAAAGGAGGAAGGGAGGAAGAAAAGCTTTCGTGTGGTGTTTTGATCCTTTGTGTTCGTGTTCTTCGTGGTCTACGAGGGTATTGTATCGCTTGTTCCATCATTTGTTCACTAATTAATGTTCTATTCGAATCATAGATTGAAACTTGTCACATAAAATCATAAAAACTAGAGAAAACCCTAAAACCTAAACTATGGATCGACCTAACTGTTTTGGTGATGATTAATTCGACTTGAATGTGTAATAAACTGATATGATTTGACCTTAATGTGTTTTGGACTCACCCAAAAGCGTTTGGTGTAAAGAATTAATAAAACCCTAACTAGGTACGTATTATATAAAAACTGCTACTGACCTAAGATTTGACTCAACTTTAATCGGCTGTGGATTAATGATATGAATGTATATTTTGATGTTTTAAGAGTCTAAAACTAAGTTCAATGAAATGGCTACCTGGGAAAATTTAGTTTGTAATTTTTAGAGGCTTGGAAGGTTACTTTTTGATTTTTAGAAAATAATGTGTCTGGTCGTATTTTTAAGTCTGGAAAATCAGTCCGGGCTTTTTGAATTTTAAATTCCAAACCATATTGAATTAGAAGGATCCCTTTGAACTGGATAATATTTGGGATGTATTCTAGTAGCTTGAATTTTTATAGAATTTTGTGAATTTTTCTGAAGGGGTAATGAAGTGGTAACTTATCGGGTGTTCCATCAGACATGTTTCTGGGACTGGTTGTAAAAGTGGATTTTTCATTCATACCAAAACTAATTAATAAAATCTGGAAAAATTAGGGTAAATACTAGGAATATTGAAGAAGCTCTATGAATTTTTTTAGATTTTATTTCGGAGTTCTACTCTGATTTTTGAATTATTTAAAACAGGTCCAGAACTTACTTAGAACCTGAAAAAAATGTATTTTGTTATTTAAAAAGTGTTAAGTGTTTATATTCAAACATTAGAGGGTCTATGTTGTTATTTTGATAATACTAAAGGACTAAACTTGTAGAAACCTGTAACTTTTCAATAATTACACCTTATACCCTAACCTTATGATAATGACACAATTGGTCCTTCAACTTATCCTAAACACTTAATAAACCTTTGAATGTATGACACTACCATAATAACCGTATGAACCCTGAAGTACTTAAAATGGAGAAGTAAATTAAGTAGTAATATGAGTTAGAATCCCTTGTAATTCCGTCTGCTATTCTTTAGGTGTGAAGAAGGAAAGGTCCTGATCCTTTCTGTGACGTCTATTTTCTGATTCGTGTTTGCTTCTAAAATAAGGTACAGATATTCTGACCTTCTCTGTAAGGTTTCCTATGATTCTTTTCTGATCTGTTAAATCTCTGATTTGATACTCTGTTACGATCCTTTGCTATGACACATTTGCTTCGACCTTTGATCTCTGATTTTGGACCTATGATATGAAGACCTTTTTGATATGAGATGGAAATGTTTTAAGTAAAGTATTTTGAAAGGGTTTTTTTTCAAGCATGATATATTGACTTTAAGAAAACTATTTTTGAAGTTCGTTTTATGAAAACTATTTGAAAGACCATTTATGAAAACTATTTTGAAGGATTGTTTTAAATGAACCTTAAGAGAAAACCTTTTGAAAAGTACTTTTGATATTGAACCTTTTGAAGATTTGACCATCTGATACTTTGACCTTTTTGGATATTGACCTGGGATATTTGATCTTCTGATATGAACCTTCTGATATGACCTTTCTGATGTGACACTCTGATTATGATATGAACCTATGACCTGGACCTTTGACTCCCAGTTTGATACCCGAGCCAAAAATTTGTGACCCTAGCCATGAAGGTAACATGGCCGTGTCTGTGATGCACCACTGGCATGACTAGTGTGTAGCCCTAGTGATTTGGTTACACCGTCCCCATTCTGATTCTGTTATGCGCGCTTATATGATTTCTGATATGGCCAATATGATATGTTCTGGGGGGGGGGGCGAATGGATGCATCCTAGATTTGTTCTGTTTCTGATATGATATGATATGTGGTGACTGATGATGGGTGCAATCCACGTCTTTCATGTTCTGGGAGCTAGCTACTCCATATGTGTTTCTGATGGATACATGAGGTCACCCCTCATATTATCTGGTTATTTGAGAGGTATCCCCTCTCTTCTGCTACAGGATTGAAGACATGTGATATGATATTTCTGTTTGTGGGCTCGTGGTGGATGACTGTCCTAGACCTTTACTCTTGTACCTTATTTATATCTTTTCATTATGCTATATCTGTTCAGATCCGTTTGCTTTCATTTCTGTTTGTTTCATTTCCGTTTATTATATATATCTGTTCACTGGGCTTTTTAAGCTCAGCCGCACGTTTCTTTTCGTGTGCGGCAGGTTTTAGTTGGAAGCTGGGCTATTAATAGAGAGGACCTTGGACTTAGAAGACCTTACTAGCTAAATTGGATTAGAGATGATTAGAAGAGTTATATTCAGACTTAGTAATTATTGTGTATTTCATTTGTAGCCTTGTAATATCAGATTTTCAGTTGTAACCCTTGGAATCCTATTGTATTATGTATGTCATATGCTTGTGTTTGTTCTGATAAGAATCCGTATTTGTGACACCTTTGCCCTTGTCGGGTTGGGGTGTTACATTGACCCCGACATATCAATTTATCATTCTTTTGAGCCGGATGTATCTCATCGGAGTGGAACTTTCAAGAACTTCAATGTTTATCCAAACATTTTGAATGAAAGTCCGATGGAGATTCTCTTTTCCACATGCTTCCCCAAGAACAAATGAATTCGGGGTCGAGTCAAGCTAGTGACTCGGTTAACAAAAACATTAGCACCACATGGGTGACAACCCATGTTTCTGACTTCTTTCTATTTTCTGACACTAAGTGTGGGGGGATTCTTCTGCTATGCTTTGTTTTATGTGTTGTTTTCTCTTTTTTGCAGGTTTCCCTTAGATCGTGATGATTGATGCGCATGTTTTCAATCCAGCCGCCCAATATCCGATCTTGTTGCTAACGTTTATCTAGGGATATCTTTTCAATCCTGTTTGTGAAAATAGAGATTTCTGTCACACACTTGTCTATTAGTATTACCTTTTTACGTTTTAAGTGTCGGCATAATAGCCGGTACTTTGAATATTGAGGGCAATATTCAATTCTAAGTGTGGGGGGGAATTCTCGCGAATTTTGTCACATGTGTACCTTCTAGTGCCCTAGTACCCCCGTTTTGGCCAATATTTTCAAATTCTTTTCGTTTTTAGATAAGAAATTGCAATAAAAAAGAAGTGTTTAGTCTTGATTAGGTTAGAACAAGGGGAATCCCGACTCTGCCAGAGTGTTGATCTGGCTGCTTCCTTAACGATTAGGCTAAGGTTTTACGATGTGTGCAAATGAAAATGCTAAGCGTAGAATAGTTGATTTTCTTTAGAGCTTATATAAGTAATCTATGGCTTTTCCTCTCAGGAGATAACTAATCTGACTTAATAAGTGCTTATTTTCAAAAATTGTGAACACACAAAAACATTTTTTTATACGATTTTGAAAAAATACTAGTTCAAAGATTTATTTAAACTTCGGAACAAGCATATGTCATAGTTGCAAAAGTTAAGTAATAAATGTATGTGCTAAAAAAGCTACGGTTCAAGATCAGCACTTGGATCCTTATTTCCGGAAGGCGTTTAGGTCTTGGCTACCCTCTTACACCGGCCCTTGGACCTCTAATTCAGGAATGTGTGAGGTCTTGGTCTAACACCCTTGGATCCTCACTTTAGGAATGTTTAGAGTCTTGGAACTCTCCGTTGTAACGGCCCTTGGATCCTTTATTCCGGAAGGTGTAAGGTCTTGGTTCCCGTGAAACTCCGTAATTTATGTTGCAAAAAAAAAAAAAAAAAAAAAAAAAAAAAAAAAAGATGAAGAAAAAATGAAAAGAAAAAAAAAATAAAATAAAATGGAATGATATTGCAAAATGCAAAAATGGAATGATATTGCAAAATGCAATAAGTTTAATAAGTTTTGATGTGTTGAATAAAGTTTTGAAACTTGCTTGTTTTAAATTTTAAATTTATCTTTCAACTAGTATCATGACTACTTAATAAAGTTTTGTAAGTACTCACTCCGTCCCAAAATAAGTGTCCAGTTTAACTTTTCAGAGTCAAACTGGTTCAACTTTGACCTTAAATATTTCTTTTGTGTTATATAATAGTTGATGAAAAATTATACCAATGAAAAATACACTTAAAACCCAATCCATTCATATATTTTGCATCAAATATTATATAACACCCGCAAAAATAAATAAGGTCAAAGTTGAACCAATTTGACTCTGAAAAGTCAAACTGGACATTTATTTTGGAACGGAGGTAGTAGTAGATTAGTGTTATTTATCACTTTTACTTGATGTAGATGAGAAAGGTTACTTTTTCTTTTATTTTTGTCTTAAGTCATCCCTTTTTTCATCTCAGAAGGGTGGAAGAGTCTTCCCTTCCATGCTGTTATCGTTATAGTTCTCCTCATAAGTCATAATGATTTGAAATAACCTCAACGTATTGGTCCCACAACATAACTCTTTAAATTTACAAAAAGTGGAAATTTTGGAGTAAGATTGGATTTAAAGACCAATTAAACATATTTTGAACTGTAGTTACCCCACTCTTGTCACTTTTAAAGTCCTTAATCTCACCATGATTGACATTTCACATGCAATGTTTTCCCGTCCCATCGAACTTTACGCTAATGACCGCTCATCCGACTAATTAATTCGTCACCAAAACCTACCTACAGTGAAACAATTAAGTCCCTTAATTATCTTGATCATTCTTGTTTTGTTTCTGAAAGGTATGCAGAAGGTACAAGCAATATCATCAGCAAATGCAAATGGTGATATCGTCTTTTGAAACAGTGGCTGGACTAACAACAGCAACACCTTATGTATCTTTGGCTCTAAAGTCGGTATCAAGACACTTCCACTTTGTTAAGAATGCCATATCCGAGCAACTTAATCAAATGAAGAAAACCTTTGATGATATGTGTTCTCCAACTGTCGGTGCAAGCAGTAGTAAAACACTTGATGGTAATACAACTGATTCATTGTCTCAGTTGAAGTCTATGGACTACTTCCAAATTCATGGTAAATCTAGTGGCGGTCCGGGGTTTTATGGAAACCAACAACCCGTGTGGCGACCTCAAAGAGGCCTTCCTGAACGTGCTGTATCGGTTTTAAAAGCTTGGCTCTTCGACCATTTTCTTCACCCGTAACACTCTTGTCTTCCTATATATGTATTGAAATTTTTTTCTTATCTACATGTATTTACGTAACGTAACGTTTTGTTTTGATTTGTTTAGTTACCCTTCAGATGCGGACAAGCATATGTTAGCTACTCAAACTGGTCTAACAAGAAATCAGGTTAGGACTACTTACGCACTTTTAATCGATTGATTCTTTTATCTTGTCCTTATTGAATGCAATGTTTATGAGTAAGCCTTGAGATTGCTGCATGCACTACAAGTATGAATACATTTTTTCTTTAGTTCACATGTATAAACGAGTAATTTGGAGAAATGTAGAAAGTTGCAACACTTTTCGCTCTCATAACTCAGAGAATGTTTTCGCTTATATTTGTGCAGTAACATTAATTTGTCTAGAAGAGTGTTCAATTTATACTTTCAGTATGCTCTCACTTACTTCTTGTGTGCGCGAATGAAACAACTTGCTTTCTTTGTCCAGACAACATTATTGTTTTTAAATGCTTGTGAATGCGAGCAATGTTTTCTCCATTTATCAGCACTGAGTTGTTGTGACCTCTAAATTTTTTTGTGCATATATTTGTATGTGTCTTATAATAATACATATATAAAGTATAAGCATGTCTCTAACTTGCGTAGAAAAGGCGTGAAATGGCATTTTTGTTGTACTGACCTGACACTTTGAATTGTGTAATATGAATCTTTGGTTACTCTTCTTTTTGCCAATTGGTTCATATAAATATATGACGGTTTTTCACAAGAAATGCGGTTGAAGTAATTATCTTTTATTGATTATAAAACTAGGTATCAAACTGGTTCATAAATGCCCGAGTGCGCATTTGGAAGCCAATGGTCGAAGAAATCCATACCCTGGAAACAAAAGGCTTAGCGGATACAAACTCAAACAATCCTCAAACTGACGGTCAAGAAACAAGCCAAATGGACATGAGTTCATTGACAAACAAGCAACAACCCGAGTGTTCAAGGACATCTGGAACCTTGACAACTCAAAACGAAACAAGTGTGCCACAATGGGATCACGAAAAACAGCCAAGACAAGACTATCATCAGATTCCTCCAGCCACTTTGGATCGGTCTTTTACACACCTCATACCTTACCCACGAACTACATTTGAGGCAGGTGGGGTGGGCCCCGTTTCACTTACTTTGGGACTTAGACAGAATGCGGAACATGTGCAACAGTTGCAACAACATGAGCATCAGCTTAGACAGCGATTTGGAGGTCAGTTGATTCATGATTTTGTGGGGTAGTTGCTTAATTTTACTACCAGAAAACACTACTGTAACACCAAGAAATTCCTACAAGTTGGAAAGTTACGGTAGTGGTAGATTATTGGCATATTGGTACATAGGGTTTATGTTTGTTACCAGAAACCCTAATCTTGGTTTTTGTAAGTTTACTTTCCTTATATAGTAAGCTATGTATGTTTTAGTTGCAACACTTTAATATACACGAATTCAGGCTGGGATCAAGGCCTCAAATGATTAATGCCGTTACCATCAGCTGTGCCACGGTTAGCTAGTCAATCACCATCACTAGCAGAAACCACCGTGAGCTTTATTTCTTGTAGGTTTTAATGGGTAAATAATTCAGCGTCTGAATTGTTAAAGAAAATTTGACTCTTTGAAATGCCATTTGGTAAATCATTGATTTTGTAAATGTGTTAAATCGGTAGGTTATCATGCTGCTAAGTAAAGATTTCTAAGATATCTATCAAGATATGTACACCTTGAAACATGAAAACTATATACGAGCCATTGTAAGTTTTCTATAGGTTGCTCAGCTATCAGTCATCACAGATATTTTGTATAAGTAACTAAATACTAAATAATATCCAACAAGATTTTACTTGATCCGTACACATATTTATTAAACCAAGTGTTTATAGTAGAAAATAAGAGTATTAAGACCATGGATGAAGTCGTATGTGATACTTGAGAAAATTTTGAACCTATTGTGACAAAGATCAATATGGAATCGGCCCAAAAGTTACGTGTAATAACCCAAACAAAAGGAAGTGGGGAATGTGGAATGTTTAGGACAACTAAATCCTTTTATTTTTCATACAAAACTGAAGATACAAAATACGAAGAGTTCTCTCTCTATGCACCCTTACCATTACTAATTTTACTAAATGGAAATGTGAAATGTTTACTATCTATCTATAATACTATAAGATTAGGCCCTCTAATTTATTGTGGAGGCGTCAAGATTGCATAGAGTACAAGTTACCTAATGCTCGGAATTAAATACAGAAAATAGAGTTTCATTATGCGGAGGCTTCATGCGTAAGTACCTTGATTTAATGTTCATGCTTAAGTGGTAAGTACATATGAGCTATATTTAGTGTTTCAAATGTAAATGATTGAAACCATACGAAGTGTTGCTAGCCTTTATTTTCATTTAATCATTTACTCCTTTCATTTGCCTTCAAATAAATGTACAAACCCTTGAACCACCATCATTGAATACTATAAATAACACCATTTGGTCTTTGTTACTGATGTGTGTGTGTGTGTGTGAAACTTTAATTTGTGTGTAGTTTGATGATTTTTTATGAATCACATGTTTGTTGTTAGTTTATTATTGTTTGTGTGTAAATTCAGTGCAACACCAACTAACCAATTTCCTTTTGATCTCTACTTTTTGTTTCTAGGCACATGATGAGAATGAAATGGATCGCATGCTAGCAATTGATGGCATTGAACTCATTGGCATCAATAACCGTAACCTTGGTATGTACCCCATCTGTTTTTATGGCTCAAGATCTGTGAATTAACAAGCTTGCTAATTAGATAAATAGTTTTGAAATAGATATTGACATGATCATATTTTTCAGTCAATAGTTTTTCCATATTTTTTCTTATAGTGTGATAAAGTTCTTTTTGGTGTAGCTTCTCACCTATGGAATTGAATTTAGTTGGTTAATGTAAAATTTCTCCATCCAATGAAAGTGTACTATCCATATTAATGTTACGTGCAATGGTTCATGTAGAAATATTGACTTGATTAACGCAAGGGGGTATACGTGCAAAGGTAAGCAAATGGTTAACTTGCTTGCATGTGAAGTCGGTTGATAGTCCAGCTTTGAAGTTTATGGAAGACAAATGGATGTGTTGTTGCCTGAGAAGGAACCGAGGGTTAGATCTGCTAACCTATTTGAAAATTTTGGGTTGGTTAGTAGTTTATTAATGTTATTCTTGCAGGTATTGATAAGTGGTTAGTGACGCTAACGGGGTATATCAAGATGTTGATAACAAAACAAAGTGGAAGATGGAGACGGAGTGGATAATATCTCCACATTTATGAAAGAACTGTCAAAAAATTAGGCATGCAAGATAATGAAAATCATATGTAAACAAGGTTTATAATTAGTGTGACAAAGCTTTGATGAATATTAATGGTGGCTTGAATCTTGCTTTTATTTTATTTTTCCTTCTACTTAAGCAGTTTAAGAGGTTGCAATGTATCCACCTCATGACATTAGAAATAATACAAAATCAAAGTTGAATTGATGGAAAGTATAACTAGACAAAATTAATATTTTGAGAATTTATTTTAATCTACGTTATTTTATAGGGATTTGAGGGTCTCTTTACCAATGGTTACTATATGGTATTAATTGAAGTTCACAAATTATTTGTTTTAATTTTGATCTTACAAATATGTATAAAATTTGATGTTGTTATTAATGAAAAGATGAGTTTTGGAATGTTTGTAGGGACATGAAAGTGAGAATGTGTCGTAATTAGTGGGAAGGGGTAATCTTAGGCTCCATTTTTTGTATCGAATTCATTTTAATGTGGAGTAATCAAGATACTCAAGATGGAGTCCCATTGCATATAGTACAAGATAGCTAATACTCGAAATTCAATGCAACCTCATAATAACTATACAATCATGAAAGGAGATGAAGTGCAAGGGTTGCCCGAATTGATCACATGGCATTTAGTATAGAATTAAAGTCGGCTAGATGAAGTGCAAGGGTTGCGAAAGGTTGCAAGAATAATTAATGATATAACCTAATTCATGCCTATATAAACCGGCCAAAATCACATTTAGTATGTACAGATTCACACATCTTTTAGATCTTTGATTGTTGGTAGCGGTATGTAAATTCTCTTTTGCAACATTTAGGACATGATTCACACATCTTTTAGATCTTTGTAATTAACCCGGCCTTCTTTTTTTCTTAATTTAGTTATCATACGCAGGTACCATGCAACTCACACAAGATAATGCATGCTCAGATAAATGGAACCAAAGACTGGGATACCAACTATTTTCTTTGTTTCATACATATTTAGGTGATCGTTATAGATAAGCATATATATAGATATATGTATTATGTTAATGCATTTTCATATACAAGTAATTTATGTGCGTTTTCTATTGATGTAGCTCACATGTGCGAATTGATTCAAGAAAATGTACACGAGCATGTATGTAAAGCAACATTTAAATGGTTAAATGATACTTTTTAGTGTGATTAGTTTATGTAAGTAGTTGCTTTCGAATGCTCTTTGAGAAATATTAGAATGAATTTATTGTGTGCAATTGAATTATTATTGAAAAGAAGAAGGTTCGCGCATCGCAAAGTGTTTTCTTTTTCTATATGTAGAATCATTAGTAAGAAACCAATATTGACGCCCATTAAATGAGTTTGCCATAATAGCAAAATACAACATATTAAAAATATCACATTGAGTAACGAATAGAAAGGAAAAAATACATAATTTTGACTTAAAGCCATTTGTAAATTATAATATCAAATAAAAAAGTTGAGTTTTAAACATAAGCAAAAGTTCAAACTTTTATCGAAAAACAAAACCAGTGCATTTAATGTGAAGTATATACAACATCAAGATGGAAGTGCAAGGCTTGCCGGAATTGATCACATGATATTTAGTAATTAGTAGAGAATTAAAAGTTGGTTATTGATTGAGATGAAGTTGAAAAGGTTGCAAGAATAATTGATAATTTAACCTAATGCAATATATATAGATATATGTATTATGTTAATGCATTTTCATATACAAGTAATTTATGTGTGTTTTCTATTGATGTAGCTCACATGTGTGAATTGATTCAAGAAAATGTGCACGAGCATATATGTAAAGCAACATTTAAATAGTTAAATGATATTTTTTAGCGTGATTAGTATATGTAAGCATGCAACTTGAATAATGAATATAAAAGGAAAAGTACATAACTTTTGCTCGAACCCATTTGTAAATTAAAAAAATTAAGTTTAAGACATAATAGTGGAGTCCAAAAGGTTTTAGGAATTATTAATAGTGTATTAATTAATATTCATTTGGTTAGCTATTAGGAATTGAGTTTATTGATAAAATTTATTAATATTAGTTAGACTTCAATGTTAATTTCCAATGAAATTAGTTGTACAATAAAATGAGATGAAGCTAACTTTAGTTTTTAATCATAAACTTTATAAATAAATACTAATATGTTATAAAAATATTAAATATAAAAATCACCAAACAACTAATGGCATACTTACAACAGATGTAATACAATCATAACTTACGAACCTAATAAAAAAAATAATTAACGCAAATTACACTATAACAAATAAGAAAAAGCCAGTGTGCTTCGTATTACCATGCAAAAATCATATAATGCAAAATTATTGTTGGGTTACGTAATAGGCCAAAACAATCAAAGGAAATTACATCAAGCGTATGACAATTTAATAACGACAACCCCATTTAGAAAATATAAAGACCAAAAAACCAAAACAATATCAACCATTTTTATATTTTTAAACAACAAAATAAAAATGTTTCATACAACATACTAAACTAAAAATACAAATTCACTCGACAATACACAAAAACAATACGCGCAATTAACAATTAGATTAAAAGCCTGTGCGTAGCACGGGTTCTGCATGCCTCGTTACTAATATTCTTGTGCTATAACAAACATAATAAATACTTGATCGATTCCCTCTATCATTATGTTAGAGTTGAGATCTTTTCAGAATACTTAGTATTTAAAGATCAAATAAACGCATCTCATTTCTCCATTCTATTTTGATTTAAAGGTTGTAAAGACTTCCATATCAAAAGCAACATTGTCCAGAATATAAGCCTAAAATACCTACCTTCAATTTTCCCAAAAAAAATTAAGGTTTGAACAAACACTCTCTCAAGAATACACATCTAGCCACTAACAAACACACACACACGGAATTTATTATCATCAAGTCTACTTTAAAAAAAAAATCAATGACTGCATATTTCATAATATATCTTCATCTTGATCGTGGTTTATCATAATTAGGAATCAAAATTAGATGCATCTACAAAATAAGATGCATTTTTCATGAAATTCTCCTTCTTCATTTGAATTAGTGGATCCATTCTCGTATGCTTTAAACTATTTACATGTTAAGGGTGTCTTATAATAATTTAGAAAACTCAAAAGAGAAAGCAACTAAAGACAACTTGAAGCATAAGAGAGAAGTATGAAAGTTGCGGGAAGAAAACCAATACCCATAAGGCCATAACAAAGTGACTTGTACTAATCCTCCAAAACCATAAAAGACTAAAACTGTTATTGAAACTTGTATGGAGTTTCAAATAGATTGTCAATTTACTTTAGTACATTCTTTTAAAGTTAATGTATAGTTGATTCAATGGATTGTAATAGTTTGAATAAAGTTTTGATTGAATATCATAGCATGCGATAATTTATATAATTTTGTTAGTTATATATACCCGTTGCAAAATCACATATGATTGTATGTAGAATCACATTACCTATAGAAATCACATGTAAGCCTAGGTATATAACATATAATCTTCATATGTAAATGTTAATGAAATGCAAATGAACCATAAACCTGTTGAATAAGTTATCTATGCTCGAACTACATTGGCATAAGAAAGAAAATTTTAAAACGCATAATTGAGATATAAAGAAAATGACAAATACTTCTAAGGTACTTGACTCAAATGTGATTAACAATATAACCAACATATGCGTTGTAATGAAAACAATGTACTAGTTCAAATGTTAAAAATTACAAATTACAATTAGTTTTCATGTCAAAAAATGCTCATCAAACCCTAAACCTGTAAGTTCATATCCTTAAGAGCTATCATTTTAATAAACTTACTCTATCTTCTCCATAATATTTATTCAACTTGTAAACCAAATCACTTATCTTCTAGATCTACAAGTTAATCTTTGAGTATCTGGTTGACCTGCATAAGAAAACAATAAATATATTTTTGAGTAATCATGCGTACATACATATGTTTAAGAACCATATGTGATTTTACAGCCTAACATGTATACTCAGTTTTGCTATATCATGTGTGATTTTCACATACGCATTTCATCAAACACATGGTGTGCATCAACAACCACAGCAACTATAATCACAATACAACAATCTACCAAAATCTAAATAAAAACTTAAATAACTATCAAAACAACAATAATATATTATAATTTATAACAAAACAAATGTGATTCTCTTTTGTTCTTCATCTACAATTACAACAACACAATCAATTGTAACTAATACTTATTAACGACATAATTAGAGATAAAGAACAACACTAATCTGTAACTAAATCACTATGAACCCTAAAATATACAAAATACACCATATAAACCCAAAATATCATAAAAATCTAATTTAAAACTTCAATAACTCTAATACGAGCAAAAACATTAAATCGGAGTAAAAAATCACCATAAAGATGCTCATAGGCGATTGGATCATGTTTGCGATGAATTAGGTCGATAGAAGACGAATTGGGCCTTAATTAGATGTATATTGCACAATTTCACTTCTTAATCCATCAACTTGATCATGTTTGTGATTGTTGATATTGGGGAAAAAGTTAAGATTTCATTAGGATGAGAGTTTGAGGAGGTATGTGAAAACTGTCGGTCTTTAGGGTTTTATAAAATGATTTTACATGAAAATTATATAAAAAGATATTCAAATATATAAATCAAAGTAGAGCGAAAGCAATTAAAAAACACAAATACGGATTCTTTTGGTTTTGTATAATATATCAGGAAAACAAGAAACATCTACTTTGTTTTGGGGGTATGATCACCAGAAACTGTAATAACTTCAATTGACCAGAACACGTTAAAGAAATCCTCAAAAACACAAACTTCCTTCTAAAAAGTTTTAGCCCGATGTCTTAAGAACCTACAGTTTAAATATCGTTAAAAACAGACAAGTAACGAATTTGGAAAATCCGTTTTACCACAAGTAGTCCAGGTGTCTAAATTTAGTGTTTTGTTCATTAATCAAGAATGAACACAATTCATGTGGTTGAAACTCTAAGCAATCAAAGTAGATTGCCTCTTCGGTTGATCCACACTACACGTCCAATGACCACCTTCACAATGCTAGTCCAACACCACGAATCAACAATCGCCTTCACGTCCTTGAATTTTGAAAGCCCAAAACTAAAACTAAAACCAAAACCCTTTGTGGGTTTACGATAGAAGTGACCCCTAAAGCTCACCTATACTTAGCCATATTATTATGTAATGTGTCTAGAGCATATTTCATAAAATGCAATGTGTACCTGATTGTGCTTGTGAGAGGTGGTCGGGTATGTAGGTGGGTTGGTATGTAGGTGGGTTAGGTGAAAAAACTTTCACAACCATCCGTTTTATTAGTTTTAATTATTTTACTTTTAATTATAAATAAAAAATAATATATGCCATCGGCTCAAAAGAAAATGGAGGTAGGGATATGTTTATTTGATCTATGAACAATTTTTTTTTTATTTTTTTTTATTTTTTTAACGGCAAAGAGGATATATATTAAAAACTAGCAAGAAGCTAGAAAGTTACAATGGGTTACAAAGCCAATCATTCTAATTGAAAACTAATCTACCTCTATATTTTAACCAATTAAAAGAAAATAAACGGATAGAATCGTAAATATCACTTTTCCTCAATTGTTGAGAGTTAAAGGTGATGTTGTTTCGGAACTTCCAAATGACCCAAAACATTGAGGCGATGATGACGAAAAGATGTTTTTTCTTAATACTCGAACCTGGCACATTCTCGATCCACGAAGACCAATCGGAATAAGAAGGCATGGAAGGGTCCGTAATGTTGCACCATATACGAACCATACGCCATACCTCGGATGCCACTTCGCAGGAGAAGAAGATGTGATCTATAGTTTCCACGTTCTTATTACAAACCGGGCATAAAATAGAGTTGATATCAATACCATGCTTAGAAAGATTAAACCGATGCGGGATCCTATCCAAACCGAATCTACAAAGGAATATGTTTACCTTTCTGGGAAGGTTCAAGTTCCATGTTGTTGAGGATGCCGACGAGGTAAGCATAAGGTGATCAATGCGAGAGCGAGTGGAAGCTACAGCAAATGATCCGTCGTTCCCTTTAGGCATTGTACCGGATTCCATAAAGTGGTTACAAAGTCGGCTACATCATCATTGAATTCCCAGTAAGTTTTTAGAAATGGGAACGAGAATCCGTCCGGACCCGGGGATTTACCACTGCCAAATTCCCAAACGGCATTACGAAATTCATCGAGAGTGGCCTGTTGCTGAAGCATGTTAACATCATTCGGGCAAAGGCTAGAGAACCCGGGATTAGAGTTAGCGTCAAATGCGTAATCAAACGCTTGAAATTTTCTTTTGTAAAACTTGAATAACTCGTCTTTCATTCGTTGTGAATTGGAGATCCATTCACCCTCCACAAGGATCCCTTGAACCGATTGTTGGCGACGCTTATGATTGAGAATTCCATGAAAGAACTTGGAGTTCTCGTCCCCTTCCACGTCCCAAAGAACCTTAGCTTTTTGCGCTATATCCATAGATAAGTATCTATCAAGATCTTCTCGCTCTTTCATCAACTGAATACGGCAATGTCTTTCTTCATCCGTAACAGTGGAAGAATCTATTTTCCTGTCAAGCTCATTAAGAGAATCCTGAATAACTTGCATGCGAGAGGTATCCATGAGTTTAGATTCATGATGCGAACTTTTTATTTTTATCTTGAAAATTTTGAGTTTTTGCTTTAAAGATGATTGAAGCCCCGGATTTTGAATAAAGTATTCCTCGTTGGTCGTCTTGATCATGGTATTAAAGCCTTCACGTTGCATCCATGAATTATAAAGTTTGAAAGGGATGGGGCCAAAGTCCGTTTTATCTACATGAAGAAGGATCGGGTTATGATCAGACCATAGTCTATCAAGGACAGTGGCTTTAAGATCAGGGCAAGCTGAAATGACGTCCTCGGACAGTAGGAAATGATCAAGTTTGCTTAGTTTTGATCCCGCTTTGTTCATCCAAGTGTAAAGGCGACCACCCATTGGGATTTCTGTAAGACCCGACATATCAATGAAGGAGTTGAAAGCCTGGGCGTCGGAGTGAGAATATATAGAACCACATCGCTCAGATTCAAGTCGAACTTCATTAAAGTCACCACAGATTATACATCTTCCATGGTTATTACTTATTAGATATGAAATTGTGGATACGTTGCCATAATAAAGATTTTGCCGTTGAATCTTGTGGCCCGTATGAACAAATTATGATCTACATAAAACTTTTCTTTCATTATGTAATGTGTATTGTATTCATAAATAGGGATATTCCAAGGATATGAGGTCATATTTATTATCTTGTCCATTTTAATTATCAATGGATTATTTCTTCACAAGCTAGCATGATGTGTATTAAAGATTTAAAGCTACTCGTTAGTTTTAACTTTTAACCAATGTGTGTTACTATGTTACATTAAAGAGCACGGTGGCAGTGCTTTGTTCATCCGTCGTTCGTCAATAACGCACGAATAACGCCGTCGTTCTGCACCGCCTCATGTGTCGTTCGTATGACGTTGGTTCCTCTACCATTGCACCAACTTTTTGTTATTAGTTTTTATTTTTTATTATTTTATTATTATTATTATTTTAGTGGGTATTTTTGGTGAGATGTTTTATGAGACCTGCAAAGCGTTATTGATTTTTTTTTGTTAGGGAGGCTGTTTTAGTCATTGGTGGGGTGATGAGTTGTAGTTGATTTGACAGACGAATAACATATTATTCTTATCGACCGCACCTACCACTATTATCTTCAAAGATTGAACTTGTACTATTTTTTATTTTTATTTTTATTATTATTATTTTTTAATATCAGTGTCGACTTTTTTTCAATTATTCACACTCTGTATGTCTGCAAATGCAGAGTTATATAAAAGATCATTAGGCTTGTTGCAGAAGGGTCGATCGACCCTAGCTCGATCGAGTTAGGGGATCGATCCCCTTACTGCAGAAGTCGGTCGACCCACTCGATCGGCTACAACTTGGTCACAGGGACGATCGAGTGCAAATGAAATATACCCGTTTTTTTTTTAAACGTTGCTTGTTGAATTAAAAAAAAAAAAAAAAAATTCCCTTTCAAAAACACTATAAATACACACACATATTTAACACAATTCACTACACCAAACTCTCTCAATTCTCTTAATCAAAATCTCACACATCAATCCTTAATTCAACATGTCTAAGAAAACACCACAATCAAAAGGCCAAAAATCCCGATTGCCTCAAAACATGCCGCAATTAACACCGGATCCGAATTTCCGGTTAACCGGTATGTCACCAAACATTAATTTCCGAGCTCCTGGTTTTGATTATCAATCGCAACTTCCTCAACAACAACAAACTGAAAATCCATTTTATGTAAATCGTTCTACAAATCGTCCATTTATTCCACCATATCAACAACCACCTCCACAACAACGACAACAACCACCTCCACAACCGTACGGCTCACCCGAATCCGTGTATCGTCCAACGATGGACTCGTCAAACTCTTCATATTCAGGTTATCACGAATATTCTCCGGTTAACCATATGAATTTTAATGCTTGTGATTTTGATGAACAATTATATAACAATCCTGACTTTTATATGGGAACCGGTTCGGGTTATCCGACTCAAGAGTATCACGGTTCCGGTCAAGGTTCGGGTTATGGTTCGGGTCATGGATCGGTTCCAAATGAAGATGCTATTTCAGAAGAGACTTCGCCGGTGAAACCAAAAAAACGAGCGACGAAGGGTAAGAAGCCGGCTGTGGAGAAGGAAACAAAGAATGATTCTTCGCTTTGGTCACGCGAAGAAGAGGTCACATTGTGCAGAGCTTGGTGCGATGTGTCCGAGAATAGCATTGTCGAAAACAGCCAAAATGCCAAAGGATTTTGGCAGAAAGTGATTAAGTACTTTCAAAATGAGGTTGGTGCAGAAAGATCTTACAACTCGATAGTTACCAAATGGAAAAATAGGATTCGTCCTAGAGTTGGTCAGTTTTGTGCCATTTACGATAATTCATTTAAGAATTTTGGAAGTGGTGATAATGACCTCACTGTTTACAAACGAGCGTGTGAAGAATACCTATTAATGTATGAGCATGCGTTCTTATTGGAGCATTGTTGGGAAATTCTGAAGGACCATGAGGTTTGGAAAGACAATGAGATGCCTGCATTTTTAAGCCAAGATGTTGGTCGAAAGAAGGCAAGGACTTCCGAAACGGGTTCCGATGTGCCTGATGATGAAGAAGTAGTCATTCGAAAACAGCGACCAATTGGCCGAGACGCCGCTAAGAAAAATAAGAAGAAGTCCTCGGAGAGTTCCTCCAAGTCTTCTTATATGGCAGATGTATCCGAGAAATGGCAGTACTTTCAGGATGTTGCTTTGGAAAAGAGGCAGGAAATGGCAGACGGCTACTACGAACTGAAGAAAAAAGCGTTGGAAATAGAGGCAACTAAAGTTCAAGTCGAAAGAGAAAGACTTGAATTTGACCGGCTAAAGAAACGGGATAAAGACATCCTATTCTATATAACACCAATCGACCCGGCTTTGCCAGAAAGTGTCAAAGAAAGGATGCAAGAAATTAAGAACGAAATCAAGGAATGACACAACCTTAATTATTAGTTTTTAATAAGTATCGTAATGTTTTAGTGATTTCAATTTTATTGTAATGTTTTTATTTTGTTTGAATTATTATGTAATATTTTAATTATTAAATAAAATTTGAGTTTGTGTTTAAAAATGTAAAAAAAAAAAAAAAAAAAAAAAAAAAAAAAAAAAAAAAAAAATTGAACTTGGTCGCCCTTACTGGGGCACCTAATCGCCTGTAGGTCGCTGGAGAGAGAAAGCTGACGTGGCAGAGAAAAATGGAAGAACTTAGTCGCCTTACTGCAAGCAGCCTTACATTTTCGCATATAAAATTATGAAGAAATCTTTTGGCGCTTATAAGTGTGCATAAACATAAAATTTGTTTGCACCTGCAAGTGTGAATATCTCTTTGTTACGCTCAAATTCTTCACGATTCAATTTGCGTGTGGAAACTAGTTGACGAATTGAAGTGATTTTTACGTTAAGTGTGAGCAATTACTATATTGTACACACTAAGGCTGCAAGGAGTGATGTTCGGGTTGAGCCTGCGAGCTCACGAGTTATTTGCGGGTATTGTTGCTGCCTCTGCGGGCTTAGATTGGGGGCTCCATTTGCGAGCTTATAGCTCGCTTCGGGTTGGGGAAGAAACACATGATTTAAGTGTGTTTGTGAAAATATTTTGGGAGGGTTGGGAGAATGATGGTTGCCAGTAAAAAATGTTGGATTGAGGGTTGGAGGGTTGAAATGAGGTGGCGGGATTTGATTGGTTAAATTTTGAGAGGGTTGGAAGGGATCACTCCCTCCACCCTAATAAGTGTGAATATTAATACAACTATAAGTTTGAATATCATAGTTTGTTATTTTTATTCACAACATATCAATTGCCAAAGGCATTCATCATTCAAGCTGATTTTTTTTTTTTTTTTTTCTTTTTTCTTTTTTTTTTTTTTTTTTTTTTTTTTTTTTTTTGCAATATAGATTTTGTTTTTATTTCAAAGCACTACCAAGAATTCTTTCAAATACTATTAGCAATCTCTTTTGCAAAAAAAAAAAAATAAAATAAAATAAAATTGAATGGGTACATTTGAAAGTTAAATGGACCTTAAAAACACCAAGTCAACTACTCAAGAAACTTTTATATTTGTACGATTATGGTTATATACTTTCCCATATATAAACTAGTATAATATGTGTTTAATTTTCCCATAATTGCAACTTTAAAATAATGTTCATAGTATGGGTTGAGCTACTGTAGTATTTTCAACGAATTGGATTACGATTCTTGTACAGTTGGCATTATTCTACAAACTAAAATTTTTAATTCAAAAGTGTCATTTGAATTTGGTTTGTTTTTGGATAATAATAATAATCCCACCAATAAAATAATGACTTAGATGAATATGAATGCATTCATTAATTATTTGTCCAGCCTATCTGCATACAAACTCGTGCCGTTGCTTCCAACAAGGACATAAATGTGCACGTACTTGTTTTCTCAGATATATAAAATGGGTAAATGCTATAGAATAGCAACGAACTTACTGATTTGTCCCGGATTGAATAATCTACAAATTTATTACCGATTTGACTAATTTTTTCTAAAATTTTGTCCTAATAATACCAATTTTGCCACCTGGGCATATTCCACGTATTTTTTTTTTTTTTTTTTTTGAAATTCCATATCATCACTTAACTCATTACCCTAAACGAACCTCTACTTTTGTAACCCGTTTTTTTGACCCGACCCCTTTATAAAACCCTAATTATTTCAATCCATAACACAAAAAATCCTAACCAGATCAAAACCCCAGCAGATTCCGGCAACACCAAATCAAACATCCAAAATCGTGCAAGAAGATTCTATTAAATTTTCGTACTTTTTTCCTGTGTTCATTGTTCGAAACGGTTACTTGGACCCTTTGAGACAATATTTTAAGGGTTTGAAGTTTTGCAAGGTATGAATTTGAATATCTAGTAAATAACCATAACGAGATTAGCCATAATGAATAGGTTATAGAAGATAATACTTAGATGCATGTCTACTGTTTGATGTTGTTATGTTCATATACTTTTAAACCCAACTCCAAACACCCTATTAATAAGAAAAAGTAATCTCATATATCAGTAAGAACTTCAGAACTTACAAGTTGGAAATGAAAAGGTCGTACAATCTACTCATCCAAAAAAGAAACTTCATAGAATTAGAAACATCTAACAGAAAGGTGGTTTCAGAAAACCAGCAATCAGAAAGAAGTGCGACCAAAATACCCAAAAAACTAAAGCAAGCTGGTCCATTGCCTTGCACCAATCTTCCTTATCTTTGATTTTTCCCCTAACAACATATAGCGCACCATATGACAAATCAAGGCTCTGCGTGATCGTTACCCTCCATCTTTTGTTCGATTGACACAACAACAACACCTACCTCCTACCTGAGACCATTAAAGACCTTGAAGTGCAAACCTTGTGTTCTTCAGCCGTACTAAATAAAAGGAGAGAAAGGTGTTTTCTTGCTTCATAACTGGTTCATGCTGGTCTTGATCAATACTACCATCCTCACTCACCTCATCTACTGAAGACAGATCGATATGGCTACTTCAACACCCTTGCTTGCGGGGACTCCTTCATCAAATGTTATGTTGAAAATAGACTTATCAATCTACAAAATTAACCTGAACACAGATCGATATAGATTTTTGGATGTGGGTTTTTATGTGAGATTTGTGATGATTATAGATTAAGAGCGGCGAGTTGGTTGTTTTTGTGTTTTTGTTATAGATCTGTGTTGGTTGTATTGGTTGATGATCGATGGATCTGGGTTTTGATCTGGTTGATGATCGATTATAATTTGTGTTATGGATTGAAATAATTAGGGTTTTTATAAAGGGGTCGGGTCAAAAAAACGGGTGTGATGATATGGAATTTCAAAAAAAAAAAACGTGGAATATGCCCAGGTGGCAAAATTGGTATTATTAGGACAAAACTTTAGAAAAAATTAGTCAAATCGGTAATAAATTTGTAGATTATTCAATCCGGGAAAAATCAGTAAGTTCGTTGCTATTCTATAGCATTTACCCTATATAAAATTTGTATATCCGTTATATTAACATAAACTATTGTTTTTAGACTCGATAAACCGATCAACTCAGATACACCAATTGATTGCATTTCATGTTAGTGGTTAATAATGGCGTAGCCTATCCAAACCCCCGCAAAAATTACCAGCGACACCCCCTCTGTTTTTTTGTGTTTATTTATTATTTATTTTTTTTTTTATAATTTTGTTTATATAAAAAAACTATAAACCTGAAAGTACGGAACAGAAAATATAAAATTTAATAAGTTAAACGCTTAAAACTGTCAGAAATACGGAACAAAAGCTGTGTTATACTGGAAACAAATAGGGGGACAAAAGGAATCTTTGACCAACCCCTCTGATTTGACATCATTGGGGGGGGGGGAGGGGGTTGTATAGTGTACCCCGTTAATAATGTGTTGATATAAATAATGCCTAAACACGTTATTAATATTCTTTCGATATCTCTATGTTTTGATAATCACAAAATGTAAAATCATTAAACGAAAGATCATGACGTAAACAAGTATTTAGTTGTAAATATCTATTTTAACAACTCAATCACTTAAGGTATGAATAAACAAATGCTTAATGCATTATATGATCAAAGGAACTTTTTCTTAATCTCTAAACTTTTTATAAAATGTTACAAAAACATTTTATATATTTTTGAAAAACATTTTTGGTATTAAATAAATATGTTTAATCTATTATAAATATATGAATTCAAATTTTCAACCAAAAATGGCAAAAATGTTCCAGAAAAACCTTCCCCACAAAAGGACAAAACTGGGCAACGTTCAGCTTGGGCGGCCCCCTTAAAATTAAGGGGACCGGCACGCTCCTCCAGTTGTCCAGTTTTTGCCTATAAATACTGGCTTTCCCCTGGACATTTTCTCACCTTTTGCACCCCAAACCTTCTGTTCTAAATCTTCTCTAATCCTTGTAAATCCTTTCTAAAATCCTTTGATCATATTCTCTTAAGCATTGGTTTCCAAGTGATCCAAGCTTCCACCATCAAAGTGCAAAAGAAGAATACTCCTTCAACTAGAGAAGAAGTATTATAGCTTAACTTATATCATTCTTGTAGTTGTGTAAAGTGTTGTATAGTTGTGATAAGTAGATCTAAGTGTAAGTAAGTAGTTGTGCTTGTAAAGAAGTAGTGTAGAAGTAGTGAAGCCGTCGTGAAGTAGTCGTGAAGAAGAAGTCGTGAAAAAGTCGTGAAGCCGTCGTGAAGAAGGTGTGAACTAGTTGTGTAGAAGTTGTGTATAAGTTGTGAGATTGGTTCTAGCTACGATTAGAACTCGACATCTAGCTTTGTGTCGTTCGGTGTAAGCTAAAGTTGTGTAAGGTTTCTCCGCCATAAGGGAGTTTGTTGACATAGTGAAGAAAACTCTCGAGTAGGTGACTTGAGGAGTGGAGTAGGGCAAGGAAGGTGTCCTTGTAGCCGAACCACTATAAATCTCCGTGTTGTGGTTTGATCTTTCCATCTCTATCTTTCATTTCATTATATTTACATTACTTGCATTGCTTATCTATATTTGTTTATATTTGTTCATATTGATCAAGAGTTGAATTCACATAAGATAGAATCGGAGCTTTAAAAAGTAAACAAAAGTTTTCACAATAAAATTAAAAAGACGTAAAACTATTCAACCCCCCCCCCCCCCCTTCTAGTTTTCCACAATTGGTATCAGAGAGCCAGGTCAAACAAGATTTTTAAAATAAACTGTATTTTAAAACTTGAAATGATCTATGGAATCTGAAAAATATTTAGAAGGACAATCTATGCAAAGACCACCACTATTTGAAAGTGATGGATTTCTTTATTGGAAAAATCGATTCGAAACTTATGTGAAATCAAAAGATATAGATCTTTGGCATGTTATTACTAATGGTGATTTTTTACCTATTCAACATAATCTTGAAACTAAAAAGAATGAAATAGTACCTTTTGAAAAATAAAGTGATGATTTAAAAAGAAAGCTTTCTAAAAATAATGAGGCAAAAATGGTTATTTATAATGCGTTACCACGTAAAGAATACGAAAGGATCTTTATGTGTAAAACCGTAAAAGAAATTTGGAACACTTTACTAATAACTCATCAAGGTAATAGTGAAGTCAAAGATAATAAAATAGATCTTCTTGTTCAACAATATGAACAATTTACGATTCCGGAAGAGGAATCAATTGATAATGCTTTTGCTAGGTTTAACACAATCATCACAAGTTTAAAGGCACTTGATGAGAGTTTTTCTAGTAAGAATTTTGTTAGGAAATTTCTTAGAGCTCTTCATCCAAAATGGCGAGCTAAAGTTACGGCGATTGAAGAATCAAAGAACTTGTCAACACTTCAACTTGACGAGTTGATTGGCAACTTGAAGGTCTACGAAGAAATAATCAAGAAAGACTCCGAGATGGTCAAAGGAAAGAAAGAGCAAAGCAAGTCAATCGCGTTGAAAGCTAGGAAAACATCAAGTGACGAGGATAGCTCAACCTCCGATAGTGATGACGAAGAATATGCCATGGCCGTAAGAGACTTCAAGAAGTTTTTCAAAAGACGAGGAAGATTCGTTAGACAACCACATGACGAAAGAAAGGCACTCCAAAGAAACAAAGACGACAAAGGTAGCAAGAGCGAGAGGAAGTGCTTCAAATGCGGTGATCCAAATCATCTCATCGGAAGATGTCCTATGATGTCAAAGGAGCAAAACCAAAAGGCGTTCGTTGGAGGAGCATGGAGTGATAGTGATGAAGACGAGAAAGAAACCACAAAGGAGGAGAAATGTCTTATGGCTAAGACATCAAGTGAGGTACATTCCGAAACCGAATACTTTAGTGATGAATATTTATCATTAGATGAAAAAGACTTAGATAGTGAATATAATAAATTATGCAAACTAGGTCAAAAAGTAATGAGTAAAAATAAATTACTAAAACATAAAAATAACAAATTAGAAAAAGAAATACTATAATTAAAAATTAAACTACATAACTTAGAAAAAGGGAAAGAAGTTTTTGAATGTAGAACATGTCAAGAAACTAAAAATGAAAACGAAATACTTAAGAAAGAAATTTGTAAACTTAACAAATTCGAAAATAGTAGTAATTCACTTAGGGAAATAATAAGTATTCAAAGAATATCAGGAGATAAAACCGGATTAGGATTTAATTCAACTAAGGATTCAAATAGTGAAACTAAAAATGTAAAGTTTGAATGTGAAACCAGTGAGCAAAAACCTTTGGAGTCAAAACCTAAGTATATACTTATGAAAGATAGAAAAATACCCATAGCTAGTAATGAGGATGTAAAAACCTTTTATAAACCATCTTTAAAAAATGAAGTAGAACACTCTAAACCAAAGTTAAGGTAAAAAACACCTCCTCCTAGAAGACCACTTAGTCCTCACCCTCGGCCTAAAACTCCTCAACCTAGAAGAAACCAAAATAGACCAAACCGTCAAAATAATAGTCACCCAATGTGGAATTATCCAAATCCACCAAGTTTTAATCCTTGGGGAATACTTCCACCATATATGCATCCGAGTCAATTGCAAACCATGTTTGGTTCAAACAACTATGGACCAATCAGACCATGGGGACCAAGTGGCTAGAATTTCAACTCATCGGTAAAGTCGGAATCTCCTTCGTCATTGGCTTATATAAGTCAATACTCTTTGAAGTTTTTGAAGACCACATGTTGAAGACTAAAAGGTACGCCTCTCTTTCATGCTCACCACTATATGCGTAGATTAATGAACTAGCCTATTGCATGCCCCCCCTTTAGTCTTAAATACTTAGTAAATACTTATGTGTTTGTTAGTAAGTTTTCTTCTTATATGCATATCTAAACATATACATATATATATATATATATATATATATATAATATATATATATATATATATATATATATATATATATATATATACACACACACACACACACACACACACACATACATATCCTCTCATAACCTAGATACGTCATTTGTTGACTCTCTAGAACTAAAAGAAATTGTTTGTCCTCAAACCTTTTCTTCCCCCTTTGCCCCTTTTGGACTATAACGTTCAACATGAAAATCTTCTATGTCCACTCTCGCAAAACTCATGGTGATGAAGAGAAGTGAGTTGAGTGGATCAACATAGAAGTCGAAGCCGAACCTTCGCACAAGAAAACTATGAAACAAACTCCCATCGTCGTTAGCACCCATCTCCGTCCTTTCCTCATTATCCCTCAACATCCCACCTTAACACATAATATATATATAATATATATATATATATATATATATATATATATATATATATATATATATATATATATATATATATATATATATATATATATATATATATACACACACATTCTCTTTTCATTCCTTAAACCCACCTTTGTCAGCTTGACGTCTTGATCATTTTATCCAAAATTGTCAAGAAAATTTTCTTAACGAAATGTTAATAAAATGTGTCAAGTATTCCCTTCTCGTGGCAATACAACCCAACGTATTTTTGATATATAATAAATCTATATATACATATAAATATTTTGCCGTCAGAAACAAAACACAAATTTTTCTGTTTTGCAGGGCGGTCCCCTTAAAATTAAGGGGACCGGCTTGTAAACGGGGGCGGTCCCCTTATTGTTTAAGGGGACCGGCCATCTGTTGCTACCAAAACGAATTTTTCTTCTAAAATCTTTGCCAAACACCCCATTTTACAAACACTTCTTCCTCACCCTCTGCTGTGAACGAACTGAAACACCAAAACCATTCACCAAATCACCACTTCGGGCTAAATTCGCAAGGGGCAAACACCTATATATTGATTAGCAACATATATTGTAAGTTTTTCAAAACACATTTCATCTAATTTCATCCAATCTTGAGTCTAATCATAATTAGGTCTTTTATATAAAATTTTCAAATCCGTATTTTTATTGAAATTAAGTCTAGGAATCTTATAACCAAATGCTCCCCATAGGATTAGAATGCTTAATCAACCTAGAATCTAAGTAATTAAAAATCCTCATGTCAAAACTTTGAAAAACCAAACACTCTTATTCAAAACTTGTTATACATTGTTGAATTATGCCATAAACACTTGTTAAAACTAATCACATTGTTTTATCACAACTCCCTAATCCCAAAAATATATTTTTCGAATCATAATTTTTTTTTTGAGTGTTTGGATAAGGATATAGATGTAACACCCCCTAATTTGGTTTATGGCAGCGGAAAAGTAATTAGGGTGTTACGGTGAGGATCGAGTTAAAATTTTAGAAAAACGGTCCAGAATAGGCGTTTTGAAAGTTATATGTCATTCAAAATAATAGTTTTGATATAAGGTAAAATATCTGATTTGAAAATCCCACAAAAGTGAGGTAATTTGGAAAGAATGACATATTTGATTTTACACCAGTTTATTTATCAGAGTATAAGATGCCCGCTCCGTGTCTTGTCCTGCTCCGTTATTTACCTGAGATAAACATGCTTAAAATGTCAACACAATGGTTGGTGAGTTCGTGGAGTTTGATAGAAAATAACTTTCTTTCAATGAATTTAGAAGGTATATAGTGATTGTCGAAGTAAATAATAGTTCTTCATGAAATAAATAACAAGTTGTGTTGTATAAAAATCCACAAGTAATTCATGTATGATCTCAAGCGATCATAAGTTTCAAGTTTTTAAATGAAAATGAGCTACGTTGTTATTTGCTCGAAATGATGTGTTGGGTCAACTTTTAGGAGTAACAATATACCAAGCATTTTGGGTTATCTTTTGTAGAATTCACAATTAAGTCATATGATAACAACTAAGGTTCAAGTACATGATTCATAATCATAACACATAGTGAAAATATTAATCTAGTGTCTGAAATCTATCAGTGTGGAGTGGTGGTTACTAAATACAGCTGTATCCTAATATATATGAAACATTCATATATTCATAAAGTTATATTGCCCTAAGCCTCATGACACGCAAAACGTTAACAGAGTACCGTAAAACGGCAGTGTCCCATCAGGGTTACTGATGGGTGTTTTTAGCCCTCATGTAATAGGTGGTTTGCCAATTCCTATTTTTCTCAAATATAGTGTATCGCGACTAAATACGACTAACCATGTAGGCATTCCGTCCAAGTATTTAGTGGGATAGGTCGTCAGCCTTTAACAGGTTTCGAAGCTGTTCACTATATTTGCGCTCACCGCAGTGATTAATGGCTCATGATCGAGGGACTTTATGGCAATAAAGTAAACTTAGGCAATATAGGTCTCAGGGTTCATAAAATATACGTATTCTGGTCTTGGCAATTATTTCCAGTTGGAATGTAGAAATATCATAGTAAAGTAACAGTACATCCATTTGTTATATGAATGCCTACAATGAGTCTCAGTATCATGTCACGTCAAGTAGTTTTGAAAATGTTATCCTTCAAATTCAGTGTTTAAGCTAAACAAGCATTTTGCACATATAACGAACATATATTCCTCTCAAACATGTAAAGCATGGTGAATGATTTTTGAGTAAATCATGAGAGTTTTAAGTAACTGAAAACAATTAAAGCATGTATCTCCCCCAAAAGAGTTATTAAAAATAAGTGTTAAAAGTAGGGGCCACGACTCACCTGGAGCGTATCTGACAAGACGAAATTATAAGATCAAGTAAACGGTCACGAAAACTTCTTCAATACGAGACCTGAATATAAGCGAAGTCTAAGAGTCTAACTTACTACTAATAACGAATGTGGAAAGGATAAATCGTATAACGATTTGATCAGTGATATGAGTGTGATATGCTTAAAATGCCTCAAGTTAAAAATAATATATCTATAATATTATCTTGGTTTTTATGTTACTTGACTCAAAATCTTATCTCCTCAAAATATAGGATGAAATGATATGCAAAGTGAAATCGCTAATATTTCAAATAACGAAACTTTAAATAATGCATAACTAAAATATAAAATGCATATGAAGTGATGGGTGAAAAATGAAAATAAACTAAGAATGTTAAGTGAAATTAATTAGTCCTTGCCCTTTTCAGATTTTGTACTTTTTACCCTAACTGCGCTTGCGTCACGTCGTTAGTCCTCGGTTAAGTCCAAATTCCATAATAGTCCAATATTTGTCCATATGTCCATATAAAGCTTGGAGTTCAATGATATGTCAATGTAAGTCCTCTATAAACTGTTTTCACAGCTTCCGTCCATAAGTTTCACAGGTTGGCAGTTTCAGTCCCTCAAGTTAGATCGCGTTACAATTTTAGTCCAAAAATGTCAAAATGGTGGGAAAAAGATGGGCGACTTTTTCTGAGTTATATTTAAAGTAAAGGAAACTTATTTTAACAGCTTATTCGGTTGTTTGCATATTTTTCCTACTAATGGGCCTTAACGAGTTACATAACTAAGCCCGATAACAAGTTTTAATTTGTATAACTTGAAGTGAGTTGGATATATCAAAAATGTCACCTTTTACATCTTATTTCCACATTGAAAAGTGCCAAAAAGCTAGTTTATTCCATTGCTTACAAAACAGTTCAGTGGGTTATAAAACCCACTTCGCTAGTTTTTGTTGTTTTGCAAAAGTGGTTTGTGCGACATGCTTGGGTCGTTTTAAAGAGTCGATTCGTGGGTATTTTAACATGATGTTTATATGAAAAGTGTAGCTCGTAGCGTGGTCTAATAGGTTGTGTAAAGAAAGGGTATGGTCCTTAAGTTATATTATGATATATGAAGTCATTTTTAAAGGCCACTTGGGACTGTTTCGGTAATAAAACTTTTGAGATAGTTCTAAGTGTTTTAAAGTCTTATTTATTCTTGAGAGTTAAGACAGTAGCATGCAAGGCAAGTTTTTAAAAGTGAGGGTGGTGTGAGTTGTGTTTCTCAAACCTTCACAGTGGAGGTGGGTTACTTAAAATGATGCATGCAAAATAATTAAGTGTCAATATATATGGTCGAGTGAGATGATGAAATGATGCATGGAATTTGTAACGTGTAACAGAGTGTGTTGGAGTGATCTCTAAACCTCCTCAGTGGTGACATGTAACACCCTTGTGGGTTTATAACTTTATTGTACGTACAAGTAAAAAAAAATAATACGTTCGAATGTAAAATGAAACATGCATGTGTATAACGTGGACGTGAGATGTGGAGTGTGAGACATGATAATAAAAGAGATTAAGGATACTTACTACACCTCTTAAAGGTGGTAGAGAGTCGTGAGAGGATGAATGAAGCACAAAGAAGGCAACCCTCTTCGTTGCACACCTTATACGCTTTTAGATTTGTAACCCTTTTTAGTCGACAAGCTTCCAATCATGGCCACAGAGGACTCCAGGTTTTCTAAGGTATTTTGTGAGTGAGAGGGAGTGAGATGTGAGTGGTGTAGAGTAGTGATAGTGAAATGGGTGGTGAAGGAAGTTGTGTAGTTCGAAGGGATGCACAACAAAAGGAAGGCAGTAGGCTTTCCTAGTGAGCTCGATATGTTTTTAAGGGTTTAGTTCTTTACTCGATTTGCTATTCTAAAGAAGGATAGACGTCTCTGGCCTTTAAGGTGTCATTGTGAGAGTGAAATGAGTGAAAGATAGGCAATGCAAAGTAGCTAGAAAGCGTAGGATTTATAGAGAGAATTTTACACGTTTCTATTGACTCTTGACTTCACCCCAATTATTGGTAGTCACTGTAGCCGAAGGGACACCTAGGCTAATTGTTCTGACAGTTCAAGATATTTAGGTGGATGGGGTAACATGGGAAAATCTTATCTTGTGTTATGGTAGTGTGTATGTACACGTTTTCTCTTCCAACTAGTGCCAAAACGGACTAACAGATCACAACCCTTTCCTGCTGCCCTATACTTGTTCTAAGAGTTGTATATTGTTAAAAATATCATGTGTAGAATGTAGGAAAAATCGGGTTTAAAATGGTTAAGTTTTTATGTGTTATGCATGTCGAGTTGGGTGAGAATGGGACAAAGAGATTGGTCTCGAAAATCATGGTAATACTCGATATCTAAATCTGAAATTTGGTAAGCATGAAGTCTAGTGGGTGGTGAGTAAGGTGGTGCAAAAACATGGACGAGTCGTGTTTGATATTCGAGAGAACGAGACGCGTTTCTGGAATGGGTTTGGTTGTCGACCACACATAAAGTCCTAATGGGAAATTGGGTTTTTGAAGTTGGGTCAGTGTTTGCGTATGGTGGTGTTGGGCCGGAATAATAGAGCAGCCCATTTGGTTGTATTAGTGAAAGAAGGAAATATGTTTGGAGTAAATTTTGTGTAATTAGTGATGACAAAATAATAATCAGTGAGATTTGCACATATTGTGATTTATGAAATATTAATCCTTGTGAAGTGGTTACGTTTCGTAATATAAGTCGTGGTCTAGTGTTGACATTCGGTAATTGTTGTGTTGACGTGACTTGGTAGGAATAATATAGTAAATAAAAATTTTAAATTTCCCCGTAAAAATGGGTTTTATTAAATGATAACTCGAGGTTATTATTAATTAACAAGGATTATTATAATGGATTTTCGTGGGATCCTACAGTATCCACCCCTCAATTTTGAACTTCATCCCGAAGTTCAGTCCGTGATAGGTGTTGAAAAATGTAGTGTTCAGGAATGAGAGTTTATGGAAGATATTGTTGAGAGATTTCTTATTTGAATATCAAAGAGGCGAGATCCAACTATATTTATTCGTACTAGACGAAGTAAATTTGAATGTTTTGTCAACTAATTATTTCATGGGCTGCGAATAGTGAAATAACGGTCAAGAGTAGGAAGTATTTAACACTAAATGTCTAGTGTTCTAGTGGTCGAGACTAGTGGATTTTTAATGGTAGTGATTTGAAATTTAATGATCGTGAATAGTAAAATAACGGCTAGTTTTTCCCTATTAATACCCTATTTACTTTTCCCCTTTTTCCTCCCCACTTCACCTTTTTCACTTTACTTCATCTCTCCAAAAAAATTTATACCATGCCGCCGATCGCCATTG